>CM061261.1:11322500-12522500 GCA_030848825.1 Tadarida brasiliensis
CTCCTTCCTCGGCTACCCGGCGCTGTCCACGATGCCTCCAGGGAGGCCGAAGATCGGAGGATCTGTCACGCACCTATGACCAACGGACTCAGCACCTGCCTCGGCGATCCGGACTCATTTTTCCTCCCGCCCTCATTTTTCCTCCCGCCCTCAACCCCACCCCCGCCCTGACCTCACTCCTATCCTCCTGGCACACCCCCTTTCCCTCTCGTCACGCCCTTTTCTGCCCCCAAACCGAGCTAGTCCTACCTCCTCCCATTGGCTCCGTACCCAACCCTTAATCACACCGACCTCCGCGTCCCCTGGTTCCACCTTCTCCCCTCTGGCCCCGCCTCCTACCGGAGATGACCCCGCCCCTTTAGTGTCCAGCAGCCCAGCCCCCCTTGACTCTATCGCCTCCATCACAAGATCGGCCCTTCGTCTCTGGCTCCAATCTCTTCCCGTGGCCCCGCCTACCTCGAATCTGGCCCCTCCCTTCATAATTTTCCATCCCTCTTCCCTCCAGCCCCGTTAGGTCTCAGCTCCTCTCGGCTCTCTGGCCTTCGGTTGGAACCCACGCCCCTTCCAACAGAAGGCCCGCCTACCGTGGCCCCGCCCTTTCGCGCGCCCCGCCCCACTCCTTCAGGCCCCGCCCCCTGCGGCCTCTACCTTTGGCGTCTTCCCCTGAGAGGTGGCAGACATCAGAGGCCGAATGCCTGTGGGACTTTCGGTCAGGGGTCCCGGCGGGCCCCGCGGGGGGCAGCGAGGTGACAGTGAACCTGAGGCTCATGGTGAGAAAGGGGCCGCAAGGCCGCGGTACGGTCCGGATCGCACAAGTGGCCGCAGCCTGGCTCTAGGAGGCAGAAAATGCGGATCCCCCCCAACCCCCCGCCGGATGCGGCGCCGCGCAAGGTCCTAGTGCCCGCTGAGCTCCCAACGTTCAGACATTTTTGGTTGTCACAACCAGAGAGAGGGTGGTACTGGCATCTGGTGGTAGAGGCAACTTGCACCATCTAGGCTTGTACCAAGGCTGCCTGACCATGAGCCACAGGTTTACCATCAGCTCCCTGCACTCCCCCCCCCCCCCCACGTTGAGGTCCGTGGTATGGGAAGGAGGACTGAGTCTGAATGAGTCTGGCATTTGTCCATGGATCCTGCTACCTCCTGGAGGAGGACACCAAACATTTTACAGTCCCTCACAAAGAACCATCTGGCACGAAGTGGTGCCGAGGTTGAGAAACTGTACTAGATAAGGAGTTTATCAGATTCCTAGATCTTAGGATTGACCAGGTTTTAAGCATGATTGAGGGCAGATGATGTTGTCTTTTACTAAGGCGGTGAAGCACGATGGAGAAGCATGTTTGGAAGGTGGAGCCCAAGAGTTCAGTTGGATTTGTTAGGTTGAGAAGCCTATTAGTCATGTAAGGATCATGCAGAGTCAGCAGTTGAACCTACAAGTCTGGAGCTCAGGGGAGAAGCTAAGGCTGGGGATAAAATTTTGGAGATGCTACTTAAAACTTGTGGGGCTAGACAAGATCACAGACGATGAGTGTACATGGAGAAGTCCAAGGATTGAGCACAAGGGCACACTATCATTTAGACTGAGATTGGAAAGAGGAACACCCAGCCAGTGAGGTAAGAGGAGAAACAGGAGTAAGAGGGGTCCCAGAGACCAAATGAACATTTTCAGGAAGAAGGCATGATCAACTGTGTCAAAGAACCTGAGAGATGGTATGTGAGCACAGAGGAGTACCCACTGTCTCCCTGTTGCATCTGGCTGCAGGAAGATCATATGGGTGGCTTTGAAGAGAGTGGTTTCAGCGGTGTAGTGGGGTGGGAGCAAGGCTGGAAGTAGCTGAGAGAATGGGAATTGAGAAAGTGGAGACAGTGAGTAGAAATCCATACTTTGAGGAAGTTCTACTACGGATGCGTATGGGGAGTAGAGAAATGGAACAGTATCTAGAGTCAAGGGTCCAGAGAAATTTTAAACAAGCCACAATAAGGAATCTGTGAATGCCAATGGAAGTCAATCATTCCTAAGCAAGAAATGGATGAGTTAGGAGTGAGGGGCTCCACCCAGAGAACACTTGGGAGGAAGTTCTCTGACCCCATTTGAACCCCAGGTCCAGAAGATGATGGAATCTGATCAAACCCATTACCTCCACTCATCTGCCCCACCCTTCAGTCAAGTCCCTCTGTCATCCTTTGAGGTCAAGTGCACACTCCTCAGCCTGGTATTCAGACCTTCTCTCATCTAGCCCAGCCCACCATTCCTGTCTCAATCATTCCAGAATCTTCTCTGCTCCCCTTTCATCCACCTGCTAAAATCACACACATGAGTTCTGAGCCATTTGTAGTTCCCCAACACTGCCTGCTTTTCTCTTCACCAAGAGCATGCATTCAAATCCCACTGTCACCGCTCGCCAGCTATGAGACTTCAGGTGAGCTGTGCCTCAGTTTCCTCATTTGTAAAATCGGGTAGGGGGTAATGGCAACAAGAACAGTACCTATAAGGTAATAGTACCTGTCTCATAGTGTTGATTTAAGGATTAGCTGTGTTAACACAGAAAACACATGGAACAGTGCTGGCATATAGTGAGTGCTGTACTAGGGATAGCTACTATTGTTTCCAAACAGAAGAGGGTCTGCCCACTCACCATGTAGCAGAGCCAAACACTGAACATAAGTCTTGCAGTGGAAAAATTAAAGCAATTTATTGGCTGGGCACCAAGCCAGGAGAACAGCAAACTAGCACTCAAAATCCAAACTCCTTGATAACTTTTGATCAAAACCCAAACTCCTCCATGGCTTTAAAAACTGGCCAAGATCGAGGGTTAGGAGTTAGAGGTCATGGGTGAAACTGATTGGCTAGTTCTTGTGCAAGCCTCAGCAGTTTTCCTTTGTCTGATTTAGTTTCTGACATCATCTTGTCTGGTGTCTTTGTCACTGTAGTCAGGTGATCTCACTAGATTGCAGAACCAAGATTCTGCTAAATGTCTCATAATTGTGCATCAGTGATGTTATTTTTTTTTTTTTCAATCCTCACCCGAGGATATTTTTCCATTGATTTTCAGATAGAGTAGAAGGGAGGGAAGGAGGGAGGGAGGGAGGGAGGGAGGAAGGGAGGGAGAGAGAGAGAAACATCAATGTAAGAGACACATCAAGTGATATCTTTAAAGCAAAAGGCAGAAACTAAGCATCTTGTGACCTTTGTTATTGTTTAAGTTGTTGTTTTGTGCTTAACTAGTTACATTTGTCTATTATCTCAAGCAAAGTGTACTTTTAAACTGTTTTCCTGAAACTTGCTTTACAGGCAGGCCTCTAGGAATAACATATATTATTTTTTTAAATATGTTTTTATTGATTTTTAGATAGAGAGGAAGAGAGAAAAAGGAAAATCAATCGGCTGCCTCCTGCACAACCCTCAATGGGGATCATGCCTGCAAACCAGGCATGTGCCCTGACCGGGAATCGAACCAGCAACCTCTTGGTGCGGGGTCAATGCTCAACCACTGAGCCACACCGGCCGGGCAACTAACATATTTTCTTAATATCTGACTATAAGCTACATGACAACTAAAGCAATTGAAACATGTAGTTAAAGCTTATATCTATATTTCTAGACTCTATAATCTAATACCTAAACATGTTTACTATTAACTGCCCATTTCACTATCATCATGCATATATGGTCCATATTTTATTCATCCACCACCTTACCCCCAGGCACTTAGGTTGTTGCCAGTACGAACATCCTTCTATGTGTTATTTTGTGCAGGTGTGTGAGGGTTACAGAGTAAATTCATTTAGGTTCTTGGTAAACAACTCTCCTAGAAGACAGCCCTACTTCTACAAGAAGAAACTCTTGTTCATCCTCCTGGATTCAGCACAAGTTCAGATGTCATCTTGGCTGAGGAACATTCCCTGACTTTAAACACAACACACAGAATCACACACACACACACACACACACACACACACACACACACACACACATCTTTAGGATAAAGGGTTACAACTGCACCCTCTCCAAGTATGATCCCACCCCACTGGCCACAGAACCACTCTTATAACTGAGTTAGACTCTCTGGGGGCAGAGCCTGGAGTCTGCATTTTTGGCAAGTTCTAAGGGTACTTTTGTGCACCCTAAAGTTAGAGGACCACTGAGAGGTCCTTGAGGACAGAAAGAGAGCTCAATTTCATCTCTCTATCCCCAGAGCTTAGCACAGAGCCTGGCTCCATGTAGGGGCTCAATAAATGTTTGATAAATAATAGGTCATTTCCTTGGCTGTAAAACGGGAATAATCACATTATACTAATAGGAAGAATTGAATATGTTAATATATGTGAAGTGCTTAGAACACTGCCTGGCACATAGTAAGCACTCTATTGGTTAAATACATACATACATACATACATACATATATATGTGCTTGCATACATACATATATAAATAAATCTCAAGGTTAGAGAATCCAAATTTATTAAACACATTCCAACAAAAAAGGATGGTGGGACAAGAGGGCCCAGCCCACCTCCACTCATCCTTTGTCCTTCAGAACAGACCCACCAGTTTGTAGCCAGCAAACTGGCTCCTTCTCCATCAGGATGGGCCCCATGGGGACCCACACTGCAGTGCTGAAGCAGAATGGGGAGCCTTAATTCTCGGGGCACTGCAGGACATCATAGGTCACGTAGCCCACTTCGTCCACCTGGGTCACCTCATTGTGGAAAGTCACGCGCCAGTAGAAGCGGTCCTGGCAGAAGTAAGCTTTCCCTGCAGAGGAGAGGCAGGTACAAGAGGGGTGATTCCAAACCTCCCACATATACATACAGAAGCAGAAACAAGATCTTTACAATCATCCCTCCTGCCCTTTCTACATCTTTCCAAGGTTTTTATATGACAACTTCATCTCTCTCACAGAGGTGCTAGAAGGCACAAACCCCGATGTCCAAAGCACTGCCACAGAGCCTGGCACACAGTAGGTGCTCAGGACAATTCATTCAACATTCATTCATTCAGCAAATCCATTCATTCATTTATTCATTCAACAAAGATCTATCTTGCCAAGCACTGTTAGAAGCACTGGGGATACAGCAGAGAAAAACTGCAGGCATGGTCTCAGTTCTTTTGCTGCTTACACTCTAGAGCAGCGATTTTCAACCGGTGTGCCGCAGAATTTTTTAAATGTGCAATACCTGACTATTTAGTCAGGGGCACTGACCTCTTTTCCCTTAGATTTTCAAATTAAAAAAATAGCAGCCAACACAACAATGGCCATCTGGTGTGAATGAATCAAAATTATACCTATTTTTTTTGTCAGATCGGCAAAAAAAATCGATTTCTTGGTGTGCTGCAAGATTTTAGTAATGAGTTTATGTGTGCCATGAGATGAAAAAGGCTGAAAAGCACTGCTCTAGTGGGGTAAGGCAAACATGTAAATAAATGAGGTTGGTTTTGACAGTAGAAAGGAAACAAAAGCAAGTAAGTGAATAGATAATGAGAGTCAGAAAAGACCTCTTTTTAAGGTGGTTGTAGTGCTGAGACCTGAAGGATGAGAGGGAGGCAGCCTGGTGACAATCTGGGGGAAAAAAACCTTCCAGGCAAAGGGAACAACTGGCACAAAGGCCCTAAGCAAGGACCGACCTTGATGTGTGCAAAGAGCAGCCAGAAGGCCAGTGTGGGTGGAGTGAGCAGAGAGAATGACAGACGTAGTAGGAGGGGGTGAGGGGTCGGATCATGTTAGTTTCTTTGACCTTGCAATAGGTCTGGAGTCATCCTCAAAACTATTGCCTCCACTCCTAACCCCTCCCTACTTCCATAGAATATATTAACGATATTGGACAACCAGGATGGCTTGGATTAGGGTGTTTGCAAAGGAGATAGTGAAAGTAAATATTTCCACAGTATATCAGCAGAACTTGTCAACTGATTGGATGTGAGCAGTGAAAAAGAGAAAGTAAGTGTAACTCCAGCTAGCATCCCAATTTTCCAGATGGGGAAACTGAGGCTCTGGGAATAGCAGGACTTGCCCAAAGATACACAGCTATGAATTGCCTTGTTTATCACTATATTCCCAGTGGCAGCACAGGGCCTGGCACATTATAGGCACTTGACAGATATTGTATAATAAAGTAACGAGCCTTCGTGCAAACCATGTGTCCTGTGTTATAGGGGAAAGAGCTTTCATCTGGGAAGCCAGAAATCTGGATCCTAGTTCTAGTTGTGCCCCTGTGTCCTTGTATGGTGTGGGGAAGGTCCCTGCCTCTATAACTGTGCTGGGGACATTTGCCTCAATCGCCAGGGCCCTTTCCTTTCTCGCTCAGCATTTGACCAATCTTTAAGGCAGGAGAGCCCAGCATGAGAAGAGGTATCTCGAAGAGGGACCCTCCTCTAAGTCCCGTCTGCAGCCATCACCTCGGTACTGGAAGATGTCGTGCGTGTTCAAGGGCACCCCGGAGAACATCTGGTCCACAAGGCTGGCACTCTTGGGATCTACCATCTGCGTCTTCACGTCAAACCTGCAGGAAGGCGGCGAGAAGACAGGTGCTGAGCGGCGGACAGGCGGATGGCGCACGAGCTCCCCCTGCCGGCGGTCCCCGTAGCTCTCACCTCCAGAACTTCTGTCCGCTGAACAGCAGCACCTTACCCCCGCCGCGCGGGAGGGCCCCGGTGACTTGGGCCACCTCCGGGCCGAAGCCCAGCTTGTCCAGACGCCTCGGGCCTAGCACCGACGCTCCTGTGTAGACCCACACTTGGCGCCCTGCAGGAAAGAAGGGTCACATCGGCCTGGGGGCAAGGAGAAGGCACACATTCTCCTTGAACGCCAGAAGGGGAAAACCCAACGAGATCTTTCGGAGACTGGCGTGCCCGCAGTCTCTGTGCCCACAAGTAGAGCCGCTCGGTACGACTGTGCTAGGGTTCGGTGAAGAGGGGAGCTGAAATTCACACCCCGTAAAATTTGCTGAATTGCATCCGCCAGGAGGGGGCGCGTTTTCCTAAATCCGCACATGACGTTTTAAGGATTATCCCCCGTCTCTTGTCCTCCTAGATTGGTGAGGATGGTGAGGAGGGGAAGGAGAAAGGAGGAAACTAACCAGAGAAGAAGAAAATCTTCTTGGTGAGCGGCTCCTGAAAGGCGGAATCCAGCTTGGAGGGTAGCTCAGACCACGTGTCCCTGATAAGGAAGGGGCCCTGCACCCGGCGCCCCTGGGCCTCGGAGAGTCGCCAGTATCTCCTGGGAATGTGAAAAGGAAACGGACGGGCACTCAACCTTGAACCAAAGTGCCCTTCCAGTGGGCGGGGAGAAACAGGGAGGTCCCTCCTCCAATCCCCCCCCCCCCCCACAACACACATCCCTGCCCCTCACCCATCCTTGAAGACATGCAGGGTATTCCCGATCTCTGCGATGGCGTCGAAGATGTCCACGTTGCAGACATTATCCGCTGGATTCAAAGGCGCTGTAGGGGCCGCAGAAGGGCCAGCCGTGGGGGGACCCGTGGGGCCAGCCGTGGGGGGACTTGTGGGGCCAGCTGAAGGGGGGCCTGTGGGGCCAGCAGTGGGGCTCTCTGAGGGGCGGGCAGTGGGAGGACCGGTGGTGCAGACTGTCGGGGGAGCGGTGGGCTGGGTTTCAGGTGTAGTAGTTGGAGGCCGAGGTTCAGGTTTAGGGTTAGGACCTAAAAAGAGACACTGAATGAGACACCCCTATCCTGCATACCTCTGTGCCCTGGAATCTTCCCCAAAGCTTATCAGTTCTCCCCCCCGCCCCCCACTTCCCTCACTTTAGATGCTGGAGCCTGCCTTCCCCCAACCACAGGGAGGCCTCATCCTTTCCTACACTCACCTTTCATTCAATCCATATTCATCCTATCCTTGGGCCCTTTGAACATAAGACAGGCAGGAACATCCCCACCCCCAACCCCGCAGATGGGAAAGAAGTGTTTTTTGAGCACTCAAACTGAGCTCCAAAGAGTGCTAAAAGCTTTATAAATTCACACTTAGCTTGTGTAATCTTAAAAAAATAAAATAAAATAAAAACCTATGAAGTAGATTCTCTAATACCACCATTCTTTAAATGAAATAATACTAATGATAAGTGATAATAATAATAAAAATGTCAAACACTTATATGGTGCTTACTATATGCCAGGCATTATTCTAACTCATTCAAACCTCTTAACAACCTTATGAGGCAGGTACTATCATTAGCCCCATTTTACAGATGAGGAAATTGCAGGTAAAGTAATATATCCCAGGTAACCTAGCTAGGAAATGGCTGGGCTGGCTTTTGAACCCTTGTCTGTCTCATTCTAGAGTCTGGGCTCTTTATCACCATCTCCAAGCGCTGACCCCACAGCAGTTACACCCATTAGACCCAGGTTCCTCCGCCGGTAGATGTTGAGGTCCCAATTCCTCCCACTCCATTCTCCACCCTTCCCTCTCCTCCCTCCATCCCTGCCACAAAGTCTCACCATACAGAAATTGGATGCCCTTCACGTCGTCCTCATGCAGGGGGGGCTTCTCGGTGTAGCTGTACATGGGGAACATGAGCGCCTCTGGCACGCTCGAGTGATCTAAGCCCAGTGCATGGCCGAACTCGTGCGCAGCCACAAGGAACAGGCTGTAACCTGGAGGGAAAAGAGAGCCTGAGACGTGAGCCGTGGGCGGCGCTCCCAGCCCCTGCCGGCCGCAACACCACACTCCCCACTACCCCCAGCCTCCGAACCTTGGAACCCTGCCCACCTTGGTCTGGGCAGAAACCCCACTTCTTGTCGTTGTCAAAATTCGATGTGGTGGCGCACCAGAGGCGCCCGTCGTCGCGGCCCTCCCTGGTACAGGTCGAGTACTCCTTGCCCAGGAAGACGAAGGGGAAGACGCACGGCTCCCCTGCCGAGTTGCCCCCGATCACCGTAGAGTCCACTGAAGAGACCAAGGGCCTTGGGTGAGCCGGGTGAGTGGGTCCAATAAGGAGCCAGGGGAGGGCCAAACAAGGAGCTAGCGAATCTTGGTACCATTTTTAAAGCCTAGGGGGCGATGTGGGGCACAGCTGAGCCCAGGTTAGGCCTGGGGAGGGGAGACCAAGGAAGAGGCAGCAGGCTGGGCTAAAAGGCCGAGCCACAGGAATGGGGTGGCGGCAACTGGAAGTCAGAGGGAAGGGCTGTGTGAGCGGGAGCAGAGTGCCGGCGGTCCTGAGGACCAGTGACAAGTAGAGAGACAAACTGATGGGTAGAGGAGACACGTTTTGAGGGCTAATGCTGAATCCGTCAGGGCAGAGGTACCTCGGGTCGGGCAGAAGCCATAAAGCTTGTCCTGGTCGTAGTTGGCTGTGGTGGCGCACCAGCGGAAGCCGTCTGAGCGACCTTCGGTGGTGCAGGAGGAGTAGGAGCGGCCCTCGAACGTGAAAGGAAACACGCAGGGCTTGCCTTCCGAATTGCCGTGTTCGGTGTAGAGTCCTGAGGAGGCCCACACATTCCCCTGAGTTTATTGACCCACAGGCCACCTGTGTACTGCATCCCTCCTCTCCTCATTTCACAGCTGAGAAAACTGGGCCCAGAGAACAAAAGAGTGACCTGCAGGACGCACAGCATTAGTGGCGGAGCTGGGATTAAAACCCAGGTTTCTGGACTTTGAGGATGTTAGGCGCCCCACCCTCTGCGCCACCCGAACTCACTCTCGCTGGGGCAGAAGCCGAACTGATGGTCAGTGTCGAAGTTGGCCGTGGTGCTACACCAGAGCAAGTCGTCGGAGCGGCCGTCCGTGGTGCAGGTGGAGTAGGACTGGCCTTCGAAGGTGAAGGGGAAGTGGCAGGGAGCGCCATCTGCGTTTCCAAAATAGGTCGGGACCACTGCAGGAAGAGAGGGACCCGGGTCAGGGCGGCTTGTGATGGGTGTGAGAAGAAAAGGGAATGGGGGCCGGGGCGGCTCAGGATCTCACCGACGCCCTTGCCCAGAGACCACAACTCCTCGTCGTCGAAGTGGGCGTCTCCCTGAATGCCCTGGCCAGGAGGAAAGGCGTGTGCCAGGAGCCCGTCCTTCCCGTCGAAGGGGTATCCATCTCCGTGCTCTGAAGAAGCAGATGGGAAGAAGAGAGTCGTCTGGGTACAGGTGTGCAGATTGTGCGAGACCCAGGGGGTGCTGGACTGAGTGGGGGGTGGAAGCCCGCCCACGAGCCGCTACCCAAACCTTGCGTCCTCGCGCTGCGCACTGTTGCGGAGGAAGAAGCGCCATAAGGGCGAGTGGCAGCCAAGGCTTTGGGCACAAACAAGAGAAAGCTGGGTCCGGTGCCCCCTCTACTCTCTGTGGTCCTCCCTCTCCTGTCCCCGTTCAAGCCCCTCTTGGCTTTTCTCTTCTCGCTTTCTCACCCCTAACACCAAACTGGATAACGATGTCAGCTTCCCGGCCGTGCACGCGAGTGAAGGTGAGCGGCGTCACCGCGCTCCAGACCGCGAAGGCGCGGGCAAAGGCGTCGTCGATCACGTCGCGCGGCAAATCTTCCGAGTAGTTTTGGATCCTGTAGGAGAAAGGCAGGAGGACAGAGACCAGCCAGAAGTAAGAGGCGAGAGCCGGGGTAGCAGCAACCACCATGTGTAAGAGACTTCAGCTCCAGGTTTTCATCAATGAAGCACTGCAGATGCATTTTCCCTTGGACACTTACAATGGCCATGGCAGGAGGACGCCCTGCCATGGGCGATTGGGACGCCCATTCCCCCAAAGGGAAACGGAGACTCAAAGGTGGGACCACTTGCCCCAGGCTGCATGTTTAGTGAAACTCAGGAATGTGTCTGAGAAAAGACGTATTCATCTGCCGCCTCTCCTCCCCATCCCATCCCATCCCCTCCCGCTCCCGCGGGACCCGCCGCGCACCAGTATGTGATGTCTTGGTGCTGCCACTTGAGGTCGCCCTCAAAGGTCAGGAATTTGCCCACGTCTGGGACGCCACAGCGCGGGGCACGCATAGCCGCCATGGTGGTGCTGTCCAGCTCACCAGTCGCCGGCAGAGACAGGCGCCTCTGGAGAACCTTCAGCGCCCGACTCAGGGACTGCGTGTCGTTGCTCAACTCGGCGATTTGAGTGTAGCCATAGCGGAACAGATACTCCTATGGATGGAGGGGCAGAGACATCCAAAGCACTGACTCCCTTTCTCTGCCCTACTGGGCCAGAACTGCATCTCCCCAGGAGCTCAGGGACTAGCAACAAGGCATTGATTGTACCCAGGACTTGCTCCCTGGACGTCAGTACTTTTGCTTGGGTGCAAACATCTCCCCTCCCTGTAGACATCCTTAGTTCCCTCCCAGTCCTGGATGCTCCTAGCCCTCAGGGGCCCCTGGGGTTTACCCCTGTTCACTCCCAGCCCATGCACACTCCAGAACCACCAATGTTCCCCCACACCATTTCCCATTGCCCACCTAGGAAACCCTCATAAACCCATTCTTGGCCATCCATGCCCAGAGCGTCCACAGGACCCCCCGCCCCCCCCCCGTGCCTGATCCTAGATACCTCTATTCCCTAAACATACCCAGTACCCCCAGTGTGGCCCAAAGTATCTCCTGAGGCCCCATGCCCTCCCTGGGATTCCAATTCTAGACTGAGTGTTCACTTACCTCTGCCAGCTGCCTGTCGGTGAGATGCCTTCGCAGGTCTCCTGGGAAAACCACAGTGGTGGGCTGGCGTGGTCTGGGGGCGGCAGAGCAACAGCCCAACACCAGGAGCACCAGGACCAGGGACAGCCAGGGACTCATGGTGAGGGTAGCAGTGTCTGGCTGCAGCTGCCCTTTGTGGGGGCTTTAAGGAGGCACTGTTATCTGAATCAGTGACCCCGCCCCTCCCCGCCAGGCGAGGCAGGGGCTGACTCAGGGGATGGGGTGTGTGTGTGTGGGGGGGGGCAGCCACAGCATGAGAAGACAAGGAAAGGGCTTACACCACCTCCTCCTCTCCCTGCTGCCCACAGTCCCCATTGCTGAGTCAGGCAGGACCCCAGACCCACAGAGACCCACAGGAAACCACAGACCCATAGGGGAAGGTGGATTTTGCAAACTGCACAGCATGTGAGAACTTTATGAGAGGGAGGGAGACAAAGCTGGGGGACTCCCTGAGCCCTCCATCTGAAGGCCCCAGTGGTCAGCCTAAGGAAAGGGGATGGAAGATTCTCTGAGGTCTTTTTCTGAAGCTAGTGACCCCCCCCTTCCTGGTCAGATCCCCTCTGTGGGTCCCTCTCCATACTCTCAGGCTCTGCCCACTTTTCTCCTCCCTGGATGTCTCCCTTGACTCAGCTTCCTCTCCCTGGCTCCACCTGGCCCCAAATGAGTGGGCTCTGCTAGGCAGGAATTGGGGAATTCCACCGGGGCAACCCCCTACCTTCAGGGGCTGACTCCTTCGGGGTAGTGGAGGGGGAGTTCGTGGCACCTGGAAGCCAGCACACATGGCTTTCCTCTCTTTCTTCAGTGCCTTGGGCATATGTCCTCACCACTCTGAATTTGTTTCCTCAGCTGTAAAAAAGGGCTCTTTGTCTCTAAATTGATGTGAGGATAAAATGAAATCAAATGCATAAAACACTTAATACGTTGTGTGTTGCAAGTCCTCAGTGGGCCAGCCATGGTTGCTTTTAATTATCTGGGCCAAGATCATGATTCCAACTTGGAATCAGGAGACTGGGGTCTTGGGCTCTAATCTGCTGTGTGACCTAGAGTAAATGCGTTCCCCTCTCTGGGCTTTGAAATCTTCAACTGTAAAATGGAGTGGGGGGATATCTCCAGGAGCCCTTTCAGGTCTCTGCTTCACCCACACAAGCTCCAACTCCAATGATCACCACCTATGCCAATGAACCAGCAGCCTCCTTCCCGCCCTTCTTCCCAGCCAACCAGGATCCACACTTACCTTCTTGAAGGCATTATTTGAGAAGGACAACAATAAAACTTCAACAAGCTGTATTTATAAGGCTTACTCTGTGCCAGGCACTTTTTATGCTTATCTAATAAATGAGTCTATGAGATGGAGACAATTAGCTTCCCTTATGGAAAGTGGAAACTTTAGAGTTCACTAATGAATGAGTCACACAGTCCTGGTTTTCAGCCTCAGCTCTGCCATTCCCCAGCTATGTGACCTTGGGCAAGTCACTTCACCTGTGAGCCATAATAATAATGCATTTTTTGAGATTTACTGTGGAGTACTGCGATGAGTTCCCTATAAGCATCTCATCTCATCCAGGGGAGGGAACTGAGGCTCAGAGCAGTTAAGGAACTGGCCTTAATCACCCAGTGAATTAATACACAAAACCAGGAGTCAAGCCAAGTCTCCCGACTTCTGGAGTGTTTCATGTTTATGGCCATTTACAGGGAACAGAGATCACTAGGGGTTGGAGAGGAGTGCGGGGAGACTTAAAACCTGGACCCTTCTCCCTTAATCCCCTGAACTCACTAAAGATCAGAGAGGAGGCTTGGGCCTTTGGGGAATCAGAGGCTAGGACAAGGGACCCCAGGGGGACTATAATCCAGGCTTGAGAGTATGGGGTCAGAGCAATATGATTTTAGAGATGGAAACAAAGAGACTCATTAATCCAGAGGCTCTTCATCTGGAGGCAGACATGGGCTTTAGAAGAATCTATGAACCACCCCCAACTTGCCATCAACTGCACAAAATATGTCATATCTATGTATATATGTCACAGTTCTCAAATTTAGCACTATTGACCTTTGGGCCAAATAATTCTTTGTTGTGGGGCTGTCCCATCTGTTGTAGGATGTTTGGTAGCATCTCCAGCCCCCACCCACTAGATGCCAGTGGCACCTCCCCCTGCCAGTTGTGACAACCAGAAATGTTGCCAAACATTGCCAAATGTCCCCTGGGAGGGTGGGAGGGGCAAAGCCACCCCCACTGGTATATGCTGATTTTCCTATGCAAAGGGTCCAAAACTTTCACCCTATAGTCAAACCACTGATGATGATCCTCAAACCTTTAAAGATCATTTACTTAACAAATATCGGTTGACTTTTTACAGGCCAGACATTATGTTAAGAATTGGGAATATGGTAGTGACCAAGACAATTGTCCTGTGTGCTCATGGAGCTGAGAGTCCAGTGGGAAGAAATCAAATGAGTAATTTATTACCAGGAAGACAAACATCACAAGAGGGAGGCATACTTATCTACTCCAACTGCCTCCATCATGCAGATGAGGAAACTGAGGCAGGCCCAGAGTAGAGAATTTGCCTCTCAGGTCACAGAGCAAGCCAGGACTGAGTGGGGGGCCATAAGGAATGGTAGCTACGAGCCTGCACTCCAGAGCCAAGCTGCTTAAGTTCAGAGCTCAGCTTCGGCATGGACCTACTGTGTGATCTGTGTAGTAGACATAACCGGCCAGTGCCTCAGTTTCCCATCTGTAAGGTGAGGGTAATAATAGTGCTTACCTCCTGGGGTTATAAGGGTCAAGTGAAATAATAGATATAAAGTGCCTGGTAATAAGTGCTTGGGCTACTCTAATTATGATTGCCTCTGGACCTGCTGGCTGTTTTTACCAACTGGGGAGCAGGAAAAGAACACTCCACCAGGAACCCCGGAACTTGATTCCTGGAGTCAGTCCAACAAGGAGCCTCCTCTTCTCACTCCCTCCCAACTTCCTCCTCTACCCTCTGGTTCCCCAACCCCCATCAAGGGGAACTTGGGGAGAGCTTGGCTTTCAACACAGCAATGGCAGGAAGTGGTCTGGTTACCACATCCCCTTCCCCATTTCCCCAGTCCCTTCTTCCAATACCACAACACAGTTTAGCCAAGGACCTGGGAGAGGAGGCAGCAAGCAGGATACACCCCCAGGTGGATACTCTCTAAGCCTGACCAGTGTCATAGCTTGGCCTCTAAGCCCCTCACCCAGGCGGAGGCCCCATCAGGATGGGGAGGGGGCTGATCCTGGCACCCTGAGTCACCAGATGGATGACACAGCCCTGCAGGCTGCTATTAGTAACTCCAGGCCCCCAGACCGGGGTCAGCCTCACGAGATGAGGAATCTCTCCCCCTATCTAGGATGGGGGAACTCCAAGTCTGTTTCTCCCAAACCTGCCAGAGAGGGGAGGGGCAGCCAGGCCTGAGAGGCCCTGGCAGGATGTTGAGAAGACATTTGTGTCTAGGATGAAGCAGAAAGGTGTGTATATTGCAAGACATTTCCTCAGGGGAGAGCATCACTCACATCCCACCCCCATCCACAAACACACCTGCCATCCGTAGCCCCAGGGCGGTGGCAATTCCCAGGCTGACTCGCAAAGGCTCTAATAATAATATCGCCATGCCTCCCACTTACCTGTACTGAGCTCCTTCAATGGGAAGCCATAGAACATAGACTTTGGAATTAGACCTCCTGGGTTCAAACTCCAGCTCTTATTCCTTCTGACTGTGTGACCTTAGACAAGGCACTTTGCCTCTCTGTGCCTCCATTTCCTCATCTGTAAAATGAGGAGGGAACAGTCCTCACTCAAAGGGTTGTGGGGGGATTAAACGAGGTTATGCATTGCAAGTTTTTAGCAAATAGTAGGTATACAGAAAAAAAGTAGCTATGATGATTCTGTTACTCCAGTGCTCTCACCTTTAAAAATCAAAACTCATGATCCCAGTTAACTTTATAAATTCAGATTCATAAACCACTTTTATGAGGAATTTGTGAGGCTCGAGGAGTTGTCTAAGTCCACACAGCAGCAAGGGGAAGACTTGGGATTCAACCCAGGCCTGATACCAGCACCCCGCTCTTTCCACCACATTCTGCAGGTACCCCCAGCAACCTCAGTCTTTGATCATTCTAACAGTCAATGTCAATGCATGGATGCGGGGTGGGGGTGGGGCAGTCGACAGTTTATCCAGCACTGTCATGTCCCTTATCACATCTGATTTGCACCAAATGGTGGACCTTCTTAACATACTTGAATCTGAACTTTTAGAACACCTTGGCATTCGTGGAAGGCAGAGATCGTAAACCATTTTCAAAGAGATGGACCCAAGGCCCAGAGAAGGGCTTCAGTTTGCTCACTGTCACACAGCTGGTGAGTGACAGAGCTCCTGCCAGGCCTTCTGACTCTGAATCCCGTGCTAATATCAGGTCACTGGATCTGGCAAGAAGGAAGTCAGTGGGGGAAGCAGCCTGGGGGAGCTGGGGGTTGCCCAGAAGTCAGGCTGGAGGGGGAGCCAGGAACCAACAAAGAGAACAGGTATGGGGTATTTGGCCGGGTGGATAAAAGAGGGAAAATGAAAGATTAAGGTGGCTGGAAGGGGCAGAGAATAGTCAAGGGGAATTTCCTTTAAGGCGAGAGGTTCATGCCCACAAGAAGGGATGGTGCTTGGAGGGAAAGTCATGCAAAGTGAGGGGGAAGAGGATGAGCCTGGGACCAGTTCCCTTGACACCACATTGCCCACTGCAGGTAAGGCTATGCTTGGGGTCTCAGCAAAGCAGGTGCCACTCCAAAACACACATTCAAAAGATTATTTGATTTTTTGTTTGTTTTTTATTGACTTTTTTTAGAGCAGTTTTAGGTTCACAGCAAAATTAAGAGGAAAAGTCTGGCCAGTGTGGCTCAGTGGTTGACCAAGAGGTCGCCGGTTCGATTCCCGGTCAGGACACATGCCCAGGTTGTCGGCCGGATCCCCAGTGGGGGACATGCAGGAGGCGGCCAATTGATGTTCTCTCTCATCAATGTTTCTATCTCTCCCTCTCACTTCCTCTCTCTAAAATCAATAAAGGGGGGGGGAATTAGGAGGAAAGTACAGATTTCCCATATATCCCCTGCCCCTGCTCATGCAGAGCCTACCCCATTATCAACACCCCTCACCGGACTGGTACATTTGTCACAATTCAGAAAACTTTTCTGACACACCATGGTCACCCGAAGTCCCTGGTTTGGGGTTCACTCTTGGTGTTGCACATGCTATGGGTTAGGACAAATGCATAGTGACCTGTATCTATCCTTATGCTATCATGCAGAGTGATTTCACTTCCCTGAAAATCCTCTGTGCTCCGCTTATTCATCCCTCAGCACCGCAAAGATTGTTTTTGATATTTGAAAAAAATCCTTAAAGTAGCCGGCCTGGGAAATATCAGATCCCTGTTGGACTTCCTTTTACAGTCATTTCAGGGTTTAGTGCTGTTTTACTTCGGATGACAGATGGGGAAGAGCACCGTATTCTCAGTGATCACAGCCCCTAAAGGTCTGAATCTAATTCTCTTCACAATGCGGAGGGGTGGGGGAGGCCCTAATCCTCAGAAATCACAGATTAAAAATGTTGTGGTCACTCAGTCGTCGCTGGCCAGAGCAGCAGGGAGCTGTCCACACAGCACACAGGGCAACTGGCAACTTCCCTGCTCCTTCTGCAAACCTGGGGTGCACACTTTCTCAGGCATCTTCCAGTTCCGGTGGTTCTGAAGTGTAGTTCCAGGCCCAGCAGCATCATCAGCACCAGGGAGCTGGTTAGAAATGCAGATCCTCACCTGCCCCCACCCCAGAACCGTTGAATCAGCACCTCTGGGTGGGGCCCAGCCATCTTTGTTTTAACAAGCCTGCCAAGCGATGCTGGTGTGTGCTCAAGTTTGAGACCTCTGCTTTAGTCAAGCTTCATCCCAGCACTAGGTGGGGAGCGGGAGGGACACTTTTGATGCCATTTCCAGATGATAAAACTGAGGCTCAAAGACATGAAGCCACTTGCCCAAGGTCACCCAGCTAGTACCCAAATCTAAGCCTTTCTGACTGTAAAGCTGATGATTCTCACCACAGTATTACAACTAGGGCTGACAAACAAATATTTAACAACCAGGTCCTGGCCAGTGCGCTCAGTGGTTAGAGCATCGCAGGTTTGATTCCTGGTCAAGGGCCTGTACCTGGTTGCAGGTTCGATCCCCAGCCCCAGTGCGGGTAGTGCAGGAGACAACTGATCAGTGTGACTCCCTCTCACATTGATGTCTGTCTGTCTGTCTGTCTGTCTGTTTGTCTGTCTCTCTCTCTCTCTCTCTCTCTCTCTCTCTCTCTTCCTCTCTCCTTCCCTCCCTCCCTCCCTCCCTTCCACACTTATCTAAAAATGAATGAAAAAATATCCTTGGGTGAGGATTAACAACAATAACAACATATATATATATATTTAACAACCAGGACTTCAGGAACCCTGAGCACTCAGGACTGATTCAGTCCAAGGAGCTGGGGTGGGGTGAGTGGTCATTAACCCTTTCATTCCTGGATCTGCAGTCCTAGGGACCTGGGGGAAAAGGCTAGGGCTCTGAGCCACTTAGACCATTCAAAGCAGCACCTGTTACCAATGGGTAGGAAAATACTTCAATATTTAACAACGGGTGCTCTGTTCCAGTGCATACGAGCTGAACATCAGCCCTGACAACAGTCCCCTTCCTGGAAGGAGAGGCTCCTGAAATCTGCACCAGCAGGTGGAGGGCCTGGAGCTAAATATAGCCCCAAAGAGAACAAGGTATCACACATGTCTGTGAGAAGAGGACCAGTTCAGCGGTGCTTCTCAAATGTGGCTGCACATTGGAGTCACTAGGATTTTCTTTTCAATCATGATGCCTGGGTTTCACACACACACCCCACCCCCTCCCTGCCGAGATTCTGACTTAATTGGTGTAGGGTACAGCCTGGGCACTGGGACTTTTTCTAAAGCCCCTGTGATTCTTATGCTGCCAGGCTGAAAACACTGCTCTGCAGGGCCCCTGAAATCTGTAAGAGACTCGAGATTAAGAAGCCCTGGTTTGCATCAGTATTTCCCAAGTCTGGGGACTTAAAAAAAAAATAGTCTCAAGAGATTCTGATTCAGTAATCAGTGAGGCCCGGAACTGGGTGTTAGCAAGCTCCCCTGGTTTAGAAATCAGTGTCAGAGATGGCCCCTGAGGTGGGGGGGCTCAGAGGTTCTACCCCGTCCCCCACCCACCCCCAACATAGTTGAAGCAATTGAGAACATTTTGCCAGGAAGTATCCAGAACCAATTTCCACAGCTCTTCCTTCCCCTGTGCTGCGGAGACATTGCTTCAAAGAACACACTCTGAAACACAGCCCAAGACACCCTCCCGGGAGAGCCATTTTCAAGCGAAATGCTGCAGAGCCCCAGGCCTGCTCTGATTGCCTTTTCTTCCCATTAATCCTGGGACACCCTCATTTAGATGCGATCTGCATACATTTGCATATTGAGTTCCAGCACCCCCTCCTTCTGCGTCCCTACCCCTGTGGCATGTTAGGGGACAATAAAATTAATGTATTCACAAAGCCTGCTGAGATGTGTTCGAACCTCACGCAGGCTGATACCTACACCTGAGGCCAGCCGCTGGGATGAAGGGAAGATGGCACAGGCCCGGAGTGGATGCTGCAGGAAGACTGCAGAGAGGATGCACTCGAAGCCTCCGGAGCTCTGGAACCAGCAGTTTTAGCCCTGCTCCTGATGAGATGCAATTTGATATTTCTCCAGCGGGAAAAGATGGGGAGCACCAGTAGACGGGGTGAGGGAGCTCCCCCTTTCAGAGAGGTGTGTGAGATTCCTTCCCAGCCTCAGAAGGGGCCTGGCTTGGGGACCACTTGGAAGGAAGGCTCTCCCAGGTCCAGCCATGGGCTCTATGAAGAACCCACTAGGTAACAGCTGGTGCAGTGAAAGGGGCTGGGTGCTGGAATCCAATAGACCTCGTTTGAATGGTATGATCTGAGGTAAATGACTTTCTGCCCGAACCTCAGTTTCCTCATCTTTATAATGGGAGCAATCAGCTCATTGCCTGGTGATGGGAGCCATGTCTTTATTTGGTTTCCCAGTAATGGAATATCTTTCCTAGGACCCTTCTGAGGCCAGAAGGAATCTGCTAATGGGTGCAAGTGGGATGTGGCTTTGGGAGCCCAGCAGCCCTGAGAGCACAGGGCATGGCTCTGACCACACTAACAGCTCCAGCTGCCCGTGCCTCCAGCTCACTCTCCTAGTCTGGCATCGAGCCCTCACACCACTGCTGGGAGCCTCCAGAAACCTCAATATCCTTTTTGCTTAAGTTAGCCCAAACCAGTTCTGACTGCTTGCAACCAAGGGCCCCCATCAGCACCAGGACAACTCCGTTCCTTCTCAACCACCTAAGGGTCTGCCTTTGACTGCAAGAACCACCAGCCTCATTTCCAAAAGCCTCCTGAAGGTCCCGGGCACTTCCAGTGCAATTTGGTCCAAATCTGCTCCACTCCAGTCCTGCTCGTCCCTCCAGGCAACCCCTCCTGCTTCTATTCATGGCACGCTCTCCTCCCTGGTTTTCCTCATTTCCAAACCATCTGTATATCATCCTACAGTGTACCCCCCTACCCCCATGTCATCCAAACAGTTGACAACCTGGTTAATCCCCTTAAATCCATCCTCCTTGTAGCGGTCTGCTAGGGCTGCCATGACAAAGTACCACAGACTAGGGGGCTTAAACAACAGAAATTTATTTTCTCACACTTCTGGAGACTGGAAGTTTAAGATCAAGGTGTCGACCGGGTTGGTTTCTTCGGAAGCCTGTCTCCCTGGTTTGTAGATGGCCGTCCTCTCCCTGTGTCTTCATGTGGTCTTCCCTCTGTGACTGTGTCCTAATTTCTTCTTCTTATAAAGACACCAGTCATACTGGATTAGGATCCACTCTAATGACCTTTTTAACTTAATTACCTCTCTAAAGACCCTATCTCCAAACGCAGTCACGTTTGAGGTGCTGCCGGTTAGGACTTCAACATGTGAATTTGGGGAGATGCCATTCAGCCCCTAACACCCCTCACGCTCTGCACTCACTGCCACTACTCCAGGGTCGGCCCTACACTGCTCACCTGGGAGGAAGGAGCGTAACCCCTCCAGCACCCTGCGCCTGTGCTCCAGATGCCTCTCCTTGGTCGGCAACCTCTGACCGGGCTCAGAAAGCTCCCAGAGCTCCCTACTGTCCCCGGAATGAAGACCGAACTCCTTAGCCTGGAATCCAATGCCCATCAGAACCTGGCTCCCACCTGCTTTCACAATCACCATCGTAACTAGGGCCAGGGAAAAAAGGCAGTGTTGTCTAGTGCCTTGCTATTCAAAGTGTAATTCACGGACCCATAGCATCAGCGCCTTAGAAATGCAGATTCTCGGGCGGGAGCTGGTTAGAAATGCAGACTCTCGGGTGGGCAGGTCCCAGACCACTGAATCAGAATATGTGTCACCTACACAGACCCCAAGGATCGTATGCACCTAGAATTTGAAAGTTTATCCACAGAGGGACACATAGGAGTGAGATCTGTGGTCACTTTGTTGGCTCAGATCTTGACTTTGTCCCGACAGAACCATTCAGTTCACAGGACTCTGGGATGCACAGTAGATGACAATTCTGACCCAACAAGTGAACTTGACTTCCCAAGGCTATTAAGAATGCCTAACTCAGAAGTACAAACACATGGAAAGGTTGCTGGAGATGGAGCTCTGCTGGGAAAGGCAACGTTCTCCTCTCTCATTTCCATTCAGCAAACACTACTGAGGCCTGCAGAGTGCTGGGTGTTGGGCATATGGAATGAAAGGAGATGTGAGCTTTTGAAAGGGTTAGTAATGTTTTAACAAAATTAAACTCCATTCTGACCCTCAGTTACTGCACATACACACCCTGGCAGTTTCTTTTTTGTAAACATAAGGGCCTTGAGAAACCCAAAGATAAAGGGTTAATGAAGGCCTTGAGAAACTCAGAGGAACCATGAGAAGAAAAAGATTAATGATGGCCCTGACCTCTGTTGGAGCAGACTCCTTACCTCTGAGACAACTCGTACCAACCCAGACACCAATTACGCGGTGCCAACAGAATGTGGGGTTTTTTTAATGTAGTTTTTTTCTGTAGTTTGTGCCTATATAAGCAAAGAACAAAGGAAGCTCGGGGCTGAGGATTTGGGGAAGCTGTACCCCCCCAGCCCGCTGGTGTAACAGCCCACCGGTGTAATAAAATGCTCCTTTCTCCACACTGGCCTTACGTTGGGGATGTGACCTCCCGCCGGCTCAGACCTTTTATTTGGTGCTGAAACCCGGGAGGTCTGTGAGGATCCCACATTGGGGGCAACCGCGGGCCCCTGGAGTCCTCTAGGCCTCCTGTCGGACCGGGATCGATCACATCCTTAGCCGGATACCGGACCTCCAACCTTTCCTGCCGATCCAGCATCAACACCGGGCACTAATTTATGGGTGAGTGTTCATTTGCCTACCGGTCTGATTCTCCGGGCTGTCTCGTTATCCTCTGTCCGGGACAAGAGAACCAGGCTCTCAGTCACTACTGTGTGATCATCCCTCCGAAAATCCAGCGCTGGTCGGGACACGCTCCTCGGGAACCAGGATCCCTCAGCTCACCATATATCTGGGGACGCCTGGTATAGGTGAGTTGCACGTCTCTCTACTCTAGGGGAGAAGTGGGGACGCCTTCTTCTTCCTCTAGTGTATCCGTCCGTCGGACCGCTAGGCCGCAACATCTCACACCGCAACATGAGACAACACCCCTAGGATGTCTCCTAAAAAGTCTACAGACCCTAGGGCGCGCTCAGGACCTATGTCCCAAGCGACTCATTTTTTACTGCAACACTGCGTGACCTCAGTACAATGGGTCACAATAACCTAAAATGACACTTTGGACATTCTACCAACATAGACAATTTCTGTCAAAGGCAAGGAAATGGTCTGAGGTTCCGTACATCCAGGCCCCTTTGCACTCACAACACAACACTCTGTATGCGACTCTTACTCTCCCTCCCAAATCTTCCTGCTGCACTCTAATCCTCCCAAACCTCCCTCTGAAGACAGTGCTAACTTCTCCTGTTTCCTCCTTTGACCCAGCCAATCTCACTCCACCACCTCCTCCCTCAGCCCCTCCGGCAGGGTCTCCTCCTCCGGCCCCTTCTGTGGGCCCCCACCCTACCCTGAGCCTCCTACTCCGGTTTCGACTCCTCTACCTCTGCAAATGACTCCCTCACACACGATCGGGATCCATCTCTGGTCCCTATCCGTCCCCTACCTCAGCCTCCGTTTTAGAATGCCTCCGGAGGGAAGCAGCGGGAACTGGAGGGACTGTCATTTTAAACCTGAGATTTAACTCTCAGTCGACCCTGGACAAAAACTTGAAAATGGCCCTCAAACCCCTCAACAGAAACTTCTAAATCTAACCTTTAAGTTGTTCACTAATCATGATAAAGAGGCTAAACAGCAAAGAATTCCAAATGCTTGCCTCTGCCATCAGAGCCCCCACTAATCGAAGGGGTCAGCAAACCCCCTTCAGGAAACAGAAGAAGGACCCCCACCAGGATCAGCAGAGCGGACCCCCGGGTCCCTGCTTTAAATGCAATCAGACTGGCCACTGGGTGAGACAATGCCCCAACCCCGACCACCGCCTAAGCCATGTCCTCGATGTGGAGGGCCCCACTGGAAGTCGGACTGCGGACAGACTGCGCAGTCGGTCCTCATCCCTTCCCCGGGCTGGCAGATCAGGCAATCCAGGCCTTGATCTGACTGGCCTCGAGGCTGAAGACTGAAGGTGCCCAGGAACGGACGCCCTGACCGTCATCTCGAACCCCGAACCTCGGATAACTCTGATGGTAGCAGGTAGGCCAATTTCATTTTTAATTAATACCGGGGCAACCTATTCTGCCCACCCCAAGTTCAGGGGACCTCTTTGACACTCTGGGGTTTTAGTTGTGGAAATTGACGGCCAAATAATTGCAACCCAGGGCAACCCAGACACTCACTTGTTCTTTAGGCCCTTATATCTTTCTCCACTCTTTTCTTACATTACCAGCCTGCCCCACTCCCTTGTTAGGGTGGGACATTCTATTTAAACTCCATGCTACTTTAACCTTTACTCCTTCTCTCCCCACCAACCACTTTCATTCTTTACTTTGTCTCCACCAAGAATCTGCTTCTTCTCCTAACAAAAGCCCCCGGTGCCCCTCCTCCCCTTGTGGGCTACAGCTGAAATACCACTACTCATATCGGTTTTTTCAATGACCCAATGAGGCCGGGGGAGGGGGGGCGAGCCCTGAGGGGCTCTCGCCTCTGGCGCCAAGCCCTCAGCTGCACCGGCTGGGCGTGGCCTGCTCCAGGAAAAGTGCTAGATAGGAAATTTGACTGGGGCGGTACACCTGTCAATCAATAACACAGGTATCCTAAGGCATCTCAGGGAGGACAGAAACCTCCTGCGGAGAGGGAAAACTGGGGAACGTGCAGACTGCAAATAGATGGAGCAAGCTCTCAGGTTCATGTCAGGGGAGGGACTAGGAAAGTCGTAGAGGGTCTGTGTAAGCTGAAGAGGAATTGTGAAAAAAGGAAAAAATAAAAAGAAAAGGATTATGCAGAAGAAATAAAAAGAAAGAATAAAAGAAAGGGACACTGAGAGGGAGAGCTTGCCCCTGGTAATGGAATAACAGTCTAAGATGTAATAAAGAAAGTAACAGGTTTAGGCTACTCCTGACCCTTAGATCAGACAACGGCCCTGCCTTTATAGCAAAGCTATCACAGGATATCTCTAAGGGGTTAGATATAAATTGGAAGCTCAATTGTGCCTACCGCCCACAGAGTTCTGGGCAGATGGAACACATGAGCGGAACCTTGAGGGAAACCTTAACCACGTTTGCTTTGGAAACTGGTGAGGGCTGGACCACTCTGCTCCCCCTCACCCTCTTACAGTTCTTGCAGGCCCTGCAGTCCGGCCAGAAAGCTGTCCATAAACACATCTGCGACACGCTGCCTATGCCCACCTCGGACCCTGTGCACCCTTTCCATCCCAGGGACTCGATACCACCCAGGGACTGACTCTGGCCTGGAAGGGACTATACACTGTCATTCTGCCTGCACCAACGGCTGTCAAGGTCATCGGCATCCCCATCTGGCAGCACCATTCCCAGCTGAGAAGGAAAAAGCAAAATGGACAGTTCAGGCCTCTACAGGTAATACTCTTGCGTTTATCGGGACTTTGATCTTTCTAGTTATGGCTGTTCAGGGGAATCCTTATAGACCTGGGCCCCAATGGAACTGGGAACTTGAAAATGGAATATCGGGGAAGATCTTAAGAAATGTTACTACAAAGGGCATAGAAAAACCAGTCTTCAACCTTGATCTATGTGACCCTTTAAGGGGGACTGTCAGGGTTACAAAGGTCTCTGATGTCTGGGTCACATATGGAGGGATTAGCCCCCAACTAGAAGACACCCCAGCATGGAGCTGTGGAACATCTGCTCAGAATGGAAATTGCAAGGGATAGGCTTTTTAGGAGTCCACGACAACCCCATACCTGCAGGAAGTAGACAAAGAGAAACTTCGCTCCTTTTCCCTTTTTTTTTACCATTATAAGGTGGGAATGAAAGGGTTAATAATGTTTTAACAAAATTAAACTCCATTCTGACCCTCAGTTACTGCACATACGCACCCTGGCAGTTTCTTTTTTGTAAACATAAGGGCCTTGAGAAACCCAAAGATAAAGGGTTAATGAAGACCTTGAGAAACTCAGAGGAACCATGAGAAGAAAGAGATTAATGATGGCCCTGACCTCTGCTGGAGCAGACTCCTTACCTCTGAGACAACTCTACCAACCCAGACACCAATTACGCGGTGCCAACAGAATGTGGGGTTTTTTTAATGTAGTTTTTTTCTGTAGTTTGTGCCTATATAAGCAAAGAACAAAGGAAGCTTGGGGCTGAGGATTTGGGGAAGCTGTACCCCCCCCAGCCCGCTGGTGTAACAGCCCACCGGTGTAATAAAATGCTCCTTTCTCCACACTGGCCTTACGTTGGGGATGTGATCTCCCGCCAGCTCAGACCTTTTAGCTTTGTCCTGAGAAAGCTCCCAAAACAGGAAAGGAGACAGACCACAAAAACATGCATTCAACAGCCCACCCTCCCACTCTATTCCTCCATTCCTCAACCTCAGCTCTCAGAACACACCATGCTCTGGCCTCTGGACGTTTGTACTCTCCATTCCCCCTGCCTCAAACCCTTCCCACGCCTCCCTTCTCTGCCCTCCCCCTGTGCCTGGCTAAATCTTATTCATCTTTTAAATTTCAGCTGAGATGTCATTTCTTCCAGGAAAATGCTGCTGACCACCCCAACCTGAGAAAGAGGCTCTTCCCTGCTCCCATGGCCCCCCTCAACCAACCACTTCCTTTATTGAGGCATTTTGCATAATTCAGAGTAAATTTTCTGCCTATTCATCTATCTCTCCCTGCAGGCTGAGATCATTATAAAAGCAGGACCCTTATCTGCTGTGTTCATTGTATTTGTAGGTATTCCTTTTTTTTTTTTAATCTTCAGATAGAGTGGGAGGGAGAGAGAGAGAGAATGAGAGAAACATCGATGTGAGAGAGACACATCGATTGGTTGCCTCCCACATGACCCCGACCAGGGCCAGGGATGAACCGCAACCGAGGTGCATGCCCTTGACCAGAATCAAAAGTGCGACTCTTTGGTCTGCCAGCCGACGCTCTAACCGCTGAGCCAAACTGGCCAGGGCTGTAGATATTTCTTAAACATGGAAAAATAATAATAATAATAATGATAATAATAATAATAATAATAATAATAATAATAATAATAATAATACTCAGCATTTTTTTTAACTCATAACATGTGCCAAGCACTGACATAAGTATTTACATGTATTAATTAATATAATCCTCACAACTACCCAGTGAGGTGGGTGCTATTTTCCCCATTTCACAGGTGAAGAAAGAGAAGCACAGAGAAGTTAGGTAACTTGCCCGGAGTAACACAGCTATTAAGTGGCAATGTAGGGATTCAAACCCAGGCAGTCTGGCTCCAGAGTCTGCATATTGGAAGAGGAGGTGATTAACTCTATGGGAGAGAGGTAAGAGGCCAGGGGAGCCTTTATCAGGAACAATATCTGAATCAGGTTTTGAAGAGGGAAGAGGAGTTTGCCACCTTGGCAAGGAGCATGGCTTTGCAGACTTGACAACCTTCAACCCCCACCTTTCAGTGCAAAAGCATTTTCCTGAAGGGCAAATGGAAAGCAATTGACAGCACTGGCCAATGAGGCTTAGAAAGGGTGAACGCCTTCCACGGCATCCAGTTTGAGCCTGAGTCACCTATGGGTAGGGCGAGGCAGGTTACATATACCCTGGAGCTCTGCTCCTTCTGTTCCTGCATGGGTAAGAAGGGCACTCCCCCGCTCTCCCATCTTGCACCAAGATTTGAGGCTAAACTGTGCCATTCCTTGCGGGGATTGGCTCACCACCTGGGAAGGGAAGTCCCAGCAAGCACCTCTTTGGGCAGGTGCAGGCCCAGAGCAGATCTGTAGCCTCTGAGAACAGCAGGGAGTTTGCTCTCTGACCTTACAAACTCTGGGAGCCTCCCTTGGCTCGGGAGGACCCCAACTTTTAAAGCTCCAGACTGTTTTAAGAAACTGGATTTCAAGGGAACCCCAGTATGTAAGTATAGATGGAGAGGAGGTGCTGTGCAGCAACCCATCTCCACTGACCCTGTCCCTGGCAGGGCCCTGAGCCCTGATCTAGCACCGCCACCTCTTTTTACTGTTGGGGTAACTGAGGCCCGGAGGAGGGAAGAGACTTGCCAGTGGCTGGATGGGAACTCAGCTCTCCCGAGTCAGACCAACACTCTTCTCATTAATAGCACCATCTCTCCTGTCCTCTCTGTCCTGGCCTCTCAAATTCAATCTGGAAGAAGACTACCAGGCACCTTCATGCATAGCATTCATTCATTCCCAAAACCTTTACTAGGCTCCTTCTAAGTGTCAGGCACTGAGTCAGGCCCCTAACCTCAGGGGTGACAAACTGATGTGTAAGACAAATACATTCGCAGACTTTTACCGTCCACTCTGATTAAGCCACAGTGGAGACTGTTCATCACCTTATTCTCAGGGCAGGCACTCAAAATGTACATACGGACCACTAAGAAGGAGTGACATGGAGATGGTGGCCTGACGGGGTGGGACAGCCACGTCACACTTCAGAGCTCCTCCCTGTGCCTCTGTGCCCCATCACTCAGCACCTCCTCTGTGACCGTGGGCTGAGGACAAGAGATCTCAGACCCAGGCTCTGCCTTGGCCCCCCGTTTTGTGCACTGGTTGGTCTAGATCAGGGCTGTCTGACCTGATGGCCATGAGACCATGAGCTTGTTTCCATTTAAATGAATGAAAATTAGATAAAATTTAAACTTCCGTTCCCCAATCTCACTACAAGAGCTCAAAAGCCACATGAGGTAACCACACTGAACAGCACAGGTCACAGAACATGGGCGTCATCACAGAAAGTTCTTATCAACCACAATGGCTCGTCCACAGCAGCGACTGCCAGATCTTGAACACCAAGGACCAGCACATGTTCAAAAGTATTTGGGGATTGACATAAGATTGGCAACTCTTCATTTTGCCAGAAAAAAAATTAAAGCAGTAATAATGATTTTAAAAAGAAGAACATGAACACTAAAAGTAATATGAAAGTTTTTATTGGATCCTGGCTTTAAAAAACTCACATTTAGTCCGGCCGGTGTGGCTCAGTGGTTGAGTGTCGACCCATGCACCAAGAGGTCACCAGTTCGATTCCTGGTCAGGACACATGCCCAGGTTGTGGGCCTGATCCCCAGTTGGGGGCATGCAGGAGGCGGACAGTCGATGTTCTCTCTCATCGATGTTTCTATTTCTCTCTCGCTCTCACTTCCTCTCTCTCTAAAATCAATAAAGGAAAAAAAAATTAAAAGAAAAACCTCACATTTAGGGATATCCGTGAAACAATTGGAGAAATTTTAATATTGATTGTGTATTGGATAACCGTACTGTGGTCATGGAGGAGACTGCCCTTGTTCTTTGGAGTTTAGGGGATGCATGATTTAGGGGTGAAATAAGAGGATGTCCGCAGCTAACTCCCTGTGTCTCAGGGGAAAAACTTTATATAAATAAATATAAATATATAGAGATATATCTATACATGAGGGGAGCAAATATGTCCATATGTTAACAACTGGTGAATTTTAAAGGAGTGCTCATTGTACAATTCCTGCAACTTTTCCGGAAGTTTGCGAATTTTTCAAAATAAAAGTTAGGGGAAAACAAGAAGTTAAGACTGGTTACTCCACTGCCCTGTGGATCATGGGGGCTCTTGCAAGGCTGTGCGGATGCTCCAGTTTTTGATGTGGGATGTTGGTTACATGGTGTTGTACTGGGTTGAATTGTGCCTCTCCCGCCCCCCCCCCCCCACACACACACACACAAAGATATATCCACCAGGAATCTATAAAGGTGATCTTCTTTGGAAAAAGGGTCTTTGCAGCTGTAATTAAGTTAAGGATCTTGAGATGAGATCATTCTGCATTAGGGTGGGCCCTAAAGCCAATGACTGGTGTCCTTATAAGAGAAGGCTGAGGAAGACTTGAAACCCAGAGACACAGAGAAGGCCGTGTGAAGACAGAGGCAGAGATATTGGAGTGATGCAGCCAGAGGCCAAGGAACTGCTGGAACCCCAGAAGCTGGAAGAGTCAAGGGAGGATTCTCCCCTAGAGCCTCCAGGGGGTGCGTGGTGCTGCTGACACCTTGATTCCAGCCTTCTCTCCTCCAAAACTCAGAGTATACATTGCTGTTGTTTAGGTCGCCAGGTTTGCGGCACTGTTACAACAGCCCTAGGGTGTTCACTTGGCAGCAATTCATCCAGCAGTACACTTAGGGTTTGTGCACATTTCTCTATGTATGTTACACTCCTTAAAAATGTACTTAAAAAAATGTACTTAAGCCCAGCCACTGTGGCTCAGTGGTCGACCCATGGACCAACAGGTTGCCAGTTTGATTCCTGGTTGGGGCACATGCCTGGTTTGTGTGCTTGATCCCCAGTGAGGGGGTGCAGGAGGCAGCCAATCAGTGTTGATGTTTCTCTCTCATCAATGTTTCTATCTCTCCCTCCCTCTTTCTCTAAAATCAATTATATATATATAATATATATATAATATATATATTATATATATATAATTGTATATATAATATATAATTATATATATAATATATATATAATATATATATTATATATATAATTGTATATATAATATATAATTATATATATATAAAATCATATATATATACACACACACATATATATATACACACATACACATACATACACACACATACTTAAAAATAAATAAACCAGAACAACTATCTATATCAGCATTCATTTAAAAAATTTAAAAGAAAAGGCCTAATGAGGACATAATCTCAAAATAAAAGATAGGCCCTTAAAATGAAATTTCACTTTATGATACTGTTTTCCTTCTTTCTGCTAAGAATCCACAAACATATATCCCATTCTAGCTCAGCACCAGCTGCAGATCGGCCGCATCAGAATCACCTGGGGAGTTTTTAAAAATACAGAATCCCAGACAGAGAGGTCACGAAGGAGGGAGTCCAGAAATAGACCCAAATACATGTGGGAATTTTGGATATGCTAAAGGTGGCATTTCAATTTAGTGGGGGAAGACAGATTATTCAATATGGTGTTGGTTCAACTGGCTAGCCACTTGGAAAAAAATTAAGCTGTACCTCTGCCTCATTCTATTCACCAAAATAAATTCCAGATGGATAAAACTTTTAATTAAGGAAAAATACACCCTGAAAGGATGTCAAGAGAAGATAAAGTGTTTTCCCTCTATAATCTTGAGGTAGGAACTGCCTTTAACAAACATTTGCTGAATACCTACTCTCTAACTTTGGGCTTGGTGCTAGAGATGGAGCTAGTGGAGGTCCTTGCGTTCTAGAACTCAAACTAGAGCAGTGGTTCCCAAGTTTTAAGATTTCACTAACCATTAAGAATAATTTAAAATTTTTTTGCTTTTTAATCATCTCAGAATGGGCCCAGCTGGTGTGGCTCAGTGGTTGAGCAACGACCCATGCACCAAGAGGTTGCCAGTTCGATTCCCGGTCAGGGTACATGCCCAGGTTGTGGGCCCGATCCCCAGTGGGGAGCATGCAGGAGGCAACCAATCGATGTTCTCTCTCATCGATGTTTCTATCTCTCTCTCCCTCTCCCTTCCTCTCTCTCTAAAATCAAGAAAGAAAAAAAAAATTTAATCATCTCAGAATGGGAAAAGCATGTTTATATGCACAATACAAACTTGCAAAGCAGTTATGAAAAAATAATAATACATTTTACTACATAATAACAAATGGTTTTGCCCTGGCCAGTTTGGCTCAGCGGTTAGAGCATTGGCCAGCGGACCAGAGAGTCCCAGGTTTGGTTCCCGCTAAGGGCACATACCTCGGTTGCAGTTTGTCCCCAGCCCCGGTTGGGGTTGTGTGGGTGGCGGTCGTGTGGGTGGCGACCACTCGATGTGTCTCTCTCACATGGATGTTTCTCTCTCTCTCTTCCCCCCTCTCTCCCTCCTGCTCTATCTGAAGATAAATGCAAAAATGTCCTCGGGTGAGGATAAAAAAACAAAACAAAAAAAACCAAATGGCCTTGATGGGAAGAGGGGATGAAGATAGAATGCTTAATGAGTATGAGGCTTCCTTTTGGGGGATAAAAGTGTTTTGGAACTAGTTAGAGGTGGTGATTGCACAGCATTATGAAAGTACTAAATACTAATGAATTGTAAACTTAAAAAAACACTTTTAAATGATTACTTTTATGTTATGTGAATTTCACTTCAAAAAAAAAATAGGAATACAAATTTTAAAATCAACTTAAAAAAAAAAAATGCCTCCCTGGGAAAAATTTATAACAAAAGGAGAAAATAAGAATGTATTTCCCTAATATACAAAGAATTTTGACAAGTCAATAACACAAAGATAAACAATCCAGTGTTGGTAAGGACATGGAGCAACAGACAACCTCATATATCATTGGTAAGAATGTAAATTGGTATGAACTTTGGGAATGTAATTCGGAAATAATTTAAACGGATATAACTTTTGACCCAGCAATTTCACTGCTGATATCCTTCTTTTACAAATATACAAGTGTTCATTGTACTATTCTGGCAATTCAAGCAAACATATATGTTCAAAGGTATTTTTTGCTGCACTATTTATAATAACAAACAAACAACATAAATGCTCATCAGTGGGGAACTTGTTAAACATGGTACATCCTCTGGGTAGTGGATCCTACCCAGTCATTAAAAAGAACAAGATAGCCCTGGCCAGTTTGGCTCAGCGGTTAGAGCGTCGGCCTGCGGTCCAGAGAGACCCCAGTTCGGTTCCCGCTAAGGGCGCGTACCTCGGTTGCAATTTGTCCCCGGCCCTGGTTGGGTCGTGTGGGTGGCAGCCACTCGATGTGTCCCTTTCACGTTGATGTTTCTTTCTCTCTCTCTCTCTCTTCCTCTCTCTCCCTCCCACTCTATCTGAACAAAAGATGGAAAAATGTCCTCGGGTGAGGATAAAAAAAAAAGAACAAGATATATCTAAATGTGCTTATGGGAAGTTCCAGACAAGAACTATTAAGGGTGTGTTTGAGGGTGGTGTCCACAACACTTAGTATTATATATCCAGTGTGCGCAGATCCTTAAAATATGTCTGGAAGGCACACAAGGAACCGATAACAGTGGTTACCTCTAGAAAGTCACACTGAAATTGGAGGACAAGGACAGAGATTTTTTTACCTAAACTTCATACCTTTTCATACTTCTTGAATTATTTTTTACACCCTGAACATATGTTACTTATTTTATATATTGGTTTTTTTTTTATCCTCACTCGAGGATATTTTTGCATTTATCTTCAGATAGAGTGGGAAGGAGAGAGGGAGAAAGAGAGAGAGAGAAACATCAACGTGAGAAATACATCGAGTGGTTGCCACCCACACGACCCCAACCGGGGCCGGGGACAAACTGCAACCGAGGTACGTGCCCTTAGCGGGAACCGAACCCGGGACTCTCTGGTCCGCTGGCCAATGCTCTAACCGCTGAGCCAAACTGGCCAGGGCCTTAAGGTTAATTTTTAAATTATGAAATAGCTTAGGCATAGGAAAAGTGTAGACAATAACTAAACAAACTCAGGTTCCCAACACCCATATAAATAATTTAACATGACAGGAACAATTTGAAGACCCTGAGCACCTTTCTGTGACCTCACTCCCCTCTCCCTCTCTAGAGAAAACAACATTCTGAATCTGGTGTTAGAAGACATGCATTTTTGTTCATTTGTTTGTTTTTTGTCGTTGTTGACTTAAACAATAGAAATGGATTTCTCACAGTTCCAGAAGCTGTAAGTCAGAGATCAGGGTGCCAGCGTGGTCAGGTTTTAGTGAGGGCTTGCTTTCTGGCTTGCAGACAGCCTCCTTCTTGCTGTGTTTTCACATGACAGAGAGCTAGACATGCATGTTTTTGTTCCCATGCATTAAAAAAAATATTGTTTAACTTCAATATCTATCATAAACAACATATTGTTTTGCATGTTTCATTTTTTATATAAATCGTGTTCATCTATACAGTTTAATTCTTAGATCCAGGCAAGTCGGGCCTTGGACCCTAGGTTTTAGAGGGGTCTCCTTCTGGACCTTCTCTGTCTGTGCCCCTCTCCGTGGGGCAAGGAATCCAAAGGAACGTGCACATATGGAGCCTGTGAGCCTCTTGGAGACCACAGTCAGGGTACCCAGGATCCCAGCACTCCAAGCAGCCTCCAGCACTATGCAGTGCCTAAGCAGGACTCTCTCCAGGGTCCATCCTCCTGAGGGTGAGCCACCTACCTAAGTGTGCACCCCTCGGCCAAGGGGTGGCCAAGGGGTGGCCAAGGGGTGACTGTTTGGGGAGGGGGAAGGGGGGAGTAAGTGGAGCTGAACCTTCGCTGGAGTGTCCACGCACAAAGGGGGGGTGGGGGTGCAATGCAGAAGGGAGGTAGGCCTCTTGTATTCTTGCTTTGGACTTTCCTCCCTCCTCCCCCAGACACATTAAATTCTGTGCATTTTGACAACTTGTTCTCCCCCTCAACATTACATTTTGGAGCATTATCTATGATAATATCTATAGCTCCAGTTTACTGATTTTCACTCCCATACAGCATGCCTTCAAAGTTTTAAAAGTTTCAGATTCCCCAGCCCCTCAACCAGAAGATTCTGATGTGGGAGGAGGGGTCAGATGGGCTGAAGTATCTGCATCTTTTGGAAGCTCTGCGTGATGCATCTCTGCAGCCGGGTTTGAGAACCACGGTGAGAAAACCCCCTCTTGGAGTGCCCCTGGCTTTGCACAGGCCACCAGCCCAGCAGCCTGGTTCAGGTCTGGGAGAGCGGGTGGAGGCAGCGGGCGCCCCCTGCTGGATACAAATGCGAGCTGCGCAGATTGGTCCCTCCTCCATGGTCTCTGGACACAGGCACCCAGCCTTTTCCCTTTCCCCTTTCCCCCAGCATTTAGTACCTCATTTAAGGCCTACTCCACTTGAACGCAAATAATTGCCATCTATTCTGCTCAAAAAGCGTTCTCACGTTACAGATTTTCTATGGGGTTTTTATTAGTGATAAAAGAGTGTGTGGTTGAGAAACTGTGGAGCTCGCCCTGGCCTGTTTGGCTCAGCGGTTAGAGTGTCGGCCTGCGGTCCAGAGAGACCCGGGTTCGATTCCCGCTAAGGGTATGTACTTCGGTTGCAGTTTGTCCCTGGCCCTGGTTGGTCGTGCAGGTGGCAGCCACTCGATGTGTCACTTTCACATCGATGTTTCTCTCTCTCTCTTCCTCTCTCTCCCTCCCACTCTATCTGAACAAAAAATGAAAAAATGTCCTCGGGTGAGGATTAAAAAAAAAGAGAAACTGTGGAGCTCAAATCCTGGTCCATCCTCTGACCATTGTGTGACCTTAGGCAAGTCATTAGACCTCTGAATAACTCAGTTCCTCATAAATAACATGAGACAGTAGTGTCATCTACCTCATAGGACTGCTTTGAGGATTGGAGTTTGAAAGGGTGCCTGGCATGCAACCAGCACTAGTCACTATTAGATGTCAGCCCTAGGGCTCATTTCCCACAGTGATCCAGCGCCTACCTGTTCCAGGTGCTATTCTGTGCTGTTTCTGTTTATTATCATTTAATCATCACAGCTCATGAGGTGAGTGTGCTTATATTCACCCTCATTTTACAGAGGAGGAAACTGAGGCACAGAGAGATCAAGCAACTTGCCCAAAGGCTCACAGCTTGTTGGTCATAGAGTGTGATTTGAACCTGGGCAATTATACTCCAGAGCCCATGCTTTTTTAAAAAATTTGATTTTAGAGGGAGGACGGGGGAGTGAGAGAGAGAGAGAGAGAGAGAGAGGGAGAGAGAAACATTGTGAGAGAAACATCAATCAGTTGCCTCCTGTACAGGCCCCTACCAGGGATCAACATGGGATTGAAACTGCAACCTAGGTATGTGCCCTGACTAGGAATCAAACCTGCAACGTTTTGCCTGGCTGATGTGGCTCAGTGGATTGAGCATCGTCCCATGCACCAAGAGGTCACTGGTTTGATTCCCAGTCAGGGCACATGCCCAGGTTGCAGGCTCAATCCCCAGTGAGGGGGGGTACTGGCAGCCAATGTTTCTATCTATCTCTCCCTCTCCCCCTCTCTCTTAAAATCAATAAAAACGTATCTTTAAATTAATTTTTTTTAACCTGCGAGCTTTCAGTACATGGGACAATGCTCCAACCAACTGAGCCACACCAGCTAGGGCCAGAGCCCATGCTTTGAATCATTACATCCTTATGGCAATTTTGGGGCATGTACTATGCCCATTATATAGCTGGGGACACTGAGGCTCAGAGGTGAAGTGACTTGCATCAGATCATACAACTAATTAGTATTGGAGCACTGGCTTGGACTTGCCTCAGTTCTGTCTCCTTGCATTATTTTATTTAATTCCATGGCAACCCAGCAGGCACGGTAATCCTGTATGACAAGTTAGGACACTGAACTGCGATGGTTGAATGACTTGCTCAAGGTCACAGAGCCAGTAAGTAGGGAGCTTTTTCTGTTGGGGACAGGGCCCAAGGACATTCTGTTCAGGGCCCAGCACCTCTGCGGCACCCTGCTGCTGCCCCCAGCCATCTCGTCTTTATGATCACAGCTCCTGTTCCCAGGCATCTGAGTCTAGCACCACTTGCTTCCTGGCCAGCCTCAGCACAGCTGTCAAAGTTGTACTCTCAAACTGTCACTCAGCTGAAGCCTGGCCTCAGCATTGGCTCTTGGAGCTTCCTCTATAGCATGGGGCTCAGATTCCATTCCTCTGCCCTCCAGGAGGCAGCTGGTACCTGGTACCGTGGAAGGAGCAGGAGGTTGGAGCCAGATAACCCAGGGTTGAAACCCAGTTGGGCAAGTGTCCTCATCTCCCTAAACTCCCATTTCATCACCTCTAATATGGGGATAATGGTCTGTGCTTTGCAGGCTCCTGTGAGGATAAAACAATCAAGTGTATACAGCATCTGGTATACAGTAGGTGCTGAGTAAATGTTAGATCCCTTTGCTAGTTCTGTGCTGCAGACCCTCATCTCCTGCTGTGCATGGCCCCTCCTCACAGGCCCAGAAGTCCCCACCTTCCCTTCCATGATGGTCCCTTGGGCTGTATGAGACATCTCCAAGCCAGGGCTGGCAGGGTGTAGAACACACATCCTCCGTGGTGCCTGAGGCAGAGAGGAAGGGCATATGAGCCCTGGGCTCACAGGCAGAATAACAGTACCATATATAACTCAGTCATTGTTCAGTGGCCCAACAGAGATTAACTGAGCACCCACTATGTACCAGTAACTGTTCCTGGTAATAGGGCTACAAGATCCCTGTTTCATATACAGCAGGTCCTTGAATAAAGTCATTTCATTCAACTTCGTTTCATTATAATGTTGATGAGATGCCAAACTATTGTTTATTTCAATGAGCCTTATGATAAATTAGTTTCATTATACCTCATTTTGAAGGGGGGGGGAGGTGACTTGAGCAGCTACAGTGCCTCCTCTGTGCTTGCAGTTCCTGCTAGTAAGGCCCATTGTGGCCCAGCTCCTCTCTGGGTGGCCCCAGTTTCTGGTCTCAGTAATGCCATCGCCTCACTTTATAGTTCCAGCTCCGGGGAAGGTTGTGGCTTCCTGAGTTACTAATCTCAGGTTTGTCTCAACTTCTCCTGGTTGTTCTTTCTGCCCATCAAACAACTTTGTAACTATTCTCCATATTAGACTCCTTCTTTACAGAATCATCTGGCATAGGTACTGTTTTCCTAGCTCAATCCCTGGTATTCTGTGTCTGTCTCCTTGTCTATAAAATGAGAATTCATTCATTCATTCAACATATAGCTTCCTTGTAACCGTAAAACTGTGTTAAGTGTTGGGAATATAGGAAACAAGACAGATTAAAGGACATGAAAATCCAGGTGCTGCCTACCCCTCATGCCTCTGGTAACGATCAGATGAGATGTTTGTGTAAATGTCACCTACTGCTTGGGGCTCAGGAATTGCCATCACAAGCAAACACTATTTGGACTACAGACTGTTTTCTGAATCCAACTGTTCTTGTCCTAGGGCCTTTCCCCACCACCCCCTATCCCCTCCGATACTGAAAGAGAAAGATTTAGGACAAATAAAAGGAAGCCTTAATTTGCACTATGGGGAGTCAAGTTACAGGGCTCATTATCCCAAGTGATGGTATAGTTTTAAGCCATAAATAGATTTTTAAGGACAGGTTTAGCTAAACCCATAGATGGCAGTGGCATGGCGAGAGAAGGTAGAGATGAGTCCCAGAGCACCCACCCGACTGCCTACTCTCAGTTCTGCTGCCCTCCCACGGCATCTAGCACAATGGAAGGAATGCTGGACTGGGAGTCAGGAAACCAGAATTTGAATCCCAGATCTGCTGACCATCAAATGCATGAGCTCGGACAAGTCACTTCTTTTGAGCCTCTGTTTCCTCTTCTATAACATGGGAATCTTGACAGTACCTAGGAAGATCTCTGGTTGTTGTGATGATTAGTTTAGAAATGCATGTAAAGCACCTGCTGCAGCACCTGGTACTTGGTAAGAGCACAATAAGCATTTGCTAGTATGACTAATATCTGCTACAGGAGATCTGGCTGGAATCACAGCCCTCAGCATTAGACCAGGAAACCTGCTGTGGGATCTTGAGCCAGTCACCTTTTCTCTCTGGGCTTCAGTTTCCCCATCTACAAAATGGAAAAATAGTAACCACCCTGCCTGACTCAGGAAAGTTAAAGCACTGTCTAAGAACCAGGTAATATTATTACTACATGAGCAATGGGACCCTAATCTAAGTGTTGAGTATGGAGCCAGATTGCTTGGTTTTCAATCCCACCCTTACTTAGATACCTTTACTGTGTCCTCATACATAAAATGGAGATAATAATGGCAACTACCTCATAAGGTGTTTGTGAAGATTAATTAATGTAAGTAAAGTGCTTAGAATAGTGACTAGGCATAGAGTATTTTAAGTGTTATGATTACTAATCATACTTCACATGGTACCTAAATTGCTTGGAGCTTTGGAATCAGACAGACCTGCCTTCATATCCCAACTCCACCCTCTTGCTGTGACCTTGGATAAGTCATTTCTCTCTGAGCCTCAGCTTCCTCCTCTCTATAATAGAAGATGATAACAACCCCTGCTTCCTTAAGATAGATACTATGATGCAGCAAAGCACATGTACACTGCCCGGCATATGTTAAGTGCTCATTGATGGTGCTTTCCCTCTTGGCTGCTCTCCTTAGCATTTTTCTCAAAGGTATGCTTTAATGTCCTTCTAACCTAGAGCCTCTTCGCTGCTTCTAGAAGTCTCCCCATCAAAGTTGAGGCCAGAATTACAACTGTGTGTTCTGATAGGAAAAACCCTGGATTAGCAGCTAGAAAACCAGGGTTGGCTTGCTTGTCTTTGTGATGGGAGAATTCTGATATGTGGTTTCCAGGGAGCCATGACCTTGAGCCATGAGCTTTCCCTGTCTGGACCTTGTGCTCTTCTTCTGTTCCATGATGAGGCTGTTACCTCTATCTGATAATATTCTGCAATCTTGTGATCTGGTGGGAAAGGCCAAAGTTGAGCCTTACTTGGGCTGGGGATAGAAATAGGTACTAATGAGTACCATGACATCCTTGAGACAGGAGGTATCCTACCGGCATGGGGTAAGGACTGGGGAGGGGAGGGAGTCTCTAGAAATGAAGAATCGGGTTAATGTTGGAAAATTACCAGTTGAGTGCAAAACCAACCTGTTATAATGCCATTGTTGACCCGGCTCTCCAGGGCTGCTCTGGGGGACCTGGTCCTGCCAGATTGGGGGAGGGGAAGAAGAGGGGGCCTAGCCTATCCAGAGGCCTCATGCTCTATTCCCCTTACCAAAACCTGCTCCTAGGAAAGGACCAGGGAACCCCCCTCATGCTCAGGTGCACACAAATTATAACAGCTCAAAGCACCTTTGTCTTTTTTAATAAATTTTCTTTGAAAAAATTTCTAAGATTCTCTCCCACCCCCCAAAAAAAGTTTTGTATTTTTCAACTGAAAAAAAATAAGTTGTACAACACAGAGACTTAGAGATAAAGCAGAGCACCAGGCTCCATTGCAAAATGCTAAAAAGCCTTAAACAGAAGGTAGTGCCAAAGATGGCATTTCGGGCATCAGGAGAAGGGGCATAACTTTCTGAAGGGCTGCAGACCTTTAAATACATCCATACCATCTACATTGAACAGACCACTGTGGAGAATGTCCTGACCTCCAGCTCTATTAATGTAGGAAATACAGTAGGTCCCTCTTAGCCATAGGGGATAGTTCCAAGACCCCTCCCAGTGGATGCCTGAAACCTCGGACAGTACCAAACCCTATACATACTATGTTTTACCTATACATACATACCTATGGTAAAGGTAATTTAGTTTATAAATTAGACACAGTAAGAGATTAACAACAATAACTACTAATAAAATGGTAACAATTACAACAATATACAGTGGGGGAAAAAGTAGGTTTACAGTTGTTCATATGGAAAATAATACAATCATTAATAATTAATAATACAAGAATAAACTGTTACTTCTTGTACTTACAACTGTAAACCTACTTTGCCCCACCCTGTATTGTAATAAAAGTTATGTGAATATGGTCTCCCTGATAACTGATCTGATAGTTGACAGGGCCACTGACAAAAAGATGGGTATCATATGTACAGGGTAGATACTTGGGACAAAGGAATGATCCCCATCCTGGGAGGGAAGGAGCTAGATGGTACAAGATTCCATCACAGTACTCAGAACAGCATACAATTTAAAACTTGTGAATTGTTTATTTCCGGAATGTTCCATTTAATATTTTCAGACCATAGTTGACCCTGGGTAACTGAAATCGCGGAAAGCAAGAAACTGGGGATAAAGGAGTACTACTGCATGTATACAAAGCTCACTAAGGGCCAAGTATGAAATATTCTCCATTTCCCCAATTCCAGACATGGGGACTTGCCTCCCAAGTCCTTTCACTTGATGTGACCTTGGACCAGCCACATCCCATCTCCGGACCTCCGTTCCCCCATCTGTACAACAGTGACTGTAAGCTCCCCATCTGCCGACACATCAAACCTAATCGAGAAGGATCCGACTACTAGTTCGATGAGAACATTAAGTAGTCGGTTAAGAGCCAGGAAAAATGACTGATAACATTTATATCTCCACCTTTAAGTCAAAACCTCCGGGTCTGGACAAGCTTCTCAGAGCTGTTCCTGGAAAGGCGTGGCCAGCCTCTGGGAGCCACGCCCCCGAACAGCAGGGCGGCCTTCACCGCGCCCAACCCTGCGGCCCAAGGTAGGGACCCAACAGTGGTGACGTACGACTCCCTTTGTAACCCTCCGCCAAGAGAGAAAGTAGTCCCAAACCCCATAGCGGACTCCGTCATCCATACTAGGCGACGTATAAAATCCTAGCCTCTCTCCAGACTTAACTATGGCTTTGAGGCCTCGGAGACACCTTCCGGCACACTGGAAACCTGTCTTTCTCCGGGCCGCCGTAGGAAGTAGTTCCGGCCTACGCTAGGCCGATGGGTTCCTCCGCAGCACGGGAAAGAAGATGGCGACCTCGTCGATGCCGGAGTCGGAGAGATACGCAGCTACGAAAGCGTCAGGTGAGCGTCAGGTAGAGTCAGGTCGCCCCACTGCACCCTGCCGTGAAGTGGGTCCACACTGCGGGAATACCCGGCAGCAAGGTCCGGGCCGGCGGGGCTGTCCGAACAGGGCCCCGGGGTCCCAGGCCCTTTAGTCGCTCTCGCACTTGCCTGAGCGGAAACCCGGCGCCGCCACAAGATGGCGTCGGGCCTGGAGCGCAGGCAGCGCCGGGGACAGCCCCGAGTCGCCAGGCCCCGGGACTGTAGCTGTCAACCCCCTCCGCAAGGGAACTAGGGGAAGGGGGAGCGAGCCACTGACCAAGGGGGCTCGTGGGCTGTACCACCGACCCTGCACCCGGGGGAACTCGTAATGCCGAAGGGCTGAACCACTGAGCCCGGGACTCTTAGAGCGAACCACATTGAGGGAATCGTGGAGGGAGGAGAAGGGTCATACCGGCCACTGACCACCCTCCCGGGGGTGGGGAAGGGCCCTGGGCTGGGAGGCAAGGCTTCTAGGTCCAGTTTTGCCGACGCTCCCCTCTCCATACGCGGGAAAGCCCCACCCCGTCAGAGGCAGTCTTTTCGTCAGCGAAATGGGCGCACGGGTGCAGCTGGGTGGGCCGCGGATGCCGGCGCCAGGAAGGGGGCCCCTCTGTAGCAGCCCCCGCCACCTCTTCTCTCAGAGTGAAGGGCCGAGACCCTGCGCCCGCTTGTCAGGCGGCCCCCCGAACCCATGGAGGAGAACGAGGTGGAGAGCAGCAGTGACGCGGCCCCTGGGCCTGGCCAGCCCGAAGAGCCCTCTGAGAGCGGCTTGGGTGTGGGCACCTCGGAAGCCGTGTCCGCCGACAGCAGCGACGCCGCGGCCGCCCCGGGGCCGGCGGAGGCCGACGACTCCGGAGTGGGGCAAAGCTCGGACCGCGGCAGCAGCTCTCTGGTATGGACCGTGCCGCCGGCGTGGGTGGAGGCGAGGCGCACGGGCGGCAGTGCCCCGCGGCCTCGGGGAAGCCGCCCGCAAGGCTGGCGTGTAACTAATATTTGTTTTTGGTTTACTGTGAGTCAGGCACCATGCCAAGCCCCTAACGTGGATGTTCTCATTAAGCCTCAAGCCTTGTAAGACACATACCACTCATTTCGACATCTTACAGAAAAGGAAACTGAGGCACAGGACGCTGACAGAGCCAGGATTCAAATCTAGACTGTGGTCTTACCCACTGCCCTATTTGAGAGGTAGATGTCCTGGTCCAAGTCTTGCCTCTGATTCACAGAGTACCTCTTTGAGCCTCAGTCTTCCCGTCTGTAAAACGGAGGTGGAATACTGCTTCTGAGGATGCTCTGTTGTGAGCTCCCACCGGGCATTCTCTTGGAAACCATCTCCTCCGGGCTCTGCCACTTCCTTAGCGCCCTCCCTAGCATGAACTTGAGCAAGCTATCCAACTTGGAGCTCTCAGTTTTTTCATCTGTAAAGTAGGAATGATGAATATACCTGCCTCAATAGGGTTTTTGTGAGGATTAAATGCATTAATATGTGCAAAGCAATTAAAACAGTGCTCAGCACATAATAAACACTGAAGTATTAGCCATTACCATTGTTATTATCTGCAAGACAGTGATCATTTTCAAGACATCACATTATAGAGATGCACGACAATGGCCCCCACTTTGGGGTCCAAGGTTTCATTAATTCAGCAGAGATGGGCCTACTGTGTGCCCAGCTTGCGTTGAATCCTGGAGATACAGCACGGGACAAAACAGATGTGGTCCCAGCCTTTATGGAGGGTACAATCAGACCTGGAAAATGTTACACTACATAGTAAATAGTGCTGTGATGTGGGGACACAGATGACTGCAGCACTGAAGACAGGTCCTAACTTGGCCTTTAGGGTCAGGGTCAGCTTCTGAGAAGAGGTACCAGCTAAATGGTGGGGAGAAGGCTGGGTAGGATTTAGTCATGGTGTAATGCTGGGAAACACTTTAGGCAGAGAGAATAGCTTATTCAAAAGCACAATGAAAATAGCTACGCCTAGCTGTTGTGTGGGGGATTTGGGCCCTTTACCTGACCAGAGCCAGGTACCCTGGGACTTGTTCTTGGGGAGAGAGGGCTTCTCTCACTAGTACTCAATGGGGCTGCCTCCCATGTCCTTGGGCCTAGGAGCTCTATCTAGCGGGTGGCAGCCTGCCGTGCTCCATCCCTGGCTCCTAAACTCTCGCTCCCTGTTTCCTGTCCCCCAGGAGGAGGTATCTGAGAGTAGCTCAAGCACGGACCCCCTGCCCCATGGCTATCTCCCTGATTCATCTTCTGTGTCCCATGGGCCAGTGGCAAGAGTAACAGGTGGCCCCCCAGCTCTTGTGCACTCCAGCGCGCTCCCAGACCCCAACATGCTGGTGCCCGACTGCACGGCTTCTTCCTCAGACCTGGGCTCAGCCATAGACAAGATCATCGAGTCCACCATCGGACCCAACCTCATCCAGAGTAAGTCAGGCAGAGGGCAGCAAGAGTTGGTCCATTGGGGTTTCCCTGCAGAGTCAAGCAGAACCAGCTATGCTTACCCCAGCTGTGCAAATTCAGGAAAATGACTCCCCCACTCTGAATGTGTAACATGGGAAAGATAAGCCCTGCCTCATAGTGGTAAATGGTGTGAGGATTTAATGAGGCAGCACAGTAAGTTCTTAGCATAGTGGCTGGCATATATTAATAATAAGAGCTCAATAAATACAGAAACAATAACACCTAACTTTATACTGAGGTCTGTTGTAAACACTTTATATCCAGTAACTCATTAATCCTCCCAGGGACCCCAAAAAGTAGGTGCTGTTATGCTCTCAGTGTAGATGAGAAATCTCAGGCACAGAGGATATAAAATAATTTGCCCGCTGTCACCAGTAAGTGTTGGGCCATGAGCTCAGACGGTCTGATTCCAGAGCTCATGATTTCCCAAACTGTATTTCCTATTAATGTAAAGGAAAAGCCCTGGGATGGTCTGGAAAGCCTGCCCTAAGAAAGTGGTGCAGGAGCTGGGCCTTAACCTTGGGGAAGTTTGGAGAGAAAGGAGGGAGACTCCAGGTTTAGTGGTCAGAGGCGTGGCAGCTGGGGTAAGCCATTGCATCTGTATGACTGTGGGTCATCGTAGCATACAAACCAGACTTCCCAATAGGCCTACCCTGGATGGGTGGGGAGGGGGGTGGCATCCGAGGCTCAGAGGGGCAATGCAGCTGGTTCGAAGTTACACAGGTGAGCCAGAATGAGTGTGGGCAATGACAGTTGTCATTGTCAGCTGGGAATTTTCTCCCCACATCTCTGCCCAGGCTGCATCACTGTGACCAGTGCTGAGGATGGTGGGGCCGAGACCACACGGTATCTGATCCTGCAGGGACCAGATGATGGTAAGACTCCAGGCTCCAGACCCAGGAAGCCCTGCAGTGGGCATGGGGGTAGGAGAGCAAGGCTCAGCCACAAACTCACTGTGTGATCTTGACAGGTTATCTATCTACTGCTCTGGGCTTCAATTTTTCCACTGTGACTGTGGTAGGGAGTTGAGTTCTAGGATCCCTGGGCCTACCTGAGAGGGACAGCTGTAGCTCATGGCCAGCCTCCCCCTCCACTTCCCTTCCCTCTGATTCCCTCACCAACCCCCAGGTGCCCCCATAACATCGCCAATGTCCAGTTCCACCCTGGCCCACAGCCTGGCAGCCATCGAGGCCCTGGCCGACGGCCCCACATCCACATCCACATGCCTGGAGCCACCTGAGGAGGCACGGGGTGGGCCCAGCTCCCCAGCACAGCCTCCCCCAGCTTCTGGCACAGAGGAGCCGGACCTACAGAGCCTGGAGGCCATGATGGAGGTGGTGGTGGTACAGCAGTTCAAGTGCAAGATGTGCCAGTACCGGAGCAGCACCAAGGCCACATTGTTGCGCCACATGCGAGAGCGGCACTTCCGCCCAGGTGCATTGATAGCAGCCTACCTGGCTAGAACTGCATAGGTGGGGATGGGGTGCCGAGAGCCAGACATGGAAGCTTGTCTTACCCCCCTACTCCCACCCCAGCAGTAGCAGCAGCAGCTGGTAAGAAGGGACGTCCACGGAAGTGGGGCACTTTGACCAAGACCCAGGAGGAAGAGGCACCAGAGGAGGAAGACGACGATGACATCGTAGATGCTGGTGCTATTGATGACCTAGAGGGTAGGCCATTGAGGCTCCCAGGCCTGCTACCTCCACCCCCATCAATAAATACTGAGCTCCTTCCGGCCCTCCTGGAGAGCCAGGAAAAAGGAATTGGCACAGATGCAGCCACGGTTCCTTCAGTATAAGACAGTTGGGGCGCTGGGATCAGGACCTCAGGCTATGCGCATCTGAGAGGGCCACATTCACAGTTGTCCAACAGAAATAGAATGCAAGCCACATATGTACTTTTCTTTTGTATAGCCATGTTTTTTTAAGGTAAAAAAGGATGAAATTAAGTTTAATGGTATATTTTATTTACCTAGTATATCTAAAATATTTCAACATTTATTATAAAATATTATTAGTGAATTATTTTACTTTCTTTTTTTATACTAATTTTTGGAATCCAGTGTGTATGTTACACGTAATTGTGTCTCAGTTTAGGCTAGACACATTTCAAGGGCTCAATAGCCACATTCGGCTAATGGTTTCTGCGTTGTCATAGACTCTGTGCCTTGCACAGTCATAGAGTTTGTAGGCTTGAATGTTTATTTCAACTTTTTCTAACAGTGTCTGTAAAGTGTCTTGAGGAAGGGGCACCTTTTTCTAATTCACATAAAGGTGCTGTATAAGCCAATGGTAGGTGTCAGGAAAGGTGCGAAGAAAGGTCTGCTGGAGCCTGGAAAGGGATGTGCACAGTCAGCCTTGGGGACATCGGGAGAGCTGTCTGGAGCAGGCGTCACTGGTGGCCTTGAAGGAAGAGTGGGCAGGGATGGGGAAGTGGGCCTCTTCCCAGGGGAGCAGGGCAAGGGATCAAGGCTGAACAGGTAAATCCAGCACTGATGCCCATCTTCTTTCACTGTTCCCACAGAGGACAGTGACTACAATCCAGCTGAGGATGAGCCCCGGGGCCGACAGCTACGGCCCCAGCGCCCCACTCCCAGTACACTGAGACCCCGAAGGAGACCTGGCCGGCCACGGAAGATGCCTTGCCTGGAGACTTCAGAACTCCCAGATGGTGAAACTTGGTTGTGGGAGGAACCCTGTGGGTGGGGCCAAAGGGTGGCCTCCTTCCCTGCTTGCTTCTGTGGAGTCCTGGGGACTGAGTGTGCCATGCAGAGCAGCATGTCTCAAACTAGGGTAGCCTGCTGGCCTCCTTGTAAAGGGGAAATCCTTCCATGACCAGGCTTAAGAAACCTGAGTTAAGAAACAATAGCCCTGGTCAGTATTGCTCAGTGGTTAGAGCGTACCTCTGCCACCCTACCCCGCATCAAAGGGACTCGGGTTTGATGCCCCATCAAGGGCACGTACCTGGGTTGCAGGTTCAATGTTTTTCTCTCTCTTTCTTTTTCTCTGTCTCCCTCTTTCCTCCTCTCTCCCCCTCTGTCCCTCCCTTCCACACTCTCTAAAAATCAGTGGGAAAAGTACCTCGGGTGAGGATTAACAAAAAATTTAAATTACATTTTTAAAAAATGAAACTATACATCAGCTTTATGGAAAGGCTGTTCAGTGGTAAGTTGTCACAGTGCAGGAGAAGGTTGAGTCTTTATAGTGGAACTAGTAATACAAGTTTTAAGTATTATTACTAAAATAAGAACAAAGCTGAGGCCTGAGACTGTCCAAGGAACACAGACTTGGAGCATTACAGGCTGGGGACTCATTACGGGTGTTCATGCCAGCTCTGTCATCATGTTAATTTGCCTCTTGAATCCCCTTTTTATAAATGCAAGTGATAGCACTTGCCTTTTAAGATTGCTTTAAGGCATAAATTGCACAACAAAGCACATGGTAGCTGTCTTTTTTTTTTTTTTTAATCCTCACCCGAGGATATATTTTTTACATTCATCTTCAGATAGAGCCGGAGGGAGAGAGGGAAGAAGAGAGAGAGAAACATTGATGTGAGAGAGACACATTGATTGGTTGCCACCCACACAACCCCAACCAGGGCCGGGGACGAACTGCAACTGAGGTACGTGCCCTTGGCCGGAATTGAACCCAGGACTCTTTGCTTCTCGGTCCAACGCTCTACCACTGAGCCATAACGGCCAGGGCTGGTAGCTGTCTTTGTACATGCAATTTGGAGGGAATTGTTTTACTTTTTAGTTTCCTTTTTAAGTAACTTTTTACTGAGATATATGTATGGAAAAACACACCTATCTTAAGTGCATAGCTCAGTGAATTTTCACAAGGCAAAACATACCTGTACAACCTAGCACCCCAATCAAGAAACAGGGTGTTACCATCATGGTCTGTATCGTTTTTAAAAAATATGTTTTTATTGACTTTTTAGAGAGAAAATAAGGGAAAGAGAGATAGAAACATCAATTCAAGAGAGAGACATTCATTAGCTGCCTCCTGCATGCCCCCACACTGGGGATCCAGCCTACATCCCAGGCATGTGCCCTGACTGGGAATCGAACTTGGACCTCTCAGTCCATGGGACAACATCCAATCCATTGAGCCACACCGGCCAGGCTCATTTTTAATTTTAAAACATTATATTGAGTCCTGGCTGGTGTGCCTCAGCGGTTAGAGTGTCAGACTGCAGACTGAAGGGTCGTGGAATTGAATCCCAGCCAAGCGCATGTACCTGGGTTGCAGTCTCAATCCTGGCCCCAGTTAGGATCCTGCAGGAGGCAACCAATCGATGTGTCTCTTATTGAGATATTGTTGATGTGTTTGAATAGATAACACTCCTATCTGCCCTCCAGCCACCCAGCTTCCCTAGAGAAACCAAAGTTAAAGTACTGCTTTTGCTCCCCAGGCTACAATGTTTCTGTGAGGTCACTAGAGCAGGAATTATCATCTTTATTTGCCAAATAAAGACAATGAGGCGCAGAGAGGGAATAGGTTTGCCTAAAGACATAGCGAGTCACTGACAGAGCTGAACCTAGCATGCACGTCTCCTGACTGAGAGGTCCCTAGCTTTCCGGCTGCTGCTCCAGACTGTCACATTTAAGTCATGCTATGCTGCAGGAGGGGAGCGTATGTCTACTCTGCCCTCTAACCACAGGCTTGCTGCTTCTGTGCTATAGCCTGGTGCCCGTCAGTAGACTGTGGCTGGGGGGGGCGGGAGGGGTAGATTTTGGCTGGCCTGTGTCACACCTGTCCACATCTGTCCTGGTGTGTTGTGGCTGATTTGTGACCTGGCATGCCTGTGGCAGGTGTGGAAGGAGAGCCTCTAGTGAGTTCCCAGAGTGGACAGAGCCCTCCGGAGCCACTGGACCCCGAGGCACCCAGCTCCTCAGGCCCAGGACACCTGGTGGCCCTGGGCAAGGCCGATAGGGTCCCCGTGGAGCCCATTGTGAGCCAGTCAGATGCAGAGAATGCAGCACCCACCTGCCAGGAGGAGCCTGACACCCCACCCCGCCGCCGTGGCAGACCCTCCAGGCGCTTCCTAGGCAAGAAATACCGCAAGTAAGTAGAACAGAGATGAGGGTCAGGGAGACATCTGGGCGTCCCCAGCCCAGCCAGAACTCTCCTCAACACCCTCCTGGCAGGTATTATTACAAGTCGCCCAAACCGCTTCTGAGACCCTTCCTGTGCCGCATCTGTGGTTCCCGCTTCCTGTCCCACGAGGACCTGCGCTTCCATGTAAACTCCCATGAGGCCGGAGACCCCCAGCTCTTCAAGTGCCTTCAGTGCAGCTATCGCTCACGCCGCTGGTCCTCGCTCAAGGTGCAAGCTGCAGCTGGAAAAGAGTAGCTGGGAAGGGGAAAGGGAAGGTGCAGTGCATGGGAGGAAGGGAGAGGCTGAATGAGAGAAGGCAAAAGCCCACTGACTGGTGGCGCCAAGAGGGAGTAGAGGTAACAGGGCCTTCCCGGGCACCTTCTTCTGCTGCTTCTCGGGGCACATGTCTGGGCTGCTGTGGGCGGTTTTGCAGGCTGCATACTGCATAGCGACATGGCATCTTCAGGGGTGCTGTTTGCGTGGTGGACGTCATAGATTTGCTTGTTCACCACCATTGCCAGCAGGTGGCAGTAAAGCTGGTTTTATCTAATTTAGTATGTTAGAAAGTTTTCCAGCAGATGGCAGTAATGTGTCATGAGAGGGCCCAGTCCCCAGTCTTGCAAGCCACTCTGATTTTATCTTCACACAGCTGGAGGCGGTCCCTTGTAGGTGTAGATAGTCCCATGTTACTGACCAAGGAAACTGCAGCTTGGCTGGACCAAAGTGAGGCAGCAAACTGGCCATAATTGGGGGTGGGGGGTCCTCAAGGAGAAATAGCCAAGAGCCCCTGTGCTTTCTGCACACAGTCCCTCAGACAGGGACCCATGACCTGGAAGTTGTTCTCTGGAACCCCAGTGATAGGGGGCAGGGGTGGCTGTCCCATACTGCAGTGGGGAGGGCGTAGGCTTGGAGCTGCACTGCCTGGGTTCAGCTTCCAAGTTCGCAAGGTCACTGTGGGACCATAGCAAGTCACTTCACTCTGAGCCTCAGTTTCCTCCTCTATCAAGTGCCTGGTGCAGAGCAGGTATTCTCGTTGGGATGAGTCCCAAGCCCTCATAGGCGCCAGCGCTGGCAACACTCCTCCCTTCTGCAAATCTGCTCCCATAGCAACTCCAGAGCTGTGGGCACAGATGAGGTCTGGCAGGAGGGGAGTCTGAGCCCCAGTCCACTATCCTCTTGCCTCTCTCCCAGGAGCACATGTTCAACCATGTAGGCAGTAAGCCCTACAAGTGTGACGAATGCAGCTACACCAGCGTCTACCGGAAAGACGTCATCCGGCATGCAGCTGTGCACAGCCGGGACCGGTCAGTGGGTGTGGGTGGGATGGAGCCAGGTTGGGAAAGTGGGAGCCCAGGATAACCATGGTTCCCAGTTAGCATCTGCTCAGGGCCAGGCCCATTCACAGCACATTACAGACATCAGAAAGGCAAGGCGATTGATTTATCCCAGATTGCCTGGCTCAAACAGAGTAGTAGCTAGGCCTTGAGGTCCCTTATTTAGTCTCTTCCCTGCTACAAGCTTTTGTTTCCCATCTGTAAAATGAGGACAATCATTGTTGAGAGGATTAAAGGAAATTGTATACCTACAGGGACTCAGTAAATGATCTAAAGATTTTCCAGACTCCTAGTCCACACTCATTTTTCATGGCACTGAAATAGCAGACTTACAAGTACATGGGTCACTTAGGAGCCTAGCAGTTGCTCGCTGAATTAAAATTAGATCTGCAGCCTAGCCAGTGTGGCTCACTGGTTTAGTGTCAACCCATGCACCAAGAGGTTCGATTCCCGGTCAGGGCACATGACCAGGTTATGGGCCCGATCCCCAGTGGGGGGCGTGCAGGAGGCAGCCAATCGATGTTCTCTCTCACTGATGTTTCTATCTCTCTCTTCCTTTCCCTTCCTCTCGCTCTAAAATCAATAAAGAAAAAATATTTTTAAAAAATTAAAATTAGATCAGTTTCAGGAAGGAGTTCACGGGAAGGAGGAGCAGTGAGCAGATGTTGGTTACAGGGATCCACTAGGTGGATCCATTAACAAAAATTCCAAAAGAAATTAAGAGAGAATTTTACTCATGTGACTTACAAATCAGAGACACAGTCCTCAGTATGAGCCAAAGACACAGGGTTTTTAAAAGGAGAAGGGTTGCTAGGGAAACAAGGTTATAGACTTACATGATTGGTTTTCCTTTTTCATGTTGTGATATATAATTATATCAAACAGGTTGCACATCTTACATCATTTGTTTTTTTATTGGTGGTGCCAACTGGATTTTCAACGGAGGGCTGACTTAGTCAGCAAGTGGGCTGTGATACAAAAATCCAATTGTTGGGCCACATATTATGATGTAAAAGTTCTTATAAGTCTTCAGATTTCAAACTGTGTTTGGGAAAGCCAACTCTCCAAGGTGCTTACACATTTTCTTAAGAAAATAAAAAGGAAGGAGAGTTCTGTGTCCAAATAAGATTGGGGACACCAGTTTGAACCACTGGTACAACAGCATTCTTTCTTGTGGGACTTCTCAGAGCCTTTAAAATGCAAAAGTATTCTGTGACAGAGAGAAAGAATACACCATTCCCAAATGTAGTGAAGTGAAGAACTTATTTACAGTACCCTCTTAGCATTTTCCCCAGCAAACTCTAATAAGAGAAAGGGGCTTAGGTGGGGTGTAGGGACACTCAGGGCTGAGACTGAGTCTGGGGTTCTTGGGTGGGCTTGGAGAAGTGATGGTCTAATTCCTGTGCCTTTCTCCCCCAGGAAGAAGAGGCCAGATCCCGTAAGTCTGAGGCCTGGGCCTGGGAAGGGAGCCTGCTTGAGGGCTGCTTGTGGGGGTAAGGGCAGGAAGTGAGGTCTCTCCATTTGGCCCCCTCTCGTCCTTCCCCAGACCCCAAAGCTGAGCTCCTTCCCCTGCCCCGTGTGTGGCCGTGTCTACCCCATGCAGAAGAGACTCACACAGCACATGAAGACACACAGCACTGAGAAGCCCCACATGTGTGACAAGGTGGGTGGGGCCAAGGGCTGGGCAGAAGTGGGGGCAGGGGGCCTCCCTGGGTGATCCACCACCCAACTCAGCCCACCCCTTAACAGTGTGGAAAGTCCTTTAAGAAGCGCTACACCTTCAAGATGCACCTGCTCACGCATATCCAGGCTGTTGCCAACCGCAGGTAAGTCCCTTGGGAGGCCCCTGGGACTGGAGCAAACCCCATCCCCACCCCACTGCTGAGCTGCCCTCCCTCTGACCACCCCCAGATTCAAGTGCGAGTTCTGTGAGTTTGTTTGTGAGGACAAGAAAGCGCTGCTGAACCACCAGCTGTCCCATGTCAGCGACAAGCCTTTCAAATGCAGCTTCTGCCCCTACCGCACCTTCCGAGAGGACTTCCTGCTGTCTCACGTGGCCGTCAAGCACACAGGTCAGGGCAGCCACCCCTCCCTGTCAGCCCTCACCTTGTCCTGGTCCTCTCAGAAGCTCAGCTCTGTCTTCGGCCTCTCCTGCAGCCACAGAAGCAGCTGGAACCCTTCAATTATAGAGGGAATTCCCTCTTCGAGGGGTCATACTCCAACCTCAGCTCCAGTTCCAACTCAGCCCACTGCTGTCAGGGTGGCCCTCAGCCAGTCACTGTTCCTCCTCTCTGAGCCTTCCTTAGCTATGAAATGGGGGAATAGAACTACCATATGGTGGTTATAAAAGTGGGTTCATTTGTTCCCTGAGCCCTATCTGTGCTAGGCACTGGGGCTAGATGAAGTAGAAGAAACGGCATCAGTCTGTGCTTGCCCCATGGAAGGATACAACAGTTGGGTTTTTTTTCTCTCCTTGGTACCCAGCCCACTAGCAGGCACACTAAGGGAGATTGGAGAAAGAAAGCCAGGGCTCCCTTCACCGGAGTCCTATCCATCTGGGGGCTGGTGATTCACAGGAGGAGTGTGTGGTCATGTGATCTTGAAAATAGGCACTGGCAGGCAGGCTGAGTGCAGAGGGCAGACCTGGTTCCTTTCTGTCCTGTCCCACCACGGTGGACAGCATGTGTGTTTGCCTGAGCTCAGGAAGGAATAATGTAGTGAATCAGAGAAATCTTTGGGGTCATAGAAGGCTTCTGAAAGAGTGGGTGAGGGGTGGACAGGTGTAAGCATTCCCTCACATGTGCCTACAGGGGCCAAGCCCTTTGCTTGTGAGTACTGCCACTTCAGCACACGGCACAAAAAGAATCTACGCCTGCACGTACGGTGCCGACATGCAAGCAGCTTCGAGGAATGGGGGCGGCGCCACCCCGAGGAGCCCCCCTCCCGCCGGCGCCCCTTTTTCTCTCTGCAGCAGATTGAGGAGCTGAAGCAGCAGCACAGTGCAGCCCCTGGACCACCCCCTAGTCCTCCAGGACCTCCCGAGGTAAGCTCAGCCAAGCAGACAGAAAGGGCTTGGGGGCATGTATGTGCCAGGATGACAGTGTGATGTCACCTCTCCCAGCATCCTTATTTGCACATTGGGTACAACAAAGTGATCCCTGCTTCTCTCAATTGTGATAAAGAGCAGCTGAGGTCACGGACATGCCAGCCCTAAGCTCAGAGTAGGGGTGGCTTTCCAGTGCTTGTAATAGAGAGTGGAAATATCAGTAGCTTAATTGTGGCTTTATTATTTTTTCATATAAAGGAAGTCTAAAAGTCAGTGGTCTGGGGCTGGTGTGGCAGCTCCATGGTCAGTCGTCAGGGACCAAGCTGTATTTTTTCCCAGCCCTCTTAGAGAAACCACTTCCATCTTTGTGGTTGCCTCGTGGTTCAGTATAGCTGCAGGAGCTCCAGCCTTCCTAGCCACATCCTAGGCAAGGAGCAGGAGGAAGGATGGGGGAAGGGCAAAAAGGATGTCTGCCACCTATCCATGTGTCTTCCTTGTGAACTTTACCAGAAGCTCCTGCTCAGCCATGTGGCCACACTTTACCTAACTGCAAGAGAGGCTAGGAAATACAGTCCTGTAGCTGAGCACGTTGTCTCTCCACTGCCCTGCCGAAAGATGGACCATCACAATAGGCTGATAGAACACAGGCTCTGGAATCAGTCTTGTGTTCAAGTCCCAGTTCTGCTACTTACTAGCTGTGAGATCTTAAACCAGACACTTCACCTCTCTGAGCCTCAGCCAGTTCATCTGTAGCATGGAGCTGGTAAATACTTTTAAAAGTGGTTGTAAAGATGAAACAAGCCAACATACATAAAGTGCCCAACACACAGGAGGTGCTTGGTACATGGCACTTGAATCTGAGCTGCCCTCTCTCAGAGTTGACCATCTCCCCAACCTGCAGGTCCCCACAGAGGCAGCACCTTTCCAGTCACCTGAGACCCCCCCACTGCTCTGTTCTGACACCCTGGGTGGTGCCACCATCATCTACCAGCAAGGTGAGCTCTGAGGAAGGGTGGGAGCCAGGGTGCTGGGCAGGGGCAGGGCTTGTGCTGGAGGATGGGACGGGCATTGGTTGCCAGTTTTCTAGCCCTTTCTAAGTCTCAGGTCCCACCCAACCCAGGAGCTGAGGAGTCAACCGCCATGGCCACGCAGACAGCTTTAGATCTGCTCCTGAACATGAGTGCTCAGCGGGAGCTGGGGGGTGCTGCCCTGCAGGTGAGCCACCTGGGGTTCTCCTCCTCGCTGGACACTGGGAGGAGAGGAGAGCGATGAGGCAGACATGCCCCCCCTTAGGAAGCTCCCAGTTAGTGGGTGAGATAGATTCACTGACACCCAGTGGGTACACACACAGGAGGGGCACCAGCTGTGCCAGGGAGGCTTCAGGAAGGCAGGGAGGTCAGAGGATTTCCACTCTACTCTCCAGAGTCTCCAGCAACCTCTGCAATGCTGAGCGGTGAGCACTTCTTTTAGCTCTGTGGCCACCCTGTGCCTGTGGGTCTGAACTAGCTTCCCATCTAGCCTAGTGCCCTCATTCATGACACTTCCTACAGCCTGAGGACTCTGAGGCTTTCTCCAGCTCAGACCGCTCTCTTGTCCGTGCACCTCAAGCCCACACCCTCCCCCAAGTTCATCATCTTTACTTCTCCTTCTTTCATCCAGCTGCCCAGGGTCACCTTTACCCCATCTCCCCTCCCTCTTTACCTCCCTGCACTTTTCTATGGCAGGGAGAAGTTTGTGTGTCCCTCTGTCTCCCAGCTTCTTGAAAAGATATAAAATGTGTATTTGAGATGATAAATTTCAAGACCTTGGAGCAGTAACATGCTGGGGGCTGAGAGACAGACAAAACTCCATGGAGGGAGCCTGATGTTGGACTTGGAAATCTTCATAGGCTTTAGCTTGTGGCATTTAGAGAAGTTTTACATTTTTAGATAGTTAAATAGATCAGTCTTGAATCATTTTTGCCTTTAGTATTATCTCCAGAAAGGCCTCCTTTACCCCAAGACTATCTAAACATTCATTTGGACTTTTTTCTTAGGCTTTCATTTTTTACATTTGAATCTTTATTTCAATTTATTTTTGGTTTTTTGTTGTTGTTAATCCTCACCCAAGGATATTTTTCCGTTGATTTCTAAATAAAGTGGAAGGGAAGAAGGGAGAGAGAGAGAGAGAGAGAGAGAGAGAGAGAGAGAGAGAGAGAGAGAGAGAGAGAGAGAAACGTCGATATGAGAGAGACACATCGATTGGTTGCCTCCTGCAAGACCCCAACCAGGGCTGGGGATTGAACCTGCAACCCAGGAATGTGCCCTTGACTGGGAATTGAACCCGTGACCCTTTGGTCTGTGGGCCAATGCTCTAACCCGCAAGGGCTCCAATTTATTTTTGGTGTATGCAGGAAGGTAGGGACTGAGTTAATATTTTATCCAAGAGTTGTCCAGTGAAGTATATCAAAGAATCTTCTAGTAGTTGGAAATGTCCCCTTTATCATTCTCTAGATTCCCACATGTACAGGAGTCTGTTTCTAGTCTACTGATTTGTCTGCTCTTCTTGTGCCAGTATCATGCATTTTTTTATTACAAAAGTATATGTTGTAAAAAAAAACCAAAATGAACATTATATTCTATATATAAGGTGAAAGTCCTTAACGTTCCTCCCTTCCCTTAGATGACCGCCTTTAGGTTAATAAACATTTCTCCAGTTTTGTCCATGTGCACACTAACAGATCTTTGTATTCCTTAAAAAATGGGATCACACTAGTCATCTCATCACCAACCTGTCTTTTCTTCACTCAGCAGTGTGGGTGGCTCGGCCTGGTGGGCACATGCAGATGTCCTTCCCAACCTCTCCACGTCCCGTCTTCACATCCTTCCATCAGACAGATGTCCTAACGTTTACTTCATCAGTCCTTTATTGGCTGGGTTGTTTCCAGTTTTCCATTAACTCAAGGCAGTGCTTTAGTGAACATATATTTTCAGGTGCTCAGAAACTTTTTTATTTAAAAAAACAACAACAGAAAACCTCCTAGAAGTAGAATTGATGGGTCTGAAGGTATGAAGCCTCGTAAAAAGATATGCCAATTTACATGACCACCATTAGAGCGTGCTTCTCTCTGCCCTTGCCGACACTGGGTATCATCAGTCTTTATAAATCTCTTCAGTGTAACAGAAGTATATTTCATGGTCATAATTTATAATTGTGTGATTATAAGTGAGATTGAACTTCTTTCTGTATGTTCATAGACCATTTTATTTCTTCTCTGACTTACCTGTGTGTCCTGTATCGATTTTTAAATTAAATTGTTAGTCTTTTTTATTATCGCTTTACAAGAGCTCTTTGTATATAAAAGAAATCCCCTTTTTATCTCTCATTTGAATTGTTAAATCCCACTCACCCCCCAATTTCTTTGTTTTCTGATTTCATTTTATGGTTTGTTTTGCTGTAAGGTTGTAGCCTATTTATCTGTCATGATTAGAAAAATCTTCTTACTTCTGGATTATAAAAATACTTATCCACATTTTTTCTTCACATATTTAGAGTTTCATTATTACATTTTAGTCTTTAATCCATTTGAAGCAGACTTTGGAGCAAGATCTGAGGTCACGCTCTGATTTTATTTTTTTTCTTAAATGGTTTTCCACTTGTCCCTCTACCCCAAGATTTCTCAACCTTCGGGCCAGATAATTCTTTGTTGGGGGACGGTCCTGTGCATTCTGGGATGTTTCACAGCATCTCTGACCTTGCCCCCTAGATGCCCGTTGTATGCACCACCCCCCCAATTGTGACAACCATAAAATTTCTCCAGACATTGCCCAATGCCCCTGGGGGGCAGTATGGCTCTACCCTGTTCTTGTTAAGTCTGTTTCCAGTAGCTGGATAGGATCTGGAAAGCCAGGCTATATTTCGGAAAGGACACACAGTTTGGGGTTGTACAAATGAGTGGATCTGGCCAGAGTCTGGGTGAGCTGTAAGGCCCTGAGACAGAGAAGGGCCTTGAACACCAGCTCCTTTGCCACAGACCCTGCTCAGAATGCACACTGGTGCCGTTGCAGGTGGCCGTGGTGAAGTCAGAGGATGCAGAAGCACAGTTAGCATCCCCTGGTGGGCAGCCCTCCCCAGCAAGTGCCGCTCCACAAGTGGTAACCCTCCATGTGGCAGAGCCGGGGGGTGGTGTGGCAGCTGAGAGCCAGCTAGGACCCCCTGACCTACAGCAGATCACCCTGGCACCCGGTCCATTTGGTGGGGCTGGCTACAGCGTAATCACAGCACCCCCTATGGAAGAGGGGACATCAGCTCCTGGCACACCCTACAGGTAAGGCCTGCCGCCTGCAAGGTCCCCTTCAGCCAGTTGTAATCATGCTGGGGGGAGGCAGGAGGACCCTGCCCATCCAGGCGTAGTTGGCAGGAGGTAAAAATCCTAATACATTAAAGTGATCAACCCACAGGGGAGTCGTATCCTCAGAAGGTCAGAAGCTACTGTCTTTTGGCCAATTAGATGTTCCAGGCACTTGACATTTGTGAACTCACCTACACCATTGCCATGAGATCCATGTTTCCCTCATTTCACAGATAAGGAAATAGGCTAGGGAAGCTAAATAACTCTCCTAAGGTCAGACATATAGGTGAGGATTTTAGCCCTGCTCCCTTTGGTTCCAAAGCCCATGTGATCTTTGTTCTGGATGATTCCTGAAGGTGTTTTCTAGTTCTGACCTTTGGAATAAACTCAGGCCCCTTGCTGGCATTGGAGGCCTGGCAGCTGCTCTCGGCTTCCTCCACACTGAGCGAGTTTGGGGCAGAAATATTTATATTTTATATGTTGGCTAAATCCCTGGATAGTCTGAGGAAGCCCTGAACAAGGACCAAACTAGCTGTGACAGGAGTCCGGATCGTTGGGTCTGTGCCTGGGCAGCCCAGTCTCAGCATCTGCCCTCTACTCTTGGGTTTTGGGTCCCTGTCAGCCCTGCCTCCCCGACTTGACCAGACTTGGGCTGGAACCCTTGGTCCCTCCACCCTGCCACTCTCCACCATGCCCATCAAGGGGGTGGAGAGTCCCCTTCTTGAGCAGGACGATACTCTATACTCGACAAGGCACCACTGACAGAAGAGACAGTGGAGGTTCCATCTCGTAAAGGATGGAGCCAGGATTTAATCCAGGGGTCCAACTGTGGTGCGGTCACCCCTCAGCTGATGACTTTGTTGGGGAAAGGGACTTCTGTGGTCCTCTATCCCCTCCTAGAACCCTGACTCACTTCTCCCTTCCTCTAACCCCACAGCGAGGAGCCCCCAGGGGAAGCAGCCCAGGCTGTGGTTGTGAGCGACACCCTTAAAGAAGCTGGCACCCACTACATCATGGCAGCCGACGGGACCCAGCTGCATCACATCGAGGTGAGGCTGGGTAGCCCACCATGCCCCCATTACCCTTCCCATCTCTCCCTCCCTCCTCTGTGCCTCATGCTCCCATCTCTCCACAGCTGACTGCAGATGGCTCCATCTCCTTCCCAAGTGCCGATGCCCTGGCCTCTGGAGCCAAGTGGCCTCTGCTGCAATGTGGGGGGCCACCCAGAGACTGCCCTGAGCCCCCATCTCCAGCCAGAACCCACCCGGTAGGAGACCTGCAGGACTCTGCCTCCCCACCTCCTACAAGTAGCAAAGCCCTGGGCTTGGTAGTGCCCCCCTCACCGCCATCTACAGCCACTGCATCGGCAAAGAAGTTTTCCTGCAAGATCTGTGCTGAGGCCTTCTTTGGCCGAGCCGAGATGGAGAGTCACAAACGGGCCCACGCCGGGCCAAGTGCCTTCAAGTGCCCTGACTGCCCCTTCAGTGCCCGCCAGTGGCCCGAGGTCCGGGTAGGTACCACCCTTGTGCCTCTGCTGGCACTGGCTTATGTCACAAACCTTGACTGAGCACCCCTCCAACCAGCCCTCTGTTCCCCTCTAGTCAGAAATGACTCAGCAAGGCTTTCAGGCGGCTCAGTCTGTGGGGAGACCAGGCAACATGAATGATGCTTGACAGTGTCCCCAGAGTGAATGATATACATGACAGAGCAGACAGGGAACATGTCGTGGACTTGGGGTGCTGGGAGATGTCATGGAGGAGGTGTGGCAGCATACAGCACACTTAGGGAAATTCGAGTCATTTAGAATATGGAGAGTGCAGCCCTGGCTGGTTTGGCTCAGCCATTGGAGCGTCGGCCCGTGGACCATTGAGTCACGGGTTCGATTCCGGTCAAGGGCACGTACCTCGGTTGCAGTTCGTCCCCAGCCCTGGTTGGGGTTGTGTGGAGGCAACCAGTCGGTGTGTCTCTTTCACATCAATGTTTCTCTCTCTCCCCCTCCCCCCTACTCTATCTGAAGATAAATAGAAAAATATCCTCAGGTGAGAATTAAAAATATATATATATGGATATATAAAAAGAATATGGAGAATGCAGAGTTCAAGGAAGGTTCTGGGGCAGGTTCATGGTCCAGTTTGGGGGGCTCCCTCCCTTTACCCGAGGATTTCCAGTTTTCAGATTTGACCATCCACTGAATCCTCACTGCAGCTCAGTGAGGGGAGCTGGGCCCAGGGTCCTAGAATGTCAGGGCTGGGAGAAACCGTCAGAGATCTCTTCATCCGAACCCTGTACATTATTTAGGAGTAAACTTGAGTCTGAGCAGAGACAGGATTTTCCAAGTGACCTAATGACAGAGCCTCTGGCTTTCCCTGTCTTAAGCACACAGCACCAAATCTTGGTCTGATCTGTACTTTTTTACCCGGCTCCTCCAGATTTACTTCAGAGGACAGGCTCTCTGACAGCTGTCCATGGGAGCTGTCTGTCCAGACCCAGCTGATGCCCCGACTCTGCCCTTCTACAGGCCCACATGGTGCAACACTCAAGCCTGAGGCCCCACCAGTGCAGCCAGTGCAGCTTTGCCTCCAAGAACAAGAAGGACCTGCGGCGGCACATGCTGACCCACACCAATGAGAAGCCTTTCTCGTGCCACCTCTGTGGGCAGCGGTGAGGCTGGGTACAGGTGGGCTGGGGCTGCTGGGCATGCATGGTAGGGCTGCCTCTGAGCCTTTGTCCTTCCCCTGCAGTTTCAACCGGAACGGGCACCTCAAGTTCCACATCCAGCGACTACACAGTCCTGATGGGAGGAAGGCAGGGACCCCTACTGCCCGCGCCCCAGCTGGGACCTCCACCCAGACCATCATCTTGAACAGTGATGACGAGACACTGGCCACACTGCACAGTAAGCTGCCCCAGGGGACCTAGCATAGACCAGGGACTTGAGCCTCTGCCCCAGAGAGCACCCTTGGGCCATGGTGGGGGTTGGGGCATTTAAGATTTTCTGGAGCCCAAGTGAACATCCTCCCTTTTCCACCCAGCTGCACTCCAGTCCAGTCACGGGGTCCTGGGACCAGAGCAACTACAGCAGGCACTGGGCCAGGAACACATCATCGTGGCCCAGGAGCAGACAGTGACCAATCAGGTGAGAGCCTGCTCTGGGGGCCCTGCTGGCAGATCAAGGGAAGGGGTGGGACGCATGGAGAGCTGAGGCTAGAGCTGGCTTGGCTGTGGCAGGAGGAAGCCACCTATATCCAAGAGATCACCACAGCAGATGGCCAGACAGTACAGCATCTGGTAACCTCTGACAACCAGGTGAGCTGCTGCTGAACACCTCAGTTGTGAGTGCCCCTTTCCCAGGCCCCATTTTGGGGAGGAGCAATTCTTTCCAAACCACCCCTCCCAGGGTGTGTGCTTGCAACTGCCAGTGGTGTCCCTGGTCCCCTGCTCTGCCGTCCCTACTGAGCTTCTGTTGAGTAGGTCCCCAGCACCTGCCTCCTCTCCACCCTTTTTCAGGTACAGTACATCATTTCTCAGGATGGAGTTCAGCACCTGCTCCCCCAGGAATACGTGGTGGTCCCAGAGGGCCATCACATCCAGGTAGGCCAGGCTTGGAGTGAGAGTGGGATGTGGGCAGGTGTGCACAACCTCCTTCTGGGGTCACCAGGTTGGCTTCCTCTCTCCAGGTACAGGAGGGCCAGATCACACACATCCAGTATGAACAAGGGGCCCCATTCCTTCAGGAGTCGCAGGTAGGGCCCTTGGGGGACCAGATGGAGCTGGGACATGGGCAGGGCTCTTCCAAGGCCACATCTCATTGGCTTCTCCTCTCCAGATCCAGTATGTGCCTGTGTCTCCAGGCCAGCAGCTCGTCACACAGGCCCAGCTTGAGGCTGCAGCACACTCGGCTGTCACAGGTATGGTGCTGGACCCTGAAGACCAGGGGGCCTGGGGCCCAGGCTTAGCTTCTGGGGCCTCAGGCTCACCATCCTTTCCCCTCCCCTGGCAGCGGTGGCTGACGCTGCCATGGCCCAAGCCCAGGGCCTGTTTGGCACAGAGGAGACAGTGCCTGAACACATCCAACAGCTGCAACACCAGGGCATCGAGTACGACGTCATCACTCTGACCAATGACTGAGCCCCAGGGGCACAACGCAGACCATGGATATTGGGGCTAGCCCTGCTGGGGGTCAGGGGGACCCACTGGGACTCACTTCCCTACTCCACCTAGGATCTCCAGATACTGGGCAGCCGACATCCTGTCACTCCAAGGGAGCCAGACCTGTGCCATGGGGGTTGGGGGACAGCCATGGGCACCAGCCAGGACATGCTGGGTGCCCCAGCCTGCAGGCAGGCTTTGGGAGAGAGATTTATTTTTGTTTGGACGGACCCACCGGCCTCAGTCTCAATAAAGGGACCAGAGTCCAGCCCTGGCTGGTTCACTTTGTCCACTTGCTGCTACAGCCTGAAGCAGGCAAGGACTTGGGGAGCAGAAGGAAAGGTAGAACCTGTTACAGCCACAAGGGGGCAGTGAGGTGGAGGCAGCCTAGCCTGCAGAGCATTCAGTCTTGCCTCAGGACAGCAGGGCAGGCCCTTGGGGCAGAGGCCTGACACACCCCACAAGAGCCCTTAGCTTCCTCCCCTGGGCCCCAGAGGAACAACCTGTGATGGCTCTGAGCTGTACTTCCTCCTGACCCTCAAGAGTGAAACACACCTGGCTGCCCACTCAGTGGTGGTTCCATGGCCAGCAGGCATCTAGCGTGCTATCTGGGCACAGCTGCGAATCTTCTGCTCCCCAGATGGATTAGCATGGGCTCAGCTGTGGGAGTTGGAAGCTTACCAGATAGATAGTGTGGGGCTCTGAACTCCAGACCTGCTGGGCATAGGCTGAGGCCACCAGGGTCCCAGCTGTGGGGACAGCAGGGTAAAAAGTTAGACACTGGAGCCCTGGGGTGGGGTGTTAATGCCCAGGGGTCATGAGGTGAGCCTGGATGTGGAGATGTGGTCCCAAAAGTAGCTCCGGGTTCCTCAGCCTTCTCTGCCCTCAAGACCCTCACTCATTCTTAAGGGTTTCTGTATTTCCTTTTACAAATGAAACAAGGTGGCACAGATTGGGGGGGAGAAAAGGCATGGGACCTATTTACAGGGGACTTGGAGTTTGAGGTGGGAAGTTGGGAGTGGGGCAGGGAGGGGGAGCCTTGGCAGAGCCATAGTCTTCCTATGTCATTGGCAGCTGGAGAGCTCTGAGTCCCAGCAGTCCATACCAGCACCCTGGGGCTCCTCCTCCCCGCAAGATGTGTTAAGTGGGGTGAGACTCTCGGCTAGGGCCCTGCTCTCGGCCTGAGTCCCGGTCCTTGGCCTCCGAGGAGGATGATGAGGAGGAGCTGGAGCCATGGCTGCGGCCTGACTGCCGAAAGGCGGTGCTCAGCTCCTGCAGCCTCTCAGCTGTTGGCCCCCACTTGGCAAAGCCAGGGTCGTTCTGCAGGAAGAGCACAGCTGCGTTGTAGACAGCCTTGTAGTGCATTTCCTCCCTGTGGGAGAGGCAAGCGGCTCAGGGTAGGGCTCGGCTGCCCAATCAACCCAGCCCTCCTCCCCCTGCATCCCCGGGCACCCACTTCTTGCAGATGTGTTGGGACCCACTGCGGTACTCATGCTCGAAGGCGGGCAGGACCAGCTGGTGGCGTTTGAAGCGGCTCTGCTCCATGCGGGTGAGCGCCAGTGTCGGGGGTTCCCGCCACTCAGGGATGAACACAATGAAGGACAGGGGCTCTGGTGAGCTCTCGAGCAGTTTCTGTGGGAGATGGCACAGGGTGGATGTCAGGGGCCCTCCAGGTGGCCAGCAATCTTGCTTGCCATCTCCTGCCGCAGTAGCAGCATACTCACCTCGAAGTGAGAGACCATGGCATCCATGAGCTCCTCGCAGAAAGGAGGGTTGGCCTCAAAGGAACCACTCAGCGGGGAGAAATCCAGGCAGGGCCTGGGGACAGAGGTGAGCATTCTAAGTCCCAGTCCCTCAGTCAAAAACAGGTACTGCCCCCTCCCTTAGGCAGCCACATTGAAGATATGGCCCTGATTAGGCCAGAGGCCAACATTCATCCTCAGTTTGTCCTGGGACAAGATGTGGCTATCTCCATTGACTAGATTAGGACAGAGAGGCTCAGGCTTGATGATCCAGGCTCAGGCTGAGCTGATCAGTGGAGGAGCGGGAACTCACATCCAGCTCTGGCGCCCCGCCACCACAGCACAAGCCACACCCAGGAAGGAATTCCCTCGCTGCTGAGCTTTCCCTAATTCTGGCCTGGCCCTGTCTTCCTACTGGAGACATCGTCTCCTCCTATCCGTGCTCACCTCCCCCATGTTAGTCTTTCCTCCCAGTACTCCAAATATGAGCTAATTCACTGAGAAACCCACAGGCTTGGTTAGAAGGGGGTCACAGGTTCCAGAGGTTCAGAGGTAATGTCCAAGGTCACATAGCTGGTGGGGTGAAGGCAGGCACTACACCCGAGACTGCCTGACTCCATTAGAAAGCAGCTGGCCGAGGTGGGATCTGTGCTCTGGACAACAGCTTCCCAGGCCTGGGCAGGAAGGGCTAAGTAGCCCCTGGCTCTCACCCTCGGGAGCCAAAGTAGCCGTCTGTGTCGGGGAAAGCAGAGCAGTACTGGCGGAAGTAGCAGTTGAGGGGTGAAGCAAAGCACTCAAAGCTGACACCGAAGAGTCGGTGGAGGGCCTCGAAGATGTGCACCGGCAGCGATCCCTGCAGGCCTGTCCCCTCGTAGAGGCCCACGCCAAACATCATCTGCAGAGTGGCCACAGTCAGCATTTGGTGCTCAGCCTCCCCCTCCAGAGGAGCCCTCCCTCTGCTGCCCCAGGCCTATACCTGATACCGTCGAAGAAGACACCAGACTCGGGGCAGGAACCTCTCAAAGGCAGAGTCATCAATGCAACTGTAGCGGTAAAGGAGCCACTGTGGGACAGAAAGCGGGGGGCTTCACTTCAGCACAGGTCCCTCCCTCATCACTGGCCTCTTGCTGAGGACCCTGGGTCAAGAAATATCCAGCCCTCGCTTCTCCCACCTGTGGAGACCTTCCTCCCCCTTCCCCCAGCTCTTACCAGCTTACTAAAGTAGTTGCGGCTGACCTTGACCATCTCTCCCTTATACCGGATGCAGACCACATTATTCTCTATATGCATCTCCACACTGGGCATGGGGGGCGCAGACACAGCCAGCCGTACTGGGTAGCAGTATACCAGGCGGGGCTCCACCTCTGGGGCCTCCACCTCCTCTGTGGACAGGGAGAACAGTGAGGGGCCGCTCTGCCCCTTCTTGGCCAGTACTCACCCTGGACAGCCTCAGTGCCCACAGTGTGCCAGGGGCTTCACACCTCATCCCACTAACCAAGGGAGGTATATCCCATCCTGCGGAGGAGTAAATGCAGCTCCAACGGTTTGGTAACAAAGGACACAGCCAAGTGATTAGTGGGGGCAAGAATTGGTGGCCTGTGTCAATGTGCTCTGTACTGACGCAGGCCCCAGTGTGTCATGCCCCGGGCCTGGCAGGCAAGCAGGCTGAGATGCCATGCAGAAGTAGAACTGCATCACCTTCATACAGTAGTTACAATACCTCACTCAGGGATCTTTTGGGGCCAACCACTTTAAGTTACCACTGAATCCTCATATGATCCTATTGGCCAGGTATCATACCTCAGTGTGAGGAAACTGAGGCTAACAGAGAATGGATGTAAACAAAGGTCCAACTACTTACCCCCTGCCTGTCTTTCTCTCACATTCTCTCATCACTTCTCCTTGTTTCCTAGAGGAGTGCCGAGACCACTGGCCAAAGGACACAGTAGATCATGTCCCAGACACTGCTGGGAGGAATGGGCCTCCCCAAACTAGCCTGTGCCTTGAGGGTGTCTCATTTGTCCCTTCAATCAGGACCTAGGATACAGAGTTGATGGCGTAATAGCTGGCTCCCTACCTGAGATGTTGTTTTCCTTGAGGATGGCAAGGTGCTTCTCTCGGATCCGTTTGACGTACTCCAGGGAGATGTGGTAGATCTTACTGCAGATGCCCTCCACGGAGTCCTTGGCCGCGGCCGAGACATGGGGGCCACATTGTTTCCGCAGATGCTCCAGGCGATCCTGGAGGAGACAGGGCTCTATTGGGCTGGCAGGCAGGAGGGGGCTGCTGGAGTGCAACATTCCACGTTTTGAAACAGGCTCTGTGACTTACTAGCTGTGTCTCTTGGACAAATCCCTTGGTGTCTCTGAATCTTACTCCTCAACTATTAAGATTACACGAAATACTTACCTAACAAGGTAGTTAGAATTTTTTTTTATATATTTTTTTCTTTATTGGTTTTAGAGAGAGGAAAGGAGAGAGAGAGATAGAAACATCGATGAGAGAGAACATCGACTGGCCGCCTCCTGCATGCCCCCCACTGGGAATTGGGTCCAAAACCTGGGCATGTGCCCTGACCGGGAATCGAACCGGCAACCTCTTGGTGCATGGGTCGATGCTCAACCAGTTGAGCCACACTGGCTGGGCTGTAGTTAGAATATTAAATATGATCATTCCTGTTAAGGGCTTAACAAGCCCCTGGCATACAGTAAGTATCCAATAAATGCCATCACTTAATGTTCGGGTACATTGTGCCAGATCCAGTGATACTTGCTGGGGAGAGAGACCATTATAAAATAGGGTCCTTCCTTGATCATTGCAGATTTGAAATCTGAGCTTTTAGCGACTTGCAAGAATAACCCTGGGCATTTGTAATTTTGCAAATTACACATGTGAAAGTGATGAGTGAAAATGAGTCACTCTGGCTAGTGAGCACACACCTACCTTTGTCAATCTCTACGTGTCAAGTACACAGTTACTATCGTGAAGTGCGAAACCTTGTCTCTTGTGAAAAATGGTCCTGAAAAGAAAGCCCATTGCTAGTGCTAGTGGAGAATTAAAGAAGTGATGGGTTTGGGCCAGAAAAAAGAATTGTTTTGGACACGTTAAAGTAGGGAATTAAAAACTGAATCTTGTGGTAGCTCTTAAATATATGAACACACACACCCAAGAAAAGACAGTTTGTCAAACTGTTTCCAAAAATCTACTCAAGAGATGTTGATTATTCATTAAGTTTAAAAGGCAGCTTCTGATAGTGTGTGGCCAAGCACAGGATTCCATTAAGAACCTTAATAAACGTGTTCTTTGGGAGAAAGCCAGGAAGCCTAGACAAACATCTCCATTTACATGAGTTTGGGGGCTGATGAGTGTCAAAGGTCTGCTGTTTTGCACAAGAACAGGCTGCTGTAGGGCCCTGCCCAGCCTGGGCAGGCAGAGTGGGCTTCTGGGAGGAAGTGGCCACAGAGCCTTTCCATTGACATTACCCAGGGCCACTCACCATGTAGTCCTCCTTGGAGGCTGAGTGGTCCTTCCGCAGCCAGCTGAAGGTGTCCTCCACGTTCCACTTGACTACCTTCCTGCTGTCAGGGGATGCACTCCTGCCAGAGGGCACGTAGGGGGCCCACAGTTAAGTGTCTGCTCTACCCTCCCTACTCCTTCCATCCCACTTCCACTGGCATTCGGGCATCAACCCCGTAGGCTTACATCACAGCCTTTCTTCTGCCTTTGGGAGTGTAAGCCAATGGCCTATGAAACTCGCACCCCCACCACAGACCCACCCTGCTGGGAGCAGGAGAAACAGCCAAACCTGGACTCAATAAGCCGCCTCGCAGCCTCTGCATATTTAAAAAGCAGGCGCTTGGCTTCCTCCCGGAACTTGATTCGGGATAACCTACGTTAGAGAGAGGACAGAGTTAAAGCCCTTCTGTACAGAACTCGGCACAAACTAAATGGCCCTGGGTCAGCCTCAGCTCTGGGGCTATACCTGATGGGAATGTCATTCATGATTTCACGAAACATGGAAGGCGATACCACTGGTTCACAGTTGCTTGGCAACATTGGGTCAGAGCCTTTGTCCACGACCTTGCGTTCCAACATCCAGCGGTTGAAAGATTCCCGAGGGGGCTCAATGCCTGCAGAACAGGAAAGCTGATGATGGTCTGTTTAGTCAGACTCCACATGGCCCAGCACATGGGAGGTATCATAAGGGCATTGGAGGTGCAACAGGATACAGGACATGATCCGTTATGTCAGAAGCTTCCATTCTAAGCAACATTTTCCAAAGTACATTCTAAGAATCACTAGTTTTATAAAGTATGTTTAGTAAGTGTTATATAGGGTAAGAATGGGGGTAGTCTATATTTCAGCAAACTTAAGAAGTTTTATTTACTAATTAACTAAAACTACCATTTATTGAGCACTTTTCATTCCACTTACTCCTTCCAGTAATCCTGTGAGGTACAGGTACTCTCGTTTTTACGTATTTTCACAGATACCTAAAAAGGCTTCTAACAGTGCCTGGCAAATAGTAAGCACTCTGAAAGTGTTAACAATTGTTTTGGTTTTTGTTACTGACTTCAGCCACCCTTTATGTAGGCACTGTTATTGTCCCTGTCTTACAGATGATGAAACCCACGTGCAGAGAGGCTAAGTGATGAGCCCAAGGTCATAGAGCCAGCGCTTAGTGGAGCTGAGATTCCAACAGGCCTGTCCTCCACAGCGCATGCTCAACCACTGGGCTCCAGCGTGCCATCCCCAGCCCAGCTGGCCGACCTCTGCTCCCGCTAAAGATGCATAAGAACAAAGGAGACCAAGGCCCAGGAGACAGTTACCCTCTCGCTGCTGGCACAGCTCCCGGTAGTGCTGCCGAAGCTTCAGGATGAGCTGGGAGCGGAGCAGCTCTACCTCAGGATGCGGGGGCAGCACCTCTGAAGGGCCCCGGTGCTTGATGACAGCGTTGGTCTGGATATCAAGATCCCAGTACACCCTTGGAGCACGAGAGAAGCAATGAAGCAAGTAGAGAAAAGGGAGGAGGGGCACCCTGCCCATCACCACACCCTCAGTCCCAGGCAGGGTGCCCCCAAGCCAATCAGCAGGGACTCACTCAGTGGGTCGGAGGAGAGCTGCCTGCTGTTTATCTTCAGGGGACGTCCCCCAAATCTTCAGTGTTGGGGTTCCTGGGACACTGGGGGAGCTGGGCACCGAAGGACCTGTGGGTGTCACAGGGATTTCGATCTGGAGCAAAAGAGTCAAAGGCATCAAGTTAGGAGAATTGGCCAACAGCTCCAGCGCTGTGTGCACCTGGGGAACTGTGCCCCGGGCCCCTCCTGACTAACCTGCCAATGCCCAGCCCCTGCAGGGAACCTGCTAGCTGCCTACCAGGGAGCCTCAGACACTCACTTTGGGCTTCTTCACACCATTGCCGCTTGGCTGCTCCTCCGAGAGCTGCCGCTTTCGGGGCTTGTTCTCAGCCGGAGGGGTTTCCACCAAGCTTGAGTCTTGGGGCAGTGGAGTCACATTCAGCCCCAAAGGGTCAGACTGGAGGAGGGAGACCAGCAGAGTTGCAACCAGAGCCAGCAGCTTAGGAGTCCCAGAACTGCAGAATCCTGATGCCCCCCGCCCCCTGCTCCTACTTGGACAAGAACAGAGGGGGCTGGGCGCATGCGGAAAGAACACTGGGTTCCACTCCTGCCTGCTACTTGCAACTGTGTGACTTTGGAAGTTACTTCCCTTTCTAATTCCCTCACCTTCAAAATGGCCATGGTACCTCGCCACTGAGATGATTAAACAAGTCAATGAATATGACCAGCTTAATGTGATATCTGGCATAAGGTCAGCACTCAATACGTTCATTTATTTTCCTTAAGAACCAAAATGAAAGTCAGGAATGAAGGAAAAACTCATGTTTTGTTTTGTTTTTCCAAAAGCAAGGCCCTGTGGATGGAACTCCTTTGGTAACACCGAGAGTATGAATTTGATGGTGGACAGTGGGGCCCTGAAATCCTATCAGGTGCAAATCCTGTTCTGCCTTTTACTGACTGTGAGGTCTTGGGCCAGTCATTTCCCCTCTCTGAGCCTCAGTGACTTCCTCTGCAAAATGAGCATGCCAACTGGCTTGATTGTTCCCAAGAAAAGAAAGTCTGCCCCAAGTGACAAAGATCCAGAAACCCACATTCCCACCAGATCCAGATCCCCTACCACAATTACATTGCAATTCCTAGAATATGCTTGCCCTCCCCTTACCACTTTCCATTAGGCAGCCTTCTCATCTTAACCACTAATTCAGAGAAGCTTTCAGAACACCCCCCCACCATGTACTCTTAACACCCTCCTCCATGCAAGTGCCACACTGTAATCCTACTAGTCCCCTCCAGTAGATCATGTGCCCCGAGAGTGCAAGGGCAGGACCCTACCTATCTTGTTCACAACTGCATCCCAAGCACAGTGCCCAACATGAATTGCAAGTTCAGTATCACATGCTACACTAATTATCTGTCTACAGACCAGTCAACCTATGAGTCTAGGTTCCATGACGGCAACTGTGTCTGTCTTGCTGTCATAGTATCCCCAGGACTAGGCAGATAATAGCTGTTCAGGGTACATTTGGGGAAGACCCAGATGCCAGAGGCTGCTCTGAGACCCCTGCCCCACGCTGGAACTTACAATAACGTCATGCTGGCCCAGCACGGGCATCTCCCACAGGGACTGGTTGGTGAATCTGTTAAAGTAGTAGGGACGGTTCTCCCTCCTGCTCCAGCACTTCTCCCAGCCCGCATGCACCAGCTCCTCTGCAAACAAGTGTGGAACCCAACCTGAGTCAGGGCTCCTCTGGGGGCACCCTTCTGACCCCGCCACCCTGCCATTGCCCCTTGCCAGTACCTGGGAGGTCCTGCACCAGGCAGATGGGCTTTGGAGAACAGGGCTGGCTCTGATTGGAGGTGCCCGGGGAGTGACTCAGCAAGGACGCTTCCTCCCGGGGGCTGCCATGATTCTCATTGGCCATCTCAGCACCCACACCGGACCTGCCACACAGAGGACCAAAGGGTGTCAGGGCCAGCAGGGCATGGAGGTCACTTCCACCCACCACCCAGCAATTACAATGTAGAGGGTCCCAGTGACCACTTGCAGATGTGGAGAAATGAGCCCAGTCCTGCCCTGGAGGGCCAGCATGGTGCCACAGAAAGAGCCCTGGGATCTAAGTTGCAGTTCCCTCAACTGTAAAATGGGTGCATTCCTGTTGCTCCTTTTGCCTGAAATGCTCTTTCCCCAATTCTCTGCTGTGCTTGCCACTAGGTTCAAGCCTTCCTTGACTCCCCTCCCCAAGCAAGGTGGTCAGAGTTCCTCCTCAGGGCCATGAATATCTACACTGTCTGTGGTCTATCAACTGGATATTCCATTAGGACTGGGAATTGGGTCCAGTTTAACTCTCTCCAAACTGCTCAACAGGGTACCTGGACCCAACAGGAACTAGTCCTAGTTCCATTAGGACTAGGAATTGGGTCCAGTTTAACTCTCTCCAAACTGCTCAACAGGGTACCTGGACCCAACAGGAACTCTGTTTATTCTGCAAATATTTACAAAGCACCAAGTGACAAATAAGACCAAACAGGGTCTGCCCTTGAGAGCTATTCCCATAAGAAGGAATTGTAACTCCTCTTTTCTGTTCTTATCCAGTAAAATCTAATTGGCACACAGCAGAGCCCGGGAAGGGACATGGCATCTAACTGGATGCTTCATTTTACACTACAGGGCAGGAAGCAGGAAGCAACCTGTTGCTAGAAGAACCAGTGGAACTAAAAAGGAATCCTGAATTCAGTCCTTCATAATCTCCACGTGAAATTTTATTTAAATACCAGGAAGGAGGTCAGCTCCTTCAGATGTGTATTACCTACTACCCCACCCAAAACACACCCAGCTCGTGTCTCAATAAACAAAGCAGCTCCCAACCTGGCTGTCAGACTCCTAGGTGGCCAACTGTGACCAGACTGGTGATCCTAATAGTGTTTTCACTATGTCAAAATACCCAAAAGAAATCAAACGCTTACCCACCAAAAGACCACAAAGGCACATTTAAACATCAGTTATCTTTGCTTGCTGAAATTTTATCATTATGGTCACACTGATTATCTCATGCTGATCAGAAACTCTGATTGGCTGTTAACAACATCATAGGAATCATTGGGACACTGATTTTATTGTACACTCAGTTGTAGACATCTTTGTTAACTTGGAAAGGGAAAATGGTTACTTCATTGGTACAGTTTGGCAAATAAAATGCAAGGACATACATACAACAAAAAGGGGCCATGATAACAAAAAGGTTTGGAATCACTGACCAAGGGGAGAAAAAGCTGTAGCTGCCTTGGTTCTCTGAGGAAGAATGGTTCCTGGTGCCTTGGGGCTGAGCCCACAGGTCTCAAGGCTGAACAAGGTCCCTCTTTTTCTCACCCTCCGGAGTCTGCAATGCTAGCATGAGAGGGTTTTCTTCTCCAGCCAGATGGACCCACGTTACAGCGTCCCACAGAGGCAGGGGGGAGGCCTGCAGAAAGGCTCAGCACGTGGGTGGGCTGGTCAGCAGTGGAGTGAACGGGGGCCCAGGGAATTCCTTGCATCAGCAACTGCAGAGCAAATAGAAGAAAAGAATCACAGACCTGTGGAACACTGCAAAGCAGGCACAACAGCAAAATGGGCAATGATGAAGAGCAAATTGGAAGCCCCCAGGACAGGGCAGGACACACTGTGGGAGAGCTGGGGACTTGGGGGATGAAAATGATACTTCTTGAGCTTTCCAACCAAAAGGTTCACCCTCCCAGACTTGCAGCCTGCAGTCGCACAGAGCTCCGTGTTGAGGAGGGCCCTGAGCCTAATTTAATGTTCTGCTGTCACTCTTGAAATTTTTAAAATTTTAACAAGGGGCCCACAATTTCATTTTGCATACTGGACCCCTGCAAATTGTATAGCTCATCCTGCCAACCAAAGTATCCCTAACACAAGAGAAAAATGAGCAACCATACATATCATAGATCGGGGGCAAATCCAAATCCACCCACAGTGGATGAAAAACACACTTCTTTGTATGAGGGCTTTAAAAAAACACACACATGCAAATATATTATATAACACAGCATGTTCATCTTTATTGAAAACTATTTTCCCCCAAGAAATACTGTATGATATTGATGCACCAGTTAAATTAACGATGCAGAGGCGGCACAGCAGCACAGTTTCATGATGCCAAATGGGGACACTGCAGTGTTTCCAAAACCAGCTATGCATCAGAACCATCAGGGGGCTTTTCCTGTCCCTCACTCCACATCGTAGGAGTCAGAAATGGGGAGGAGAGGTACACAAGAATCTGTATTATTATTTTTTTTCTTTATTGATTTTAGACAAAGAAGGGAGAGGGAGAGATAGAAACATGATGAGAGAGAACATCCATTGGCCACCTCCTGCATGCCCCCCACTGGGGACTGGGCCCACAACCCAGGCATGTGCCCTGACCGGAATCGAACCAGCGACCTCTTGGTGCATGGGTCGATGCTCAACCACTGAGCCACACCAGCCGGGCAAGAATTTGTATTTTTTAAATGAACCTCAAGAGTGGAACTGAAAGACGGGATGACCAGCTTTTTTGCTTTATACCATTTCAAACCTTCGTCAATTTTTTACAATGAAATATTTTTTAATGTCCTGGCTGATTTGGCTGCAGCAGGTCACTGACCAAAGTATCAGCTGGGTTTGGGCAGACCCACGTTCCAGACCCTTCTGCCACCTTTCGATTTATAAGCCACATTTGCCCTGGCCAGTTTGGTTCAGCAGTTAGAACGTTGGCCCACGGTCCAGAGAGACCTGGGTTTGGTTCCCGCAAGAAGCACGTACCTTGGTTGCAGTTTGTTCCCTGCCCTGGTTGGGTCGTGCAGGAGGCAGCCACTCGATGTGTCCCTTTCACATCGATGTTTCTCTCTCTCTCTTTCTCTCTCTCCCTCCCACTCTACCTGAACAAAAAATGGAAAAATGTCCTCGGGTGAGAATAGAAAAATATATATATATAAGCCACACTCAACGTCTATGGTGTCCATACGTAGAGTCTAGCATGTTGTATATTCTCAGTAAGAGATAAGTGCTATTATTAAGATAACGTTTTTATTTATTAGTAGGTCGCTGGCCCCCAGCATACGCAGCTTGACAGCCAAGCAGTTTAAAGATAAACAATTGTACCTGCGTAACCAAAGGAACCCACCAGAACGAAGAGAGTCTGATTCCAGGATTGGAGAGAGATGGGGCGGGATCATCTCAGTAATAAACCAATCAGAATCCTCCAGCCCAGTAGGGCGGAGTCAAAGGACTTGCAAAGTGCGCAGGTGCGGGGGGGGCCGCGAAGGAGGGGCGACCCCCAGCGCGCGCACACCTTCCCCACTCCCCCACCCCAGCGGGGGCGGGCTGTTTGGCGCGCGCGCGCCGGCCCATCTCCCGGGCTCCGCCCCCCGCCCCGCCGCGCGCTCCCGCCCCCGGGCTGAGGCGACTCAGAGTCGGAGCCCGACACAAAGGCGGTGGCGGCGGCAGCAGCGGAGGGGCCCTAGAGGCTGCTCCGCCCGCGCTCTCCAGGCCCACCTCCCTCACCCAGGCCACCGGCCCGGCCGCCCACTCGCAGGCCTAAGATGGCGGCGGCGGCGGCAGAGACGAAGCAAGCGGTGGCCCCGAGTGGAAAGCGTCGGAGGCCGCTGCCGCTCGGCTTCGGACTCCCGGATCCTGGCACGGCTCGCGGCGGGACCATGGCTTCCTGGGGCTCTTACCTGCCTGAAGCGGACTCGAGGGGATGCGGCTACACGTTCTGCTCGGCCGCCCGTTTTGCCGCCTCCGCCTCGCCCTCCCCAGCGCCGCTCCCGCCATCTTGTGTCCCGGGCCGGGACTTCGCGCTGCGCATGCGCTGGTACCGCCTCTGAGGGACCTCGCCGCTGTCGGCCGCCATCTTGAGTGTGGCAGGGCCGACCGGGTCCTCAGACCCTGCTTGTTTTGGGCCCCCTCCCCTTTCTCCCGTCTTTCCCTGCTCTTCCATGCGGGTCAGGAGGAGGAGGCAACTTTGGGGGCCCTGGGGTGTGGACTGAGGAAGGGACGAATTCACAAGAGTCTCCCTGCCTCAGTTTCCCACGCGAGCACACCTGCTGGGGCCAAAGGACCCGGGTGGGCGGTACGCCGGTAAGGTCGGACTGAGTGTGCGCACCAGGGGGCGCGGGCGGGTTTGAAACCTGCCCGGGCTGGGCTCCGACGCCGACCCGAGGGCGGAGTCCTGGTGACGTACGCTGGGAACGGAACGTGGGCGCGGGTCCTAGCCCCCGCGCCGCTCTGCCACTTCCAGCCAGTTGCTTGCCCTCTCGGGGCCTCCGACCAGAGTGTTTTACAGCAATTTCTCATATCCAGGCTGCGTGCAAATCGAACCTTCTCCCGTAATGAGGTTGCACAGGTTATAAGTGCTCTTGAGTAGAAGAACAGTTGTGGGAGACGCAATAAAGATGGATGTGCGCGTTCCAGCTGGCTAATTCAAAATATAAAGATTTTACACTGTAAAAAGAAAATGGCCTTGGGCAAAGTTGTGAATTACAAACTAGGTGCATCTGAAGGGCTTTCCAACACTGACATCTGTGGCCACTAGTTGCAGTGCAAGTCCTCACTGAGACCTCAAACCAGCCACAAAAGTTAGCCCAGCAGGGGACCAGCAGTTGCTAGGTGCTCCATGTCTGGCTCCACGCAGAATTCTTTGGGAGAGGCCCGCAGACTCCTAGCTGCACCTTCCTCTGGCCTCCCACCTGAGCTGACTTGGCAGTGGTAGCTTGAAAGGGAGACAAAATTGCCACCTGCTATTGAGCTTCCTGTGTGGAACCAGAGGCTGCAGAAACCCAACCTGGGCAGCCTCTCTGGTGTCCATGATGCCTGGCCCCATGCAGCTTTGTGGGGCTGGGAGTGTCAAAACTGGAGGCAGTACTGTGAATAGTAAGAACTAAGGTTCTCTATCAGAAAGTCAAGAAATAACCCTGGCCGGTGTGGCTCAGTTGGTTGGAGCGTTGTCCCATACACCGACCAAAAGGTGGAGGGTTTGATTGCTGGTCAGAGCACATACCCAGACTACAGGTTCCATTCCCAATTGGGGGGCTGCAGGAGGCAGCCAATCAATATTTCCACTCTCACACTAATGTCTCTCTCTCCTCCCTCTTTCTCTAAAAATCAATTGAAAAAAAAAGAATAGCATATATACAGCCCTGGCCAGTGTGGCTCAGGTGGTTGGAGTAATGTCCGGTACACTGAAAGGTCCTGGGGTTTGATTCCTGGTCTGGAGCCTGAGGGAGGCAACTGATTGATGTTTCTCTCTCTCTCTCTCTCTCCCTCTCTCTAAATCAATAAATGTCCTAAAAAAAGAATAGCACACATACAGAAATGTGCACTAAACAGAAATGTAAAACTTAATGGATCTGCCACAAAGTGAACACCTGGGTAAACACTCAGCTCAAGTTATTGTCAAGCAGAATTCCCCAATGGGGCAATCACTCTCCCCACTACTTTTGTGATAATCACTTCCTTACTTTTACAGTTTTACCACCTAGGCGTGTATCCCGTGAACACTACAGTTTTGTTTGCCTGTTCCTTAACTTGATATAAATGAGATTATACAGGCCTGTTTGGGGCCTTCTTTTGCTCAACATTGCATGTACAAGACCCGTACATGTTGCATGTAGCTATAGTTAGTTCATTTTCATTGCTGTATTCTGTCTTCTAATGTACATCTACTCTTCTGTTGGGGAATATTTGAAACTACCCTATATCTCTTTTCTGAATTATTATGGTAGTCTCCAAACTGGTCTTTTGGTCCTCTGGCCTTGTTTTTTTTCCTAGTCCATAATCCACCCTGCAGTCACAGGGCTTTCTTTAAGTCTGTTCATATTGTAAATCTGATCAAGGCACCCTGGGCTTAAAACCCCTGAATGTCTCACCATTGACTGCAGGATAAAGTCCCAAAACTCTTAACTTGGCTCACAAGCCCATAATTATAATGAGAGGTACCATGGCAGAGCGTTTGCCATGGACTGTGCCAAACACTTCACATAATTCATGTTATTCACGACCTGGACCTTCAAATCATCTCTCCTTCATCCAGCCCCAGCCATCTTGAACTACTTAGGTATACCAGGTTGTCTCTTGATCGTGGATCTTTGCATATGCTATTTACTCTCATTCTTCCCTCTGCGTAGTTCAGCCTTCAAGTCTTAGCTTAGATGTCACCTCTACCAGGCAGCCTTCCCTGAACTCACCTCCCCCGAGGCTAGGTCAGGTCCCCTTTTCTGTATTTCCATATCAGCCTGTGCTCAGTGTCTTGTCCATTTTCTTTCTTTCTCTCTCTCTCTCTTTTTTTCTTTTTGAGAGAGAGGGAGGGAGAGGGAGACAGAAACATCAGTGTGAGAGAGTAACATCAATCGGTTGCCTCTAGTATGTGCCCCAATCAGGTATGTGCCCTAACTGGGAATCGAAGCTGTGACCTTTTGGTGCATGGGACAACACTCCAACCACATGAGCCACACGGGCCAGGGCTCTGTCCATTTTCTTCATTAGGTTGTGACAGCTTAAGGGCAGGGCCAGGGCTTTTTCTCCCCTTGGCCCAACACCCAGTGCCATGTCTGACACTAAATATTTGTTGACTGTGGGCAGACCACACTGGATTGAAGTTTGGGTGACTTTTTCGGGTATCCCCGTTTCTATTCCAGGCTCTGGTTTGTGTGATGGGAACACCAAGGCAGCACCCTTTGGGATGCCAAGAAAGGCACGAGCTGCCCAGTGTGGCAGAGTCCCAGCCAGCAGCCTGTGACCTCCACTCCTGAGACGCGGATTAGCAGGTCACGCAAAGACCCTGGGCTTTCAAGTGCTCCATCAGCTTTTCTGGACTAAAAAGCATCTCTGGACAACAAAGCAAGGCTGGGTTGGGAGAGATGGTTGGGATAAGCGGGGCTTCTCCAGAGAAGCCTCAATGCAGGACAAAGCGCAGTCTCCGTGTTAAAGCGGAAATATAAATATACAGGCTGAGGTCACCACATACCTTAACCCCCTTGTTCTTTTCCACCACAGCAAGAAGCAGCTGCGTGGGAACCACACATTTCAACCCCTGAAGTCCTGGCAGTTTGGAAGGGAGGCTCCAGCGTGACCCTGTTCCAGGCTGCCCCGTCCAGGCTGGGCCTGAGCTACCAGTAGGCCCTGTTCTGCTATTTAAATAACACTAAGGCAGTGTCCAGGGGGAGTGGGCCTGGCTCCAGGAAGGCTGTGGAAGGGAGGCTTCCATCCCAAACTGTGGTTTCCAAAGGGAGTGGCTCTCCGGCCACTCTGGGCCACATGAGAGAAGCCATTTAGGCCAGGAATAGATGAGGGGAATGGGGCGTCTCCCCTGGCCTTCCCGTCCCTGGCAGTGTCTGAAGTGGTGTCAGGCTCCCTTTCACTTCCTCACTCCGCTAGGCCCCATATGTGTTGGGGCCTGTCCTTGAACCCTGAGAACCAGCACTACATGAGGCAGGCTCTTTGCCCTCAGGGAGCCCACAGAGGAGTGGAAGAGGTAGACACATAAATAAACCCTGGCTGCAGTGAGATCAGGGCTGTGGGGGATGTCCAGGGGGTGGGCATGCAACAGAGGAGACTTCAGAAGAGATGACCCTGAGCTGAATCTCGATGGAAGAATAGGATTTTCCAGGTGGGCAGAAGGGGGAGGAAACAGCTGTGCCAAAGCCTGGAGGTGTGGAAAGGTACAGTGTGTTGGGAGGATGAGTCAGCCTGAGCACCGCCAGGGACCCGGGGAGGTGCGGGTGGAGCCAGGGCCTTGGAACCCAAGTTCAGTTTCTGTTCTGGGTTAGCGCTCAGCCTCCCCAGCTCGTGTTTGGGATAGCTCAGGATAGGGGTGGGGGCACCTGTGGTGGTCCCCACCATCATCCCATCCATTCCCTCTGATGCCCATTTTTCTATTTTGGGCACTGTGGTCAAGAGCCAGGATGTTTACACCCATATGAGCTGACTCAGCAGAATTACATTTCAGACTTCTCCAAAAAAGAAGCCAGGGTGACAGCTGGCAGCTTCCTGAAATTCTGAGATCAGAGGAAATTTTGACCTAGAGCCCTAGTGGGGTTGGGAAGGAGGATACCAACTGAGCTTGGGTCCCACTTCAGGGCTTCCTAGGACACTTGGCTTCTAACCCAGAGATCTCAACTCTGGCTGAGAAAAACCTTTTTAACAGCTTTATTGGGGTATAATTTACATACCACTAGAGTCACCATTTTGAATAGACAAATCAGTGGTTTTAAGCAAATGTACACAGTTGTGCAACCATCATCACAGCTGTTTTAGGACATTTCCATCACCCCAAAGGATCTCTTGTGACTGTCTGCAGTCAACCCCTCTCTGTATCCCCTGCCCTAGGTTAACCACTAATCTGCTTTCTGTCTTTATAGATTTGCCTTTTTCAGACCTTTCATATGAATGAGATCATACAAAATGTAGTCTTTACATCTTGCTTCTTTTATTTTGCATAATGTATTTGAGATTCATACATGCTGTATATAACATGTATCAGTTCATTCCTTTTCATTGCTGGACAGTATTCCATTGTGTAGATAGACCACATTTTCTTCATCTGTTTACCAGCTGATGGAAATTCGGATTGTTTGCACTATTGTGAATAAAACTGCTATGAACAGTCATGTACAAGTATCTGTGTGAGCATACATTTTCCTTTTTGTTGGGTGGATGATACAGGCCCCTTATAGGGACCTCGGAACAGAATTGCTGTAGAATAAATTTATGTTTAACTTCATAAGGAACTGCCAAATGTTTTCCAAAGCCGCTGCACCATTTTAACATTCCTAGCAGTAAAGTATGAGGGTCCTTGCCAATACTTGTTATTGTCGGTCTTTGTTTTTATATCCTATCGAGGAACTTTCTAAAAAACTGATACCCAGGCTCCACCCCAAATCAATTAAACCAGAATCTTGGGGTTTGGGGCCCAGGCATAGGTATTCAAAACATGACAGAACAAAGCCCAAACCTCCCTGCCTAAAAGCTGCTCATGTGCAGAAGGGTTGAGAACCAGTGACCTAATTTTAGTTTTGATTTCTGTCCTAAGGGGCACTGAGAGGGAGCTCAAGCTGGCCAACGGACCCTCCCACACTAAGAAGCATATGGGCTTGGGGGTGGAAAACAAGATGTCCCCCAAGAAGGCACATGTGCAGTCCCAGAGCAGACGAGCCTGTCAGTGAAAGGGGCCTGGCATTGCGGCAGGCAGTCCTGACTTCTGCACAGCCAGCTGAGGTCCTGAACGGGTGGGGTTCCTCCCCGGACCTTAGGATTGTTCAGGCTCCTGAAGAGATTAGGAAAGTATGACATTCCTGGCTGCAGACCAGCTGCAGATAACCCCCAGCGAAATGCAAGGAGATGGGTGGTGCCAGCAGGAACTATAGGGTGCTTAGAGGCTCAGGGGGATAATTAAGCCAGGGCCACACAGTCTGGGATACACACTCTTCCTTCCAAAGTGTCTGCAGATAATAATCACCCACGTTCCATGTACCAGACCCTGTGCTGGGCACTGAGGATACAACCATGAGTAAGTGTCAGGCTCCCACCCCCATGGAGCGTACAGTCTACTGGAAGAAACAGACACTACAGAATTAAACAGAACGACAGGTGATGATGGTGGGGGCCTCTCAGTGGTGGTGACATTTAAGTAGGGATCTGAGTGAATGAAGGAGCTAACGATGCAAAGATCTCTGTGCAAAGATGTATCTGGTAGAGGGTAGAGTTCATGGAAAGCTCGAGGTTGAGTGAGTTTTGGTGTTTTCCAAACAGTATTAGAAGATGGAGTAGTAAAGAGGAAGGAACTAGACTCTTCGGGGGTCATGGCCACACTCCAGGTTTTCTTTTGTGTGCAATCGGGGGAGGGGGCAATGGAGGTTTTGAGCAGGGTAGTAAAATGCTATGATTTCTATTTTTAATTTTTTTTTTATCACTCGACATTTTTCCATTTTTTGTTCAGATAGAGTGGGCAGGAGAGAGAGGAAGAGAGAGAGAGAGAGAGAGAGAGAGAAACATCGACATGAAAGGGACACATCGAGTGGCTGCCTCCCACATGACCCAACCAGGGCCAGGGACAAACTGCAACCGAGGTATGTGCCCTTAGCAGAAACCGAACCCGGGTCTCTCTGGACCGCAGGCCGATGCTCTAACCACTGAGCCAAACCGGCCAGGGCATGATTTCTATTTTTAAAGATGGCTTTGGGCCCTGGCTAGTTATGCTCAGTGGTTAGAGTGTCGACCCACAGACCGAAGGGTCTTGGGTTTGATTCCCGGTCAAGGGCATGTACTTGGGTTGCAGGTTTGATCCCCGGCCCCTGCTGGGGTGCGTGCAGGAGGCAACCAATCAATGTGTTTCTCTCACATCGATGTTTCCCTCTCTCCCCCCTACCCCCTTTCACTCTAAAAATCAATAGAAAAAATATCCTCTGGTGAGGATGAACAAAAATTAAATAAATAAATAAATAAATATATAACTTTGGTTGGTGCAGGAAGGCTAGACCTATAGGGGCAATAGTGAGGCACGGAGATGGGGCAAGTTGTCCAGGTAAAAGATGAAAATGGCTTGGACTAGTGTTGGTACAAATGGAGGGGAAAGTCTAGACATGGGACATCTTTTGGAGTTGGAGACACAATTATTTGCTGACATGGGGTAGAAAGAAAAAAGGAGTCAAACTTGACTCCTATGTTTTTGACTTGAGCATCTGGGGAGAGGGTGGTCCCACAGTCTGAGATGGAGAAGACAGAGAGGAGAGAATTTAGCACTGGGGGGTGGTGTGGGGGTGGTAAAGTATGGGTCTGACTGGGTGAAGACGAGGGAAGCTGGAGGGCTATGCTGTCCTGTGATTCCTGGCTGGGGGTTTGGCAATCCTTGTCAGACCAAAGCCTGTTTATGTCAGTATGTACATAGTATTAGAGCATCTCAAAAAAGATTTCAAGATGCTGGAATGTGTTGCGTGTTTCTTGCAACTTTTAGGAAGGCCCGGCCAAGAAAGAGACAAGCTTAGGCTGTAGGCGGTGGCCCGTCCTTATCAACAAAAGGAAAAGTCACTACCTTTTGTTGCCCTCTCCCTTCCCGTTACTTTGAAATTGCATTACTGGCTTATGATATCTGTAGATAGCATTGCTACAGGTCCTCCACCCCTTCCTCAAAATAACCAGAGGCTGGGAGCCCCATGCTGAGTGACCGGCTCATAAAAACAAGGACAGAAGGCTTAGAGGACGGTCAAGAAAGCGGCCCCATGGGTCAGAGTCTGCTAGCAGGCTGCAAGAGGCACAGAAACTTGGAAGGAGGTGGAGGGTGAAGAAATCAAAGGAGAAAGAAAGCCGGAGGAGTGAGTGGCTGAGGGCACATCGGAGCTGAGTGGTAGAGGCGCCAGGACAGGGCTTGGAAAAGACCCAGGAGATGGGGAAGCGACGCCCCGGGAGAAGCATTAGAATTCCTGAGTTTCAAACCTGGAAGGTGGCCATCTCCTTCGAAAGAAAAAGGACCTGGTCTGCAAGGAGGAAATGGGGAAGAAAAGGAGAAAGCAAAAGACCAGAAGCAAAGGTTAGAAGCCACAGAATGCTGTCAACAGCTCCGCACCGAACTCAGAGCACCCCAGCCCTTTCTTTCCCGTCTCTCTCTCTCTCTCCTCTCTCCGTTTGGTAAATGTCTGCCTTCCATGGGGGCCGTTCGTTCTGACCAGCTGCTTTCTGGAAACAGGTGGTTATTCTGCCTGTTTGGGAGATAAAATCAAGGTCTCCTGGTCTGACATCTGCCCCCTCCCCCCCCCACACACTCCTGCCCTCGTTCTAACTGGGTCCCCTATCACGTGTTCCCAGGCTCAGCCATGCTGACCCACACAGGCACATACACTGCAGCTCACGGGCTCAGGCAGAGTGAGAGGGTAGGGTCACTTCCTGAGGGATAGCTTGGGTGGGCGTTGGAGGTGGGAGAAGGATCAGGAGGGGAGATGGGCTGACGCAGCTTCTCCAAGCCATGCAGAAGTCCAAAGAAAACACAGCTGGAGACAGGGAGTGGGGAGCCAGGCTATGCGTGTTGACATCTTGGGCAGGAATCCAACTTGATATCCTGTGGTCAGTGGAGCCTGTGTTTACTTGCTCCGGCCAGTTACTTCCTCCCGCTTTATCTCAGTTTCCCAATCTTCAAAACAAGGGCCATAGGAGCTATCTCAAAGGATTGCTATGAGGATGAAATGGGATCATTCAAGAAGAGAGACTGTAGTCTAGCCGGTGTGGCTCAGTGGATTAAGTGTCATCTCATGGACTGCGAAGTCCTGGTTCGATTCCCAGTCAGGGCACATGCCTGGGTTGTGGGCTCCATCCCCAGTAGGGGGGCGTGCAGGAGTTAGCAGATTGATGTTTCTCTCTCACATCGATGTTTTTATCTCTCTCTCCTTTAAAAAAAAAAATCAATACAAATATATTAAAAAAAAAGAAGAAGAAGAGAGGCAGTAGCGTGTGAAGTGGGCAAGAGCATGGGCTCTGGAGCCACACTGACTTGACCTAACTAACCTCTGTTCTCAGTTTTCTGGTCTGTAAAATGGGAGGATGATACCTATCTTATAGGATATTATGAGGTTTAAGTGAATTAATATTTATAAAGTTTTTATTGTTAAAAAACTAGTTAATACTAATAACCAGAGACATGTATTGAGTCCTTTGGTGTGCTAAGTACTAGGTTCAGCACTTTATATACTTAAAAATTAAATTAAAATCTCTCTGCCCCCCAGAGAGGTAGGCAGGTACCAGATCATCCCCATTTACCTGGAGCGCATAAAAGAGATTTACTTTTGCTCTGGCCGGTTTGGCTCAGCAGTTAGAGCGTCGGCCGGCGGACCATTGAGTCACGGGTTTGATTCCGGTCAAGGGCACGTACCTCGGTTGCAGTTCATCCAGGCCCTGGTCGGGTCGTGCGGAAGGCAACCAGTTGATGTGGCTCTATCACATTGATGTTTCTCTCTGTCTCTCTCTCTCCCTCCCTCCCACTCTATCTAATGATAAATAGAAAAATATCCTTGGGTGAGGAATTGAAAAAAAGAGAGAGAGATTTACTTTTTTTTTTTAATTCCTCACACGAGGATATTTTTTCATTTATCTTCAGATAGAGTGGGAGAGAAGGAGAGAGAGAAACATCCACATGACAGGGACACATTGACTGGTCACCTCCTGCACGACCCCAACCAGGGCTGGGGACAAATCACAACCGAGATATGCCCTTGGCCGGAATCGAACCTGAGACTCTTTGGTCCGCAGTTCGACGCTCCAACCACTGAGCCAAACTGATCAGGGCTACTTTTTTTTTCTTAATGTAAAGTATTCTTATTCTTTTTTGTTTTAATCCTCACCTGAGGATATATTTATTGACATTAGAGAGAGGAAGAGAGAGAGAAACATCAACGTCAGAGAGAAACATTGATTGTCTGCCTCCCATATGCACCCTGACAGGGGACCGACACCAAAACCTGGGTATGTGCCCTGACCAAGAATTGATCCCGCGAACTTTCGATGTTCAGGAACATGCTCCAGCCAACTGAACCACACCGCCAGGGCAGGAGGTTTCCTTTTTAATTTACTCTAGAAAATGGGCCGAATCCTGTGAGCAGCCTGTTTAAGCCTTGTTTATAGCTGCTCCATGCTACAATGGCAGAGTTGAGCAGCTGTGACAGAGACCACAGGACCTGCAAAACCTAAAACATGTGCTGTCTGGCCCTTTACAGGAAGAACTTGCTGTACCCCTGCTCTAGAAAGTGGCAGAAGCTGGACCTGAACCAGGTCTGTCTGATTCCAAAGCACCTCGCTGCTTTGCTATCCTGTTTTTGTTTGTTTGTTTGTTTGTTTGTTTTGCAATATCCTTGGCTGGGTGCACAGCAGAGGCTAGAAAAGCCTTTTTTTCCAGTCCCTTTGAGTGCTGGGAAGTCTCCCTTCCCTCGTCAAAGCCAGGAGTGAAAGTGGAAAGGGATTTGGGGATTCTGATCTCTCCCTCCCTCAAGCCAAGTTTTGGGAGAAAGGAGAAACCCATGTGAGGGAGAGAGGCAGGCTAAGTAGGCAAGTCCCTGGAATCAAGGCCAGTGACTGTACCTTGTTGTCCCCTAGCCCAGGCCAGGGCTGCATTTAGAGTCAGCTGAACTGAACCTGGCAAGGTGCAGGACTTGAAAAAGAATCCCAGGCTGGTGTAGGTATCACCTGCTCCCAGGGACCTTTCAGGGCTCCAAACCAGTTCAGTCACTCAGCAAATATTTATTCAATACCTGCTCTGTCCAGGCACTGTTCCAGACACTGGGAATAAATGATGAATCAGATCCCAGCTCTCTGGAGATGGACAATGTCTCCATTAACCAGTAATTTAGTAAACCAATATTAAATCATAATAAGATCTATAAAGAAAATAAACTAAGCTGATGTGATGGAGAGTAACTGCTAGGTAGGCAGGGACGACCTCTCTGATGAAGTGCCATTTAAGCTGAGACCAAAAGGACAAGGAGCCGGCTGTGGGACAATCAGGTGGAAAAGCATTCCAAGCAGCAGGAACAGCAAGTGCAAAGGCCCTGAGCAAGAAGAGTTTAATTTGCATGTTCAAGGAACTGAAAGGCCAGTGTGGCTGGAGCAGAATGAAATAGGGTGATAGTGGCGCAAGATGAGACAGGGTAGGCTCTATCACATGCTGGGAAATCAGAGCAGGGAAGCAGGAATTTATTCCAAGTGAGATGGAAAGCCACTGGGTGGATGACGGTTAATGATGCTGATGAGCGGAGCTAACGTTTTTTGAGCGCTTACTAAATACTAGGTGCTTATTGAGCTCTTTAAATGCATTAACTCATTCAATCCTCATAAGCAATCCAGATGAGGAAACAGGCCCAGAGAGGTAAAACCACTGGCCCAAGGTTACGTAGCTACATCTAAAGCTCACTGGGGCTGCCCAGCCGGTGTGGCTCAGTGGTTGAGCGTCGACCCATGCACCAAGAGGTCACCGGTTTGATTCCCGGTCAGGGCACATGCCCAGGTTGTGGGTCCGATCCCCAGTGGGGGGCATGCAGGAGGCGGCCAATCGATGTTCTCTCTCATCGATGTTTCTATCTCTCTCCCTCTCCCTTCCTCTCTCTCTAAAATCAATAAAGAAAAATTATTTAAAAAGTAAAAAATAAAAAAAAATAAAGCTCACTGGGGCTGCTGTGGGGACAGTAAATTGCAAGGGATAAGACCCTATGAGAGACAACAATGACACAAAGATGGAGCTTGCATTGCATTTTATGAGGAAAGAAAACTAACATCCACTAGATTTCCTGCTTGTGCCAGGCTCCAGGAAGAGCGAGGGTTACTAGAGTTCAAACGGGCTTTTTAGCACTTCCTCTTCTGGATATCCTTTGCACATTTTCTTATACCCTTTCTGCTTCGTTTGCTTGTGGTTTGTGCCATAGTATTTATTCGGTGCTAATGGTGTGCCATGTACTGTGCCTGGCACATGCACTATGCTCACTTAGTTTACTCTTTTTTTTTTTTTATCCTCACTCGAGGACATTTTTCCATTTTTTGCTCAGATTGAGTGGGAGGGAGAGAGAGGAATAGAGAGAGAGAGAAACATCGATGTGAAAGGGACACATCGAGTGGCTGCCTCCCGCACGACCAACCAGGGCTGGGGACAAACTGCAACCGAGGTACGTGCCCTTAGCGGGAACCGAACTCGGGTCTCTCTGGACCGCAGGCCGACGCTCTAACCGCTGAGCCAAACAGGCCAGGGCTCACTTAGTTTATTCTTACAATAAGCTTATCATTTTCCTTTTAGAGTGAGGAAATTGAGGCTTTGAGCTGCTTAAGTAAGGTGCCCAAGAATTGGTGCTAAGAATTGACAACCTAGGATTTGAACCCTGGTCTGTCAGACACAAGAGTCTAAGCACTTAGCTACTGGGCTATCACCACCCACTTCCCACCTTTCCATGAACAGTCAGTCCTTGGGTTCCCCAATAGCGGCCACCGGATGGCCTTTACCTGTAGTTGCCTGCTGAGGAGGGTTCACAATAGTGCCCTTTCACAGGGGTCGCCTAAGACATAACAGTAGCAAAATTACGGTTATAAAGTAGCAACAAAAATAATTTTATGGTTGGGGGTCATCACAACATGAGGAACTGTATCATAGGGTCGCGGCATTAGGAAGGTTGAGAACCACTGGCCTAATGAAAGGGTTGATAACGTTTTAAAGGGTAAAGGCCAAGGCTTGCAAAGGGCAGAAACTGTGAAAAATGCATGAAAGCCCAGCCAGTGTGGCTCACTGGTTGAGCATCGACCCATGCACCAAGAGGTCGCTGGTTTGATTCCCGGTCAGGACACATGCCCAGGTTGTGGGCCAAATCCCCCGTGGGGGGCATGCAGGAGGCGGCCAATTGATGTTCTCTCTCATCGATGTTTTTATCTCTCTCTCCCTCTCACTTCCTCTCTCTCTCTCAAAGCAATAAAGAGCCCTGGCCAGTTTGGCTAAGCGGTTAGAGTGTCGGGCTGCAGACCAAAGAGTCCGAGGTTTGATTCTGGCCAAGGGCACGTACCTTGGTTGCAGTTCGTCCCTGGCCCTGGTTGGGGTCCGGGGTCGTGTGGGTGCCGACCAGTCGATGTGTCTCTCTCACATCGATGTTTCTCTCTCCCTCCCTCCCACTCTGTCTGAAGATAAATGTAAAAATATACTCGGGTGAGGATTAAAAATAAATAAATAAATAAAAGCAATAAAGAAAAAAATTTATTTTTATTTTATTTTATTTTTTATTCAAGGCCACCAAAAATTTGGTCGCCTCGCAAAAAAAAAAAAAATGGGAGAGAGAGAGAAGATGAAAAAAAATTATTTGTGAAAAATGCGTTGCTTGCATGACCTTTACTCAGCCTTCTGTTAAGTACAGATTGTCAGCAAGGCCAGAAACCACCCAGCAGATGTGGGGTGTAATACCAGAACAGTCCAACTGCAAAGTGAGCAACAGGCCATGCGGAGTAGTCAGCAGGAACTGCTGGAAGCTAGAAACGGGGTATATAACTTACACCCCAACTGTTGTTCGGGGCTGACTCCCTTTTTGGACTCAGCCCGCCTGCACCCAGGTGTTTGCAATAAAGCCACTTTCCTCTACATTGGCCCTGAGTTGTGGGTATAATCTACTGTAGGCTCAGACCTTTTACCTACCCCACAGGTTAAGAAGACTAAATTAGTGCATCTAGATCTAGGGTGACCAACCACCCTGGTTTGACTGGAACTGAGGGGGGTTCCCAAGAAGGGAGACAATCGGTTTCAAAGCCTGGAAAGTCCTGACCAACTCTGGGTAAGTTGGGCATGAGGGCTTGTTGCTTAATACGTATTCAATGGACATTAGTCATTATTCCTTCTCCTTTTCTCTTTCATCCGTTTGACCACAAAAGGGTAGCAAGCACCTACTCTGTGCCCTGTCTTAGGAGCTGGGAACACTGTAGGCTGTAGATCTGCCGGAGTAGGGTGGGGTACTGTGCAGAGAACCTAGCTCCAAAGGTTGACAAAAAAATCCACAGTTCCTGAGGAAATGCCAAACCTCCCTCTGGGGTGATTCCAGCAGCCTGTGCGGACTTGCTTGGACCCCGGTGGGAGAGGTTCCAGGGCCCCATAGGTTCCCAGGTAGTGACACAGAGACAGTTGGGGGTCTCATAGTGAAGCCTGGCAAGGAGCTCTTGAGATGATTGTGGGCGGGAGGAAAGGAAAAAAATCTGCCTTTGGCATTGACTTTGTGGCAGGTCCTGAGCTGCAGTAAAGGCCTTCGAGGTAGTTCCTTTTATCATACCCATTTTGCTAGATGAGGGAACTGAAACTCAGTGACCTCAGTGAAGTGACTTGTCCAGGATCATGCAGAAAGAGGTGGGTAATTGGAATCTGAACCAAGGTCCCAGCGAAGCAGGGACTGTTGGGGCCAGGCAGGCTGACTCCTGCACTTCCCTCCCTCCAGCCAGCTTGGGTCCCCCACTTGTCTTGACAGAGGCCGGGCATGTCACGGGGCTCCGTACTGCCCTCTTCACCCTCCGGGCTGCCAGCGTCCCGCCCCATCCCTTCCCAACCTCCGAGGGAGGAGGGGAGAGCGGGAAGAGGAGGGGGGTCAGAGAGGCCGGGCTTTATAAAGGCGGCTGGAACAGCGCGGCCCGCCAGACCCTGCCGCCCGGATCTCCTGAGCTGCCCGCCGCCCCACGTGACCGCGCCGACCCCCCTCTTTCCCAGCTCCACAGCAGTGAGTTGGGGTGCGTCCCCATCCACCCCCAGACCTTCGCGGAGCAGCGTGGTCTACTGAACCCAGGGTGGGGAGGAGACCCCATGAAGGAGGGCACTGAGATGGGGGTTCACCAGGCAGGGATTTAGGACCCAGGGGAGCCGGAAGACCCCTCTCCTCCCCCCCGCTTGGGGCCTGGGAGACTGCAAGCCACCCCCCAAGAATGCGCATGCAGCCGTTTCCATGGTAACGTGCAAGCCGCGCCCACCCTCCGCTAAAGAAAAGGAGAGGTTGTTGGGGAGGCGGGGGACTGGTCCCCCGGAGGTCCAAATTCGTCATGGAGAGGTTGCTCGAGGGAACTGAGGATGTCCCCTCCCTCTCCCCAATGCCCCAAATCCTCTGGGAGCCAGAGCTCAAGAGGCATAGATAGCCTCCCTGAGCCTCACTTTCTGCATCTGTCAAATGGAGGCAGTATTACTGGTCCAAGTTCCCCGAAGAGCTATCTCCAGGGTAACTATCAGGGCCAGCCCCCTCTCCCAGTTGGACATCAGAGGAGTGGGTTTTCGCGGCTGGGTGACTCGTGACCCCACCCTAAACCCCAGGCCCGCTCGTCATGGCCCTCTTCGGAGCCCTCTTCTTAGCCCTGCTGGCAGGAGCTCACGCCGAGATCCCCGGCTGCAAGATCCGCATCACCTCCCAGGCGCTGGAGCTGGGTAAGGCGCGGGGCGGGCGGGGACGGTGGAGGGTGGGGTCACCTCAGCCGTGGAAGCAGGAGCTAAGGGTCTTGCTCTTGCCTCAGTGAAGCAGGAGGGGCTGCGCTTTCTGGAGCAAGAGCTGGAGACTGTTACCATTCCGGATCTGGGAGGCAGAGAGGGTCACTTCTACTACAACATCTCTGAGTAAGTAGGGGGCCCCCAACGGGACTTCGAAGGTGGGGGCGTGGCCAGATCGATGAGGCCGGACTTAAGAAATAGGATGCGGCCAAGAAGATAAAGGCCAATCCTGCCAACTAAGGTGGGATCAAGCAGATGGGCGTGGCCTGGGGGAATGTAGGCGGGGCCAAGAACAACTAAATGGAATTGAGGCGTGGCCAAAGAACACAGGGAAGCGGAGTCTAGAAACTTGCCAATGGCCAGGCCCTTGTGGCTCAGTGGATTGAGCGTCGACCCATGGACTGAGAGATTCCGATTCCAGGCCAGGGCGTGCAGGAGGCAGCCGAATGTTTCTCTCTCTCTAAAAAATCAATAAAAACATTAAAAAAAACCACTTGCCAATGGATGAGAGTGGGGTCCAGGGCACCCGGGTGGAGTTAATAATGGGAGAGGTCCTGGGAACAGAAGGCCTATGATTTTAGGACGGTGGCGACAGGTGGATCATGGATCGGATCTTAGGTGATGGAGACAAAATCAAAGGGCTCCGTTAAAAGACCAGGTCTAGCAACTCCAGGATGTGGGAGGGAAGGGAGTGCAAGAACAAGACTTCTAAGAGAAGAGGTGAAGCTCACTTTTAACACCTGAGTCAGGAGAAGCTCATCTCTGAGCCACCCTAGTCCAAGTTGAGCCATCCGAGCCAGCCCAGGGTGGGCATGTGAAGAGCGATGGAATAATTCGTTCCGCCCACCCCCGTTTCCTCAGACCTGGACTAGAAGAGGAAGGACTGAATTTCCTGTGGTTGGGTGGGATCTGCTCTTGGCCCTGACTCTGACCCTGAGGCCTCCCGCAGGGTGAAGGTCGCAGAGCTGCAGCTGACATCATCTGAACTCCATTTCCAGCCAGAGCAGGACCTGGTGCTACAAATCACCAATTCCTCCTTGGGGCTGCGCTTTCGGAGACAGCTTCTCTACTGGTTCTTGTGAGGACCGGGCACCCTCAGGGAGTGGCGAGTGGATCTGGAGGGCTGGGGATGATGTGGGGCTGTGGGCAAATCCCTTAGCCTTTCCGAGTCTCAGTTTCTTCATCTGTACAATAGGAAGGGTCATACTCACTTCACAGGGGTTGATAGGGTTTGGTAAACTGCAAAAGTGAAGTTTATTAAGAGGTATCACGATGTATGGGGATGGGGAGCAGGCAGTGAAGGCTCGATTAACGGCACCCCCCCTCCCCCCGCAGCTACGACGGCGGCTATATCAATGCCTCCGCGGAGGGTGTATCCATCCGCACTGCTCTGCAGCTCTCCCGAGATGCCGCCGGCCGGATCAAAGTGTCCAACGTCTCCTGCCAGGCCTCTGTCTCCAAATTGTCCGCAGCCTTCGGAGGGACTTACAGGTGAGTCCCATCCCTAAGCCCAGTGCACCCGCGGCCACTCTGACTAGTGCAATGCAAATTGCGCAGGCTTGGGAGTCAGACTAAGTGGGTCCAAATCTCAGTGCCACCATTTCCTGGTCGTGTGAACTTGGGCAAGTCCCTGAAGCTCTGTGCCTCCATTTCCTCATTGGTAATATGAGGATGATAATTGGACCTATTTTATAAGATGCTGTGAAGCCTATTTATGTTAATATATGTAAAACTGTTTAGAATAGTACCTGGCGTATTCTAAGTGGCTAGCCACTTGGCTAAGAGTAGCTGTGAGGATAAGTGTGTACAGTTGGGCATGAACCGGGTTCTCCTTAATTGGTGTCTCTTACTAGTTATAACAAAAATAATAACATAGGCCCAAGTTTGGGGCTGAGAAGGGGACTTTGGAGCTGAGAAGGAGAGGCCTGAGGAGAGGAGATGGTAGATTTGTCATCTGATGTTGGTACAGTCAATATTTTACTTATTCAACAAGTTGTATGCCAGTCCACATGGAGGGGATGCTCAGAGCAGGTTTGAGGGAACTGTGGCTAGATTCATTTGGCTGGTGGGGGGTTGAGAATAGGCTGGAGGGGATTTGGGCCCGAGTCATGGAAAACCTCTATTAAAGAGCTGGTAATTCAGGTCAGAGTTGATGTGTCCAACCCCTGGCCCCTATCTCTCTGATCACTGTGATTTCTCCTGGACCTGGATTGGGATAGGGACAGGGCCTGGGCTCACTGGTCTACCCTCTCCTCACAGGAAGGTGTATGAATTCCTCTCCACGTTCATCACCTCAGGGATGCGCTTCCTCCTCAACCAGCAGGTATGGGCAGTGGCAGGTCTGGGGGACAGTGGGGGGTGACTTCTCTTTCAAAGACCCTGACTCTGGCCCCCACCTCCCAGATCTGCCCAGTGCTCTACCACGCAGGGATGGTGCTCCTCAACTCCCTTCTGGACACTGTGCCCGGTGAGTTGGTGCTAGCGGGGTGGGGAGCTCTGGGCCAGGCCCTGGGGCTGGAATCGGAGGAGGAGGAGGCTGGGTGCACAGCTATCAGGCAGCACTTCAGGGTAAACCCCTCCATGTCCTGCTGTGCAATGGCCCTGGATTCAAACGTGGCTTCTGCTGACTTACTGCGTGACCCAAGGTTAGTATTCACTCTTCTCTAGGCCTTGGTTTCCTCGTTTGGCCGGTGAGCCTCCCCACCCCCAGGGCTGCTGTGAAGAGTAACTGAGGGGCTGGATGGCAGGGTCCTCAGTATGTGCTTCTGATCACTGGGCCTCTATTTGTGTTTATCACCTGGCACTTAATAGGTGCTTAATTAACATGAATTCTCTTTTCCTAAGCTGGGACCTCTGTCTGCTGTGGGGCATGGGCAGGGAAGGAGGAGGCAGGGGAAATCAGGAGGGAAGGAAATCCCTTGCCATCTTGTTTAGTGATCTGATGAAACCCCTGTAGTAGTAGTAGTAGTAGTAGTAGTAGTAGCTACTATTGTTGAGCACTTACTGCACATCAGGCTCTAAGTGCTTTCCACATAAAACTAATTTGATCCTCATAACAACCCTATGAGGGAAGTATTATTATAATGACCATTTTATGGATGAGAAACTGAGGCCCAGAGAGCTTAAGCACCTCGCCCAGCCGCCCGTAGCTTGGAGTGACTTCAGCCCCTCCCCACAGTACGCAGTTCTGTGGACAATATCGTTGGCATTGACTACTCCCTCCTAAAGGATCCTGTGGTCTCCACCAGCTATCTGGACATGGACTTCCGGGTGAGCTGCCCAGCTGGTGCATCTGTCACCAGATTCCCTCCCTCTCCCCAAAGTCACTGCTTTTATCTTCTAAAGCACAGCTCTGATGAGGCCACTCCATTGCTGGGAGTGCCGTGGTTCCCGGCTGCCCACAGAATTAGGTCCATTCCCTGGGTGTGGCATTGGAGCCTTGTTAACTCTTGTCTGGCCCTACCTTTCTAATTTGATGCTGTTCCTCTGCAGCTACTCCTTTTCAAATGTGCCCCTCACTTCCTACCTCAGGGCCTTTGCTCATGCACTGCCTTTCCCCATCTTCCCTGAAGGAGCTCTGTGCATATATCTCATTTCATCCTCTCATAACCCTGTGACTCAGATACCCATTTTAGGAATATGGAGACTTGCTCAGAGAGGTGACATCATTTGTCCAAGGCCACACAGCACCTTTGCTCCTCCTAGTGGAGTATAGCAGAGTTTCAGAGCACAGACTCCAGAGCTAGAATGCCTGAAGTTCAGATCCTGGCTCTGCCACTTACTAGCTGTGTGACCTTAAGCAAGTGGCTTTACTTTTCTGTGCCTGTTTCCTAATATGTAAGTGGAAATAACACAGTAAACATACCTGAGGATTAAAGGAGTTGGTCTATGTAAAAAGCTTGGAAGAGCCTGGCCTGTGTGGCTCAGTGGATTGAGCGTCCTCCCATGAACTGAGAGATCCCAGTCAGGGCACATGCCCGGGTTGCAGGCTTGATCCCCAGTAGGGGGCATGCAGGAGGCAGCTGATTGATGTTTCTCTTTCACATCAATGTCACGGAAGAATTACTACCTATATGTAAGCAGTAGCTAGTATCTTTACCGTCACCTAATTTTCAAGGCCCACTCAAATGCCACCTCGTCCTTGAACCCCTTCCTGAGCCTCCCTTCTCAGGTCTGATGGCATTGCTCCCTGCAAAACTCTTGCTGCCCTCCTTCTGATGCCTTCTTTTTTTTTTTTAATGATTATTTTATTTTATTTTTTATCCTCACCCGAGGACATTTTTGTATTTGTCTTCAGATAAAATGGGAAGGAGAGAGGGAGGAAGAGAGAGAGAGAAACATCGATGTGAGAGAGACACATCGAGTGGCTGCCTCCCACACGACACCAACCGGTGTCAGGGACAAACTGCAACCAAGGTATGTGACCTTAGCGGGAACCGAACCTGGGACTCTCTGGTCCGTGGGCCGATGCTCTAACCGCTAAACCAAACCGGCCAGGGCCTCCTTCTGATGCCTTTTAAGAAACGTGCTTACAGGTCTCCCAAAGACAGCAACGGGTCCGACTCCCCACACAATGCCTAGCACTGGGCCTGCAGACATTCCTTGCTGGGCCAGTCTGCCTTGGCTCTGACCCTGATCCCCCTACTCCAGGGCGCCTTCTTTCCCCTGGCCCAGGGGAACTGGAGCCTGCCTAACCGAGCCGTGGAGCCCCAGCTGCAGGAGGAGGAGCGGATGGTATATGTGGCCTTCTCTGAGTTTTTCTTTGACTCGGCCATGGAGAGCTACTTCCAGGCTGGGGCCCTGCAGCTGTCGCTGGTGGGGGACAAGGTATGCCAGGGCCTGTTTGTGGGATGGGCAAGAGGGGGCTTTTGATGGAGCTCCTGATGACCCTGCCTCACCCCCACTTTCCCTGACCAGGTGCCCCAAGACCTGGACATGCTGCTGAGGGCCTCCTACTTTGGGAGCATCGTCCTGCTGGTGAGTGTTGGTGGGAGGTAGGGACATGGCCATAGTGGGTGGGCACACCACCTGCAGGTGGACGCCAAGTGGCAGTCGTGGCATAGACAGAAAGCCTGGCCTCTGGCCAAGTCCCCTCACCTAGCTGAGTAGCTAAGTCTGTGAAGGGGGCTTGCTGGTTGCTGCTCCATCCATCCTTTGTGAAGCCATGACAAGGACGGGCTGAGAACCTAAGCTCTGCAAGTAAGTGTAGGAGCTTTAATGACTGATATGTTATTCTTTTTGCTTATTTTCCTTTGTTTAATGGGGAGACGGGTGGGAGTTTAAAGTTTAACAAGAAATATTTCAGTGTCCTTGGTTCAGTTTTGTAAATGCTGGGGCTGGGATTTGAACCTGGATTATGAATCTGTGGTTCCAGGTCACACCGGCATTCTCCACTACACTGTACCTCATAGGGCTGTCATGAGGATTAAATGAATGAATACACATATGCAAGCACAGCAGTACCTGGGACAGAGGAAGTGCTCAAGAACACTAGCTGCTGTTATTATTGTTATCACCACCACCGTCAAACTTATGGCCAAATATTGTTAAGGTCACGGACTCTATTGCCAGACTGCCTGGGTCTGAATCCCAGTTCTGCAACTGAGTGACTGTATAACCTTGGACAAGTTACTTAACCTCGCTGTGCCTCAATTTCCCCATCTCAATACAGGAGAATACCTGCCTCACATGGTTATTGTGAGGTTTAAATGAAGTTTGGTTAAGAGTAAGCACTTGGTCAGTGTGGGAATCTAATAGTATTCCTACACGGCCCCAGAAGAACTAGCACAGCAGTTTAGAGGAGGGAGATACGGCAGGGGGCTGGTCACGTCATGCAGAGACTGTCTCCAGGGAGTCTGAGTGGGAGATGGATCACGAATACTGAGAACTCAGGAAAGCAGAAAGAGAAGGAAGGAGACATTCTTAGAACAAGACATTTCTTTGTGTGATCAAAGGCAGAGGCTGGACACGCTTCTGGAGGGTTTGGGAAGCCACGTCTTTTTCTCATTTGTCACCCTGGGCTCACAGAGGGCAGAGCCTGAGCCACCCCCTCCTCCCAAGGCTCACCTGGGAACAGATCTGGGACTTGACCCTCCCTCCCTGCTCTATCCCCAGACCCCAGCAGTGATTGACTCCCCACTGAAGCTGGAGCTGCGGGTCGTGGCACCACCACGTTGTACCATCAAGCCCTCAGGCACCACCATCTCTGTCACTGCCAGTGTCACCATCGCCGTGGCCCCACCCAACAAGCCTGAGGTCCAGCTGTCCAACATGATCATGGTGCGGGTACCAGAGTGAGGGCTGCCAAGGGTTGGAGAGAAGTGGGCTGGGCACCTGCCTGGTCAGTAACACAGCACCCTTCCCCATGTTCCCGTAGGATGCCCGTCTCAGTGCCAAGATGGCCCTCCGGGGGAAGGCGCTGCGCGTACAGCTGGACTTGCGCAAGTATGCAGCTGTCTGAAAATCTCGGGCAAGCGCTTTACCTCTCCGAGCTCATGTTTTCAGGACAATCACACCTGCCTAACAGAACTGGGGAGCTAAAGTTCAGTCATACCAATAAGCCACTGGAGAGCTGTGGTCCTTGTCAATACGTAGAAAGTGCTTCATTAAAGTAACTTATCTGCATTGTCTCATGACTTGGAGGCAGGCAGAGCAGGTATGAGATGACCAAACTAGCCCAGTAAGTTTAAGTGACATGCCCACAGTCACACAACAGAGCCTCAGTAAGAACACGGTGTTGGCAGAAGACCAGCACAACTTAGCTTTGTAATATTTTTATTTTTAAATAATTTTATTGATTGAGTTTAGAGGGAGGAAGGGGGAGAGAGAAACATTGATTTGTTGTTCCACTTATTTATGCATTCATTGGTTGCTTCTTGTATGTGCCCTGATTGGGGACTGAACCCCAAATCTTAGCATATCGAGACGACACTCTAACCAACTGAGCTATCTGGCCAGGGCTACCCTTGTAATCTTAATTCAAGTCATTTTATCTTCCTAAGCTTCCTTTTCTTCCTGTGTTAAATATAGATGAAAGTGGCATCTGCTTTCTAGGGCTGTGCTGCCCAATAGGACAGATACTAGCCACATGTGGCTATTTATCTTTAAATTATAATTAAATAGTTCCTCAGCTGCATTAACCACATGTAGCTCGTGGCTACTGCGTGGACAGTGCAGATACAGAACATCATACAGAACATTCTATTGGACACGCTGTTGTAAGAAGTTAAATGAGTGAATACAAGACAGTAGTTAAAAGCCGGGATTCTGGAGGCAGGTTCTGCTCTTTTCTAGCTGTGTGACCTTAGGCAAGTTACTTAACGTCTCAAGGCCCCGTTGGCCTCATCTACAAGGTGCAGATCTTAATAGTGCCTACTTCTTAGGGTTGTCATGAAGATTAAATCAGTTGGCATGTGAAAACATTTTAATAACATTTAGCTTCTTTTTAAAAACATTTTTTTTTTTTGCATTTATCTTCAGATAGAGCGGGAGGCGGGGGGAGAGAGAGAGAGAGAAACATCGATGTGAGAGAGACACATCGACTGGTCGCCACCCACACGACCCCAACCAGGGCCGGGGACAAACTGCAACTGAGGTATGTGCCCTTAGCGGGAACCGAACCTGGGACTCTCTGGTCCGCAGGGCCGACGCTCTAACCACTGAGCCAAACTGGCCAGGGCTTTAAAAATTTTTTATTTTTATCCTCACCCGAGGACTTTCTTTCCATTTTTGTTCCGATAGAGTGGGAGGGGGAGAGAGATAGAAACATTGACGTGAAAGGGACACATCAACTGGCTGCCTCCCGCACGACCCCAACCAGGGTCGGGGATGAATCGCAACCGAGGTACGCGCCGGAATCAAACCCGTGACTCATTGGTCCACAGGCCGATGCTCTAACCGCTGAGCCAAACTGGCCAGGGCATATTTAGTTAGCTTCTTTTTTAAAAAATTAACTTACTGATTGAATGAGTTTAGAGAGAGGGAGAGAGTGAGAGAGAAACATCGATTTGTTTTTCCACTTATTTTATGTATTCACTGGTTGCTTGTATGTGCCCTGACCAGGGACTGAACCTGCATCCTTGGCCTTATCAGGACAATGCTCTAACCAACTGAGCTACCCATCCAGGGCTTTAACTTCTTAAACATGTTTAGTGTCTGGCGGAGAGTAAACACTATACATTTCGTTAAATAAAAATAAGCAACATATGCAAAGCTACCAGCAGAAGACTGGCATGTAGGAACTGCTCGACGAGTAAGAAGTAGCTCATGTGGAGAAAAGGAGACCTTCAGGGAGAAATGGCTCACCAAGAATACACACCTGGACAGTGGTAGACCCCTGCAAGGTGTCTAGGTGGGACATCTAAGACTGAAACTCAGGCTTCTGGTGGCTAGGCCTGGGTGGTCTGATGGAAGGGAGCTTCCTGGGCTCCTGCCCACCAGGCATTTCTTTCTCCCCCACAGGTTCCGAATCTACTCCAACCAGTCTGCGCTGGAGTCGCTGGCAGTGAGTCGGGAACGGTGGGTGGGCCGAGGCTGGAGTCAGGGTGAGCGGCTAAGGCAAGCCCAGCCGCTCCTCACGCCCTGACTCCACCCCACCTCCCTCCCAGCTGATCCCACTGCAGGCCCCCCTGAAGACCATGCTGCAGTTTGGGGTGATGCCCCTGCTCAATGGTAGGATAAGGGGTATGAGGTGGGAGGGGGGATGGAGGGGATCTGGGTGGGCCCAGACTGAGCCAGCTGTCCCCACCCACAGAGCGCACCCGGCGTGGGGTGCAGATCCCACTACCTGAGGGGATGGACTTCGTGCGAGAGGTGGTGACGAACCACGCGGTGAGTGGGGCGCGTGGGGAAGGGCAGTGCCTTCCTCTCCCTCTGCAGGTTGGGGGTGCAGTCCAACCCTGATACCAGCTGCTCCCTCATCAATTGCCCCTCCCACTTTAATCTTACATCAGCCTCCTCCCGCCCTGTGCACAGGCTGTGCCCTCACCTTGGAACACTCTTCCCTGATTCCACCCCCAGTGCTCACTAATCTTTCCGGTCTTAGCTAAGAGGTCACCTCCTCTAGGAAGCCCTCCTTGAGCCCCAGAGGCTGTACTCCTGAGCCTCTATTTCAGCACCCTTCACAGCTAGTTATGAGAACCATTCGGCTGTCCCCTCTGTCCCACTAGATTGAGAGCCCCCTCAAGGCCAAGGGCGCTCCTTTATCTCTAAACTCTGGCCTCAGTAATGGGATGAACATACGTCCTTCCCTGCCCCCTGCACAGGGTTTCCTCACCATCGGGGCTGACCTCCACTTCGTCAAAGGGCTGCGAGAGGTGATTGAGAAGAACCGGCCTGCGGCCACTGTGGCCTCCTGGGCAGCCAGTGCCCCACCGCCCTCCACAGCAGCTGCCTGAGCCCTCAACCCCGCCCCTGGCAGCTGCATTCGGGACTCCAACCCTCTCATCCCCTCCTGCACCTGCTCACAGCTTACAGTGTCCTCTCTAACCCCACAGAGTGCCACAGAGAAGACCGGGTGGAAGCTGTACCCAATTTAATTCCATAATCACACTCAGTCCATCAATTACAATCCGTCCAGCCTCCCAGTGGGCTGTCCTGAGCTCGATTGTGTTCCTGGGGTGGCATCAGTGCAGTAAGGGCATTCTGTAAGCAGGGAGGGGACCGGGCCCTACCCGTCAGGCATAAAGTGCTAACTCCTCCATTGCCCGGCAGGGCATTTCTGCTTTGAGGAGGACCTCCCTGTAGCAGGAGGCTGGGAGGGGCTGGATCAGGCAGTAGGGGCTGGCCCCTGTGGTCATCAGTATGGCTGTTTATTCAGGAAGCGGGAGAACATGGTGAGGGCAGCCTGGGGCTTGTCGGTGGGGACCATGTGTCCAGCGCCCTGAGGAGCAAAGCTCTGTGAGATTCCCTCCCTGCAGAGCCCCTGCCCCGGGAGCTTCCTTCATCCCACTGCATCCCCCTGGCTAGTGACCTTCCTCCTCCCCAAACCCTGCCCCAAACCTCCCATCTTCCACCCCACCATCCCCCTCAGCCATTCCCTTGCCTGCTGAAAACTCGTCCTTATAGGGGCCACATGGTAACCCAGCACAAAAGGAAATGGGAAGAAAGGACAGTGGGTCCTGCCCTGTCCCTCTGGCCCCAGCTAGCCCTCGCCAGGCCCAGGCCCTACCTTGATGGTAAGAAAGGCGATGTGGGAGAACTCCTTCACGAAGCCAGCAATCTGCTCCCCACTGTCCCCGTAGTTCACTAACCAGGGCCGGCGCTGTACCTCCACCTGCCCCACCAGGAAAGACTCAGCAGCCTGCAGCCCCACCCCCGTCATCCCTATTCACAGACACCGAGCCTCAAGACCTCAGGGGCCGGGAACTCCTCCCGGTTTGCCCTGTCTGCCAGGCATGCTCAACCTACCCCTGCACCAGCCTCACCCTGGGGCCACGATCCCTGCCTCACCTTCTGGTTGAGGGAATCCACAAACCACTCATCCCCCAGGAAATTGCAGGCCATGTCCACATCTCCGTTGTAGAGCAGGATCCGGTATTTCTGGAGCAGAGCAGGGGGAAGTGGGAGGTCTGGAACAAGCCCAGGCCTCAGCGCTTATCAGGTTCAAGCCCAACCCCTAAGGGAATTCAAGGGGCCCAACTAAACAGCATGGACCAGGAAATGCTTGTGTTTCCTGACTGCTTTCCTATGTGTCCAGTGCTCTATGAAATGCTTTACCTACGAAGGTAGATACTGTTATTAATCCCATGTTACAGATGGGGAAACCAAGTTAAGATATGTGAGAAACTTGCGCAGGGTCACATGGCTAGTAGAGAAACTTGCACCCAGGCAATCTGACCCAGAGCCCATGCTCTAACCACTGTGCTTACAGACCTGGTCCTAACCTGGCTCTGCTAGTGTCTCCTAGGTGACCTTGGACAAGACCCTCCCTGACCCTGGACCTCCATTTGCCTATTTGTAACACAATCTGACTAGCTCTTCTCACCCTCAAGTCTCCTAAGCTAATGCAGACCCCTCAACCTCCTACAGCAGAGCAGCATGGGGTGGGGACAAAGCCAGGTTCAAATCCCGACCCTGCCAACTACAGGACCTCAGGCAAGTGACTTCACTTCTTGGAGTTTCAGCTTCCCCTGTCCCCCCTGCCTAGCCACACTGCCCCAACTCACCTGTGGGGCGAGCAGCTTAAGGTACTGGGAGTGCATGCTTTGGTAGAGACGGCGGTACTGTATATTCACAAGGAAGCTGCGGAGCGCGTGGGCAGGCCGCGGGAAGACCAGGGAGGGGGAGCAAAAGTCAACAGGTCAGACCTCTCCTATCCCCAAGCTCCAGGCTAGGAGGCAGACAACTGGGACGCAGTCCCCTCCTTGGGCATGCCACTTCTCTGGACTTACTTGGATGTGTGTGGGGGGAAGGGGGTGCTGGAATTCAGAGGTCCTTGACCCCTCCCATTTAGAAATGCATAAGGACACTGGTGGTTCCAGTGACTGGGATGCAGCTGGCACTTAGAGCATGGTGGCTCTTGGGTGTGAGAACCACAGCATATGACAACAGTAGGGCATGGGCACAGACCACTCCAAAAGGGACCTGAGTGGCCCCTGCTGTGCCAGTTGTCACCTTTTTACTTGCAGGGGGTCAAAGGAGAGCTGAGCCGCTGGGGATGGCATTGGAATGGAGGTGGGGGAGGGGAACTGGGAGTGTGTGTATTTACTAAATGCCATGGAATTAACAGATATTTTAACATGCGGCCATTTAGGAATGATCTGGCCAAAAAACTTAGAGGTTAAACATCCTGTAATGGTCCACGGCCCACATAAAGCCCACGAAATCAATACCAGCTAACATCACACACCTCACCAAGTGAGCCTGACCAAATACAGCAGGCTAATTTTTAAGCTGATCATTTTGAATGGCCCTCGAATGAAGTTATAAATATCCAAATGGCCCTTGGCAGAAAAAAGGTTCCCCGCCCATGCTGTAAAAAACTCACTGTGGCCCAAGTGCCAAAAGATCCCTGGGAACTTTTCTGATGCCCACAGCCTGCCAACCCCCGGCCGCAAGCAGCCACAGAACCTCACTTGCACATGTCCCAGCCAGGCAGCTGCTCGGGGATGTGGAGGGCCTTGCGCACAAAACGGTTGTTGAGGTAGGTGGAGGTGGCTGTGGTGTTGGTGCAGGGAGGGTCCATGTGCACCTTATCCCCAGAACGCAGCAGTGCCTGAGGGGCACAGACAGTCAGGGTCTTTGCTTCCCTGCCCCGCCCCTCCCCACCCGGGAGGAAGCCCAGGCCCTTGCACACCTGATGCCAGGCCCGCTTGATTGGCAGCCGAGTGAAGATGTTACCCAAATCCTGGACCACGATAGTATCCTTCTCATACCTGCATGAAGTGGGGGGATGGGTGCTTGAGCCTCCAGATAGGGCTGTGGTTGGCCCAATGGGCACCCAGCAGCGCCTACCTTACATGGCCTGGCACCCCCCCAGCACATGGGGCGTAGAGGTTGTAGATGTTGAGGCCAGAGCTGCCCACGATACGGGACACTTCCTGGAGCTGCAATGATACACCAAGCCACCATGCTTTACAAAACCATGGCCTCCCTATGACATTACCAACTTGTCCCAAGATTTAGCGCTTTCCTACTTCATCTTGTCATTACCCTTCCCCTAGTTTTTTCTTTTTAATCCTCATCTGAGGACATTTTCCTATTTATCTTCAGATAGAGTGGGAGGGAGGGAGAGGGAGAGAGAAACATCGATGTGAGAGAGACACATCAACTGGTTGCCACCTGCACAACCCCGACCTGGGCTGGGGACGAACCACAACCCAGGTACATGCCCTTGACCGGAATCGAACCCGCGACTCTTTGGTGTACGGGCCAACGCTCTAACCTCGGAGCCAAACTGGCCAGGGCCCCCTACTTTTTTCACATGAAGGGAAACTGAGGCTCAGTGGAAGGAATCTGCCAGACCTAGGTCCAAATCCTAGTGCTTCTACTTCCTAGTACTGTGACTTCAACATTTTTAGCCTCAGTTTCCTCATCTGGCAAATATAGGTAATATGATCTCCCTTGAAGGAAAACTGGAAGATCAGATGATACACGACCACAGTTCAGCAGTCCTGGCCTGGGGCAGAGGGTCGATAAGAGAGCGCCTTTCCCCTCACAGGGGTTACAGGATTTGCCCAGAAAGTCATGTGAACAGTGGTGGGATAGCATCCACATTCATGTGTCCCAGAGAACACCCAACTGCTGAAGGATGCAGGATAGGACAACAGTAGGGGACGGGGGCAGGGAATCTCACAACTGGGGGTACCAGGGGTGACACTGGTGGGGGCAGAAACTTACACTGTTCACACATTCTGGGTCTTTGTTGTCGTAGAAGTTACACTTGTTTTGAGAGCAGCAGTGGGTCTGGAGGGAAGACCAGAGCCTGTAGCAGATCAGATGAAAGTGCTTAGAGACCCACGGTGGGCAGACAAGGCGAGACCCGAACCCCACCTTCTCCTTCCAACTTCCCATCACAACCTGACCCCAGGGGAGAAATATATCACAGGGTGTGGTATGTAGGCCTCCAACCTAGCTGCCCCTGGGCCATCCTGCCATCCCTCCTTGGTCCCTTTAAGTTTTAATCTCTAGTCTTTGGCCTTTTAACATCAAACCCGTCTAGCAACCCCAGCCCCCAACTTCTGCTCATAAACCAGGGTAGGGCTCAGGATATTATGTGCCTAGAGTATAGACCTGAGATCTAGTGACCTGTCCCACCCTGAAGATTGACCAGCTGCCCCTCTCCCATACCTGTTCCCCAGAAGGCCATGGTAGTAGGCGAAATAGACAAGAGAGTTGTCATTCTGCTCATAGGAGGAGAGTCCATTGCCAACGGCCAGCCCCTGTGAAACAGCCAGAGCATCCAGCTCAGTGGGAGGGTGAAGAGAAGGAACCTCCCTTAACCTACACCCAGACTTTCAGCAATATGGAAACTGAAACCCAGGGTGGTTTGTGCGGGTGTGTGGGTGGAGGAGGCCACAGAACTCGGAGAACAGAACTGGCATCCTGACAGGTGAGTTTCCTGTCACGGGAGGCACAGGAGCAGAGAAAGGCCAGCTCGTGGCAAGGACATTATGAAGGAGTCTGGGTTGGATGGGAAAGTTGACCTGTTTGACCTCCCTGACCACAAAGCTATGATCACAAGCTGCCTCCCTTCCCCCCTGCAGCTGTCCTGCACCTGAAGGTTCATGCTGGGGTCCTGCATGACCAACACGGCCAGGGTGGGGATGTAGATGCCGGCATAGCTCTCTCCCGTCAGAAAAAGCTCATTGTCCTTGTACTCCGGGAAGAGGCGGAAGAAATCTTGAAGAGCCTCAAAATTACTCTGGGCGACCTGGGGACAACAGGATGAAGGGGATCTGAATACTCTGGTATCTGAGCTAGAAAGAATCGGCAGACAATGACACCAACACACCCTGTCTGTGCAAGAGGAAGTGGCTTGACGGTGGTAAGACCACACAGCATAGCATGTAACAGCCAAAAATATACCCCAAAGCCATGGTCTTTCTCTCCCTGTATCATGCCACTTTTAGAGAACTGGGGAGGCTGGGGCATGGGCAGGTGCAGGACTCACCTCGGTGTCATTGGTTGCATAAGACTTGTCATTGGAGTAGGAGAAGCCCACCCCAGCTGGGGACTCCAGGTACAACACGTTGGCAATCTAGAGGGGAGGAGGAATCGAGCTAAAGAGGGCTCCACACCCCACCCAAGTGCCCAGACATCCCCACAGGACCCACAGCACCGTCTGTCTATACCAGGTTCCAGGAATAGGGGTTGTACTCCAGGGTGACACCATCTGGCTGGACCTGAGGAGCAAAGACATGGTTAAGTCCCAGGAGCCAACTGGGTGGTGGGAAAGGGCCACCGTGTCAAGCCAATGGTACAGATAAAAGAACTAAGGCTCAGAAAGGGGGCTCATTTTTGGAAAAAAGACAAAAGTCCTTTTCTCCCTCTTCCCAGCCGCTTCCTTTGGGAAATGTCCCCTCCCTCCCCTTTCCCTGGGTTACGGAGGAGAGAGCTGCTTTTTGCTCACCAGGAAGGGGCCGTGCTCGGTGAGGAAGCCATCTAGGGAGCTGCAGCCTGGCCCTCCGTTGAGCCAAAGCACCAGAGGGCTGCTCTTGGGATCCTTCTGGGACTCCACAAACCTGAGAGGGGTGTCAGGCCTGAGTGGGTGCGGGTGGAGGGGCCTCTTCCAGCCCTCCCTGCTCCCAGGCTCCCCCTGGGGTCTTCAGGGCCCCCCACCCCCACCCCGCAGTCCTCTCCCCTGATGGGCATCACTGTGCCTCTCCCCGCCCGCCCTGGAGGGAGAGCCGCGGACCAGTAGTGGAGATGCTTGGAGTCGGAGCCTCTGAGGTAGCCGGAGTACTGGCGGAAAGACGGCTGCTTAGCCAGCCCGGGCAGGCACTGGATCTCGTCCTGATCGGGGGCTGCCTCACCTCGAGGCGACCAGAGCAGCAGCAGCAGCAGCGGGAAGAACGGCGGCGACAGCGCGGCCCGGACCATCTGCCGGGAAGTGGGCGCCGGCTGTTTACTGGCTCCCCGGCTGCGTGCAGCCGTCCCCGGGGAGGAGCTGGCGGCGCTCCCGCAGGAAATCCCCAGCCCGGGCCGGCTCCCAGCGCCCAGCGCCGAGCCTCCTCCGCCCGCCCCGCGCCAGCCGGGGGCTCCGGGATCCCTTCCAGCCTCCCGCGGCCCCCTCACCTCTGCTCCCCCGCGTCCTGGCTCTCCAGGAGCTGCCGGGCGGCGGGAAGTCATGTGTACGCCGAGTCACGTGTGCTCCGGCGTCACGTGACAGATGGCCTCAGGCCTCTCTGCGGTGTCTGCTGACCCGGGGGATCGAGGAGGCGGGGGCGGCGGTCCACGCCCAGTCACGGTCCGCAGGTCTCGCGGGTCACGTCCCAGGTGCCCGTGATCAGATGACTCAGGTGTGGACGGCCTGGATCCCCCCAGCCTCCCGGGGGCTCTGTTCTAGGCGAGACGGCTGAGCAAGCGGCACTAGGACCCCCCGGACAAAGCCTTGGAGAAGGGAGTGGGGGGAAATACCCTACATGGTGTCCTTGCGGTCACCTTCTGAGCCAGCTGCCCAAAATAGCCCCCGGCACCCACTGGCCTGCCTCATGGCGGGGAGATGGCTGCTGTCCCCGACCCCGTGGAAGTGGGTGCGTCCTGGGGACCGGCGCGCCCCGAGCCCCCTCCCACCCGCTTCCACCGGGTGCACGGTGCCAACATCCGCGTGGACCCCTCCGGGACAAGGGCCACACGCGTGGAGAGCTTCGCCCACGGCGTGTGCTTCAGTCGCGAGCCGCTGGCCCCGGGCCAGATATTCCTGGTCGAGATCGAGGAGAAAGAGTTGGGTTGGTGCGGCCACCTGCGCCTCGGCCTGACAGCGCTAGACCCCGCCAGTCTGGCGCCCGTGCCCGAGTTTTCGCTGCCTGACTTGGTCGGCCTCGGCCACACCTGGGTCTTCGCCATCACGCGCCATCACAACCGCGTGCCCCCGGAGGGCCGCCCGGCTGCAGAGGCAGCGGCCCCCAGCCGACCCCCAGCCCTCCTGGTGGAACCGTATCTGTGCATTGAGCAGTTTCGCATCCCCCGCGACCGCCTGGTGGGCCGCAGTCGGCCTGGGCTCTACAGCCACCTCTTGGACCAGCTCTATGAGCTGAACGTGCTGCCTCCGACCGCGCGTCGCAGCCGCCTGGGCGTTCTCTTCTGCCCACGCCCGGACGGCACGGCCGACATGCATATCATCATCAACGGCGAGGACATGGGCCCCAGCGCCCGGGGGCTGCCAGCCGCCCAGCCCCTCTACGCAGTGGTGGACGTGTTTGCCTCCACCAAGAGCGTGCGCCTGGTCCAGCTTGAATATGGCTGTAGGTATCCCACCTCCTGGGTAGCGACCCCTCCTGGCCCAATGTGGAGACCAGAACTTACTAGGCTCCCAAACCAACTAGCAAGGCCTTGGTCTGTGCAGTATTAATTTAGAAGTTGGGGGATCTGACCTCAAATTCTGCCTCTATTTCTGATCTTGGATAAGTCGCTCCCTGGTTCTGGGCCACAGTTATACTTCTTGCTGTGAATGATTAGGATGACCTCCAAGTTCCCTTCTGGCTTTGACAATATTTTCTGTATTAACCTAGGACAGGGATTCTAAACTGATTTTAGATTCTGGGCCTCTTTGAGAATCGTGCGCTCTTTGGTTAAACAAGTACTCCTAGATTTGGGCATACCAGTTTAAAGGCATCAGATTCCAGATTGAGAGCTTAATCCTGAGGTCTGGTTCGTTATAGCCTTGGTAAACCCTTTATTTAGACCTCTGGTCACATTTTATGTATTCCGTGAACTGGAACCCACTCTGTGCCAGGCCTGTGCTGGAGGCTGGAGTTGCACAGCTAAAGCAGACACTACCCTAGCCCCCAGAAGCTGCTACCTGAGGAGGAAGGGAGGGTGCTGAGTGTTATAATAGAAATAGGGCCGCAGCACTGTGAAAGAGGTGCTCATCTCAAACACACATACTGTCCCATGAGTCACGGGGACATAGAGAGGAGAAGGGAATTGCTCAAGTTAATGACAAATGGGGGACCAAGACCTAGATCTTTTGGGACTCAGTCTTAGACCCACCTTCCAGTTCACATTGCCTTTGACCGTCTTCTTTCCACAGTGCCGTCCCTGCAGACCCTGTGCCGCCTAGTGATCCAGAGGAGCGTGGTACACCGGTTGGCTATTGATGGGCTCCACCTGCCCAAAGGACTTAAGGATTTCTGCAAGTATGAGTGAAGGCCTGCAGCCACCCTGGAGCAGGGTCCAGGAGCGTGTCCTGGTTCCAGAGCTGGGCCATACTGCTGTCAGCCAGGACAGAAATAAACATAGCCAATGCTGACACTGATCATTAGAGGGTCTCCTTGCCCCTGAAGCCTGTGAGGAGCACTTCTTTTAGAATCCCTGTGGGTTATCATGTCAGAGCAACAGAGAGCATTTTATTTATTTATTTTAAAAAATTAATTTATTGATTTTTTAGGGAGAGAGAGAAACATCGATTCATTGTTGCACCTTTTTTAAAAAAAATACTCACCAGAGGATTATTTTCTATTTATCCTCAGATACAGAGAGAGAGGGAGAGAGAGAGAGAGAGAGAGAAACATTGATGTGAGAGGGATACATCGACTGGTTGCTTCCTGCACGACCCCGACCAGTGCTGGGGACAAACCTCAACCAAGGTATGTGCCCTTGACTGGAACCGAACCTGTGACCCGCGGGCCAACACTCTAACCGCTGAGCCAAACCGGCCAGGGCTATTGCACCTATTTATGTACCCACTCCTTGATTCCTATATGTGCTCCGACTGGGGATCGAACCCACAACCTTGGTGTATTGGGATGACTCTAATCAACTGAGCTACCCAGCCAGGGAAAGAGAGAGCATTTGATTTTTTTTTTTTTTTTTTTTAGAGAGAGGAAGAGAAAGAGAGAGAAACATCAATTGGTTGTCTCCTGCACGTGCCCCGACCGGGGATTGAACCCGAAACCCAGGTATGTGCCCTGACCGGGAATTGAACCCACCACCTTTTGGTGCACGGGATAAAGCTCCAACCAACTGAGGCACACTGGCCAGGGCAAGAGAGCATTTTAGACATCACTGAGACCAGTGGTTCCTAGCCTGGCTACTCATCCAAGTTATAGACTGTCTCCACAGATTCTTTTTTTTTTTTTTTTTTCTTTATTGATTTTAGAGAGAGAAGGGAGAGGGAGAGAGAGATGGAAACATTGATGAGAGAGAACATCAATTGGCGGCCTCCTGCATGCCCCACACTGGGGATTTGACCCACAACCTCGGCATGTGCCCTGACTGGGAATCGAACCGGCGACCTCTTGGTGCATGGGTTGATGCTCAATCACTGAACCACACCTGCTAGGCTCCACAGATTCTAAGTAGATTTGTCAGAGGTTTGAGCCTAGAAATTGTTTTTGTAAAAGCTCCCCTGGAGGGTCTAATATATAGCCAGAGTTGAGAAGCATTTCCCTAGAACAGAGGTCTCAACTTTGGCACATATTATAACCACTTGAACTTTGAAAAATACTGATAACTGGGTCTGACCCTAAAATTCTGCTTTAATTGGTCTGGGATGAGGCTGGGCATCAGGATTTCTAAAAGCTCCCAAGGGAAACTAATGTGCAGCCTGGTGTGAGAACCAGTGCCCTAGACCAACTATTTCATTTTGTAGATGGGAAACTGAAGCCAAGAGGTCACACAGCAAATGAATGGATGTAGAGTATCCTTCTCTCACACGACAGGCACAAAGCACTGGTCTCCGTTGTTTGTATCTCTGATCATCTGCTTCCATACAAATGGTCTTATTTAATTCTCATAACTTCTGGTGAGGTAGTGGGCAGTCATTACCCCCACTTTATGGGTGAGGATATCAAGGAACAAAACTGTCCAGGTGACTCACCCAAGGTAGAGGCAAGAAACTAGAATGCCCAGATCCTGGTCCAGTGCTCTTTTAACCCCATCCCATTGTCTTGTAGAGGTTCTAGAATGAAGAGGTCAGTGCTATGAGGCGGGTTCCAGGTGTAGAGGGGAGGGACTATGAGGTGATATTCTAGAAGGGTGGAGAGGGTAGGAGAGGAGGCTGATGACTATTCCCTTACAAACAGGAGCTTCGGGGTAGCCATGTCCTATTTCATGTCTCCACAAACTCATCTAGGTCTTCTGCCTTCCGGCCAAGGTGAGAGAGGGGCTCTTAGAACTGGAGTGGGTACCACAGCGTCCCCTCAAAACTTGCTTCCTGGCTCTGGGGAGGTGGAGGTTCTGCTGAGCACTTTGGGGTTGGCCCTCGAGTCAAGTCTTTTCAAAGAAAAGCCATTCCCAAAATGCTTGCCAATAGCTACCCACTTGCTCACTCATTCATTCAAAAAACACTTCTCCATCACTTCGCCTTGGGGGCTGGGGGTGTGGATGCGAGTAAAACCTAGTTCCCAACCACCAGACAGCCCTCTTAGGCTGGTCTTAATTGCTCCTGTTCCCAGTGCTCTGCTCCTATGCCCTGCCCCTCAGGGCCTCCTCCTCACAGACAGTAACAGTCCATCTCATTCCTGTCTCTGCAGGTGAGACTGCTGCTAGAGGCTCCTCTCTTGGCTCCCATAGTCCTATAGAGCCAGTGGTGGTGGCCTCTGGTGGACGGGGCCAACTGAACCAGAAAGCTGAGCAGGTGGTACCTGCTGCCCAGGCCTGGGGCCCAACCCTGGCGGTGCCGGAAGCCAGGGGCTGCCCCGGGGGGCCTAGCTGGGAGACACTGCGGCAGGAGGAGTACGGCCGGTACTGTCACAAGTTCCCCCAGGTGAAGCAGCCGGAGAGCCTGGGCTGGGAGGATGGCTGCTCCAGAAGCAGAGCTTCCCACCTGGGTGGCTCCAGCAGGCCCGGGCCCCTGCTACTGTGTGGGCTGTCACCAAGTGTTGTGCCGATGCCCCCGGAGGCAGAGGGGAAGGAGGCCGGCTCCCAGCCTGACATCTGCATCCTTACCCTGGCCATGATGATTGCTGGCATTCCCACCGTGCCCGTCCCAGGCCTTCAGGAAGAGGACCTGATCCGGGCGGCTCAAGCTTTCATGATGGCCCATCCGGAGCCAGAGGGGGCTGTGGAGGGGGTGCAGTGGGGGCAGGCACATGCCCACGCAGCCTCTGGGCAGATGCCCGTAGTGAGATCCAGGAGGGGCCAGCCTCCTGGCTCCTGCTTGTAGCTAATGAAATAGCATCAGACACATAGGGTGGTTTCTCTGTATGGTTTTTGGGCAGACAGGGCTGGGGGTGCCTGTGACGGGTGGGGATAAGTTGGTTGGTTGGGCCACTCTGACAAATACCAGTCCTTCATCAGGGCCCAGACTCCAGGAAGTTTCTCCAGATACCACTAAGCCAGGAGACAGGTCTTGTCAGGATAATTACAATGAAAATTACCTGAGGTAGGGGACCCTGCTTGGAGAGTGGATGCTTCTCTTGTATTGTTTTGGGAGTTGATCAACATTTCTTTCTTTTTTTTTTTCTTTATTGATGTTTAGAGAGGAAGGGAGAGAGAGAGAGATAGAAACATCAATAAGAAAGAACATCGATTGGCCGCCTCCTGCATGCCTCCCACTGGGGATTCGGCCCACACCCTGGGCATGTGCCCTGACCGGGAATCAAACCGGTGACCTCTTGGTGTATGGGTTGATGCTCAACCACCGAGCCACACCGGCCGGGCTGATCAACATTTCTTACACAAAGTCCTAGGCAGTGCTCTTGCCTTACATTTCCCAGCTTGCTGAGGGCAGGTGATGAGACCACAGGCAAGGAAGGAAAATTAACACTTATCTGAGCACCCACTGGGCATCAAGCCCATTTTATGCCCACTCCTTTCATCTTACCAGTGCTGTGAGGATCTGTTTTCACAGGTGAACAAATTGGGCTTAGAGAGGTGACTTGCCTGAAGTCCCATAGCCAGTAAAAGGCAGACCAGGCCTCAAAAGTCAGGCAGGTAAGGAACCAGGATCTGCATGTAGTGTCGGACTCCAAAGTCTCTATTCTTTTTAATCCTCATCCGAGGATATTTTTCTATTTATCTTTAGATAGAGTGGGAGAGAGAGAAACATTGAATGGTTGCCTCCCACACGACCCCAACCAGGGCTGGGGACGAACTGCAACTGAGGTACATGCCCTTGACCAGAATCAAACCTGAGATTCATTGGTCCACAGGCCGAAGCTCTACCGCTGAGCCAAACTGGCCAGGGCAAAGTTCTATTCTTTCCATGACATTTCCTAGAGTGCCTTCCACAAGATAAAAAACTAAAGAGTGCTAGAATAGGCAACATTCAACTTTAATGACCTCAGGATGGGGCGGGGGGTGGGGGTGGTAAAAAGCCTGGGAACCTCGCTGAACCAGCTCCTCTGAGGGGCCTCTTCCCTGTGAGTCAGGTGAGTTATCTATCTCATGACTGAGAAACTGTTATCCCAGACCTTGCTCTCCAATCACTGTCTATATCTCTTATCTTAGAGCAGGGGTGACCTGTTTTTATAAGGCCCTCGAGCTAAGAATGGTTTTACCTTTTGAAAAGGTTGTAAAAAAAACTCCAAAAACCAAGGACATACAACAGATTGTATATGGCCAACAAAGCCTACAATATTTACTGTTGGGCCCCAAAGGATTGGTGGTTCCTGGGGAACTAGCCATATTGTAGTTGGCAGGGTCCACGGAAGTACAACAGTGTGAGTGTGTGTGCAGGGGAGGATGTGAGTGTGTACCTGTGTATGAGCATCTCTCGGCACCGAGGGTAATCACAGTTGGACCTGCTCATAAGGGCCGATCCAGCTGTCAGCCAGTTCCCGCAGGGTGCTGTACCGCCGTTCAAACTCCTCCTGGCTGCAGTGTTGCAAGAGCTGACCCACCTCCTCAGTGAGGAGAGCCACAGCCAAGTGCTTATCCAGGGTCTCATTCCACTTGCTGCACAGGATGTTGTCTAGACTAGCAGCACAGCCTGCTGTCCACTGAGGCAGCAGCATATCAGACTGGAGCACCTGGCAGCGGGCACTGAGCATGGCTAGGATGTGGCGGCAGGGCAGGTGGAAGGCCTGGTTAAAGTAGCAGCTGCAGCTGGCAGGGGGCTGGGGCTGCACTCTATGGGTGTCTTCCAGGATCTGTATGTTCACCTTTTCTGAGCCAGAGCCAATGAGTTGCACGGATTTCTGGACCACAGCAAGCTCACCCAGGCAGAGTTGGGCTGCTGGCCCCGTGCAGATGGTATGAAGGGAGTGCTGGATGCAGGCTTCTACCAACTGTTCTACTTTGGGGCCTTGGGGGCTGATGTCCGAGGGGGCATGATTGCTCTGGGTACTCAGGCCCAGGCTGAAGCTTGCCTTGTCTCCAGAGTTCTGCTGCATGTATCGGAGCAGGGAGGTCATGCCTTGTTCCACAGATGAGGTGGTGCCAAAGAACTGGCTGAGGATGCGCGTGGTGACCTCCAGGCCCTGGAAGTAGCGGCTGCTCTCGGCTCGGCTTCTCCAACGGTGGGCCAACCAGATGCGGTCATTGAGCAGCCAGTATGAGTGGAGCTTGGGCAGCTGGTCCGGGGGGATGCAGCTGCTCAAGAGTGTATACAACTTCCTCAGGTTGCCAGCGGTGGCCGAGCACATTGTGCTCTGCAGGGAGGTCAGGAGCACCTGCTCCACCGGCTGTTCGAGGGAAAGTTGATAGAACTTGCCCTGGAGGAACTTACAGATGTGGAAGGCTGAGGGCAGGACCTCAGCTGCAGGGAACTCCATAGCTAGGGTGGGCAGAGGGAGGAAGTAGGGATCCACCAGGATAGTACAGACTCTCTCCCAGGCTGGGTTAAACTTCTTGAACACCTGGAACATCTGGGTCAGGCCTTCAGCATCCTCCTTGGCAGGAATGGCAAAGTAGACTGCCCGGGTAAGATGACCCTCCAGCTGCACCCGAGGGCCATCCACCAGGAAGGTATATAACACCTTGCCGGTTGGGTTATAGGTCCGGTGGATAAATAAGATCTCAGGGAAATGGGCAAAGATGCCTTGCATAAAGCAGCTCTGATAGTTGAGGGTATCTAACTTGGCAGTCTTGCTAACCTGGTACAGCAGCATAGGTGGGCTTGGGTCCTCAATGAGGAGTTCATTCAGCATTGTCAGGGCCATGGGGGAGAGGGGAGCTGTCCAGATGCAAGGTCAAAATACTTCTATGCAAGGCTGATGTACAGGAGGCTCTCAGTCTCTCAAGCTCCAACTAAGTTGAGGCTTGAGACTGGATTGTATTTCCCAGATCTTGTTCCAAAGAGGGGCCTATGGAAAGGAACAGAGGTTTAAGGAGATAGTAGGGGCTTGGCTCTTTATTATTCATACAGACAATATTTATTGAACACACTATGTATCAGTACTGTTCTGGGGGAGATAATACAATAAACATGTAAACAAATAAACAAGGATATATCAGATAATGAAGGTTACAAAGACCACAATACTGGTGTAACAGAAAATAAACTGGGGAGGGAGGGAAACTTTAGCTAAGGTGGTCAGGGAAGTCCTCTCTGGGGGAAGGGAATATGACATTGGGGCTGAGACCTAACTGATAAGCCAGCCATTTGGTTCCATAAGATCTAAATGGGTGTGAAGGCCAGTGCTGCATGTAGTCTTTTTTTTTTAATTTAAAATAGCATTTCAAATATTTGTACAGCACTTTATATATACAAATTACTTCTTGGCATCCATTCATTCATTTAGTCCTGGTGTATTCAAGAGAACTGCAATTGCCCCAAACTTGCTGTGTGGATCTTGGGTAAATTAGTGACACCCTCTGAGCCTCCATCTCCTCAGTCATAAAACAGGGCTAACAGACATGCATAGCTTCTCCTGCTGCTATGTAAATCCCTCTATGAACTGCTAGTCAAATGTGTCCTCTATTTGCCCCCAAAGCAGGTTATTGTCCCATTTTACAGATGAGAAACTGAGGCTCAAAAAGGTTAAGTGACTTGCCAACATTATTCTGTTAAGTAGCTGGACACTGAATCTTTGGCTCGAGATCCTGACTGCTTTTCAAAGTACCTGAGGTTCAAAACCAGGGACAGAGAAAGATGCGGCCTCTGACCTCTCACCTCTAGCCCGGGTGGGAGGATGCTGATGTCAGACGATTTCATACAGAGTCCGCCGGAGCCAGAAGAGACGTCAGCTCCCTACCCTCTTGGGAGCTGTGTCAGGGCTGACCGTAATCGTCAGTTGCCTTACATCTCCACCCCTTCCGAAATCCCTCAACCACAGCCTGGCTCTGTCGCCATGTCTCCTTATTTGACCCAGTCTTTGGCTCTGACTGACTTCTAGGCTCACCAACCACGGCGCCAGCTTCCCGTGACTCGGGCCAATGGCCTGAGGAGCTCACGTTAGGTTTTTCGTGCTCAGACCAATGGTAGCCCAGCGATTCGTGGGCGGTGTTGTTACCAATGGTTACGAGGGGCTCGGCTGGCGGTAACCAATGAAAACCTGAAGACACTTGTATCCTGGCGAGTCTGAGCCCTGAGCTGGGAACTCTGGACCCTCCTATCTGTGGAGACGACTGGAAAGGCGTGTTACTATGGAAACTCCCTCAGCTGCATAAAATGAAATGGAATAAATAGCAGTGTTTCATGATTTTTTCTTTTTCTAGTCAAATCCCAAAGGGCCAGGGGTAGGAAAGGGTGCAGATGTAATTGTACCGAGTCTCCTACCTTAGGGAAACTGAGGCCCAGGTTTTAAATTCTGCCTCTAGGTCGGAAGTCAGGAAACCAACCCTTGGATTTGAGAAAACCCAGATCTCCTTGAGAGCTTGGTGTTGCCCAGCCAACCCCTCCCAGTATTTTACCGAGAGATCCAAAATGGCGCTGTGACTGGTAAAGGCCATGGTAATCTAGTGCAAGAACCAAGACCGACGGTCAACTTTTAACCTCAGTTCCCCTGAAACTGGTTGGCTACCAGGCTCTAGGTGATTAAGATTACAAACTAGTAACAACAAAAGTTAGTGTTGATGCTTATTACTGTGGCAAAAATGTTCTATTTATATAAATGTAGAGAGGAAACTAGGCCAACACTGATTTTTCAGGTGAGGAAACTGGGGTCAAAGAAATGAGGGACTTGCCCACAGTCCTCCTGCAAACTGCAGGCAGTTGATTCCAGGATTCAGGTCTCTTCCCTCCCTGTCTATTTGGCCTCATCCTGCTAGAATATGAGGCAGCCTGAAATCAATGTTGAAGGTTTGGTTGGTAGGAAGAGGATGAAGTGGTGGATTAAGTCTTTGAATTTGTGGCATCAAGTTGTTTTGCTTCACAATCCCCACTCGATTCCGTCCCTATTCAAGCAACACACATTTCCCTTGCTTATTTGATTTTATTTAAAAAAACTTTAATATGAATAAAAATAGACACAAATAACATTCTTTGTAAAGAGCAGCAATAGTCAAGGATCACCCTTCTTCCCTTTCTCCCTGAAAACGGGCCCTTTGACCAGGTCCATTTTGTCTCTCTCTATCCTGGGTCACAGGTTCATCTCTGTAAAATGAGTAAGAGCTGATCTCAGGGATTAGGGGAGAAAGAGGGATGACCTTTCAACATGGAGACAACTTTGGCCTTAAACAATGAATGAGGCTCCCGAGGAACACCAAAGGTAGGGCAGAAAAGGGGGAAATTCAAAGGACTGTCACACAGTGGGGTTCCTCTTCTCCCTATTGTAACAATCTTCTTAGCCCCAGCTAGGAAGACATTGGTTAAAATGCTGACTCCTAGCGTGTCCTGTCCACTGTGAGCTCTCAGACTTCCAAGGAGGGGTCTGTGGTCCAATGCACCAGAGCAAGTGCTTCAATCATGAACCACAGCTCCAGCAAGAGGGAATCCCTCCCCTTCCTCCTGCTTTCCCCAGAGAAAAGGAAGGCGGCCCACATCCTTGAAGTCCCCTGGCTGCTGAGTGGGCTCAGGTGGCTGGTAAGGGTCAGCCCAGATGTCCACAATCTTGCGCAGAGTGGAAAAGCGCTCCTCCAGCTCTGTCCCCTCACTCTGCATTAACAGGTTTGCTAGCTCCCTGCTTAGGTCCTGGATCATGTCCTTCCGCCCTTGTTTCCCAGGCTGGCCTGTGTTTGGGACCACAACAGGGTCTCGGAACTCCCCACTGGGCCCCAGGAGGTGCTGGTACCTCTTTTGCCACCGGCGGCAAACCATGGTTTCACCCACAGGCTTCTGGCTAGTGTGCAGCAGGGCCAAAATGTGCCGGCACGGCAGGTGGTACCGTTGTTGAAAAGAACAGCTACAGCTACAGCCATCTTTGCTAACCTGGTGAGAGTCCTCTAGCAGCTTAACGTCCATTGAGGAGCCAGCCATATCCATCAGGTGGGTGGAGTTCTGTACCACCTCCCATTCATTGCAGCACAGCTTATAGGCCAGTTCGAAGCCACTCTGGTGCAAGGTGTCTAGCATGCCACCCTGGGAGGGCTGCATCTGTGGCTGCTGCTGTAACTGCACCTGCTGTGGGTATGGCTTTGTCTCTTTCACAGGGAGCCTGGTAAGGCTTCCTCCACAGATTTCAAAAGGCTTCTTGGACTTTGGTGACATGCTTGGTGGCCGGGCTCTTTTTAACTTGGGAGGAGCTGTGGGCAAGTTCTTCACGCCTTTGGTATTAAAGAAGTCTATGTAATCCACAAAGCGGAGGATGCAGTCCAGCAGGGACCGCTGTTCCCTAAAGAGGCTTGACACCTTGCTGGTGACAATATCTAGGCTGTCCATGTAGGTGTTACACGCGTGTAGGCCCTTCCTGACGTGCATGTACCACAGCAGTTCACAGGAGAACCAGTGGGCCTGAAGGAAGCTGAAGAGCTCCTCATCTAGTAGGGCTTGGGACATCTGACAGAGATTCTGCAGGCTGGTGTCAGAGGTGACAAACACAGCCTCCCGCAGGGCTTCCTTCATGAGATTTTTAAAGGATGGATTTGCTGAACTACGATGCAACTTCTTCTCCAAGAGTCGGGTGGTGTGGTAGATGGACAGGAGAATGCGGGCAGCAGGGAAGATCTCCTGCAGGATGGCTCGGTGAGGGAAGGACGGGTCCACAAAGACCACCTTGATCTTTGGCCAATCTGAGTTGAACTCTGTGAAGATACTCAGCATCTTGGCCACAGACATGGCTGTCTCGGCCTTGAGCACAGCAAAGTGTACCACTCGACCCTCTCGTTCCTTGTTCTCCACCAAGAAAGCATAGAGGATGTGGCCCTGGGCATTCTCCACCCGGTGCAGCAAGAGATTTTCTGGGAAGCGGATGAATAGGTTGCCCATCTTGCTGCTCTGAAAGCTGAGCCGGTCCAGGTCTTGGCTGTTGCCTACACTGAGGGAGGCCATGGAACCCTCATCCACCTTAAGAAAGTTCTTCATTACTTTTGCTATCTTGGCCAGGTCAGAAGGAGTGATACCCTCCTGCTCTGGCTTTGAGGCTGTTTGGACCTTATCTAAGCAAAATGATGGTTCAACCAGGGGCTTCTCAGCCCTGTTGAGGTCTTTTATGAATGCAGGCTGCTCAGGCTCAGGTTTCTGCAGGCACAGCATCTTTTGAGATTCAGCAGTGTCTCCTCCAGGATCCGCAGTTTTGGAGTCCACATGTATATGCTGGGTGTTGAGTTCACTGATAAATAGTCTATCCAGTTTCTCATTGTACCGCAGGAGCAAGTATGCTGGGCACAAGTCCGCCTCTGGTGTTCTCTTCCTGTTTGACTGGGTCCGAATACAGACAAATTTCACCTGCACGTATCTAGGGAAGGTAGAGGTGACAATGAGAAAGGTGCTGACCACCCCCTTTCTTTTAGAAGACAAGGCCCTGTTGGGACTTACAGTGGCTGATATATTTTCTGGAGACCACAGTGCAGTGTAGGTGTAGGAAAGGAAGATTTACGTTCACTCTCCAATCCCAAAGCTCCTTCTTCAAGACCCTGAGTAACTAAAACTCCCTTCATTTTCATCTATAGCAGTTCTAAGCCCTAGCTCCTTTCTCTCACTCTGTTGCCCATCTATAGCTGCCAACAATTCAATCTGAGTCAAGATACAAGCAAGGGAAAACAGATAAGAGGCAATAGCAGAGTACCTAGCTGGTTACTTACTGTTTAAAATGTCCCCCAGCCCTGGCTCTATGGCTCAGTTGGTTGAGCTCTGTCCCATACACTGAGAGGTCATGGGTTCAATTCTCGGTAGGCACATGCCCTGGATTTCAGGCTCCATCCCTAGTAGAGGGAGTGCAGGAGGCAGCTGATCAATGTTTCTCTCTCTCATGGATGTTTCTCTCTCTCCCCCTTCTGGTCCTCTCTCTCTAAAATCAATAAAAACATAAAAAATTGCCCTGGCCAGTTTGGCTCAGCAGTTAGAGCATCAGCCCACAGACGGAGGGTTTGCGGGTTCGATTCCTGGTCAAGGGCACGTATCTGGGTTGCAGGTTTGATCCCCAGGCCTAGTTGGGGTCGTGCGGGAGGCAACCAATCAATGTGTCTCTCTTGCATCGATGTTTCGCGCTCTCTCTTTCTTCCCCCTCCCTCCTTACCTCCCTCCCATCCACTCTATCTAAAAAAATCAATGGAAAAATATCCTTGGATGAAGATTAACAACAACAACAACAACAACAAAAAAATATAGCCTGGCAGGTGTGGCTCAGCGGTTGAGTGTTGACGCATGCACCAAGAGGTCGCTGGTTCCAGTCAGGGCACATGCCCGGGTTGTGGGCCAAATCCCCAGTGGGAGGCATGCAGAAGGTGGCCAATCGATGTTCTCTCTCATCGATGTTTCTATCTCTCTCTCTCCCTCTCCCTCTCCCTTCCTCTCTCTCTAAAATCAATAAAGAAAACAAACAAAAAAACAACAAAAACAAACGTAAAAAGTAGCCTAGCCCGGCGGTGTGGCTCAGTGGATTGAGCATCGTCCCATGGACTGAGAGGTCCTGGTTCAAGTCACCATCAGGGCACATGCCCAGGTTGTGGGCTCGATGCTCAGTAGGAGGCGTGTAGGAGGCAGCCGATTGATGTTTCTCTCTCACATTGATGTTTCTATCTGTCTCTCCCTTCCTTTCTCTCTTAAAAAAAAATAACATAAAAATAAAAAAAAATAAAATGTCCCCTTCATTCCTGCCTTTTGGGAACCAATGCCTACTCCAGACAGCAAAGATAAAAGTGGCCCTGACTGGGTGGCTCAGTTGATTGGAGCATCGTCCCATACACCAAAAGGTTGTGGGTTTGATTTCCAGTCAGGGCACATACAGGAGGTTACTCACAGGAGGTAACCTATTGATGTTTCTCTCTCTCTCTCTCTAAATCAATATTTTTAAAAAAAGCATACCCTTGAGTGAGGATTAAAAAAATAAACAAATACAAATTTAAAAAGTGGTCCTCAGGAGTAAGGTTATGTCTGGGCCTCCTCTCTAAGACAGAAGTACTCTGCTCACCTTTCATTTAAAGAAAAATGTCCAGCCTGGCTGGTGTGGCTTAGTACTCTGCTCACCTTTCATTTAAAGGAAAATGTCCAGCCTGGCTGGTGTGGCTTAGTGGTTGAGCATCGACCCATGCACCCAGAGGTCACCAGTTTGATTCCCGGTCAGGTCACATGTCCAGGTTGTGGGCCTGATCCCCAGTCGGGGGCATGCAGGAGGTGGCCAATTGATGTTCAGGCTCTCCTTCTCCCTTCCTTTCTCTCTCTAACATCAACAAAGAAAAAAAAAAGAAAGAAAGAAAAGAAAACTGTCCACATTCTAAGAAATTCTGAGAACCCCTGGGCTAAATAATCTTTAGGGTCCCCACTGGCTTTGCCATTCTAGGCAGAAAGTGATGATTCAAAGGACAAGGGTAATTAAGTTATCTGCTCTTTCTCTCTTCCTATCAACTTTCAACCCATGTTTCAAGGCCCAAATCAGGTCTCCAGGGAGCCTTTGTGGATGCCCTCAAGCCACAGTAATTGCTCCTTTCTCTGTATTCATAGCATTTATTTAAAATAAAAGGTTTAGCAGATTCTCTGGATAGCAGTATATCTAGTGGTTAAACAGTGGAGACCTGGAGGCTGACTGTTGGATTTGAATCCCAGCTCCGGCCACTCATAAACTGTTTGACCTTAGGCAATTCACTTCACCTCTCTGTGTGTAGTTTCCTCATCATAAAATGAAACTATATTATTAGGGTTGTTAAGAGAATTAAATAGGCCACACTTTACCAGTGTTGATAGAAAAATTTTAAATCTTCAGTTGGAAACAATGTAGATTAAGATACAGAAATAAAATCAATAACATTAGTGCTGGATTTCCTTGGCCTCTGCTACCTAATTCCCCATATTGAAAATGCATACTCCTCATACCTTGCTTCTGGACAAAGGCAGTTAGAGGGGTCTTATCCCAGGATGGCTGGATTTTAAACATATCTGTGTTTCCCACAAAAACATAGGAACTGTGGGAACCTGGAAAATGATTCCTTTTTAAAAGGATTATTCTTTTGTTGATGAGTTATTTTGATACTAATGCTAGAAAAAGGGAGATTCTAGCCCTGCTGGTGTGGCTCAGTGGTTGAGTGTCGACCCATGCACCAAGAGGTCACTGGTTCGATTCCCGGTCAGGGCACATGCCCAGGTTGTGGGCCCGATCCCCAGTGGGGGCATGCAGGAGGCGGCCAATCAATGTTCTCTCTCATCAATGTTTCTATCTCTCTCTCCCTCTCCGTTCCTCTCTCTCTAAAATCAATAAAGAAAAAAAAAAGAGAGAGATTCGAACATCTTGAAGTTGGAACACAAATACTGTTCCCTTGGGTTGGGAGAGTTCAAGCAGTCTCTGCAACCCTTTGTGTGGTGAGAAATAAGTCCTCCGCAGTCCCACCTAGGAAGCTTTCAGTGACTTCGATACCTCCCCAAATTTCTCGTGTGGCTGTTTGTTAACACACAGCTTTTAACTGAGTATTTGCTCCTGATGGTTTAAGAAATGTTCATGTGGTATCATACTGTTAAGTTTTATTTTCTCTTTTTATCCCTCTGTGGATGTGAGTTTGAAATACGTATGATACTGTAATCCTACCTGATAGAATGGTCTATAATGAGAATTACTTTTTAGTGGGAGACCCTTCCATTTTAACATTTCTAAAGTTTTTAGTATGAACTTGGCATTGGAAAAGGGAAGAAAAGAGTGTCTACTCTTCCCCTTTATGAGTGTGTGTCCATGGCTGAATGAAAAGGAGAGAGAGACTGGGGTTTTCAGTTGCCATGCCAAGTGTGGAGAGGATGCTCGCCAGCGTGCTGATGGAAGCCAGAGCATGTGTGTCTCCATCAGGTTATCAGCAAGTCTTCAGTTGAAAGCTGAGGACATAACTGATTAGTCCTTGCTCACACTGGAATTGATTACAGGATGGAGATGCTGACTGGGTTAAGCACCCAAAGAAAAGAAAGCAGCAGTCTAACTTAGCGTTAACCCAGGTTTCTGGATTTGAAACTGACCTTTCCCCCATCTTACTCCACACACCTAAAATTGTCTGTTTTTCTTATCAGACCAAAGAGCAAAGAAGGAAAAAAAAAAAGTAAAACACTTTACCAATCTGTCACTTAGGTACAATTTTGTGGTGACACTTATGTCTGTTTTCTTTGTATTGCTCTTAAAAGTCCCGTATTAGCATATTATTCTGCTGTTGCCTCTGTCCTCCTTGGGGCATCTGGTTCTGGATGCTACCACTGGTATCTCTATTGCTGTTATGTGAATGATAAAGGACCACTACAGTAAAGGCTCTTTGCATTAACCAGAATATATATATTAATCCTCACCTGAGGATATTTTTTCATTGATTTTTAGATAGAGTGGAAGGGAGGGAGGGAGGAAAAGTCAGAGAGAGAGAGAAATATTGATGTGTGAGAGACACATTGATTGGTTGCTTCCCACATAACCCCGACCTGGGCTGGGGATCAAACCTGAAACCTAGGCATGTGCCCTTGACCAGGAATTGAACCCAAGACCATTCGGTCCTCGGGCCGACACTCTAACCGCTGAACCAAACCGGCCAGGATTGTAAAATATTTTTAAAAGCTAAAAAAAAATTTTTTTAAAAGGATGTTGTATACATTTTATAGTTTGGCTATGTTTGTTATCTTGCTGTCAAGTATGTTTCTCAATCTGTATTTATCTATCCTATTAATAAATGTTAATTATAAAACAAACAAACAAAAAATAATCAAATAAGCCACAGATCTAATATTTAGCCCAGAGCTTGGTTGAACCTTCTATTTATTTTAAATAAAAAGTCAGCCAATGTTATCACAGCTCTTCTGCCTTGTGACATTCACTTGGGTGTTTATACAGCACATTCCAGTTGGATGGGGTTGTCTTCAAGTGGCAAAACTGAGTGAGTCCTCACTGTCTTCCAAGCACCTGACACAACACTCGCTATCCCTTCATCAAAGATCTGCTGGATAAATGACTCATGGATCACTAGTGGGTGGAATAGGTCACACCCTGGCCTCCTCAGGGAGTGTCCCAGCCCAAAGACCAGAGAAGGGGAAAGAAAATCTCAGCCCCTAGCATGATATGACACAGATTGGGCATCTTACCAACCCCTTTCCAAACACCCTAATCCAGCTGGTCCTGCTTGCTCACCCTGTGGGGCAAACTTAGAAAAACAGGATATGCCAGGACCGCAATCACAGGGTGGAGGAGCCCAAGGCTGAAAATGCACCTGTTGTATGCATAGTGCTGGGCCAGGAACACCATCCTCACCTTGGGGCCAGGAAGAGGCTGGAGCAGCCCTGTAGTATGGCACAACCAGTCAGGGATGGCTGTGGTGTGGCCTCTGCCCACGTCTCCAGCCTCGTTTTCCACCCACTCACCATCTTGTTTTTGTGTAGTCAAACTCTCTACAGCTTCCCATGTTCACTATGCTGTGTCTCACTTCTATGTCTTTGCTCATGTTTGTTTCTGTCTGCAATGCCCTTCCCACCTGTCTTCGCTTCAGATTTTATTTATCCTTCAGGATTATGTACAACCATTACCTTCCCTAGGAAGAGTCCCCTAAGCCTTTAGATTGGGCCCTACCCTTCTGATGGCTCAATATCCTAGCACAGCTCTAGCTCATCAAATTATATTGACTTTATGTGCACTTAGTGCACATTTGCTATGCTAGTCCAAAGAAAAGATATTGATGAGTGCCAACTATAAAGCTCTTTCTACCTTTCTTGGTTCCATTAATAACCGCACCTCCCAGGGTAGAAACCTTGGCATTCTCCCCCCCCCCTTTTTTTTAAATTATAGAGAGAGATGAAAGAGGGAAGGAGAGAGAGAGAGAGAGACATCAATTTGTTGTGCTACTGTGTATGCATTCATTGGTCGATTCTTCTATGTGCTGTGCAGGGGATTGAACCTGCTCTAACCAATGAACTACCCAGCCAGGGTTGGTATTTTTAAAAAAAATTTTTTTTCTTTATTGATTTTAGAGAGAGAAGAAGGGAGAGGGAGAGAGAGAGAGAAACATCGATGAGAGAAAATATCGATTGGCCACCTCCTGCATGCTCCCCACTGGGGATTGTGCCCATAACCTGGGCATGTGCCCTGACCAGGAATCGAACTGGTGACCTTTTGGTGCATGGGTCGATGCTCAACCACTGAGCCACACCGGCAGGGCATGGGTTAGCATTCTTTTTCATTCCTTCTTCTCCACATATCTGTATCCAATAATGTTAACAAGTCTTTTAAATGCTTTCCTACCACCACTACACATATTAGGGATTATTATATGCTAGGCTACATGGAAGTCTCTAACATGCATCATTTTATACTATGAAAAGGGCTCTGTTATCCAATTTTACAGATGGGGAAACAGGCTTAAAGAAGTTCTTCTCAAGGATAAGAATCTGGGATTTAACCCTCCAGCTAAAACTGAAGGATCTGGGATTTGAACTAAGCCTGCTTGGCTCCAGTCTGCGTGGTTAACCATTATGCTGCCTGTCTTCTTTCAACATATTTCTCCTTTCTCTGAATTCTCCTTTTACCCTCCTCAACTTGACCCTCAACACATTGGTTGTTCAGATTCAATAGAATCTCTAAGAATCAAAGATCTCTAAACATACTGTCCTTGTTGGCATCATGCTTTTCAAATTCAGTGGGTACTAGGTTGAAGCCTGTTATTTTCTTCCTGCTTCCTTTAAGCATTTTTATCAATATATAACCTACATACATTGAAGTACACATTCTTTTGTAATAATTCTTTGAGCGCTGTAGTTATTTTAATCTGTACTTGTTTCTGTCTCTCAGGTTAAAGCAAAAACTCCCTTCAAGACAGGATAGTTATATATAGTCATTCCTTGGTATCTGCAGGGGATTGGTTCCAGGAACCCTGAAAATACCAAAATCTGCATATGCTCATGTCCCTTATAGTAAATGGCATAGTACTGTATTTGCAGATTACCTATGTGCATCCTCCCGTTTACTTTAAATCATCTCTAGATTACTTATAATACCTAATACAATGTAAATGCTATGCAAATAGTTGTTATACTGTATTGTTTAGAGAACAACAAGAAAAAAGTCTGTATGTGTTCAGTACAGACACAACCATCAACCATCATAGGCCTAACTACACAGTACATGTCAGCAACAACATAACTTTTTATTTTTAATCCTCACCCGAGGATATTTTTCCATTGATTTTTAGATAGAGTGGGAAGGGGGAAGGGAGTGAGGGAAAGAGGAAGAGGGAGAGGGGGTAGGACAGAGAGATAGACAGAGACAGAGAGATGTAAGAGAGACACATTGATTGGCTGCCTCCTGCATGACCCCAACCACCCCAATGGGCTGGGGATCAAACTTGCAACCAAGTATGTGCCCTTGACAAGGAATTGAACCCACGATTCTTTGGTCCTTGGGCTGATGCTCTAATGGCTGACCCAAACCAGCTAGGGCATAACTTTTTTTTTTAAATCCTCACCTGAGCGCCTGGCCAGTGTGCTCCAGTAGTTAGCGTCAACCCATGCACCAAGAGGTCGCCTGTTCGATCACCAAGAGGTCACCTGTTCGATTCCTAGTCAGGGCACATGCCCAGGTTGTGGGCCAAATCCCCAGTGGGGGGCATGCAGGAAGTGGCTAATTGATGTTCTTTTCTTTCTTTTTTTTTTTATCCTCACCCGAGGACATTTTTCCATTCAGATAGAGTGGGAGGGAGAGAGAGAAACATCGACGCAAAAGGGGACACATCAAGTGGCTGCCTCCCGCACGACCCAACCAGGGCCGGGGACAAACGGCAACCAAGGTACGTGCCCTTAGCGGGAACCGAACCCGGGTCTCTCTGGACCACAGGCTGATGCTCTAACCGCTGAGCCAAACTGGCCAGGGCCAATCGATGTTCTTTCTCATCGATGTTTCTATCTCTCTCTCTCTAAAATCAATAAAGAAAAAAAAATCCTCACCTGAGGATATTTTTCCATTTATTTTCAGACAGAGTGGGAGGGAGGGAAGGAGGGGGAAGAGAGAGAGAAAGAGAAACATCAGTGTGATAGAGACACATTGACTGGTTGCCTCCTGCACAACCCCGACCAGGGCTGGGGACCGAACTGCAACCAAGGTACGTGCCCTTGACCGGAATCAAACCCAAGACTCTGGTCCACAGGTCGATGCTCTAACTGCTGAGCCAAACCGGTCAGGGCATAACTTTTGTTTTCACCCAAATATTTTTGATCTGTGGTTGGTTAAATCCATGGATGTAGAACCTGCAGATATAGAGAGCTGACTGTACTTTTTAAAATCTCCCTTAGTGCTTATATCTAAGAGTGCTCAACCAGGATCTGGAGGAAGGGAGTCAGCCGGTCATGCTGACTCTAATCTACTCTGTAGGTGTTTGTATTCCCCTGCCTACCTGTGCCCCAGTGTACTCCCAGTGCCTGGCACTGCACCAGGCAGACTAGGTACTATATACACACATACTGAATGACATTAATGAGTGTGTACGACACAAAAAGTTCTTCCTATAACATGAGTAGAATACTAGGAAGATCACTGGGAGTTTGGTCGAATGACCTGGCTTCTAGTCCTAGCACTATTACTCTTACTAACTATAACTTTGAACAAGTCCTTTGTTTAATTTCAAACATTTACTAAGTCCTACTCTGCACCAAACACTGCTAATTGCTCAGAAGGCTACATACACCAATTAGATAGTCTCTACTGTCAGCCCAGTGAACAGAAAAATTATTAAATAGATGGCCAGTAAAGTCAAGATTAAGTGAATAATTAAACAGAGGTAAAAGCAATATACTTATACAGTGGAACCTCGGTTCTCAAAACTTAATTCATTCCAGAAGGCTGTTCGAGAAGCGATTTGTTTGAAAACCAAATCATTTTTTCCCATTAGAAATAATGTAAATTGAATTAATCCATTCCAGACCCCTAAATGATTCTGTTTTAACCTTTCTTATATACAGTACATGTCTAAGTTCTATTGTTGTTCTCACAACTTTCCTTTTCACGTTGCTGCTATCACTAGCGTTCTTAGGACCCACAGTGATTTAATGTATGTATTTAATAATAATAAGCAGCTACAAAAGCAAAAAAAACCAAGAAAATGTTCACAGCACAATTTCCTGAGACGTTAACAACCCAAGTTTTAGCAGTAAACTTACCCACACTTGCACATTCTCTCCTTTGTTTGTCACCTGAGAGACTCGTGACTGATCATCAGGTATCATTATCAAAGGGTTGTCGGTCGAGAACTGAAGTTTTGTTTGACAACCGAGACATGTTTTCTGTGAACAACTTGGTCAAGAACCGAATTGTTTGAGATGGGAGACATTCCAGAAATGAGGTTTGACTGTAACTGAATAGCATTCACCTTGACCATGGGGATTGGAACAGATTAACTAAAGCTTCTGATTCATTTCACATAAGATTTCTATCCTTGTGGTGTGTAAACTGCACCTGGAGCAATGAATAAAATTTTTTATAATCAGAGTAAAGCCATTTTATTTATTTTAAATGTTTTTATTGATTTTTAGAGAGAGGGGAAGAGATAGATAGAAACATCAATGAGAAACACTGATCAGCTGCCTCCTGAACACACCCCTACTGGCACATGCCCTGACCGGGAATCGAACCAGCGACCACTCAGTGCAGGGGTCGACACTCAACCACTGAGCCATATGGACCAGGCGAGAGTAAACCCATTTTAGATAATATAACTTGAGTTAGGAACAAGACCCAGAGCCAGAAGATCTGATTTAAATTCCAGCTTTACCATATAGTTGTGTGAATTTAGATAAGTCACTTCACTTCCTCTAAGCCTCCAAATCCTAATCTACAAATATGAAAATAACAAGAGTACTGGTCTATGAATAATCAGTACCTGATCCAAGAATAATCAGTACCACTAAAAGTGAATTCATTTAAAAGGCTTTGACAGGATCTGTTGGTTGCCACCCAATATCCCTTAGCCCCCTTCTCCCTTCCTAACAGAAAGCCATTCTTCCCCCATATAGCCAAGTGCTTCAGGCCTCGTCTAAACCAATTAAGGTAATCTTATTAGGAATGGGCATGGAGACTGACCCAATCCTGGACAAAGAAACGTGGTAGGAAAACTGCAGAAAACCAAGGAAGGCTTTTTCTTCTGGATGTGACTCCTGCATTTGTGCCATGTGGGAAGCCATCCTGAGGGCAAAGCTGAGACCTGAGGATGGCAGAGTGGAAAGAAGCAAAAAGCCCGGTCCACTGAAACAATCCCCTTCAAAGGCCCACCTTCTTTCTGGGCTTCTAAGAAATAAGGCATTTTGAGTCAGGATTTTCAGTTAATTAAAGCCAAAAACATCTCCAGAAACAACATTTCCTAGTAAATAGTAGGAAAAAATATTTGAATGAAACTTTATCTTTTAAAAAGGAGACTAAAATGATGAAGTTAATACATTTAACAAAACGTAAGTGATAATGGCAGCTATATGGCAATTCTTAGAATAATCAAAGAATGACTTAAAGTGTCACTATTTTGTTGTTGTTGTTTTTTCCTGGTATATTTTCCTTTTCTGTCTCACTTTTGCAATATGTAAAGGTTGGTTTTACCAAAACATTCCTGGGCTTTATCATGTTTCCCAAAAGCGTAGTTTAATTTTTTGCTGTGTAAATCCTTTGCTTTCCAAGTTCCTATCAGATCATCGTCCTTGCTTGACTTCCCTTCTCCATTTGTTAACTGGTATAAGGTTGAGGGTGATGTAAGGACTTCAAGTCTTACAGCTCTTGGGAGATGTGCAATTTCAGTTTGCAATCAGTTTTATTTGCATTGTATTATCCTGATGTTTACCACATTGATTCATTAGGCAAAAACTGACTACCAAAGACGTTGATGGGATTGGTAGGGATAAGTAGGAAGGAATAATTAAGCAGTGACTAATTTTTTAAGTGGCCACTGTATTAGCAAGATTTTTGTGTTATGATTTTTGCTTTCCTACGCAGCCTTGTGACTATGGATACATGGAAAATGAAAACTCAGATAACAGGGTTTAGTTAGTTCAAAGGGTGTCACGAGGATTAAATAAAACAATGCCTGTAAAGTTAGCAGAGTGTTTAGAATGCATTCCAAAAGAGTGTTAAAAACAAGTAGCTAAGCTGGTGTGGCTCAGTGGATTGGCATGGTCCCATGGACTGAGAGGTCCCGATTGTTTGATTGTTTCATTCTGGTCAGGGCACATGCCCGGGTTACAGGCTCGATCGATGTTTTTCCCTCACACCAATGTTTCTATCTCTCTCTCCCTTCCTCTCTCTCTAAAAAATCAATGAAAACACACACACACATATATATATATTTTAAAAGGTAGCTATTGCTCTGCAGTGAAAGGAGCTGCCGCCATGTCTGCACCTGCAACAGATGGTCCTATGGAACGGCTCCAGCTTCCTGATCAAGAGGAACAGGCAGATGTACAGCGCTGCTGAACCCAAAAATGTGAAGGCCTGCAACTCCTTTCGCTACAATGGGCTGATTCAGCCCACCGCAAAGGTATGGAGGTCTTCATGAAGCGAAGATCCGGCCAGCCAAAGTGGGCCACTGCCTATGTGTGGACCACCATCAACAAGAACGCCCCAGCCACCCAGAGCCGCATCCGGCACCTGATCCGATCCGCAGGAACAAGTACCCCCTGGATCTGCACATGGCCGCCATCCAATGGCCAGCGCCACCCTGCACAGCCAGAAGCTCATGATGGTGAAGAGGAAGCAGGCCGCCCCACCAAGAGCTCCTGAGCACCCCGTACCCCCACCCCAAAGCAATAAATGTATCAGCCAACTTTACTGGGAAAAAAAAAGGTGCCCGCCGGTGTGGCTCAGTGGTTGAGCGACGACCCATGCACCAAGAGGTCGCTGGTTGATTCTGGGTCAGGGCACATGCCCAGGTTGTGGGCTAGATCCCCAATGGGGAGTGTGCAGGAGGCGGCCAATCCATGCTCTCTCTCATCAATGTTTCTATCTCTCTCCCTCTCCCTCCTTTCTCCTTTTTCTTTCAATAAAGAAAAAAAAAAAAAAAGAGCTATTAAACTGAATAGCAATGAAGAGAGACATCTGAACGCTTCATGGACTGTTTGAAGAGTATCAGTCCCCAAAAAGACATAACATGTCATTTTAACACACAATGGCAACAACTGTTTTTTGTTTGTTTGTTTTATTATTTTGTTTTGTTTTACCATCAGCCTCCTTTATATTGGGATGGTAATTATAATTAAAAGCAGATGGGGTGGGGGAGGAAGTGTCCAAGGCCAGCTTTAAAATGCCGCATTGCTTTGGGCCAGAGCTGCAGCCTGGATTTAATTATAGATATGAGGACGAAATGGCAGTAAAAATGAATGTGTCCCTGAATCCTTTACATGTTGGGAGTGTCCATAAATAAAACATGAAGTTTTATTTCATCAGAAAAAAAAGACATAACAAAAAGCCCCAAAACAGCCATATATAAAAATATGGGATGGGAAACTATAGAATCTCCCTGTTGACTAGGACTTTGGGTCATTTAGTGGTAACTCCTACAGCATATTTCTTTGACTCTCTTAAAATACCTATCATTGCAAATATTTACTTAGCACTGTGTTTCAGCCACTACATGTATTTCCTTATTTGATCTTCACCACATTCTCCTTGTTTTTCAGAGGAATACACTGTGTGGCAAAGGTTTAAAAAACTCTTGCCCAAGGTCAAGGGTAAAGCCTGTCTTTCAGACTCCAGAGCTCTCATTTTTAACCATAATGCCTGCTTTTCCTGAATTTCCAGGAATCACAAACCACTTTTTACATCTGCCATAGTCACCCATATAACATTTGCATTATTATTTTCAAATGGTTTTCTTTTATTTTTTAACTTTATTGCGTTTTTACATTCTTTTTTTTTTTCTCTTCCTTTTATTGATATTTAGAGAGAGGGAGAGGGAGAGATAGAAACACTGATGAGAGAGAACACAGATTGGCTACCTCCAGCATGCCCCCCACTGGGGATTTGGCCCACAACCTGGGCATGTGCCCTGACTGGGAATCGAATTGGCGACCTCTTGGTGCATGGGTTGATGCTCAACCACTGAGCCACACTGGCTGAGCTCAAATGATTTTCTTTAAATCAGCTCACTTTACTCTATTTAATAAGGATCTTTATGTTTACATGTTAACATGAATACTTACTATTAAAATAATCTTGCCTGTTCACCAGTAATATACATATCTGGTTGTGAGAAACGTCCCACTCTGTTAAATTATCTCCTAAAAACATTTCCCCCACCCTCCTTGCAGTCCCACAAGAGAAGCGCTCATTCCACCCATCCACATACCACTCAAAAGCCCAACACAGTACGCTCAACACAGAGCCAGTGTGCAAGAATATTCTTTACAACATCCCTTCAGTCAATCTGTCTCTGCTAAAGGCTTGTGCTGCTCTTGAGTTCACTTCCTGATAAACTAGCTCAGTCCACTACTGTCTTCAAGGGTGGAGACCACAATTTACCCATATTTGTACCCCAGCTCAACACCTGGGGTAAACATTTTACCTCTTACTGGAAGTTTGTTGAATGATTAATAAACAAGTAGAATTAAAAAGCTGTTACAAGTCATTGGTTAAGTAGGGCAGTTAAGAGCCCTGGCAATAAACAGCTGGGTCTGACCTTCAGATCTAACACCTATGTGCTTTCTTACTGTTTCTTGAAATCCTACCCTGCTCCAATATTCCCCCTCTTTTCTGCCCATTCCCATTTTTCTTGGCTGTAACTGTACCAAATTTAGACTTCCGTGGCTCATACTTGGTGATTCTGAATGTGAGGGTGTTTTTTTGTTATAGATTCCCTTATTATTTTCCTCTTCCAAGTCTTGAAAACCTTAATCCCTGCTCTTGGCCTTCCCTTTACCATATCTATCCTCTCTCCTGCCTTTTGTTCAAGCAAATGGAACTGAGAAACTTAATGTAAAGCAGAGAGGTAAACACAGTCCTCTTCACATTTAATTTATCTTGGCTTTGTTTTCCATCTGCATAATAATATTATTATAATAGCAGTTAATATATATGGAATGTTTTCTATGTATTACGTACTGTGGTAAGCACATGACATGTATTAACTCATAATGGGAATAACAAAACCTACCTCTGATAAGGTTATTCTGAGGACCAAGTTAGGTAATGAAGGTGAATGTGCTTTGTAAATGATTTCTGCAAAATGTCAGGGATGACTGTTTTCTACTAATCTAGAGCCTGCACTGGTATCAAGTGTCAACCAGCACCCTCACCCTACCCACCAGATTAATGTTCCTTGTTATTCCCTGTCCAGCACTCCAGAATTTTCCTCTGGAGCACTTGCTACTATTTTAAGGAAATACTTATTTCTGTGGTTAAAGTTTTTTTTTTTTTTTCTTTATTGATTCTAGAGAGAGAGGAAGGGAGAGGGAGAGAGAGATGGAAACATCAATGAGAGAGAACATCGATTGGCCATCTCCAGCATGCCCCCCCACTGGGGATTGGACCCACAACCTGGGCATGTGCCCTGACCGGGAATCGAACCGGTGACCTCTTGGTGCATGGGTCGACGTTCAACCACGGAGCCACACCAGCTGGGCTGTGGTTAAAGTTTAATATTTGTCTCCCTAACTAGAGAGGAGACAAATCTTTTTCAACACTATATCTCCAGACACTAGCATGAAGTAAGTTTTCAGTTAACAACTGTTAAAATCAATAAATTAAATTGCCCATACAATGGAATAAATGATGTGGAATAATCTCCAAAATACATTGATAAGTGAGAAAAGCAAGTATTCAGCCACTTGTGTTAAAGAAAAAAAGATGCATATGCACGTACAAGATACGGTTGTTGCCCGGCCGGTGTGGCTCAGTGGTTGAGCGTGGAACCATATACCAAGAGGTCGCCAGTTTGATTCCCGGTCAGGGCACATGCCCAGGTTGTGGACTCGATCCCCAGTATGGAGCGTGCAGAAAGCAGCCGATCTATCTCACTCTCCCTTTCCCGTCCTCTCTAAAGATCAATAAACATATTTTTTTAAAAAAGATACGCTTGTTGAGGCTCAGTGTATCTCAGAAAGGTAACAGTGGTTGCCTCTAGACAATACAGTGGAAGGCACACTAATTTTTAGACCCTTTGGTATGATCTGAAAAAATTTTATTTACTAAATGACTATACAGGGTGGGACAAAGTAGGTTTACAGTCATTTGTATGGAAAATAATACCATAATAAATAATAATACAATAATAAACTGTTTACTAACAACTATAAACCTACGTTTGTCCAACCTTGTATTAATCACTCAAAAACAAAATCATTTTTAAACTGTTCAACCTTTGCCTGGCTGGTGTGGCTCAGTGATTGAGCATCGACCCATGCACCAAGAGGTTGCCGGTTTGATTCCTGGTCAGGGCACATGCCCAGGTTGTGGGCCCCATCCCCAGTGGGGGGCATGCAGGAGGCAGCCAATCGATGTTCTCGCTCATCGATGTCCTCTCTCCCTTCTTCTCTCTAAAATCAATAAAGAAAAATTATTTAAAAAATAAAAATAAACTGTTTAACCTCAAAAACAAAAATGAATGAAACTAATCCCAACTCTCCAATCTGTTATCTGAGTCCCTCCAATTGTCTTTCCCACTGCTCCAGCGTAAGTCTTCCTTCTAGCTAAGCAGGTCACCTCACTGCCTTAAGGACATGGTGTTAACACCTGCACAAACCTCCAGAACATTAATCCTCCTGTGGTAGGCAGGATGGTCCCCCAAAGATGTCCATCCACTTCCTAAACTCTAGAACTCGTGAATATGATAGGTTCCATGGCAAAGGGGGAATTAAGATTGTAGATGCAATTAAGGTTGTTAATTAGCTGACTCTTTAAAAAGTGAAATTATCCTAGATTGTCTGGGTGAGCCCAATATAATCACAGGTTCCTAAAAGTAGAAGAGGGAAGCTGAAGAAGAGAGCCAAAGAGGGAGCTGGGACAACAGAAACAAGGTCAGAGTGATGTGATGTGAGGGCTCAACCATCCACAGCTGGCTTTGAAGAGCCAAGGAGGTGGGCAGACTCTAGAAGCTGGAAAAGACAAGGACAGATTCTCCTCTAGATTCTCCAGAAAGAAATGCAGCCTGCTGACATCTAGATTTTAGCCCAGTGAGACCTGTGGCTGACCTCTAACCTACAGGACTGTAAGATAGTTTGTGTTTAAACTACTATGTTTATGGTAATTTGTTAGGGCACCAAATAGAAAACTGATTTTCTCTCTTCTGAGTCCCTATAGCACCTACTTTGATGAATCATGTTTAGTACTTGATGACTCATTCATTCAACATTATTTAAAGTCTGCTATGGGCCAAGTCCTGTGCTAGACCCTGGGGAAGGCCTGCCTGAAGGGTGTTTATATGCAAGTGTGAGGTGTTTGGACTTGATCCTATTTAGTAATACTGTGCTAATCAGTGAGATCACAAAAAATGGTAAACCATAGTCCCTCCCTGGAAGAGCTCAGCCAACCCGTGGGAACCTCTGTAAACTGTATTCCCAAATAAAATATGCTGTAACAGGAGTAACAGGTGCTGTCAGAACACAGAAGAGCATCTAACCTAAATCTTTGGGGGGTTAAAGCCTTCCTGGAAAGAGTGCTTAAGTATGAAGGAACAGCCACAATGAACTAAAACAGTTTCCCACGAGGGGTCCAAAATGGCATCAGCTTGCATAAGAATACTTATTTTAACAGTTATTTAGAAATATAGCCCATTTGGGGGACCACTATACTGTTACTTTTTAAATATTATTGCTTAGATTGGATCTAAAAGAGGTTTCTTTGAATATTAAAAGTGAATTTAAAGAAAAATGTTAAGTAAATTGTAGCACAGGATATATAGCACTGAGACGATAGTGTATAAAATTACTGACATTAGAGGAAAAGTGAGCTAAGATAAGTGGATAGGCAAAGTTATTCTAGCCAGTGGACATGATAAGTGTAAGAACCAGGAAGCTGTGGGGTTGGGATGGGCTGAGTATGGCGTAGACCGATGCGGATGGACACACAGCACAGGATGGAGAGGTCAGAAGGGTCAGATGGTCTGGTGAGCTAGGTTAAAGGTCTTGGAGGCTATTGCATTTATCTGACCTAGACTTTAAGCATCTCGAGAGCAGGGCACTTTTTGTATTATGCTCATCGCTTAGAAAGATGCTGCTGGCATAGGATAAAGTCCAAACACCTCACAATGGTACCTAAAGACTCTTCAGGTAGACTGCAACTGACTTCATCTCCTGCCAAGCATGGCATCCCACCCTTTTCCTCAAATAGGCCACCTTCTTTCACATATCTGTACCTTTGCTTCATAGCTCCTTCTGCACAGTAACTTTTTTTTTTTTTAAATCCTCACCCAGGGATATTTTTCTATTTATCTGCAGACGGAGTAGGAGGGAGAGGGAGGGAGAGAAAGGGAGAGAGAAACATTGACGTGAGAGGGACACATCGACTGGTTGCCTCCCGCACGACTCCGACAAGGGCTGGGGATGAACTGCAACCGAGGTACGTGCCCTTGGCCAGAATCGAACCCGCGACTCATTAGTCCGCGGGCCGACACTCTACCACTGAGCCAAACCAGCCAGGGCCACAGTAACTTTTAAAAAATATATTTTAATTGATTTTGAGAGAGAGAGATGAAGGGAGAGGGAGAGACAGAGAGAAACACTGATGTGAGGGCAAAACATCCATCAGCTGCCTCCTGCACACCTCCTACTGGGTATTGAGCCCAAAACCAGGGCATGTGCCCTGACCAGGAATCAAACTGGCAACCACTCGGTGCATGGGACAACGCCCAACCAACTGAACCACACCAGCCTGTGCCTGCACAGTAACTTTTAGTCAAACTCCTCCATGCTACTTGCTAATTAACTATCGAGCTCCTACTCTAGCCCTTGCATTCATTCACGGCCCAATAGAAACCATTATGAAGTCTTTCTCTAATTCCCAGGCGTTTGTCACTTCCTCTGCACATCTCCTTTAAAGCATGTATCACATACTGGTCAGTTTAATGAAGTCCAAATCTATCCTACCTTAAGCTTTTAAAAAATATAGATGTTTTTATTGATTTTAGAGAGAAAGGAAGGGGGGGAGAGAGAGAGAGAAACATCGAAGACACTGATGAGAGAGAAACATGGATAAGCTGCCTCCTACATGCCCCTTTATTGAGGATCGAGCCTGCGACCCAGGCATGTGCCCTGACCAGGAATCGAACTGGCAACCTCTCGGTGAATTGTATGATGCTCAACCAACTGAGCCACACAGGCCAAGGCCCACCTTCAGGTTTTTGAGGGTAGGTTGGTTTCTTATTCATCTTTATGTTATCTGTACCCAGCACAGTACTGGGCTTCCAAGCAGGGGAGAAAACATAGTCTGTCTTCCTAGATGGGAGCTTTGGCCAAACATCTCAACCCAGAGGTCTCAGATGTACTCTGACCCTCAGAGTTGGTCCACTTTTTACAAATTGAAAATCAATTCAATTTGTAAAAAATGGATAAATTCACACAAAGCCCGGATTTCTGACTTGTCTTGCCCCACATTCTGGCAACACTGGATCTTTATTGTCACATGGCACCCATCAGCTGGAGTTGATCAGATCGGGCCTGCTCTCCATGTTATATATTCCCACTTCTGTTGTTCCTAGCACAAAGACGTGGTGTTGATTGTGAATTTCATCATTCTTTTTCTTTTAGTAAAATTAAAAGTAAACTTTCTTACACTGGGTTGTTTCACCTGAGCCCTGATGCATTTGAGTTTTCAACCCTCTAAACCTGTTTTCTCATCTGCAAAATGGGAGAAATAACATTTACCTATAATTCTCTGTACATGGGGTAAAGTATATGCAGACTAGAGAACACTGCTTATGACAGGACACAGAGTGTTTGAAAACGGTTGTTAATCTCAGGAGCTCAAGAACTATTTAAAAACCAAATGAATGAACAAACAAACCGAATTAACCAACAACTGACCACATTACTGCTTTGTAAAGAGGAGACTGATGAAGGAAATTATCACCAAGGCATTTTTAACCATTTGCAAAGGCCATACTTTGTGTCTGGGCTGCAGGTGTTCAGGAAATGGGACAAATTGCAGTTATTATGAATTCCAGAAAAGCTGTGAATGTAGGAGTGTGAGTGAGTGGTCAAAAATTGATGCCTATGAAGGTTTGGCTCTCTTCACCAGGCACCCAGGAGGTGCCCAATGAGTGCCTGTTGAATGCTCAGGGAAACAAGGGCCCAATTGCATTCCCTCCTCCTCCAGGCCGCCCTCCACGGGACTGTCCGGCCTCCTCCCCACCCTCCTGCCCCGCCCCGCCCCGCCCCGCCCTTACAGGATGTCCTCACGGATGGAGGTGCCATGGTTGAGGTTGTGGAAGCGGACGGAGACGCGGTCCCTGAGAATGAAGGAGCACCTGTTCTCCTTTTTGTAGACGCTGAAGCACTTCCTGAAGTCCTCGTAGGTCTTGAAACAGCTGCCCAGCTCCATGGCTGCCCCCTCAGCCCACGCCAGGGGACGGCCCTAAGATCAATACCAGGGTTCAGAGGTCACACTATGAACGTCAACGCTGGCGAGAGCCCAGAATGCCTTCAAGGTCGGCCCCAGTTGGGTGTCCGGCTACGGAGCGCAGAAGGAGACTTAGGCCTCAGCAAATTAAAGGGTCTGGGGGCGTCTTTGCTATCTGACAGAGGGGAAATGACGCTCAGCCCTCTTTATCAAGTCCCTGGGCTCCGCCCCTCAGGTCACATCCAATCCCACACGGGATTCTCAGACTGGCACTCATTTTCTCCAATAGCTAGAGAAAGATAGCTACGCACCCGAAGACTGACAGGAGTATTGGCCAATCATAATTTGCATCCCTCATTCTCCGGGCTGGCAGACTTCCGGTTACTAGAGTAATCTGCGGGAACCTGCGAATTCAGTGCAGGTCTCCGGGTGTCCGATTCAGCGCAGTGTCTCAGGCCGGCAGCAGGTGATCGACATGTCGTCCCTGCAGACCCCGGAGGATGGGCAGGGCGACGGCGATTCCCCCGGAGACCTCCGCAGCACCCTGGTCACCAGCGTGCTCAACCTGGAGCCGCTGGACGAAGATCTCTTCAGGTAGCCTGCCACATCTAGCTCGCACCCCCCATTGGGACAGAGGCTCCTGATCTCGACTGCTGCCACCCTGTAGCCTTTTGCTCATAGTCCCCTGGAAGAGGATGGGCCCTGCGCGGGATGCAGGCTGTGCCGCTACTGGGAGAGAACTTGTTCCTGACAGCTGCCCTCGCTGCCGGGGCTTACTCCCTCTCACGCCGGGTCTACGCAGCCCCACCCCTAGGAGGCCCTGGCCGCAAATAAAGTGGTGACCTGAGATAATCCTCAGTAGCCTCCCATGTCGGCGGGAACTAGCCAAAAAGGGCTGCGATTAGGCCAAGGGAGCACAGCTTAATCAGTTTAAAATTTATCCTCAGCTCCTTGCATATTCACTGTCCTTTTCCTCTTATCCCATCCCCACACCACTGGTGGCTCCTCAATCTTTCTGAGGCCTGAGCCATTTTCCTTCCCATGCCACTTAAATTCTTGAGTGCAGCTGGGGTTTTAACGGTTTTGTCCTCCAAAGCTACTACTGGCCTATTGGGAGCTATTTTGGGTGTTAACTTCTCTTCCCCCTACTTAAGGAATCACAAATAACTTCCTGGAGGGCTATTTACAATGTATTATATAAAAATGCTGAACTTGGGTTGGGCCTTGGAAAGCTAGAGACCCAAACCCTTCAGCCTCCACAAGGTTCATGTACTGGACAAGCCCTTTTAACCTCTGGGCCTTCAGTTCTCTCATCTGTACACTGAAGGGGTTAAACTTGTAGTCTGGGTGCCCTTTGCGCTCTAAATCTAGTTCTTGGATTGTCAAAGTTGAGGGATGTAAGTGGCAGGCCTTGGTGCAGTCCACCCTAGTTCTTGGGGTTCATCTTAGTACATTCAAAGCCTTGAGAGGCTTCTGCCTTACCCTGGTATGGACAGTGGAAGAAATACAAGACTCAGGGTCAAAAGATCCAGATACTGCTAAGGATTAGCAATGTTTAACCTGTGTGACCTTGCTAAAGTCACCTTCCCTCTCTGATCCCTGTTCTCTTAGTATAAAATATAGGGGTTGGTTCCCTATCTTAAACCAAAGTCCATAGAATGGTTAGGCAATTCTGAAGGCTTTGAAGATGTAGTTATAATGCAGAATGATGCAAGGATATTTGTCTGGGGAAAGGGTCCAGGGCTTTTACCAGATTCTCAAAAGCATCCTAAGAAGAGATCTGCACTAGAAGCTCACTGATTGTCGTAGTTTCCGGCCCAGCCCTGAAGTCCTTCCTGCTTTCCCTTTCTCCCCACAGAGGAAGGAATTACTGGATACCCACAACCAAGCGGCTGTTTGGGGGCCAGATTGTGGGCCAGGCCCTGGTGGCTGCAGCCAAGTCTGTGAGTGAAGACGTTCAAGTGCACTCCCTGCACTGCTATTTTGTAAGGGCAGGTAAGCCACCCCCTCCCAGCCCTGGTGGCCCAGCAGCCACATCTTCCTTGCCTTGCGGGACTGATTTAGGAGAGAGAGGAGGAGGTAGGGGGTAGGGAGAAAGAGTTAGTTTATTACCCATCCACAGGGGAGCCTGGAGAGGAACAAGTCCTGGGTAGGGCGGAGAAGAGCCTTAGACCGCACACCTGCTTATTATCTGGCCCAGAAAGACACAAGACTGTAGCTTAACTTCTCCCTGTGGGTCTTTTGTTCTTCATTCTTTACACACCTTCTGGTGCCAAGTATTATGATGGAACTCTCAGAGTGGTGCTTTAACCTCTGTTAGGAGTTTGTAAGCAGCTTGGCTTGGAGAAGAGAGAGCACCAGCCTGGGAATCAAGAGACAGTGTGTCTAGCCCTGGCCAGTGTACCTCAGTGGTTAGAGCGTTGGCTCTCACACCAAAGGGCCGTAAGTTCGATTCCCGGTCAAGGGCACATACCTGGGTTGCAGGCTCGATCCCTGGCACTGGTTGATCCCTGGCCCTAGTTAGGGCACGTGCAGGAGGCAACCTATTGATGTGTCTCTCTCACATCGATGTTTCTTTCTCTTTCTCTCTCTCTCTCCCTCTCCCCCTCCCTCCCTCCCTTCTACTAAATCAATGGAAACAATATCCTCGGGTGAGGATTAACACACACACACACACACACACACACACACAGAAAAGAGAGACAACAGGTCTAGTTTCAGTACTAATTCGCCATGTCACCTTGAGAGAGGTTACCTCCTCCTAAGGCTTGGTTCATTCATCCCACCCGAAAAATTGAGGAGGGTGGGACCAAGGGTGTTTTTTTTTCTTTATTGATGTTAGAGAGAGAGAGGAAGGGAGAGGGAGAGAGATAGAAACATCGACGAGAGAGAACATCAATTGGCCGCCTCCTGCATGCCCCCCACTGGGGATCGGGCCCACAACCTGGGCATGTGCCCTGACCAGGAATCGAACTGGCAACCTCTTGGTGCAGGGTCGACACTCAACCACTGAGCCGCAAACTCTTGGTGCAGAGTCGACACTCAACCACTGAGCCGCAAACTCTTGGTGCAGAGTCAACACTCAACCACTGAGCCACACCAGCTGGGCCCAAGGGTGCTTTATTTATTTATTTTTATTTTTGTTAATCCTCACCCGAGGATATTTTTCCATTGATTTTTTTAGATAGATAGAGTGGAAAGGAGGGCAGGAGGAGGAGACAGAGAGAGAAAGAAACATTGACACATCGATTGGCTGCCTCCCACATGATCCTGACCAGGGCTGGGGATCAGACCTGCAACCCAGGTTCATTCCCTTGACCGGGAATCGAACCCACGACCCTTTGATCCGAGGGCCAACACTCTAAACTCTAAGCCAAACCAGCCAGGGCAGGACCAAGGGTGGTCTAGCGAGATAATCTCTACAGCTCCTTACAGCTTAAAGGAGCAAGAGAGTAATCTTTTAAAACCCATGCTCTCTTTTCAGAAACAAAAATCTCACTTGCTTTCCCTCCCTCCCCCTCACTCCTGAGGCAGATGTCCCCAATTTTAAGAGTCACTGTCTTCTGCATAGTCCCATCAGCTGAAAAGAGTGTATGGAACATAATATGTGTGATTCATATTAAGAAAACAATAGTGGGGTTTTCCCCTTCATTTTACAAATAAAAAATAGTTATAATAGTGAATATATATACCTTTTCATAGTGCATCCCCATGCCCCTCATGCCCTGTCCCTGACAGTCATTGCTATGAGGTATTTGAATACTCTGCATTCTTTTTTTTTTTTTTTTATCCTCACCCGAGGACATTCTTTTTCATTTTTTGCTCAGACAGAGTAGGAGGGAGAGAGAGAGAAATATCGACGTGAAAGGGCCACATCGAGCGGCTGCCACCCGCACAACCAACCAGGGCCGGGGTGAATACTCTGCATTCTTACCTTTAGGCCAATTGGGAGCAAAGTGTCCTCTATTTCTTCAGTTTGGTTGCAAATTCCAAAAATGCTGGACTTTTGATTTTGTAATCTTAGCATAGTGAGATTGTTTTGTTTTGTTTTGAGGGAGTAGGGGCATTACCTGGTTGGTTTCTTTTAGATAGAGTGTAAGGAAGGAAGGGAGAAAGTGAGAGAGAGAAACATTGATGTGAGAGAGACATATCAATTGGTTGCAGGTTCGATCCCGCATAACCCTGAGGGGTTGGGGATTGAACCTTTAACCCAGGTACATGCCCTTGACCCTTCAGTCCGAATGCTGACACTCTAACCTCTGACCCATACCAGTCAGGGCCTCTAATGATGTGTGTGTGTGTATATACATATTTTTAAATATGTTTTTATTGGTTTTTTTAGAGAAAGAGGAAGGGAGAGAGAGATAGAAACATCATTGTGAGGGAGAAACATAGATCAGCTGCCTTCTGCATGCCCCCTACTGGGGATCGAGCCTGCAACCCGGGCATGTGCCCTGACTGGGAATCGAACCGGGACCTCTCAGTCCATGGGATGACGCTCAGTCCACTGAGCCACACTGGCTGGGCTCTGATGATATATTTTTTTTTTTTATCCTCACCCGAGGACATTTTTTCATTTTTTGTTCAGATAGAGTGGGAGGGAGAGAGAGGAAGAGAGAGAGAGAAACATCGACGTGAAAGGGACACATCGAGTGGCTGCCACCCGCACGACCAACCAGGGCCAGGGACAAACTGCAACCGAGGTACATGCCCTTCGCAGGAACCGAACCCGGGTCTCTCTGGACCGCAGGCCTACGCTCTAACCGCTGAGCCAAACCGGCCAGGGCTCTGATGATATTTTTAATTAAAGATGCTAGGGAGGGGTTTGGTCCTTGGCCTTTCATCATATCAAGTTTTTTTCTAAAAGCCTACACTAGAACGTTAGTCAATTTTGTGGGGTTTTTTTGTTTGTTTGTTTTAAGTATTTCTCCAGAGAAGTAGAGAATGTAGGACGGAAGTCATTTGACTTGGTATAGGCTTGGAGAATCTAGAGCAAGAGTCAGCAAACATTCTGTAAAGGGCCAGATAGTAAATATTATAGGTTATTCCAGCAAAAGCAACAATAGACAAATGGGCTTGACAGTATTCCAAAAAATGTTATTTGTGGCATCAGTTTCCTCATCCGTTGTGAGACCAATCTGAGAAAAGATACCTTAGTAACTGATGCTGCCTGGCACCCAGCACTCACTCCATAGCCATTAGCTCTCTTCCTTCAATATATACTCCAAAGCCTACCTGCTCTGTTCCAGTAAACATTTCCAAGAATATCTCCGGAACTCATTCACACTGAAAGGTAAATCACTAGTAACTAAAAGTAGTGCATGAGCCCAAGGATTGCATGAAAGCTAATTTTTTTTTAAAGTTTATTGGTAGGGGAGGGAGGCTTCCTTTCCAGCCCCTGAAATCAGACTGCACATATAGCTATCTCCTGTGTCTGGGCTCTTGGGAAGCCCTTCTCAAAGGCCTTTGACCTCGAGTCGTCCCCATTCTGATGAAAATGCCCCTTTGGCAATGCCAATGTCAGACCACTGGCACACCAGCTGGGCTGCAGGGCTCCACAGTGATGTTTATTACTGTTGGGTGAGCCCGCGTGCCTGGTTGGCTCCCCATTTGGATTGGGGTGGAAGAAGCAACACTTTTCTAGACCTGCTTCTTTCAAGACGTCTCATTGCCTAGTTGTCAGGGTTGCCCATGGTCAGCCTGACTCAGAGAGACAGTGAAGGACTTCAGGGACACCAGGGGGACACTCTCTCCCTAAAACCTCTCCCTTATCTGCTGGTTGAGGGCTGATAGTTCTCAACCCGCGACCAGTGCTTCCATCCTGCATTGGGAGTGAAGACCCGAAGGAGGAGGGCCGAGTGGCTGCATTTGCATCCAGGATGAAGCCATTCACTGACAGCAGGCTTCTCCTGAGAGAGAATGAATATTCAGACAGTGGCCAGACCATATATAAAAATAGAACTTGGACCCACAGTTCAGTATCAGCAAGCACAGGAAGCCAACCTACTGTCTACATGTCAGGTTTGTAGGAAGTCAGACCACCATCTCTAGCAACCAGTCCAAGAAGCCCCTGTAACAGTCAGCCCCAAAGAGCCATGACTTGATTAACAACTAACAGCTTCCCTAATCTTTGCCCATGCTTCCAACTGTGGAAAGCCAAACATGTACCCCTAACCACTTGTGTAGGATGCCCCGCTTCTACTTAGCCTGCCCATAGCTTCCCCATGCCAACAGCCTCCAGTCAGGGGACACCTGAAATGTTTTTTCATGAGGAAGCTTTCTCATCCCTCTGCCTGCCTTTGAGTCTCTGTCAAACATAAGTGATGGTAGCTGACTCCCTTGCTATACTAAGCTCTGAATAAATAGCCTTTGCTTGTTCAAGGAAGGATGGAAGGAACAGAAGGGAAGGAAGGGGAGGGGAGGGGAGGGAAGAAAAGAAGAAGGAGGAAATCTATAATACAACAATAAAGATAATTTAAAAGAAAGAAAGACAATGAAAAAGAAAACAGGTGGCAGGCCAGATTTGCTGACCCCTGATCTAGAAGGATGGTATTGGCTGGACTCAGGACAAGATCTCAGTCACAGATGGAACAAGACAAAAGCTGGGAGTGTTTAATGTATTTAATAAACACTTATAGAGCACTTACTGTGTGCCAGATATTATTCTAGTCACTTTACAGTTATGAACTCATTCTCATTAAAATCCTGAGAGGTATGAGCACTATGATGATCCTCATTTTATAGATGGTAAACTGCTCAGAGAGGGTAAGTGACTTTTCCAAGGTCACACAGCTAATGAGCTAGAATTTGAATGCAGGGAATCTGTCAATGTGCCTTCTGCGCTGTTGAGAAAGAGTTCCACCTGCACTGGGAGCATCCCATGACAGGGTCTGGTGTTCTCTCTGTATCCCCAGTACCTGGGCCTTAGCAGGCCTCAGTCAGTAGCTACCAAGCAGAAAAGGAATGGAGAACAAGTAGCAGAGGTGCGTGTCCAGCCATTGTGATGATGACAGGGCCTGTGGGGCTCACTCAGGCTCACTGTGTCCCTTGTGCCCCCTACAGGGGACCCGAAGGTGCCAATTTTGTACCAGGTAGAGCGGACGCGAACAGGAGCGAGCTTCTCAGTGCGCTCCGTGAAGGCTGTGCAGCATGGCAGGCCCATCTTCATCTGCCAGGCTTCCTTCCAGCAGGCCCAGCCCAGCCCCATACAGCACCAGTTCTCCATGCCCACTGTGCCCCCACCGGAAGTGCTGCTTGACTATGATACCCTCATTGACCAGTATTTAAGGTGAGAGACCTGGACCGCAGTCGCCACCTGTTACTGGGTCATGGAATCCTTTAGTGTATTGTGACCATTTAGAAAATACACTAGAAAAGAAGATATTGGAATGTATTGTATGTAGTAAGGGTACAAATCCTTTTGTGAAAGTTTAGCTTCAGTTGTGTGTGTGGGCATGTGTAGGTGTATTGGGTCATGATGTAAAATGCAGGGCTTATGATTCAGCCAGTTCAGGCAGGGTACAGTTTTCCTGGTTGTTAAAATATTGAACTTCTATAACTTGGTAAATACTCACCTCCCCAGGCCCCGAGTGACCCCCCTGCTCCTTCAAGGTCACACGATCCAGCAGCCTAGGAGTTAATGCCTGGTGGGGTGAGGGTTCCTGCTGCCTTTGTTTTAGTGCGTGTTGACTATTTTATTTTATTTTTTGTGTGTTGACTATTGTAAATGTCACCTGGTAAAATATATTTCATACTTGGATCACAGTTGATAAAGTTGGGGAAATGCTGGGGCAAAGAAAAGAGCTCTGGGCTCTGACACAGGACAAACACACGGATTTTGGCCAGGGCTGTGCTCTGTTAGTGCCCATTTGCTCTGTACTTTGCCCAACTCCCAGCCTCTCAGAACCCTGCTTCTTCATCTAAAAAAATGTTTGTTTTTGCCTTGCCTGCTTCACAGCCATATCAGAGGGAGAGTGCCTCTGCCTCATGCAGCTCGCTGGGGAGGCAGCGGGTGTGATGGGGCAGATGCGGGTTTGAACCTGGGAAAGGTCTAGGTTCACATCTAGACTCTGTCTCTGCTAGCTGTGTGAGTTTGGGCAAGTTGCTTTCCCACTCTGAGCCTGTGCCCTCAGTTATAAAATGGTGCTAGTCATAATTCCTACCTCATGAGGCTGCTGTGAGGATTAACTGAGATAAGAAATAATAAGGCACTTAGTGAGTGTTTAGTAAATTGTAGTTATACCACTGTTGACTGAGAGGACAAAGCTCGGAGCCTGGTTTGTGGTTGGAGCTCAAAAATGTTTGCTGAAATGAAAGGAGGACATTGTTCATAAAGGTCCCTAAATCTAGAGCTGTGCTGTCCAACAAGGAAGCCACTAGCCACATAGGATTATATTAAATCAACATTAGACAGAATAGTTCTGTTCTTGTCACACTAACCACATTTCAAGCACTCAGTAGCCACATGTGATTAGTGGCTACAATAGTGGACAGTGCAGATACAGATCATTCCATCAGCTCAGGTTCTATGGACCGTGCTTGAGAGGATAGGGCTGAAAATGAAAATCCCGGTGCACACTAGGGGTGGCTGTTACTGTGGCGAAGGGGCTTTCCTGGAAATGGGCTCCTTTCCCTGGGGACACTGTTCCCAATTGCTTAGGGTTAGATAACTCAGTCTGAGTTGGGCAGCCTGGTTCCTGAGTGTCTGGAATAGTGAAGTGGTTGAGTGTGAACCATGGAGCCAGGCTGCCTGGGTCCAAACCCTGCCTTCTTTACTTCTGAGCAAGCTACTTGGACTCGGTGCTTATTTCATGTGTCACTGGGGGATGATCACTGCAGCTGTCTCACAGGTTGTTGTGAGGATGGGTTCGTGCGTGTGAAATGCTTAGAACGGTACATATTGGAGGTGTGGGATGGCTTTATATGCATTATCTTGTCTTCTCCACAGTGTTTACTATGAGGTGGGTTACTGTCATTATCCACATTTTGCAGATGGGAAAATAGGCAGAGAGAGATTACTGACTTGCACAAGGCCACATGGGTCATGAGGCAAAGAACGGCTTCAAACACTCGACATTCCTGCCTGCCAGAGGAGAGGGGAACTTTCAGGCTCAGTCTGACTCCCTATGGAGGAATGAGGGGGTTCAGAAGACAGGCTTCCCTGCTGTCTGGGTCTCCCCCAGTCCTTCTTCCCTTTACTTTCAGTGACCCTGACCTCCAAGAGAAGTACCGAGTGGGCCTGAACCAAATTGCTGCCCGGGATGTGCCCATTGAGATCAAGTTGGTAAACCCACCCACCCCAAGCCAGCTGCAGAACATGGAGCCCAAACAGATGTTCTGGGTGCGAGCCCAGGGCTATATTGGTAAGAGGACCCCCTGGATTGGAAGAAAACACTCTTCAGGAGTCTAGGCCTGCACCTTATTTGCCCTGTGTGGCCTTGGGCACGTTACTTCCCCTTTCTGGGCCTGTTTCCTCATTCCCATGATGGAGAAGTTGGCTCAACTTCTCACTGGGGCCCTGCCAAACCTTTGCATAGAGAGAATGAGAGGTGACTATAATCCTCATGTAGGCCCTTTCTGGGGAAGGCAGGCACCTTGCTGAGATTCTTCTCCAGGCCCACTAAACATAAGATGCCTGTGTGGGAGACGTGGGGAGTGATGACTCCATCACCGCCTCCCTCTCCCCCATCACATGTATACCTTGGGTCAGGTGCCCTTGTGCAGTGAACAGTATGTCTGTGCATGGCATGTCTGTGCACAGCAGTCCCTTTCTCCCCTACCTCCCTGCAGGTCCTGAGCTGTAAAGGCCAGGAGCCCAGGGTTGATGGCCTGGGACCTATTGCAGGGGAGGGCGACATCAAGATGCACTGCTGCGTGGCTGCTTATATCTCGGACTATGCTTTCCTGGGCACAGCATTGTTGCCCCACCAGTGGAATCATAAGGCGCGCTTCATGGCCTCCTTGGATCACTCCATGTGGTTCCACGCCCCCTTCCGAGCTGACCACTGGATGCTGTATGAGTGCGAGAGCCCCTGGGCTGGTGAGTATGGGGCCACACGGGACAAAGGCACTGGCCTTGGGGTGGCAGGGAGCCTGCTTTCTTAGGTGATGCTGTTCCCCACCCACATCCTATGGGTCACTGCACAGGTCACTTCCTCTCCTACCCCACTAGGCTTTGGAATCCTTGTCTTCAAAATGACAGGGTGAGCCTGGAGGATGGGACACATGCTCAGTTCTTAATTTTATAACATGCTAGGAATATGATTTGCTTTATCTCAGAGACCCCAGTTCTAGTCCCAGAACCACTTCAGATTCTCTGTATGATCTTGGGCAAGTCCCATATCCTCCCTGAGCCTCAGTTTCCCCATTTAAATAAACAGAGTTGTATTATAGTAGTAGTATCCAAACCTGATGGCCCATCAGACCACCACTTGGGGGAGCTTTTTCAAAATAGGTTCTCAGGTTCTAAGATTCTGACTCAGCAGGTTTTGGAAGAAGTCCAGGAAACTGTCTTTTTGTTGTTGTTGTTAAATTCTCACCCGAGGATATTTTTCCATTGATTTCTAGATAGAGTGGAAGGGAGGGAGGAAGAGAGACAGAGAGAGAAACATCGATGTGAGAGAGAGAAACATCGATGTGAGAGAGACACATCGACTGGTTGCCTCCCACATAACCCTGACCAACTCGGACCTACAGGGGCTGGGGATCAAACCTGCAACCCAGGTACGTACTCTTGACTGGGAATCGAACCTGAGACCCTTTGTTCCTCGGGCCGATGCTCCAACTGCTAAGCCAAACCTGCCAGGGCCAGGAAACTGTAATTTTAAGAAGCACCCTAAGTGATTTTGCCAATTAACCTGGATGGGGCTTGGGTCACTCAACAGTTTCTAAGGGCCTTTCTGCATGGACACTCCTCATCAGAGACATAGAGAAACCCAGACTCGTTCATTAGTGTCTAATGTCAGAGCCCTAGACACTGTATTTCCAAGGAAATACTTTTCAAATGAAGAAAAGCCTTGCTTTGAAAAACAGAGACAAAACTTAAGGGACTCTATATTCAGGGAAGGGGGACTCTTAAGTACCAATAGCATCATAGTACAGGATCAACAACCTTGAAGTTAGGACACTTGGGTTTGGGTTTGGCCTGATTCTTAAGGCCAAGTTCCTGAGCCTCTCTGAACTTCAGGCTCATCATTTGGAAAAGGGGACAAGCCCCGCTTCACTTTGCTACTGTGAGGACTAAGTGAGCTGGACGACGCGGAAGGGCAACCAGCAGCTCCCTTCATAAACACCAAACTCAGGCCCAAGGCTAGCAAGGGAGAGAAAATCTGCAGGTGGGGAGGGAGGGGTGGCCAGACTTCATGACCCCAGGTCAGCTCCCCCAAGTCCCTTTATCCCCTTAGGGTTGGGGTGTTTTCATATAATACCAGCCTGGAGGGACTGATTTGATTTATTATAAAGGGAACTGACAGGTTTCCTAACACAAGTGGCCAGAGAGGGGGTGATCAGCTTAGCCAAGCTACTGACTGAGACTGTTCTCAGAACTCCCCACTGTGTAATTTTTGAGGAAGCCAGAAGATATGTGAAAGTGCTTCTAAACTGTCAAGTGGGGTTCCCATGGGAGGAGTTACCCTCCGATGACAGCATGCTAGGCTCATAAAGGGACACAACACTCAGTGTGCCCTTGTACGGGGCAGCCCAACCTGGACTGCACCCTCTTCAAGAAGCCTGTTTGGCTGTGCTGAAGGAGAGAGAAGGCCGTTCTTACCCTTTTCCTTGCCCGCAGGTGGCTCCCGGGGGCTGGTTCGTGGACAGCTGTGGCGTCGGGATGGGGTCCTGGCTGTATCCTGTGCCCAGGAGGGCGTGATCAGAGTGAAACCCCAGGTCTCAGAGAGCAAGCTATAGCCAGAGGTACCAGCTTGGCCTGGGGCTTCAAGGATCTCCCTTTCCAGACTCCTGAGGCAGGAGGGTTGGGCCTTCTGAGCCTCACATCCAATAAAGAGACTGATACCACTGGAGCTGCTGGCCTTTAATTCTCCGGGCCAGAACTGCAGCCCTCCCTCCAGCCAGAGGCAGAGTCCCTGGCCCTTGGTTCGGCCAGGCTGCTTCAATGACTTGGAGGCCCAAGGAAAAGGGAACACTGACCCTGACCTGGGGCACAGCCCCCAGCTGTTCATAAGTTGAAGAGAGTGCATCAGACTTCCTCCCTGCACCATCCCAGGCATCCCAGACAAAGCTTTTTCTGAGCCCAGCCCAGCAGAACCATGTTTCCTCGGTCTGCTACAAATTCTTTGTGGTACTCCTAGGGCTTCCCACCACCCTGTACAGCCTCCCAGCTGCTGTTAGGTCCTCATCAGCCCCCTTCCCCTGCCATCCTGGGGCAGTGCCTCTCCACAGGGTGACCTTAAGTCTAGGCAAGGTTAGTCCAGTACCTCCTTGATGAGCAATTCTTTGAGACTGGGGGGTGGCGTGGGGGTCAGGCCTGCCTCCTGCAGGGCCTGGAGCCGTGCCTCTGATTGGCGTTTGTCTAGGCCCAGGCGCCAGGAGAGCCTGACATGGGCTTCCAGAAAGGGTGCCAACAAAGGGTGGGGGCTCTTATCCCCAAGCAGCTGAAGGGCCCTCTCACAGCAGGCCCGGGCCTCCCCAGGGTCCTCCAGCTCCTGGTGGCACACAGCCAACCCAGCCAGGGTCAGCAGAGGGCGATCTGGGCCGGAAGGGGTGCCCAGCTGGGCCTGCAGCTGCCAGGCATTGGCCCAGAGTGACAGAGCCTCACGATAGAGGCCAGTACAGGTGAGGCTCTGTGCCCGCTGCAGCTCTGGCAGCACGAAGAAGTCCTGCAGGTCTGGGGCATGGCGCAGCTCGGGGACTGCCTGCAGGTGGCTCAAAAACTGCTCGAAGGCCCGGCTGCGGCGGGCAATGGTCTCTGCAGTGAAATTCCGGCGCAGGCGCTTACGAGGGAAGGAGATGGCAGCCATGGGGCCCCGGAACTGCCGCTGCAGGTTTCGGTGCAACCGCTCGAAGTCTGAGTAGCGGCGAGAGATCTGGGCTGGCTGGCGATCTGGTGGCCCTGGCCCCATCACGGCGAGGGTGTAGAGCTGCAGGGAAGGTGGGGGTCAGGGAAGATGCAAATTATCCACGGGTCCCTTCCTTCCCCACACCCACACTTCCAGCCCTGTTCCCCCACCTCTTCCCTTCACCCCTAAGACTGGGCCCAGGAAGGTGGGAGCTGCTGGGGCAGCAGCTAGGGAGCCCAGTCGTCTTACCTGAGGCTCGTCTGAAATGACCCAGGCCCAAGGCAGCACGGGGAGAGAAAGACAAAGATGAGCTTCAGTGCCTGGAGCTGCTGCCCTTTTGCCCCTTCCAGAAAGTACTCCCTTCCCATTAAGGCAGTTAGTTTTTCTGACAGCCCCTCTGGAAAACCAGGGGTATGCCGAAACCCAGGCCAATCTCTTGGGTCTCTGAGCCAACCTTTAGGAGATTTGTTCTGTTCTAACACAGAGCCTCTACATCCCTAGCCAGGTTATTCCAATCCAGACCTGGAGGACAGGTCTTCAGACACCCCAGGAGCGATCACTGTGGAAAGTACACTGGGATCAGACTCAAGTTCTAACCTCAGGTCAGCTACTCCCTCATTGTGTGACAGCAAGGCAGCCCCCCTCGAGTCAGCTTCCTTCTCTAGTGACTGGTCCAGGTCAGTGTTTACTCAGGTGTGGGACGTGTACAAATGTTGGTCCTGAGATTTTTAGGAGGTATGTGCTAGAGTAAATCACACTGAGTCAGAGGCAGGAGGTGATTCCCCCCCTAATTCTCTTTGAGTCTTTCTGACTGCAAATTGAGTCCTTTGATTTTGAAAGAGCACGTGGACACTTCCCAGCTCCATTTTTAGAAAAGAACCAGAAAACGAATCTCAGGTCAGGGCCTGAGATTAATGACACTTCCTTTTTCACTGCTTTTATTTTTATGGATATCTTCTCTTTATGGCAAGTGAGGCTTTCCACGTACAGTAGTGCTGTAAAGTTGTCTTTTAAACTTATTTAAGGAATTAAAAGATGTCTTTAAAGAAAAATGTTAAACAGAGAATGGTGCAAGTAGCATTCAGATGGGACAAGACTTGTGAAGGTGGTACTGGAATGAAACACTGAATGACATCACCATGAGACTTCCCCCAGGTCTGAGAACCCAAATAGGGATTAATCTATAAGGATGCTGGGCTGGCAGGTTTAAAAAGGGGATTAGTGAGCATTAGATGTTAAAGGCATACTAACACCAAACCCAGATGTTTCCCTCGAACTTGTTCTGTGAAATTGCTAGTATTATAGCTCCCCCTGGTCAATTAGGTTTGCCTACGCTCTCCTTTTCTCAAAGATTCACAGTGTACTTTAATATTAAGGATTAAAAAGTCAAACAGTAAATAAACTTTATTTTACTCTTCAACTCTGCATTCCCAAAGCTTACTGACTGCAAAAATCTTTTTTTTTTTTTTTTTTTTTAAGGAACAGTTGTTAACATTTTAGGAAACCTATTTTCTGTATAACACACTTCAGGAAGAACTGGTCTATCATGACCCCTTTTGTTAATCTGGCTTTTATTTTGATTTTTTGACACCCACCATTTTCTGTCATTTTCTATCCATTATCTCATCTGATCCTTGTAATGTCCTGCCAAAATAGGTAATAATGATAGTAGCTCCATTAACTGAGCACCTACCCTGTGCCTTGTACTGTGCCAAGCACTTTAAATCTACCATTTCATTTAATCACAATAGCACTGCAAGGAAGATGTCCTTACTCTGACTGCTGAGGAAGCAGGTTCAAAAGTGTCAAAGACAGCCCCTAAGTCACAGCTGGGAAATGGCCCAGCTGGGATTCAAACCCAGGCCGACCTAATTCCAAAGCCTGTGCTCTAACGCCCCCAGGAGAAGTTCAATGGGGATTTAGGGTGCCCACTGGACAAAGGAGGTAATTTGTTTCCCCAGACCCTGTCCAGGGCATACTTGGCCTTCCTGCTCTATCTTGTCTTCTCCTCCCAGAGTCACCCCCATGCTTCCTTGTTTTCCAGCTGCTGCTTGATAACTGATCCTTGGGGTCCCCTTCCTGTGCATGATGACTGGGCAGGACTTTTGCCACTTAAAACTTGATTACCAATCAATTCCTGCTCAAATCGAAGCAGTCACCCCATGGGTGTGGCCCTTATTTCCTAACAGCAGCAGAGAGGGGTGGAGAGGCCCAGATGTGGGACAGGGCTCCAGGTCCCATTCCTGCTGAGTCAGAAATGGAGGAGGGTGCTGAGGAGGAGAAGTGAGAGGTTGGGAGCTCCTGCTGCCAGGACTAGCCAGGGCAGACTGGGTTTCAGGCCTGGCAGGGAGCAGGACCTGGCAGACCTCATTTTCCATGTCAGTGTCTCCTTTCCACAGAGAAGAAAACAGGGACTCCCAGGCCCTCCCCCACATTGCTCTTCACCCAACCCCACTAACCCCCTAAAGGGAGCCCTTAGGACAAGATTATTCTATACCGGATGAGTTCTTGAGAATTAATTTTCCTGGGTTGTAAGGAGGCCACAATAGGCCCTTGATGCCAGACATTTCCAATCCAAAGCTAAGCAATAATAATAGAGCTACTTTTAATTTTATTATACATTTTCTTGAGCAGTTCATAATGCCAGGCACAATGTTAAGGGCTTTCTGTGCACTGTCTCATTTAATTCCCTTGTCAATTATCTGCATTATCCCCATTGCTCAGATGAGGAAACGGGGTAATCAAGATTACACAACTCACCCAAGGCCAAACAAGTGGGATTTAAATCAAGTTCTGCATCCAAAACCCCTTTTTTAAAAAAAACTACTAACCAAAACAACTTGAGTCTCAAGCCTGATCCAGATAAAATGCTTTCCTGTGTACCTTACGTTTGCAAAACCCTAGGGGTGGGGGTGGGGGCTGAGGTGAGTAGGGGCACACACATACCAGTTCTCTTATTTTCAAATTTCAAATAATCCTGTCTTTACTCAGTCTCAGAGAAGCTGTCATTTGCCTAAGGACTTGCTCAAGTTACAGGCCCTTTCTGGCCTCAGTGTCCCCATCTGTAAAATGGGGGCAGCCATTTATAACTACACAGCCTGCCCTCGCCCTCCGCCAAGGGAGTTGGTATCTTTCCTACTTTCTCTTAGCTAGACTTGTAGACGCACCGCCCAGGGGTTCCTGGACCCACACTCACCACGTACTTGGAGGGGGGGTCCTTGACCACGTTGGCGCTGGTCACCTCGAAGAGCAGCCGCTGGGGTACCAGGGTGTTCCGGGACTTCTTCCAGAAATCCTGCAATTGCCGTGCCAGGAGATGACTGCCCCGCTGTCCTTCAGGTGAGGGGTTCCGTTCTGCACGAGTACAGGGCCAGTCAAATCAGTAGGCCTGGGGCCAGGGTCGACATAAACCATGTGCCATGACCTCACTCCTCCCAGCAGGTGACATAGCTTTATCCCCATTTGTCATAAATGGAAACTGAGGGTCAGAGAGGGGCCGGATGCCAAATACCGTGTTTGGCAGACAGTAGACGCTAAATAAATCTCTCTACCCCCAAAACATCCCTAGCACATTAATCACCATTTGTATCCCATACTCTGTACGTTTAATGCCTCCAACAACCCTGAGATGGGATGATTTTCCCCATTTGACACAAGGGACAACTAGGCTCAGAGGGGTGTTGTGAGTCTCTCGAGGTCACACAGCCAAGAGAGAGGTGGCTGAGACACTTAAATTAAGTGTCGAAACCTTAGAGTTTAGGCAGGATCAACTCAGAGCCCCCGATGCTGCCTGGACCGCCGCCGAGGTGGAGGCCTAGGAGCCCCCGGGTTCCGCCTCGGTCCTCCGCACTCGCCTGCGTCTTCTCCCGACGCCCGGTCCCCAGCGGGCAGCGGGTCGGGGCCGGCCGCCTCGTCGTCTTCGTCGTCCTCCTCGTCCTCATCCTCCGCGCTGGTGAAGCTAAGGGTGCCGCTGAGGCGGGAGGACAGGCCCTCGGCGTCGTCGTCCTCCAGCTCCGAGCTCTCCGGGAACTGCTCGGCCTCGGGGCCGGCCGCCGCCTCCCCGGGGCCGTCGCCGGCCAGGGCGTGCCGGAGCCGGTACAGGAGCCGCGAGGCCATGGCACCCGGGGGGGAGCGCGGGACAGAGGGTCCTGGGCCGGGGCGGGAGTGAGGCCCCGGCCCCCCGCGGAGGGGCGGGGCCCAGGCCGGGGGAGGGAGGGGCGCCGCGGAGGACCCGCCCCTGCCCGCTGGGGTCCCGCGAGCCCTAGGACTCCGCTCGCGTCGACCTTCCCTCACCGGCGCCGCTTGGGGCCGCGCACGTCCCGGGAGGCACCCTGGGCTCTCCCACGTCTCTTCGCCCCTGGTGCGTCTCTGCTCCCTGAGTCCCACGGTGCACGCAGGGGCGCTCCGCTCCCCAGGGGTCCGGGTGCCGCCTCGGGCGGTTTACTGAAGCCGGCGGGCTCCGCCGGGCTCCGCCCGGCCCAGCTGTTCCGAGCTCCGCTCCCGCCGCTTCCTGCCGCCGCCCCGCCCCCGGCCCCGCCCGCTCCCCGGAGCCGCCCGGGAATCCCGAGCCCTGCGCTCCAGGAGAGACTTGGAATCCTGGGTAGGCCTGAGCGAGCCCAGGCCTCCCGCCGGCTCGACCCCGATCCCGCGGGGTCACACCCTCCTTGAATCCTCCCACCCTTCTCGGAGACCCAGGCTGGGCCCAATCTGGCTCCCAGTTTCCACCCAGCAACTCTTTAACTTTCCAAAGTCCTTATTCGACAGTGGGAAGCCCATCTCTCCTGTGAGATAACTGAGACCCAGAGAAGACACGTGATCTGTGCTGGAATCTGACCTTGTTGAGCCTAGGTTTTCTCATATATAAAGCAGGACAATTAATACTAGTACTGATTTTGCAGCACTTGGAAGGACCCTGCCTAGTCCAGTGCCCAGCACAGAGCAGGGACTGACAAAATGATTAGTTACATGATTATCGTTTCTACAGTGTTCCCAGACTTTTACAATCTCATAGGAGCCTCCCGCTTAGAAAGTAGGCAAACGGGGAAACTGAAACTCAGAGACTGAGTTAGTTGCCCAAAGTCACACAGGTTGCCAAGAGGTTTGAGTGTGGGGCTTCGCAGCCCAGGTCTCGTGAGTTCCGTATCCTGTTTTTCCCATGGAGTAGGCAAGGTAATCTCAGCAATTCCTCTGGAGGGCTGTTTTATCTTCTATACAGAGGGCAGGAGAAGGTCAATAAAAATTTATTGTCGCTTCCTGTCAGAAGGCCCAGATGTCAGTCCCTAACAGGGCAAATATTGCTAGTTATACAACCTAACAAATAACACCAGACAGTAGTCCCTACCCATTTTGAATGGCACCAGAGAGAGGGTCCGGGGAAATAGATTTGAGTGGAAAACACTCCCTGCCCTCCCTATGTGCAGAAGGGGCAGGGTTCTCATTTCTTGAAGTCCCATTGTATTGTACACCCTTTCTAGGTGCTTTACATGAGGTCACATCTCACCTCACAACATCTTGGGGGGAGGAGGTTGTTTGTTATTGGACAATAATGTTCCCTTTTCAAGATGAAGAAACAGGAACGTTTACTTTCCGAAAGTCCACAGCCAGGAAATAGGGTAGCTGGGATTTAAGGCCAAGTCTGTGTAATTTCAGAGCTCTAGGTAGTCTTCATTCAGCTTACCAGGGGGATGGTGGGCCAAAAAAAGCACACTTCATTCATCATTCATTCATTCATTCAACACTTACTCATTCACCAAACATTGGCTGAATATAAACTTGTACTTTAGCATATGCCTCATAAGTCTGGGTACAAAACAGGTGTTCATGAAACCATGGGTGGTCAGAGCAGGAAGGTCACTCAGAAATCTGGACTAGCACTTTCATTTTCCAGATGGATAATCTGAGGCTTAGTGAGGGGGAAGGGGCTTACCCTGGGTCATACAAACAGGGCCAGGCCCTGCCCGTGTGGCTCAGTGGTTGAGCATCGACCTGTGCACCAAGAGGTCGCCAGTTTGATTCCCAATCAGGGCACATGCCCAGGTTGTGGGCCTGATCCCCAGTGGGGGGCATGCAGGCGGCAGCCAACTGATGTTATCTCTCATCGATGTTTCTATCTCTCTCTCTAAAATCAATAAAGAAAAAAATTTTTATACAAACAGAGCCGGAACAAGGAGATCTGATGTCCTGTAATCTCCACTACTCTATTAGACTCTGTATGGATATCTTCCTACAGACTCTGAGAGAAGGTCATCAAATTCCTGCTTGTATACATTCAGTAACAGGAAACTCATTACCTCCTGAGGTTGCCCGTTCCTGTTATTGTTCAACCATGACTCTGAGGAACTTCCTCTTTTGTTGAACCAGCCATTCAGTTAAGTTATTATATATATAAATCGTCACCAGAGGATATTTTTTCCATAGATTTTTAGAGAGAGTGGAAGGGAGGGAGGGAAGGGGAAAGAGAGAGAAAGGTCAATGTGAGAGAGACACATTTATTGGTTGCCTCCCGCACGCCCTCACTGGGGATTGAGCCCAAAACCAGGGCACGTGCCCTGACTTGGAATCCATCTGGAACCTCTCAGTCCATGGGATGATGCTCAATCCACTTAGCCACACCAGCTGGATGAACACAGTGTTTACTGAACACTTGCTAAGTGACAAGTGCTGGGTGCTAGGGATTGCAATGGTGAACAGAAAACCGTCTCTGGTCTGTGGAACTCAGAGCAGGTTGTGATTATGTGGCATGCTCAGTGCTGGAGACTACCTTGGACTCCCTTGACCTGGGTGTAGGGAGGAGGGATACTGGAGGAAGTGATGTTAAAGCTGAGGAAGATGATAGGGAAGTAGGCAGATGAAAGAAGGGAAGATGGGAATTCTTGGCAGAAAAAAAACCAGCATGTGTAAAGGCCTGGAGGCTATAAAGGGTGACATTTGGAGCTGTATGTTAGTCTGACCAGAGCAGAGCAGCATGCAAGGTGGGGAGGGAAGGGGAGTGAGATTGAAGGGGTAAGTAGGACCTTGCTTGGCTGCACTGAGTTTGGACCTTACTTATTTCCCTGAACAAATGAAAGAACAAATTAATGAACAAATAATTGCCGAGAGTTGCACACTCTCGGTTCCAAAGGGAACAACTGGTTCCAATGTTTGTGTCCAAATTGGAATCCCCTAGGTGTTTTGCCCCTTGGCCCTCTGCCTGGCTGGGGGAGGCCTTATTTAGCTTGCTCTGGCTCTGCTGAGCTTTCCTTAGGAATGTCTATATATAGGGGAAGAGGGCAGCCCAGTTGCCACTGTCCATCTGCCTTCCTTGGTGTCCAGCCCCCTGTCATTGGCCCCAGACTCTGCACTCAGTTGTCTCAGTGCTCTTTCTGTTGACTTAGCCACTGACCACGAGCAATGCCTACCTCCCAACACCCAGCCTGGACCCTGTGGATTCTCAGGCTGGCTCCTTTTGGACTTGAATTGATCGTATCAACCCTTCACTCTCCAGATGGCCAGTTGAGCACCTCCAGACTTTTTCAATGAGCTCTAGCAAGGAGTCACCTACCCCATCACCTACTTAGAGAAACTTCCCCTGGTCCCCCTTCTCGCCAAAAAAGTGAATCCCCAAAATCCTTTCCCTGAAGAAGGTAAACTTGAGAGAAGAATCTGCTTTCAATGTTGATTTCTCTTCCAAGTGCACACCCTATTTCCTGGACCCCTGCATACATTTCTCCTGATTTTATTGTTGTTGTTAATCCTCACCCAATGATATTTTTCCATTGATTTTTTTTTTTTTTAAGAGAGAGTGGAAGGGAGAGAGGGCGGGAGGGAGAGAGAGAAACATCGGTGTGAGAGAGACACATCGATCTGTCGCCTCCTGCATGACCCCAATGGGGGCTGGAGAGCGAACCTGCAACCCAGGTGCTCTTGACGGGGAATAGAACCCTCGACCCTTCAGTCTGTGAGCTGAGCCAAACCAGCCAGGACCATTTCTACTTCTGGATGGGTACCCCAAGGACTGTCAGTCCCAACTTCCCCTCAGTCAGGATTAATAAGAATCACTAACATGACTATAGACCTTTATGATTTATAAAGCTCCTCAATAAAAAGGGAATAATAATAGTTGCCACCTCATAGGATGAGTACTAGATGAGATCATGTAGTTAAAATGCTTAGCACAGTGTGGGGGACATCGCAAGGGTTCAATAACTGTGGCTGTCACTTTTCCCTCCTCCTTTGTCCACTGCCCTTTACCATGGTTCAAAGACAGGACATTCCACTTGCCAAGTACCAACCCTATGTAACTGGCACAAGCTAGGTGATTTATACCTGGGCTCTAATAAGCCACAGTCTCTCTGTGAGAGGTTACAATGATCCCCATCTCATGGATAAAGAAACTGTCCGAGGTTACACGTGGATCTTGGGTTTCGGACTTCAAGGCTTGTGCTCTCTCCATTCCACCATGTACCCTCATGTTTCTCTATTCTGATCGTCCTTACCCATCTTGGAGCAAGGGTACTTCTTGCGAGGAGGTCGCTAAGGCAGTGGAGCAGGGCGGGTTCTCCTCACAAGAATCTAGGACGTCAAGGCCTGCCACCTGCTCCTAGGCTTCAATTTCTCTGCAAGGGCCCTTGGCTAAATTAGGTAATGGGCTAGGACACTGGGAGGGGGTGGGGTGCTCGCTGACCCCAGGATCTGATTGGCCAGGGCATCCAGTCCTGGGGAGCAAGGAGGTGGGAGGAGATGGTGCCTCTACAAATCCCAGGGGCTGGAGCAGACCAGAACATCTTCGGGTGGTGGAGTGCAGAGGAAGTGGCCTGCAGCAGAGGAATCCCTGTGACTAGCAACCATGGTAAGGACAAGAAGGGCCTTTATTCCTTTGCTCACTGGAGCACTTCTGGGCCTCTTTCAGGCCAGATTTGGGTGCTCTGTGGGGCAGTGACTTGGACATTTGAAAATGGAACGTGAAGGTTCATGAAACCCAGGAGGAAGCCTGGGAAGAAAGCCTTGGACTTCTCTTGGAGGGCCAGGGCTGGGATGTTCTGTGCATTGATCCTCAAGGCGTGCCGATTCCCTGCAGACCTGAGACTTCCAGCAATGTTGGTCACAGAACTGTGGGGAGAGAGGGGGTCTCACTTGTGTCTACCTTAGCTTGGTAGAGATGTGGATCCGAGGGCCAGAGTGAGTCACCCAGCAAACCGGTGGCAGGGATGGGCTGCAAGCCTGGCCAAATCCTCCTGGCCAGTGAGAGGAGAAAGGCTCCTCTGGAAGATGGGAGGCCTGCAGGGCCTCGAGCCAGCTCAGGTGCAGGACCCCAAGAGCTCCATGGTTGATGAGAAGGGGCAGAAGATGACAAACCAGAGTTAGAGAGACCTCAGCCTCCCAGAGAGGGGTTCTGATTGGAGATCCCCTTCCCCACGGCACTTCAAGGAGTAACTAAACCCTGGAGGCCAGCTGCTGTTGCCCTTGCCAGACTAAAATTAGCCTGCCCTCCTGACATGGACAAGGAGGAGGGAAGGAGGATTGGGGGCAAGGAGGAGGGCCAGCAGCCAGCAAGCTGAAGAACTCCTTGGATGCCACAGCCCTTCCTCACCATCAGCTGCAGCCCCAAAGCCCCTACCCAGATGCCTTGGCTTAGATGTGACCAGAAACCCTCATAGAAATCTTATTCTCACCCCTACAAGGCCCCCATCACGTTCTGGCCTGCAGGAGTGGCATTTACTCCAGTGACTGCATCATAAGAAGGAAGCTTAAAATCTCTGTGTCTGCAAGTTCCTGAGGGGAGGGATGATGTGTCTCACTCTGACATTTAGTAGGTGCTCAATAACTTGGTGTTGCATTATTTATTTGAGAACATTTATTGAGCACCTATTCAAGTACTAGGCACTGGTAGGAGCTAGGGAAAATGGGGAAATCATGCCTGGAATGGTGTCCAGGTTACAAAGCCCTTTCGCAGCCCTGGTTTAACTTCATCCCTGAAAAGCTGCTGAGAAGAGGTGAGGGGATGAGGGGACATTAAGTGACTTGTCTAAGGTTACTGAGGGATTCCTGATTTGACCACCGATTGACAAGTGAGAAAAGCCTTGGGCATAATCTGTTTCCTCCCTATCTCTCCAAAACTGGGGTTGGGGCCTGTGAGGGCAGGCAGAAGGGGTGGCTAGTTTGGAGTTGTTCTCCTGGAGGACCAAGGGGCACTTACAGAGGTGGGGGTTTAGGAGAACGAGGCTAAGGCAAGACTGTGCCCCTGGACTGCCCCTTCTGCCCTCTGACTCCGTGTCTCCTGCAGACGGACCAGCAGGCTGAAGCCCGGTCCTACCTCAGCGAGGAGATGATCGCTGGTGAGTGGGGGTGGGCAGGCTGGCTATCGGATGATGTGTGCTGGGAGATGTGTGGTGCCCAGGTAGGGTGGGAGGGTAGTAGATGTGAGGCTGACAGTCCAGCCAGGCTCATTTCAGTCCTCTGCCTTCCTTCCCCTCACAGAGTTCAAGGCCGCCTTTGACATGTTCGACGCTGATGGTGGTGGGGACATCAGCGTCAAGGAGTTGGGCACGGTGATGAGGATGCTGGGCCAAACACCCACCAAAGAGGAGCTGGACGCCATCATCGAGGAGGTGGACGAGGACGGTGAGCCGGTAGCCCTCCAGGCAGGGCTGGAGGGTGGGGGGAGAGGCGACCATCCAGGCACGGAGGACTCAGGCTCACTCACCGCCTGTGCCCCTCAGGTAGCGGCACCATCGACTTCGAGGAGTTCTTGGTCATGATGGTGCGCCAGATGAAAGAGGACGCGAAGGGAAAGAGCGAGGAGGAGCTGGCCGAGTGTTTCCGCATCTTTGACAGGTGCTTTGGGGGCCTGGGAGCCGAAGCAGGCGCTGAACAGCCCGAGCTTGGTCGGCAGGGCACAGAGCTTCTCCGGGTGAGGGTCCAGGAGGGGGCGTCAAGCGTGGCGAGCGGCTGCCTGCCCTGAGCCCCGCCCTGTCCCTCCTCCCCGAAGGAACGCAGACGGCTACATCGATGCGGAGGAGCTGGCTGAGATCTTCAGGGCCTCTGGGGAGCACGTGACAGAAGAGGAAATCGAATCCCTGATGAAAGACGGGGACAAGAACAACGATGGCCGCATTGACTTCGACGGTGAGGGCCGCGGGAGCGTGGGGAGCTGGGGACCGAACATGCGGGAGCGTCGGGGCGGGGCGCCGGTGCGGCTGGTACGCACGTGGGTGCCTAGCCTTGGGGCGGGGCGGGCGTATCCTGTCCATCCAAGTTCCTCCCGCCAGTAGGGAGCAGGGAGCTCCGCCAGTTGTTTTTTTTTTTTTCAAATCCTCACTGGAGCCCGGCCCGTGTGGCTCAGTGGATTGAATGTCGTCCCATGGACTGAGAGGTGCCGGTTCGATTCCGGTCAGGGCACATGCCTGGGTTGCAGGCTCCATCCCCAGTAGGGGGCGTGCAGGAGGCAGCCCATTGATGCTTCTCTCTCACATGGATGTTTCTATCTCTCTCTCCCTTCCTCTCTCTCTCTCAAAACATCAATAAAAACATATTAAAAAATAAATAAAAATCCTCACTAGAGGATATTTTCATTGATTTTTTTTTTAAAGTGGGAGGGAAGGAGGGGGGTAGAGAGAGAGAAACGTAGATGAGAGAGAGACACATCCATTGGTTGCCTTCCGCACGAGTCAGGCATCCAACCTGCAACCCAGGTAGGTGCCCTTGACCGGGAATCGGCCCCGCGATTCTTTGGTCCGTGGGCCGGCGCTCTAACTGCTGAGCCAAACCGGCCAGGGCACGGTTGGTTTTGTGCATTTTATCATTTAACTCGAGGCACCCCTTTGGCGGGCCAGAGCCCTGGCCGGGCCTCACTCGTCCCCTGACACTGCACCCCTGGCGCAGGGCTCCGCGTCCCGAGGGGACCCCTGACCTCATGTTCCTCTTCTTCCCGCAGAGTTCCTGAAGATGATGGAGGGTGTGCAGTAAGAAGTCGGCCCTCGCCTCCACCGAGACCGTGCGGCCCTCGGGTGTAGGGGCTCTGCCCCGCCCGGTGTCATTCCCCGCCCAAGAGGGTGGCGCGGCCCCTTCTGGGATCCCCTTCTAGAAGGAATAAAAGCAAACATTGCAAAGCGCGTGGCCTGAGTGAGGGGAGGACCGAGGAGCGGGTGTCAGGGGCCGCCTGGCTGGGCCATAGTGCAGGGCGCCATCCCGCTGGCGCCACCCGAGCTCCCTCCCTCTGGACGAGAGGCGACTGCAGGAGCGGGATGCGGAAGGTCGCAGGAGCCGAGGGCAGGGCCGCTCTGGACGCGCTTGAATAGTCCGCGGCCAGCCACCAGCAGCTGGCGCTGGGCGTGTGCAGCTCCGCGGACCCGCTGCGGTGGCTCCTGGCGCTGCAGGAGGGAGGCCGCAGGGTTTCACTCTGAGTAAGGATGAGCCGGTGGCCCGCGGAGGGTGCGGGGGCCCGCGGGTAGAGTGAAGGCGCGGCAGGAGGCTGGACCTGGGAGGGGGGTAGGGTGTTGAGACGTTCATTCCTCACTGCCCCTCCATTCTGAAGCCTTTGGGTCTTCGGCGTAGGCTACCGGGCTGGGGATGGGGGAGTGGGTGTCCATCTGTCCTTGGCAGCATTATTCCCACTTGACCTTTTTCACTTCGTCTGTTCTGAGCGCTTATAGGTCCCCTACTGGCGACGGTAGGGGGGGGGGTGAGGGCACTCAGCCAGGAAGGAGGTTCTGACCTCATCATCTCCACCCTGTATCCCTGCCTCCGCCTGTCTCCCTGCCTTCAGCCCCTTCCCGTGCGTTCAACAGAGGGCCATCAGCATGATCTAGCTAAAATGAAATGTGGTCAGGCCACTCCCCTGATGAAAGTCCTTCCAGACTCCCCATTGCTTCTAGAATCAAATCCAAATTCCTTCCCCTCCCCCTCCTTCGCTTCCCACAGCTGCCTCTCCCCCTGTTGGTTCCAGCCACATTGGGCAATCTTTCCTGCTGTGGACAGTGGGGATGCACTTTCAAGCCTTTGGGGCTTTGTACATGCTGTTTTCCTTCCTTAGAATGCCCTTCCTCCTCTAATAAGCCTGGCAAATTCTTCAACCCAGTTCAGATATCATCTCCAAGATATCAAGACCAGTTCAGATACCATCGTCTCCTCTCTTGATACCTGCCCTCACTGGCTATGAGCTGGCTTCCATAGTTCTTTGTATCCAACCCAATTATAGCAGGCGCCAGGTCAAAGCTAACCAAGTACAGTGGTAGTTTAGCTTTAGTCGGGCTACCTGAGTTTGAATCCTTACTGCTGGTGACAAATTAAACCACTCTGCTTCAGTTTCCTAATCTATAAAATGGGGATAATGATGGTACTTACCTCACAGGGTTGTGAGAACGAGTTAATGTATGCAAAGTGCTTAGAACAGAACCTGGCACATAGTTTCAGTGTTTAATAAATGCTATCATTAATATCATTATTATTATAATTCTTGAAACGTTGAAGTCCTTGTTATTCATTGCTGCAGCTCTCCCTCTCCAACTCCTTTGTGTTCTCAACTCCCATTCATGTTTCCCAGTTTTTATTTCCATTCAGGACCAGTGCTGGGGTTAGTAATCATCGCGATTGAGTGCCTACTGTGTGTTATGCCCTGTGTCTTGCAGGCATTGTCTCATTTATCCACACACAACCCCAGAGGCACATGATCTAATGATTTCTATTATATTTATTTTTTATTGATTTTAGAGAAGAAAGGAGAGAAAGAGAGAGAGAGAGAGAGAGAGAGAGAGAGAGAGAGAGAGAGAGATTTGTTGTTCCGCTTATTTATGCATTCATTGGTTGTTTCTTATGTGTGCCCTGACCAGGGATCAAACCCACAACCTTGGCGTATAGGGACAATGCTCTAACCAACTGAGCTACCGGGCAGGGCAAATGACCTCCCTTTTACAGGTGAGGAAACTGAGGCCTGTTGAGGTGAAGTACTCAGGCACACAGCTAGTAGCCTAGATGATATCGCTGTGGTGGAAACAGGAACAAGGCTCTTAACTGTGATGCCGTTTACCTGTTAACAGTTCTACCTGGATGTCCTGAGGACTTTAGACTAGCCCTGCCCCAAACTGGTAGGTTCCCCTACTCCTCCATCTTGCTCTCCTGTGTTGCTTATCTTGGGGAAGCTACCCGGAGGGATGGGGCCTAGGTCAGGAATTCTGGAGCCCATTTCCCGTCTCTAATGTACTTGCTGTGCCCTGCTACCTTCTATCTCCCTACCATTTCATCTCTCCTCTCCGTGCCCACTCAGCGTCGTAACTCAGGCCACTGCCATTGTGTACCAGGCTGTTGATAATAGTAGTTAATCTCCTCCCTGCCATTTACTCCCCAGACAGACGACAGGCAGAGGGATCTTTCTAAAAGCAAATCTGATCATGTCAGTGCCCAGTTCAAGGCGTCATTAGCTGCCAGTTGCCCTCAAGATAAAGCCCACACATTTTAACATGGCCTTCCAAGCCCTTGGTGACCCGACATCTATGCTACTTCACCAGTCTTTGTTTCTCCCCTTCTGCTCATCCCCCTGAACTTCTTGCTTTCCAAGCAGTGTGCTTTCTTATTCCAGCTTCATGGCCCATCTTTCTCCAGAAAGCCTTCCTTGACCCTCCTCATCCTTGTTAAGTGCCCCACCTTTTAGCTTTCATAGCAACATGTGAGTCTAGCACCCCACATTTATTGAGTGCTTACCATGTGCCAGGCAGTTCTAATGTCCTTTACTTAATCCTCTGATGTAGCTACTCATGTTCCCATTTTATAAACAGGTTAAGTCTAAATGCTCAAGTGTATACAAGGAACATGGGGATGGAGTGGGGATTCTAACTAACACAGTTCTTCTGCCTACCGGGTCTGAGCTCTTAACCAGCGCTCGGTATGGCACTTTTCCACCCTAGTGCTACACCTGTCTCCCCCCTGAACTTCAACCTTGTTGAGCACAGGACTGTGTTCTTTTTCCTGCTTTATCCCCAAGCATATGGCCTTTACCTTGTAGACACTCCACTGTATCAAGTGAATAGGAATAATAAGTCACACTTTTTCATACAAAATAACACAAATAGGATTTTTTATTTGTCACCATTAAAAGTCTGAATTTTAAACAGCTTCTTGAACTGGCCGTTCAAATCCATCAACTCGCTTCACCATAAAGCTCCATGAGTTTTCCCAATTCAAACTTGGGCTTCTTCAGCATTTTGACTTTTGTAATAAAGACATCATGGAGCCCTGGCCGGTTTGGCTCAGCGGTTAGAGCGTCAGCCTGCGGTCCAGAGAGACCCGGGTTCGGTTCCCACTAAGGGCAAGTACCTCGGTTGCAGTTTGTCCCTGGCCCCGGTTGGGGTCATGTGGGTGATGACCAGTCGATGTGTCTCTCTCACATTGATGTTTCTCTCTCTCTCTTCCCCCCTCTCTCCCTCCCGCTCTATCTGAAGATAAATGCAAAAATGTCCTCGGGTGAGGATAAAAAAAAAAAAAAGACATCATGGAACAGACAAATAGAATGGCAAGCCCTTTTTATGTTTTTTTCCAGTGCTATCAGGAATCAATTTATTGACCACTTCTTTCAAGTCATTTGTCTGTACCTCTCCGGTCATGATTTCCATCACCTTCAGGATTTGGCAGACCTGTCAATGCTGAGCATAAGAGGCTTCCAAATTGGACTGTTGCATTTTTTCGTAAAACCAACACAGAAAAGATGGAGCAAATAACAGCGGTAGTCTTGGCATCAACATGAGCTTCAATCAAGGTCTGCTGTTTTTTAACCATGGAACACATTTTGTCATGGGTAAGATCCATGCCATGGAGATTAGTCAGGCAGTTTTGGCCTTGAACATCCTCAGTAATTAGCTTTAATTTTCTAAATGCAATTTCATCATTCTGCAGATCAGCTAGGCTCACTTCAAAAATTCAGTCCTTGAGACCATCAGATGTGATTTGGGTTCCTTGAGTTCTCGTGGCTAGTGTTTTCCCAATATTTCGCAATATTGGTGCTTTCACATCACACTGAGCTTACAAAATCGATCAACCACTTTGTTCTTGGCTCCCCTTTGGTCGCCTTTCATTCTTGCTGACTGCCACGGTGCTGCTGAGAGCCGAAAGGCAACAGACCTAACATTGAACTGTTCTAGGCTTCTTGTTGCAAGCGTCAGAAACCTAAATCAAACTGACTTATGCCAAAAAGGGATTTGTCGGTTCATGTAACTGGGACACCGAGGCATGAACTGGAGGCTAGAGTGGCAATATCACCTCTCTCCATCTCTCATCTTTTTGTCTCTGCTTGGCTTTCTTCCATCTGCACCTGTCTCCACCAGCAACTCAGGCTGACTCCCTCTTTTTTTTTTTTAATTCTCACCTGAGGATATTTTTCCATTTACAGATGGAGTGGGAGGGAGGGAGGGAGAGAGAAAGAGAAACATCGATGTAGAGAGACACATCGATTGGTTGCCTCCTGCACGACCCCAACCAGGGCCGAGGATGAACCACAACTGAGGTACGTGCCCTTGGCTGGGAATCGAACCTGCGACTCATTTGCCAACGCTTTAACTGCTGAGCCAAATTGGCAGGGCTGACTCCCTCCTCTTATAGCAACCCTATTAGTAAAATCATTTCACTTTCTCCCAGTGATTAATACCAGGGAACACTGATTGGTTCTGAACTACAGTGTAGAGCTGGGTCCCTGTGGCTGACACAAGGGAGGCCACATGACCATGATCAAGAACCAGATGGGGAGGCTTCCCAACGCAGACAAAAATGCATCCACCTTGGCCAGCATTTATTAAGAACCAACTTAGTGCCAGGTTCTGAGCTCTGCTCTTCTGAGACATCCTCTATCCCAGTGATTTGCAAGTTTGAGCGCATTAGAATCACCAGGAGAGATGGTTGGGGCCCAGAATTTGCATTTCTAACAAACTCCAGGTGATAACTGTGCTGCTGGAAGGACACCTGAACACTGCTCTGTATCTTGAACGAGACCACAGCAATGACAGCACCTGGGAACTGATGAAAATGCAGAACCTCAGGCCCTACCCCAGATCAACTGAATCAAAATTTGCATTTGGACAAGATCCCAGGTGGATTTATAAGCACTTTAGATTGGGAAGCAGAGCTCCAAGCTCCGGAGAGCTAAGATTACAATTATAGAGATAAGGAAACTGAGCAAGGACATCCAAGTTCTGCCAGATCTGATAGCCCCAATTCTCACATGTGGCTGCTTGGTGGGATTACAGGGCAGGATAGGGGGCTAGGATAGGAGTAAGAAAAGGGGTGGGTGAGAACCCCCTGCTGTCCTCTCCCCCAAGGCCTGCACAACCAGCTGCAAGCAGAGCTGACCCGTTTGGGTAAATAGGCTGAGACCTGGGCTGTGTTGGAGTGCACCTGGGTGCTGCTTGCTCACCTTGGAGATCTTCCTGTAGGGCCTGGGCCAGGCCTGTCACCTCAGCTTGCTCTTCCCTCTGCTGGGACCCAGCTGGTCAGCACAGGGGTTTCTTCCCAGGGACCCAAAGGCCAGGGCCTGTGGCAGGCCAGTGGAAAGACAGCCCGAGAGGCTGGGACCTGGGCCACTGGGTGCAGCAGCTGAAGGAATTGCTGGAGGTGAGTGTGTCCCTTGGAGTGTGGGGCCATCTGTGGGGGACCTGGGGCAAGGGGCAAGTCAAGAGCTCAGTCTTGAGGGCTCCGACAGGGAATGGCTTTCCTGGCTCTCTCCAGATCCTGGGCCTGCTGCAGGGTGACCTGAGCCTTCTTTCTCCTTTTTCAGGGCCAGAGCATCTATTGTCAGCAGGCAGGTGGCTGGTCCTCCGCACTCCACCCCCCAGCCTATGGTCTGGTTCAGCCTCATCTGTAACACAGCTGGGGCAGCCCCAATAGTCACTAGCACTCCTGGTGCATGTCACAATTCCAAAGAAATAGGCATTTTGTGACACTCATTTTATAGATGAGGAAACAGATGCAGAGCCATAAAGTAACTAAGGTCATAAGGGAACAAATCCTAGTCACCCCACTGCTTGGCCCTTCAGCCTGGACATCCTGAAGGACAAGTGCTTCTCCCGGAGAGGAGCAGGGGTACAAGCCCAGATCCTAGGAGCCTGACTCCGTCCCAACCCTGAGTACTTCCAACTCTAGGTAACGACAAGGCAGAAACTTAACCAAAAATGTATTTATTTAATATATTCATTACAGGGCTCAACCAGAGACTTAATTTAAAAAACAAACAAAACAAATATGACACCATAGCTGACGATACAGAGTCCTATACAGAAATCAAGGTAAGGACAGACCATCTAAGGAAAAAATAAAAAGACAGCACACGGAGAGAGGCTGGACAGCCCGGGTCAGGGCTCTTGGCTGGAGACCTGCTTTGCGTAGGTTTCTTGTAGGTACTTCTTAAAGGCTGGAAGAGAACAGGCAGGCCTTGGTGAGTGATGGGGACAGGATGTGGGCAAGAGGGCAGCAGGGATGCAAAAGTGAGTGGAGTTTGGGAGGAGCTCCCAGAACAATAGAGTCTCTCTCTGCTGCCCACCCAATCAGGTCTCCTGGCTGAGCTCTGCTTCCTGTGAGATTGGGGAGGGGACTAGGGTGCCTTAGCGAGCAAGTTATTTGCACAAAGCTTTGTCTTCTACTTAAAAAGCCCCTCAGCCCACATTAATGTGGAAAGGGTTAATTTTCTGATTTTATATCAACCAGGCAAACCAGAAACGCCAAGCAGAGGTAGGACTGGCTTCCCCCTTAGGACACATTCCCCAGTCACCAAGATCCTTTTGTTTGAAGGAGCCTTTGAAGGCTGGGGAGGGATCACCCAATGCCGGGGGAGGAAGGACTCACCTGTGGGGTTTTTCCAGAGCTCCGCAGCATGTGTGTTCAATGGGCTATCGATGTTGGGTTCTGTGGGTAAAGAGAACAAGATCGATCAAGGGGGTAGAAAAGGCTGTGTGGGGGAGTCCTGACAGGTTCTCTGTTTGGAAGGGAGGGGCTAGTCTCAGAAGTCACCTCCTAGTAGGCTCTGGATGGAGAGCAAGATGGTCCTGACATCATATAGGGCAGACCACTTGTCCTTTAGGATGTCCAGGCAGATGTTACCGTGGGTGTCTACGTTGGGGTGGTAGCAGGGCGTGAGGAATTTCACCGTGGGCGCATTGTATGGGTAGCCACTGGGGAACTCCAGGGAGAGCTTATACCTCAGGTCTTCGTATACCTGGCATTGGAGAAAGAGGCGAGGAGCAAGCTTGCCACCCTGAACCTCATATCCCAACCCAAGCCCCACATAAGGACCTTGGTAGGTCCTTTGAGTTTTTCTGGGACTTGACAAAGACACAGTCTTACATTGGTTCTGGTGTTTCCTCATATCTGGTAAGGACTTCAGGGATCCTTTGGTCTAAGGGCTGTAAATTGGCACCCCGAGGGTTACGACAGCTGTGCTTTTCAGTCCAATTAGAATATTAGTTGCTAAGATGTAAAAATGGGGAGATTTTGGGCACAGATCTGGAGTTCTGACTTCTCTTAAACCAGATGTGCAGCAATGGGAAGCTGCCATCTGGAGACCCGAGCCCTCTCATTGGCCAAAGTCCTCACTTGTCCTCCATTCTTTTCCTTGTGGAGGAATCTAAGATGGACAGCCTTGCTTTAAACCCACCTTCTTGCTGTACAGAAGTGGAGACCAGGGCCACAGGCTCAGAGCACAGGGGCGTGTCCTGCCTGCCTAAAGGCTGGAAGCAGATCTGGCACTTGGATTATTTCACACCCCATCTCTCCCAAACCCATCAAAGTCACACTCACTCACTCCAGCCCTAGACTTACTGTGCCAGCTGCTCCATGGATGGTCCCCACCCATTTGAAAAGGTTGTCTGATTCAGGGAAGGCGGAAATTCCTTTGTCACCAGACATCTAGGGAGGAAACACAACACTTGCCGGGCTGCTGAGAGCACTCCTGGGAAGATGGGTGAACCCCTACCCCGTAACCCCATCAAATTCTGATCCAAAATAAGGCCTCAGGCCAAACTGATAGGAAGTGGTTAGACTCCTGGGGCTGAACATGCCCCTCTAGGGAGGAGTACTGGGATCATAAAGGTTCTGGGCCAGGCTAAGGAGGGAGGGATTATGCAGGGAAGGAGAAGGCATCTCTGTACTCACAATCTTGTTGGTTGCTACAAGATTATTCAATTCAATGTGCTACTGAGTGCCAGTTCTATATAAAGCCAGAAACTGTTCACAGACTAGGGAGACATACAATACGGGCACTGAAGGATTTGAGTTGAATATTCAGGGTTAATGTAGAAAAGGTCATCTAGGATGGAAGCATCACAAGAAAGACAGGACTGGAAATATTAAGAGTGGAGAGCTGGGCGTGGCTAAAGCTTAGGGCAGGGAAATAGGGCCAGGCATGACAGGGGAAGGCCTTATATGGCTTCTGGGAACTGTTTGAGGGATTACTTCACTGTGGGGAGATGGGATTAGGAATAGAGACTGCTGGAAGAAAAGGTATAGGTGGGGCATATGAACTTCCCAGAAGAGCGAACTGGACTCATCTTTTACCCCTCTCCTCTGTGTCTCCTAAAGAGCTGGTGTGGGAGAGGAGGCTACTGACGAGTGAGGGCAAAGTGGGGGAGTGGAGCAACTGGCTGGGGATCTGGGGAGGTAGTCACTCACCATGAGGGTCATCAGCTCCTGCTGTAACCTGCAAAAAGAGAAGTTGGAGTCACTGGGAGTCTGGATGGGACAGGACTCCAGATGGGACCATCTCCTCCAATCTCTCTGAAGGAGCCGTCATGGATTCTCCCTACCCTGAGGTGAGACTCAGCTCCGGGGCACACTCCCATTTCCACAGGAGGGTCCTGAGTCCTCACTCTCCTTACTTCCAGCCTCTTTCTTTTTTTTTAAAAATTAACCCAATTTATTTATTTATTTTTTTAATCCTCACCCGAGGATATTTTCTATTTATCTTCAGGTAGAGTGAGACAGAGAGAAACATTGGCGTGAGAGGGAGACATCGACTGGTTGCCTCCCGCACGACCCCGACCAGGGCCAGGGACGAACTGTAACGGAGGTACGTGCCCTTGGCCGGAATCGAACCCGCAACCCGCGGGCCGACGCTCTACCGCTGAGCCAAACCGGCCAGGGCTACTTCCAGGCTCTTACAGAACGGTTCTAGCAGGTTCTTAACCCTCGCTGCTCCTCTGGCGTCTCTCCCCGTGCCAGATCTCGACATTTCTGTCCTCTGCCGTCCCCACAACGCCACCGAGACTCCTAGCGCATCTTCATCTTGGCTCACCCGCGGAGGATCCTGGCAGCGTCCCTACACCTTCCGTCCTCCCTCGGGAAGGTCTCTAAGAGCAGCCCCAGATCCTAGCATGTGCCCGCCCCATCTCAGCCGCTCCGGGGCGAGGGAGTCCCGGAAGTCTTCCCTCTCGGCCCCACTGCCCAGGGCGTGCCAGGCCCAGCCTTAACTCCGTACCACTTACCTCTTGCCCACCGGGCCGCGGGCGGCGCCCCCGCTGGGCTCGGCTCCTTTACGAGCTGCAGCGACGCTGGTGGTGGCTGGGTCGCGGTTCTGGGAGGCCATCCGAGCAGCGCTGGTAGGAAGACAGACACGAACTCGGAGAACACGACTGTAACTGCAGGGATGCGGGCCCGCCCGCCCGCATTTGAATTGTAACCCTCCGGCAGCACTGGCCAATCAGCGGCTCGCTTGGGTTTGATCCAGCCAATGGGAAGCGCCGGAGGGCTGTCACCGTGCAACTGCTAGACTCACCCACCAGTGCACCACTACCGAGCGGCGGGAATCCTGATTCTAAGGGGCGATTGGCTGGAGAGGCTGCCATTAAAACGAATCTGCAGTGGATTGGTGGCCTTTGGAAAACGGCGACCATTAAAGGGCTAAGAAAAAAATCCACGTGAACCCCTGCCAGCCTTGCTAAGTGGTTAGCGCTTAGGCCTGCACATCGAAAGGTTGCGGGTTCGTATTCTCGTGTCCTGCGGGAGGCAACCAGTGGATCTCTCTCTTTCCCTTGCTCCCTCCCACTCTATCTAAACATAAAGATCAACGAAAAATATCCTCGGGTGATGATTAACAACAAGGAAAATATATTTAAAAAAGAAATAGTCCACGTGGATATCAAATGCCTAGCACCCCCAACCAGGAATCCTACTCCCAGGGAAAGGCAGGGAGGGTCTCTAATCTTGCAGCAGTGGGTACTGGTACCCTTCCCTGAAATCGGAAACCCCTGCCTCTCCCCTTAAACCCCTGCCTTTCCCCTTATTACAATGTCCTGGGCCCATGGTGAGGCGAAAACCTTGAGGCTGATGGCAGCCTAGCAGTTGACTCCCTATTAGAAAATAGGTTCATATGCTGCCTCTCTATATAATTCAGTGTTTTAACCTATAAAATAGGGGTAATAAAAGCCACTCTGACCCTGGCCAGTTTGGCTCAGCGGTTAGAGCTTCCACCTGCGGTCCAGAGAGACCTAGGTTCGGTTCCCGCTAAGGGTGTGTACCTCACTTGCAGTTTGTCCCCGGCCCTGGTTGGGTCGTGTGGGTGGCAGCCACTCGATGTGTCCCTTTCATGTCGATGTTTCTCTCTCTCTCTTTTCCTCTCTCTCCCTCCCACTCTATCTGAACAAAAATGGAAAAATGTCCTCGGGTGAGGATAAAAAAAAAAAAAGCCACTCTGCATTTTTCTTCTGGTCTGTCATCAACCCACCATGGTGCTACCCATTACATTCTGCTACTGCCGTACCTTCGTTGGGTGAAGAAATAAGAAATAGAGGACAGGGAGGTGTGCAAGGTGTTCCCAGCTTCATCTTATAAAGCAAGATGCATATGCATGGGGCAGCAGGACCTCCCTGGGTCTAACCTGGGATGGGAGAGGGGTACCTGGTCCTTTTTTCCTCTACCCACTTCTAGAGCCCTTGATGTTTTGTCAGCCCCCACAAGGCAGAACACACAGCAGGCTCACCATCTGTGTTTATTACAAACTGTTTAATTGCTTATCTTAATAACTTTACAAATATAGAACTACATGCCAGTCTGGGGGTGCTCTGTAGTGAGTCACTACAAACTAGCCCAGGCACAGCTTAATGCTGCTATCATCCACCTAGGAGCAGTCTCAGTGGTGGCCTCAGCCACGGGGAAAGAGGGTCTTGAATTCGGAAGGCTGCCAAGTGTAGCCAGGGCACCTGGCTTCAGGTCTGTGCAGGTGCTTCAACCGCACGATGCTCATTCTCTGTCCGTTGCGTCTCCATGTACTTTCGCATCTTCTCAACTATCCATGAGGGCAGGACAAAGGATTTCAGCTCCTCTAACTTCAGGTCCAGGCATCCTCTGGCACAGACATTGAGGAAAAAAGTTAAAAGACAGGATGTAGGCCCAGGCTCATCCTGGGGGCTACTGTAAGGCAGGGGGGAGGGTAGGGGACAGATCTGGCTTTACCTGTAATCATCGCTGGCAGCGAGGTCCCGGATGTCCTCCTCAATGAGGAGGTAGGCCTGGGGCAGGAGCAAAGGAGAGTGATCATCAACTCTGATTCATTTCTAACTCAGCTTTATTAAACATTTGCTTAATGTAAGGGCTGTAAGGGAGGGGGACAGCTTATAATTTAGTAGGGGAGAATAAGTAGGGACAGACTATCTGGGGAACAGTTCCTGGAGACAATCTTTTACTCAAAAAGAAACAATGGGTGAGGGAGTGGAGACTGATACCTATAACTTCTTACTCTTTTATTTCATTTATTTTTTCCTTTTACTGATTTTTAGAGAGAGAGGAAAGGAGAGGGAGAGATAGAAACATTGATGAGAGAGAACATCGACTGGCCGCCTCCTGCATGCCCCGCACTGGGGATTTGGCCCACAACCTGGGCATGTGCTCTGACCACGAATCAAACTGGCGACCTCTTGGTGCATGGGACAATGTTCAATACACTGAGCCACATCGGCTGGGCTCCTTTGGGTAATTTGACTGTCTTCATCTTTTTTTTTTTTTAAATATGTTTTTATTGATTTCAGAGAGAGGGGAAGGAAGGGAAGAGAGAGAGAAGGGGGGAGAGAGAGAGAGAGAGAGATCAATGTGAGAGAGACGCATTGATTGGCTGCCTCCTGGAAGGGGCTGCCAGGTGTGGCAAACAAGTTTTATCCCCTTTGACAAGGGGTGCTGCCTGGGCACTGTGTTGGGAAAAGATTGTTATTATTATTTGTTAATTCTCACTGGAGGATCTTTTTCCATTAATTTTTTTTTTTAAGGTAAGAGTGTGAGGGAGGGAAGGAGAGAGAGATACATTGATTGGCTGCCTCATGCACTACCCTGATTAGGGCCAGGGATCAAATCTGCAACCCAGGTATGTGCCCTTGGCTGTGAATTGAACCTGAGACCCTTTGGTCCTCAGGCCGAGGCTCTAACTGCTGAGCCAAACCAGCCAGGGTGATGAAAGATTCTTTTTTTTTAATCCTCACCTGAGGATATTTTTCTATTTATCTTCAGATAGAGTGGGAGGGAGGGAGGGAGAGAGAGGGAAACATCATTGTGAAAGGGACACATGGGGCCGGGGTTGAACTGCAACTGAGGTATGTGCCCTTGACCGCAATCGAACCCGAGATTCATTGGTCTGCGGGCCGACGCTCCAACCACTGAGCCAAACCGGCCAGGGCCGATGAAATATTCTTGAACGGTGTCTGGTGCAAGTGTTGTGATCAATGAGTGAAATCTGTCAATGGGCACGAGGGATAAGTAGTATTAAGTGTGTCTTATACCTGCCATTCTTCTGCACAGCTAATAAAATCTAAATATGAGGGATGAGGTGGGGAGGTGGTGAGGGGTTGCTGCATGGGAGACCTAGGGACAGTGAAGGGAACCCAGGGATTACAGCTTGCTGTTCAGCATGAAGGAATGAGCCCTCTTTACTCTTACAAGCCTCCCTTTCTACATTCATCAGTCTTAGAGAGTCTCACAGATTTGCAGGTAAGCTCCCTCCAATAGCCAGAACCCTGGCCCCTGGGCTGGGTGTGTCTTTGGCAGTGGCACGAGGGAACAGTGCTTACCATCTTGCCCCCTGTTGCCCGCATGTGATGTTGTTCAGCCAGCCAGTGCTTGTCCTGGGGATCAGCTGCATACTGTGAGGGATGAAGTCACAGGGGGGACATTAGCCTGGTGCGAGGGGCTTTCCTCACGTGGTCCCAGAGCATACGCTTGGCCCTTGAGCAGCCCTTATCAACAAGACCTTGTCCTAGCTGGGGGAATGTAGAGGACTCACCAACCTCTTCAGAGCAAGTGCAGTTGAGCCCAGGAAACTAGGGGTGGGACTCAATTTCCAGAGATTTATTTCACATCTAATCCCCAACCCCTTCCTTTCTCAAAACACAGCATCTCTAGCAATGGGTTGGACTTAAGACTATTATTATAAGAGCTCTACTCCTCTTTGAGATAATGATCTGAGGAAACTTATAACATATATGATTATTATGGTGAACATATTTTCTAAAAGAAAAATCAGGACACTTCATGTTCAGGGGGAGGAAGGAGAGCATCAGTTAAGAATCTGGTTTTGAAATTTGACAAAAAAGGTTTAAAATCTGGTTTCTGCCACTTATTAGATCATGTAAACCTGGGCAATAATTTCCTTGAGATTCAGTTTCTTCATTTGTAAAACAGACAGTATTAATATTACAAGGTTGTTAAGAATAAATAAAATGGTGCATAAAAGGTGCTAAATGTATGTAGTATCTGACACATAGTAAGTGCTCAATAAAGGTAGGTTTTATAAAATAGGCAGAACATTTGAAATAGAGAGCAAGCTGGGAAATCTGTAAGGTTACTACCTGTGAGTTTAAATAAGTATTTCACTTCCCATGTAATATAAACGTCAGTCAAAAACCTAAAAGTGTGCATTTTCTGACCTAGCGAAATCCAATTTCCAGGGATTTACCCTTCAGAATCACCAACACATGTACACAAGGATGTTTGGTGCAGCATTGTTTATGATAGCAAAACTGTTGGGAAAAACGTAAATATCCCAAAACAGAGGAATGATTAAATGAATTATGGAATATTTATTCTATGAATTTTATACAGTTGTTAAAATGAGGGAGGCAATTTAGTAACATGGACAAATCTTTAAGATATTACCCATTAGATCTACAGTGGTTAGCATACTTTTTCTGTAAAGGGCCAGTTAGTAAATATTTTAGGCTTTGCCAGCCACATACATCTTTGCCACATACTATTCTTCATAAAAAAAAAAAAAAAAATCACCCTTCACAAATGTAAAACCTCTTTAAAAATGTAAAAATGTTGGACTTGACTCAGACCATAGTTTGCCCTATGTACAATGTAAACCCCATGAGGGCCAGGAGTTTTTTTGTCTGGTTCACTGCTGTATCTCTAGCACTTTGCGAATGCTCAGCACTCAATAAGTATTTGTTCAATGAAATGAATGAATTTTTGGGTGAAAAAAATAAAATCAGAGAACAATATGTATAGTACGATTTCAACAACATAAAATACCACTAAAGGACAAGGAAGGACACACACACGCACGTGCACACAGAGGAAGGGAAATGAAGGATGCTACCACGTGGTCAGTGGGACCTCTAGGGGAGGACAGAGTCAAGGGTGAAGGAAACTGTGTTTTGTTCCCTATTAGCTTATGTATTGTATGAATCTTTTTTTTTGGTTTTGTTTTGTTAATCCTCACCCGAGGATATATTTTTTTCCATCGATTTTAGATGCAGTGAAAGGGAGGAAGGGAGGGAGGGAGAGACAGAGAGAGACACATCAATTGGTTGCCTCTTGCATGACCCGACCAGGGCTGGGGATCAGACCTACAACCCAGGTACGTGCCCTTGACCAGAACTGAACCCATGATCCTTCGGTCCAAGGGCCAACGCTCTAACTGCTGAGCCAAATCGGCCAGGGCTGTTGTTTGAATCTTTTTACAAGAATGGATTTATATATTATTTCTATAATTTAAAAAAGTTAAAAAGTTAAAGAAAAATTTGAATAATGCCTTTAGGACAGAAAAATGGGCAAAAGATATAGTAGGCAGTTTACAGAATTAATATAAACAGACTGTAAATGAATTAAAAGATGCTATCGTCACGAATAGAGATTGAAAGTACAACAACACAAACATTTTTCCTTCACTTATTAGACTGGAAAGATTAAAATGAGAGATAGTATCCACTGGTAATGGGAGTGTGAGCTGGGAGTTTATTATAAATGGTAGGTCTAAGAATTGGGTAATAATAATTAATGTTTATTGTGCCCTTGCTACGTACCAGGCATTGTGTTGGGTGCTTTACTGGACTCTCTCTCTTAATTCTACCAACCCTATGAGTTGGTCTGTATCACTCCCATTTTATTTATTTATTTTTAATTTTTTTTCTTTATTGATTTTAGGGAGAGAGGAAGGGAGAAGTAGGGAGAGATAGATATATCAATTGTCTGCCTCCTGCATGCCCCCCACTGGGGACTGGGCCCACAACCTGGGCATGTGCCCTGACCGGGAATCGAACCGGTGACCTCTTGGTACATGGGTTGATGCTCAACCACTGAGCTACACAGGCTGGGCTGTATCACTGCCATTTTAAATATGACAAAACAGAATCAGAGATGTGGAACCAGGACAGAAACCATACTCTTAATCATTGTGCCACAGGAATTCAAGGTAGGCCCCAGAGCATCTTCATTTGGGGGATGATGCAAGCAAGGTCTTGGAGGACGTGGATCTTAGAGAACAGTCAGGCAGAGATAACGGTGGGGGAGGAAGGTTATCCAGTTAAAGGGAACAGCAGGGATGAAGACACTAAGAGAAGAAAATTAAGAAGTAGCAAGTAGATAAATTGTCTAGGTATTGGGAATACTAAAATGTAAGATTGAAAAAGTAGAGGAAGCAGGTCTGCCCTTCAAAGAACTTGAACCTGCACAGAATGTAGCAGACAGAGTCCATGACTCCGGGACATCAGAGGGGATATGTAGTTCTGGCAAGGGGCACAAAACCTTGTGAATAGGTGCAAAAAAACATGACTTGCATATACATGCAGTTTTTTTCCTCTAATATGTTTGGGTGCTTTTGTGACTGATAAAAGACAAATACAGTTAAGAGGGTGAATGAATTCATGATTCCTGCCCATTCATTCTTTTCACAAACACTGGAGATCAAGCACAGTTGCTTTCAGGGGGGGAGTCCCCTCTCTGAAAAGGGTTAGAAGTACTGCCTTGCTCCCATCTCTTTACAGACAACTGAATAAGGTAGTGGTTAAGAGCTCAGGCTTTGCTGAGGACAGACCTGAATTTGTACCCTGATCCACTAATTACTAGCTGAGTAGTTCTGAGCAAGTCACTTAGTCTTTCTAAACCATACCTATCTTAAAGGGCAGTTCCATGAGATAAGGCAAGTGTAGCACCTAAAACCAAGTTTGGCACACAACAAACACACAGGCAAGTAGCTATTATTATTGAGGCACAGAGGTGTTGAGTAAATTACAAAAGGTAAATTAAAGGTCAAGGGCAAACAGAGGGGCAACTAGAACCCAGACGCCTGACTCCCAGATCAGTGTTTGTCCTAGGCTTCTTTGTGCCATCTAGAGTTCCCAATGTCATATATTTCCCTGCAGCGGCCTGCCTAACCCCTGGCACTCACCTACCTTAAAGAGGTGTGGGTGCTTGATGTAGATTCTCCCTCTGGTGCCCCCCATGCCCAGGGCTCTGAAAAGTAACAGACAGTGGTAAGGATTCCAGCAGCTGTAGTCCTAGGGGTGGACTCCTCCCTTAATGCCAGAGCTCTTAGACTTACTTGTTGGCTCGAGATCCTAACACAAAGGTGGTGGATTCATTCAGCCGAGCTGGGTCCCACTGTGCAACAAACAGACAGGCTGGTGAGGGGGAGGTTCATCTTGTGGGCAGATGGATCCCCCCCCCCCCCCCCCCAACACCACCCTTATCCATTATTCAAAACAGTTGATTCAAGAAACTGAATACTTACCATATGCTAGGCCCTGTGCTAGACACTGGGGATAAAGAGATGAGTAAGATCGTCTCTGCTCTCCAGGGGGCCACAGACTTATGTGTACAGATAATTATACCATCACGAGATGGGCAATGATGCGGGCGAGCGCAGTGTGAGGGGTGCCAACGGGGAGGGTAACAAGGAGGCTTCCTTAAAGAGGTAATTCCCAAGTTGATTTTGAAAGGGTGAGCACAAGTTAGACAGGGTAGAGGAGAGGAAGAAGGGGCAGCATGAACAAAGGCAGGTGAGAGATGGTTTGGCATGCTGGAGAGCCTACAAGCAATTCTGTGTTGCTAAGAGAGAGGGCACAAATTAGGGAGTGGCAATCAGTGAGGCTGGAGAGAGAGGCAGAGAGGGGCTGGAGGCCCTAGTACATCTTGCTCATTCTGGAGGCTATGGGGAGTCACTAGGGCCTCTGCACAGGGGGAGCCAGATTTGCTTTGAAGATAGCTCACTCTTCTGCAATGTGGCTAATGGATCTGCAGTGGCGGACAACAGGCAGGGGGTGGTTTAGAGGGTGTTGTAATAGCTCACTCTTCTGCAATGTGGCTAGTGAAGTGGCAGACTATAGGCAGGGGGTGCAGTTTAGAGGTTATTGTAATAGAGAAGTTAAAAAAAATGTTTTCTTTATTGATTTTAGAGAGAGAAGAAGGGAGAGGGAGAGGGGGAGAGAGAGAGAGAGAAATAGAGACATCAATGAGAGAACATCGATTGGCCGCCTCCTGCATGCCCCCCACTGGGGATTGGGCCCACAACCTGGGCATGTGCCCTGACCAGGAACTGAACTGGCAGCCTCTTGGTGCATGGGTTGACGCTCAACCACTGAGCCACACCAGCCAGGCTGTAATGGAGCAGTTGCAAATGAAGATGAGGGCCTGAGCTAGGATAGCAGTAAAGATGAAGAAGAGGGAATAGCCACTGTGATATATTTAGGAGGTAGAAGCATCCAGGACTTGACTGGATGCAGAGAGGAAGGAAAAGAAGAGCAAAGATGACTACAGTAGAGACAGTAAAAGAAGGCCCGAGGAAAGATTCTGCTTTCCATTTTGGACATCTGAGTTTGAAATGCTACGAAAATTCCAGGCAGGGAGGTCTAGCAGACAGAAGGATATGAGTTTCAAACTAGAAAGGGAGTGTGGGACAAACCAAGAGGTATGGCAACTTTAACACATGCTGGTCCCTGAAACCATACGAGTGAACGAGTTAGATCATCCAGAGAGAAACAAGATGGAGAAGTGGGCCAAGGAGAGAATTCTGGGTAACACCTATTTGTATGGGTTATTGCTGAGGAAGAATTCACAAAAGAGAGAAAGGATGTTTGGAGAAGAACAGAAAGACCCGAAAGACCCAGGAGAATGTAAGATCACCTGTTTTAAAGGAGCAGAATTTTATTTATTTATTTATTTTAAATTTTATTTATTGATTTGAGAAAGAGAGAGAGAGAAACATTGATTTGTTGTTCCACTTAATTATGCATTTATTGGCTGCTACCTGTATGTACCCTGACCGGGGATCGAATCCACAACCTTAGTGTATTGGGACGATGCTCTAACCAGCTGAGCTACTGGGCCAAGGCCAAAGGGAGCAGAGTGTCAGAAGAAAGGTGTGGCCACTGTGTGAAAGCAAACGGCCAGTAGGACAAGAGGTGGACCCTTTATACGGGATACAGCCTCAACCAGGGCAGTGGAGCTTTTACCTACCTTACTGAGCTGGGCTGCCACATGTGATTTTATTTAAAGAAAGGAGTCTGCTGCTAATTGAGCTTGCAAACAACTGTTCTGGAGGCAACCGAGGCTAATGGTTAAGAGCACAGACTCTGGTGTCAACGGATCTTGTGTTTGAGACTCGGCTCTACCACTTACTAGTATGTGACTTTGAGCAGGGCCCTAAGCCGCAGAATACACTCAAATGTATTAAGCATATAAGATAGCTAAATAAAATATAATTTCTGTCCACAGGGAGTTGGCAGGAAAGGAAGCTCCTCAACTATAGAATGGTAACAGAATCATTTCAAAAGGTTGTTACAAAGATTAAATGAGATAATCCATGTAAAGATATAGGACAGTGCCTGTCACATATTAAGTACTCATAAGTATTAGTGACCACTAGCTTTTACAGGGAGAAGGCTTCAGCAGACTCAAGCCTTCTCTTTGTTTTACCCTAACTCTGCCCCCTACTTGGGATCCTTCTGGGAGGCCAGCACTGTGGGTAGGGGAGGGGGCGAGATGGCTCTGGAATGGCATGCACACATCTCAGCACCCCCAGCCCCTTTCCCTCATGGTGGGTCTCAGAGCCTTGACTGAGTCTCCTTGGGATAAAGGTCACTGCCATGCTCACATAATCATACCTTGGGGCCTTCTCGGCGAATCGGTTCACAGGATTTTGGTTTCCACCTGATTGGAAGGAAAACAGAAAGGTGAGTTCTCCAAGTTCAGGTCCAGGACTGGCAGAAAGCTGACTGGTGGGCGTGGGAGTTCCCCACACACTCACTTTTGCCCTGGGTATACTTTTTCCTGGTAACCCATTAGAGGAGGTACACAGGGACAAAAGCCCTGGACTAGAAGCCATCCTAGGACTAGCTCTGACATCAAGTCCGAGAACTTCTTTGAGTTGCAGTTCTCGTCAGTCAAAGGAGATGACAGCAGCACCTGCTGTTGTGTTAGTGAGGAATGAACTCACTCAGGTAGGACACGAATCTAAGGTCTGATGATTACTACGGCCGCACCTCCTAAGCCAGGGCTCCAAGCTATCCTCATTGCTTATCGCTTTTAACCAGAACAGTGAGGCTTTATCTGCTTTATGTATTGGGCTTCCCTGTAAAGTTTTGTTTGAAAAAAGATTCTGTTGCTTTAAAATCTTTGAAAATGACCATCCTACAGGGAATGGAGTAGTTTTGCCCTTTGTTAGCTATATGACCTTGGGCAAGTAATTCTGAGTGTTTCCTCATCTGCAAAATTAGTTATACCTTCTTTAGAGGGTGGTTGTAAGGATTAAAAGGTACATATGTTAGGTGTTTAGATCAGTTGTGGCACATTATAAACATCCAATGAAAGAAAGTTGGGTGTTTAGTCAAGCTGGGCTGAACAGTTCTGGGGCCAAAGCAGGATAAAACCACCCCCTCCTCGCTGCTTTCTTTTCCTACCCCTCAAACCCTCCTCCATGGCGACTTAGATAAACAGATCTGACTTCTACAGGAGCAGAACGCTGGTCTCTTTTCCTCCAGGTGCACTCCCTCCCCATTCCTCCCTTGGGCTCCATTGGTCCCTACTCACACCATGCCGGTGGCTGCCCGGTCATTTGACTGGATGTGTCCAGGAGGCCGTCCCTTCCTCTGCCACAAAGAACAGCTGTCAGAGACCTGACCCTGTGGAAGCCCCTCCCCACCCCACTGGCAGGTCCAGGGTCACTGGTGGAGATGGTTTTCCCAAAGAGACCAAATGGTGCTTGAGGGTGAACAGGGAGAGTGAGTGTTTCCAGGGTCCCTGCCTCTCATGCTAGAAAGGCCCACCGCCTTCCCCGGAGCTGTGAGGCCTTTCCCAGCCAGAAAACGTGGAGATGGTTTACCTTTTTGGGAACGGGACTTCCTCGATGGGCACCTTCCTCTTCTACTTGCCGACCACGCTACAGAAAAAGGAAAGGGACTCAGTGGAAGGCCAGTGCCTGGGGGCTGCACGTTCCTTGGGATTGCAGAAGACAGGGCCCCTGGACCATACCCTCCAGCCCCTCCCTGAGCCAGGCCCAGAAACCCTTCCAGCATGATGCTATTTGGACCTGGTCCTACAAATGGGTGGTATATGGAATGCCCTGGGGCCACAGAGTTCACTTGCCCCCCAGTCTGATCAGTCTCCCCCTCCAAAACCCCAGGACAGTGACTCTGACCTTTATTCCTGGAAGCTCATGGGTCAATCTGGGTATAACTTTTTCTCCATCTGAGAAAAGGAGTTTAGCCTGAAGGGAAAAGACCGTGTTAACAGTCACTATTTCGGTGGGAAGCTTCCTTGCCTTCATTTTTACAGACATACTCCAAGCTGGGTGACAGCTATTTCATGGTCAGCACAAAGGCACCTCAAGATACACATATAAGCAGATATTCATTTAATTAATGATCACTGTTGCCTGGCCTGTGTGGCTCAGTGGATTGAGCATCGTCCCACGGACTGAGATGAGGGCCACTTCAGATGGAGTGGCCGGGGATGGCCTCTCTGATGAGGTGATATGTAAGCTAAAGCTGAAGAAAAGGAGCCAGCTGTATAATAAGCTAAGGGTACAGCATATTGGGCAGTGAGAATACAAGTGCAAAGGCCCTGAGTTGGTGTGCGGGAGAAGCAGGAGTCCAGTATGGCTAGGATATAGTCAACAGGGGCAGGTGGGCTGAGATGAAGTTAAAGAGGCAGGAGCTAGTCCATGTAGGGCTGTGTGAGTCATGGTAAGGCATGAGGGTTTTATTCTGCCTGCAAAGGGAAGTCACTAACATGTTTTAAAGAGCAGAGTGAGCCTGGCCAGTGTGGCTCAGTGGATTGAGCATCGACCCATGCACCAAGAAGTTGCCGGTTCAATTCCCGGTCAGGGCACATGCCCAGGTTGTGGGCCAGATCCCCAGTGGGGGGCATGCAGGGTAGCCAGTCGATGTTCTCTCTCATCGATGTTTCTATCTCTCCCACTCCCTCCTTCTCTCTCTAAAATCAAAAAAAAAAAAAAAAAAAAGAAAAAATAATAAAGAGCAGAGTGAGACAATCTGATTCATCTTTGAAAAGATGGTGTGGATGCTGTGAGAACGGAATGGAGGAAGGCAAGAGTGGAAGCAGCCCAGGGCTGAGACATCCATTTGAGAATCATCAGCAGTTAAGTTTTTAGGCTTCAAAGCCCAGGACTAGATGAAATCACCTAGAACGAAAATGAGCCACAGAAGAGAAGGGGTCTGAGGAATGAACTCAGAGTGCACCAACAGTCAGAGGTCAGGTAGTTAGAGGTCAAGTGGAGATGATGAGCTGACCCAGGAAGCTGAGGGGTGTGGCCAATGAGGCTAGAGCCAAGAGAGGAACATTCTAAGAAACATGACATGATCCATTGCGATAAACGCCACCAAGTGGAGTAAGCTCTCACTGACAGGATTAAGTTCTGCCCTTTCAAAGCTGAGGTCCAGGCCCTGATCTTGCTCTTTTCTGAGGCTGTGCCTGAGTAGCTGGCCCGCCAATCTTCTTATGAGAATTACCTTATAGACCTGAACTCAAACCAGCCCTTGTGGCTTTGATTATGAAGGAATTCCCATCTCTGACAGCTAATGCTTTCATAGTCAAGTGCAGAGTCTGGGTGATGCTGACAATTTCTATTAATAACAGCAGCTGACACACACAGACAGGTGCACTACTATCTTGGAGTCACAGCCATTTATAGACTTGATGTCATGCCTACTGACCACACCCTGAGAGGCAGGGAGGCAGAAAGGGTGCTAGTCCCCATGATACCCAAAGGGGCTGTGACTACTTGAAGGACCAAGTCACAAGTACTTGCAGAAGAGAGATGGACCTTAGCTCTTCTAACCCTTGCTTGTTCTAAGCTACAATTTCTTCATCTGTAAATTAGGGATTAAAACATCTTCTGTACAGGGTTTCTTCTGAGATGTAAATGAACAAATGATGTGAAAACATCTATCACAGTACCTGGCATGAAGTAACTACTTCCCTCCCCTGTGGTCAGCAACACCTCCAAGCCCTATCTGGATGTAAGTGGCTTCTCCGTGTCCCCCCCCATGATGGGATCACATTTCTCAGTGGAGCCTCGGGCTAAAGCCTGTGCCTACATCTCGTCCTACTTGGCCTCACCTGCTCCAGGCAGCTCCGACAGGCCTCCTGGATCAGCTGCTCTGCGTCCACTTCTTCCCCAACATTGTCTCGCACATTCAGTGCTGCCTTCTGGAAGAACTAGGGAGAAGTACAACGACGAAAAGTCAGAAGTCCTGCTAATTTGCATCCACTTGAAGGAAACCGAATAAAAAATAAGTTTTAGCTCTTTCCGCCATCTTGGGGCCTGTGGAGGCCTGCTGGGAACAGGACTTCTGAAACGACAGATATGTCTGGAAGGCCATTTTTGCTGGTTATAAGTGGGGTCTCTGGAACCAGAGGGCGCACACAACTGTTCCTAAATTTGAAGGTGTTTATGCTTGAGATGAAACTGAATTTATCCAGGCAAGAGATGTGCTCATGTGTACAACCAAGGCAAAGAACAGTGACTCGTGGTGGCAAACTGAACAAAACCATTTGGGGAAAGGAACTTGTGCTCATGGAAACTCATGAAAATTCTGAAGCAACCTTCCTGCTAAGGCCGTTGGACACAGAATCTGTAATGCTCAAGGATTTAAACTTCTTGAAAAGTAAATAAAAGTGTATTTGTTCTCTTGTATTTTTGTTAAATGGCTTAAACATAAAGAAATAAATAGAAGAGAAGCTTTTATTATACCCTCACAGAGAAGGGAAAAGTGATTATGAGCATGGCTTTGAGGTCAGACGGATTTAGATTCACAACCCAGGCTCATTTCCCTACTCTATCCTCGTTTAAGGAGGAGCATAATCATAGAGGGGCCCGAAGCATGGTCATTACAGCATTGATGTGTAAACAGTGTAAAATAAAATAAATAACCTAAATGTCCAGGTATAAACTAAGTAAATTATGGCATAGCCATACCAAGAATATGCAAATATTAAAAATCACAGTAAGGACATATAGGAAGATATATTTTTGACATGAAAGGTATTCATAATATACTGTCAAGTGAAGGAAGCAAGTTATAAAATAGTTTTGCATCATATGAGCCTATTTATGTAAAATAGCAAAAAGTAAACACAGAGACAAAAGAACTGTAACAATATATGTTAAAGTAATAGTGGTGATCTCATGGATGATAGCTTTTTTTTTCTTATCTCCATTCTCTCAGTGTACATCTATCTGTAATGTATATGTATTTATAGTGTACATGTATTACTTCTGTAGAAGAAAAAAGGAATACCAGTGCCCGAGGTAGGCCAGAAAAGATCCAGACTGTAGAAAGTCCTGATTGAATCTGACTTTGTCCTATCTCAAAGGAACATCTATGGGATGGGAGGAGTGAGACCTGGCCAGGGCCCCAGGATAGCAGCAGTTCCACCACTGGGTACGAGGGAGAACTTGAACCTGAGAACACCAAAGACAAGGTGATGTGAGGCCCCAAACCAAGGCATTGAGAACACATTCATAATGAGAGCCCAGGTCGTGTCTTTAGAACAAAGTGTTAGTTCTCTCTGGAAGGTAGAAAAATCTGGAACTTACAACCAATGCTCCTACTGTGAGAGACAACTAGTGGAATGTCCTATCAGTTTACATTTAGCAAGGTCAAATGCCTTGTTAACACCCAACCAAGGAGAAGAGTATGAAAGCACTGAATTAGAGACATCAAGAGTTAGGAGGAAACATTTTCAGGCCAAATTAAATGAAATGAGCAGATGAGTTTGACTTTAAAACAAAAACTAAATTAAAACTAGTGTTCCATGTTGACTAATGGCTAAATGAAAGCTAGTTATGACAATTTTGATACTTTAGAACCAGCCTGTGAGCTAGGCAGTGCAAAGTATAGGGGTGAGTGTAAGCTGCCTCTGGACCTGAGAATGAAGTCCAGTGATGAATCAGGCATTCTCAAACACTACTGGTAGAAATGCAAAATGGCACAACCTTTCTGGAGAGAAATTTTCTCAAGAGAAAGGTATGTTTTTCCTTTTACCCACCAATTCCATCTCTAGGAATTTATTCCCCAGAAATACTCTCACAAATGAACCAAAGATATATGTTCAAAGTGTCCAAGGCAGCACTGTATGTAATAGAGAAAAACTGGCAATAATCTCGCATTAAATTATGGTGCAACTATACAATAGACCACTTTACAACTACTACAAAAGAATCAGGGTGAACTATTATGTACTAATCTCGAAACATGACCAAAATATACTGTTAAATGAAAAAAACTGAGCTGCAGAACAGTGTGTGTAAATTGATCCTATGTATTTAACATGTGTGTGTATGTGTGTACAAATAAATATGGGAGACTATACAGCCACTGTTAAGTTTGAGTTTTAGTGACTTTGGAGTTTTACTTTTTAAAATATCTGTATTATTTTTTCTCAAAATTCTCTTATGAAAAATTTCAAACATACAGCCCTGGCCGGTTTGGCTCAGCGGTTAGAGCGTCGGCCTGTGATCCAGAGAGACCCGGGTTTGGTTCCCGCTAAGGGCATGTGCTTCGGTTGCAGTTTGTCCCTGGCCCTGGTTGGTCGTGTTGGTGGCAGCCACTCGATGTGTCCCTTTCACATCGATGTTTCTCTCTCTCTCTCCCTCTCTCTTCTTCCCACTCTATCTGGACAAAAAATGAAAAAATGTCCTCAGGTGAGGATAAAAAAAAAAAAAAAAAATTTCAAACATACAGAGAAGTCAAAAGAATTATTCAATGAATATCTAATATGCACTACCTAGAGTCTATAATGAACATTTCATTACATTTGTTATCACATATCCATTTATCCATTCTTTTATCTACCCATCAATCTATTTTATAAGCTCCATTATTAGAACATATTTTTAAAAAGGGGCATTTATTTAGTAATCACATAAATAAATCAATAAAGATTAATAATGTCTTGGGTAAGAGCAGTCATATCTAGACATTGTTATCCTAAACATTTTTAAGAAAACTGGGAACACTATCAAACAAAATGATCAGATGAGGTCAGGTTAAGCAAGAGTGTGAACTTATCAAAGCTGTGATGTAATCAAGTTTCTGTACCTTGTCTGAAAACAAGTGTGATAAGGAGGCATCTTCACAGACTAGAAAGAGGGGAGCCTAGACCTACAAATTGTATTTATTCAGCATTTGTCCAGGGGAGAAGGTTCCTGAATCATGGTATCCATTAATGGGACAAGCAACAAGAAAAGGGCTTTGGAAGCAGGCAATCATAGATTAAATCCTGGCCTAGCCTTTCCTTAATGGCTTAACTTCTTTATTTCTGCATTGGTAAAGGTGTGGAGGTATAAGAATACATGGTACATTCTGGGACGTACAAGAAGTAGGGATAGTAATGACAGGGTATAAAGGGGTGTGTGGCTAGGGTCTGATCACTGTGGGCCACATATGCCATGTTCAGGAATTTGAACTTTACCCAGCAGACAATGGAAAGTCACTGAGGGATTCTGAACAGGGGAATGACACTATTGGATTTACATTTTAGGGATCACTGGTAGCTGTTATGGAGGGTGGGTTGAAAGAGGGAAAAAATAGAGGCAGTTAGGGGTTATAGTAGGAGCCTGGGTGAAAAATAATGAAGACCTGAACCAAGGCAGAAGCAAGGAAGAAGGGCATGCCTTACAGACCATGCCGTGGAATGGACTGCACTCCACAACTGGAATGGAAGACAAAGGAGAAGGCAGAGTTCTTGGTTTCAGCTGTCCAAGTGAATGGTGGTCCCTTTCAAACGCAACATGTCTAAAGCTGAGCTACTGATTTCCTCTGCTTGTTCCCCTCTTCCTTATGTCAAGTCAATGGGAACTCTATTTTTTATAGTTATCCAGGGCAAATAACTTGGGAGTGGTTTACTTCTTTTTCTTTCACTCTGCACATACAAATCACTGGTAAATCTTGTTGCTACTTTAAAAATACATACAGAATCAGACTTTCTCAACATTTTCACTGCTAACACCCAAGCCACTCTCATCTCAAGCCTCCTGACTGGTCTTCCTGCAGTCTATTCTCTACACAACAGTTAGAGTAACTCTTCAAAAAATGTTCAGATCATATGCTCTGCTCAAAACTCTCCAGGAGCCTTTATTTTACTCATAATAAAACTCAAAGTCCTTACCATGGCCTCAAAGTTTCCGCATGAGCTGGGCCCGTTATATCTCTGATCACCTCTCCTACTACTCTCCTCTGGCGTAGTCTGCTCCAGGCCACTTGGGTGCTTTGAATGTGCCAAGCACAGTCCTGTCTCAGGGCCTTTGGCCTTGTTCCCTCAGCTGGGATGGCTTCTCCCCCAGGTATCTGCATGGCTTGTTCTTTTCTCACTTTATTTGAACCTCTGCTTAAATGCCTTGTTATCATAGGGCTTTCCCAGCTACAATCTATGAAATAGCAACCCTGTTTCCCACTGGTCACTCTCTTCCCCTTCTCTCTAGCATTCCCTAACAAAATACAAATTTGCTAAAAGAGGGCAAAGACATTGTCCGTTTTGTTTACTGCTACATCCCCAGTGCCTAGAATACTGCCTGCCATTATGGTGTGTGCAATAAATACTTCTTGAATGAATGAGTAAACACAACAGGAGGAGGTTTAGGAAGAAAAACAAAGAGTTTAGTTCTGAATTTGCTGGTTTTGAAGCATCCATGAGGCATTCATGTCAAAATTTATTTATAGACCTAAAAAATAATTTGAAATAATAATAATGGTGATAATATTAAACAAATAATAAAAGCACTTGTTATGTTCCAAGCACAGTTCTGAGCACATTACACTTAAGTTATTTCATCCTCACAATAGCATAGTAAAAGAGGTGTTCAAATTACCCCTAAAGAGGAAAAAAAGTTCTTGGGGTTCAGAATCGGAAAACTTTAGATATCTGTGTGTACTAGAGAGAGCCAGGGAGATAGTGATGCAGGGAAGGGCTGCTCACGAGTCTTTCTCCCTGTTAACATTGTATCTTTGTGTCCCTCTCACCTTCATGTACTTGTTGAACACAGTCTGGATCTCCTCATTGATGCTAGGCTGCAGCACAGCTCGGAGAAGGTCCATGGAGATGGCAGGATCTGTGAAACTGCATTCAGGAAGGAGACACAGTCAGTGGACATGTCCCAAACACATCCTTTCTTAGTCTGCCCAGTCAATTATTGACATGGGATACTTTAATGACAATAATAGATAGCTTTTACTGAAAACTAGCTATGTGCCTAGGTTCTCTGTAAACCACATGGAGGCATGCCTTTATTTCATTCTCATAACTCTATGAAATGAGTATTATTTTAAAAGTGTTATGAAGTACTGTATTAATACACAGAAGAGTCTACAGTACACTTTAACAAGTAGTGTTAGTGAACATCCATTTAATCACTATCTAGTGATCAGCATTTCAAAGGCCCATCTTGTGCTTTCTCCCTTCCCTTTTATGATTTATTTAATAATAATAAGGATTGTCAATTATTTGTTATTATCCTATTACCACAGGGTAATAGTACCCTGTGAATACTATTAGCCACACTTAAAAAAAAATGTTTTTATTGATTTTTTAGAAAGAGATAGAAACATAGATGTGAGAGAGAGACATATATGGACTGTCTCCTGCACAACCCCTACTGGGGATCAAAAACAGGCATGTGGCCTGACGGGGAATTGAACTGGGACCTCTCAGTCCATGGGATGACACTCAACTCACTGAGCCATGCTGGCTGGGCTGGCCACACTTTTTTTTTTTTAAACCTCGCCCGAGGATATATTTTTCCATTTATCTTTAGATAGGGAGAGAGGGAGGGAGAGAGAGAGAAAGAGAGAAACATAGATGTGAGAGACACATTGATTGGTTGCTTCCTGCATCTCCCGGACTAGGGCTAGGGCCTAAACCACAACTGAGGTATGTGCTCTTGACTGCAATCAAACCCAAGACTCTTTGGTCCTCAGGCCGATGCTCTAACCAGGTCTAGGCTCTAACCACTGAGCAAAACCGGCCAGGGCTGGCCATGCTTTTTTTTTTTTTTAATCCTCACTCGAGGACATTTTTTTGCATTTATCTTCAGATAGAATGGGAGGGAGAGAGAGAGGAAGAGAGAGAGAGAGAGAAACATCGATGTGAGAGAGACACATCGAGTGGTTGCCACCCACATGACCCCAACCAGGGCCGGGGACAAACTGCAACCGATGGCCATACTTTTTTAACCTCCATATTACTCTGTCTCTTTAGAGCCCTCAAAAACAGAGCTGGTGAGTGTTAGGGATCTTAGACATTGTTTACTCTACCTGTCCCCCTCACTTTGTATTTGAGTTCAGAGAGGGAAGTGACTTGCTCAAGGTCACACAGTCACAGAATCTGAGTCTCCTCTTTCCTAGTCCAGTGTTCTTTCCACCGCCTGACCATCTCTTCTCAGCCCTCTACAACTAGGACCCCAAAGCTGCCTTCCGACAGTGCCTGGGAGGTGAGTCTCACCCAGAGTCAGCCTTACCTCGTTGTCATCTGTGAGCGGCGGCCCCTTCGCTGCACCTGCCGGTGCTTTATCATTATGTTCCAAGGGTTCTGTGGGGACCAAGGGAGATGTCACCGAATCTGTGACACTGGGGTGAAGGTGGAGGGTGGGTATGAAGTTAAACCTAGACAGCTCCGCTTCTCAGGTGCTTTAACCACTTCTCCCACCTTGGGGTCGGGACGAGGGCAGTGATTGGAAGGCCCTGCCAGGGAAGAGAAACTCAGGGAGAGCTTTCAGCCTCAAAAATCCCGGCCCCACGTCTTCAGGAACGGCTGGAGCCGGGGAACCCGCGTTTACCGAGGGCCTACTCTGGTGGCAGATGATGTGCTGGGCGCTTTACCCGCATTTACATCCCATCCCCACAACGACTTTATGAGGCAGATACTAATCATCTCCGTTTTATAGAGGAGAAAGCTGGAGCTCGGGGTTGGCAGGACTGGCCCACGTCACCTAGAGAGGAGGGCGGCACCAGATTTTGAATCCAGGTCGTCGGACTGCGAAAAACACCAACCCCTCGGCAGCTCCAGCCACCGCGTTCTCTCGCCCGCGGGCCGGGGTCCCAGGAACCCGAGGCCCTGCCGGCCCGAGCCCAGGCCCAGCCCGGCCTCCCTGGGGACACTCTTACCGTGAGAACCAGCTGCCCCGCTGCGCCCGCGTCCCCTTGCTCTGGGCCGCCCCGCTCTGCCCCGCCGGGTCCCCGCGGCTGCTCGGCGTCGCCAGTCGCCCCCATGGCGCCCCCGACTCTCACAACTCCAGCCCGACTCTGCCAATGGGCCGGAAAGTGGCCCCGTGATGTCATTGGAACGCGCGGCCGCCTGCTCCAAAGCGCGACGCGGAGAGCTGCGGGGTTACCATGGGGACCAACCGCCGCGTCTCTCCTGGGACTGGGGCGCCTAGAGACCGCGTGGGTGGGCGGGGCTTCCTCCGGCTGAAGTGCGGGCAGCGGGAAAGGAGCAGGTTTCCGGGGCTTGGGCTTGGGGAACGCAGGGGAGCGTTTCGTGCAGCGGCGCCTGCGCTGCAGTCTTTGAACACTGTAGATTTCAATTTGCCCGGTTCTCAGCCCCGGAACTGGAGTGACCTAACGCGGGGACCCGGAAACCCAACAACAGGAGGCCCATGCCATCCCTAACACTCACTCACCCGGTCTTTTCAGGCCTCGACCCCAGGGGCTGCCTCTCGGGTCTGACGGCATCAGAACGAAGGTTGGGATTTGGACCGAGGATTCCCTCAGCCCCAGGGGGGATTTGATCCTGGCTCCAGTGGCCATCCCTCCATTTCCCTAGGTTTGTCATCATTGTCCAGGAGTGTTGTGTATTGTGCATTACAGAGTTTGATCACCACCGTCACGTGTGCCCTTTGGTAGTGCCAGGAATTTCCTCACACACCAGCAACCAATCATTTTTCTTCTTGTCAGGAGAAGCCTTCCTTGGGGACTATTGTGAAAGGGAAGTCACTGGGGCTGGGTCTAGGCCAGTCTCCTAGTCCTACCTTTCTCCCAGTTTATACTCTGGGCAAGGTGAACACCTCTGGCCTGACCTGAGCTCTCATTTCAACTCTCTGAACTTTTCTCCCCTGACTGGTGATTCTGGGATGGGCCGGGATGCAAAGGTTTAACAGCTGTGGAGTTCCCCAGAGCTCCCCTTAACTCTGCCTTAGAGATGAGATGGCCCTGAATTGGATCGATTTATGGGTGGTAGAGAAAGTTACTTTTTCCAGGTCATAATATAGGGTAGTAGAAAGTGCGTGTTTTTTTAAAAATTGATTTTTAGAGAGAGGAAGGGAGAGAGAGAGAGAGACGTGAGAGAAGCATCAATCTACTGTCTCTGCAGGCACCCCAACCGGGAATTGAACCCAAAATCTGGGTATGTGCCCTGACCAGGAATTGAACCCGCCACCTTCTGCTGTACAGATGATGCTCCAACCAACTGAGTCAGAGGCCAGGGCTGCATGAATTTTGCAGTTAGAAAAATCTGAGTTCAAATCCAGTATGATATGGTGATTAACAACTATGGAATTGGACTGCCTATCTTTGTTTCCCATTTACTAGCTGTGTGACCCACATTTCTTTCTGCACCTCAGTTTCCCCATCTTTAGAATGGGGATAATAGTAACAAACTCATAAGATTGCAGTGAGGATTAAGTGAGTTAATTCATGTAAAGTGCTTAGAACTGTAGCACAAGTAAACCCTCAAACAGCGCTATCTGTCATTACTATTATTACATTCCAGCAGCCACTATGTACTAGCTTTATGAACTTGGGCAATTTTTATCAGCCCCTCTGAACCACTTTTTTTTTTTTTTTACATTTGCAAGATTATCATGAGGATTAAAATTAATAATGTATATAAAGCACATAATAGGTCATCAATCTTTATGCTCCAATATCAGCCTTAAAACAAAAAGGCAAACCTCCTGGCACCAAATTCTTTGGCACTGTTAAGGAATTTTTAACTTTGAGTCTTGAATATTCCCTGCCCTTAAAACTCACTGGGCTAAGCAGTGCCAGTGGACACTATTAGGTGTCATGGCTGACCAAAGTCATAAGCAGATAGATAAAGAAAAATGAAAAGAGATAGAGCAAGAAGAGATAAATAAAAGGAGTACATATGGTCTAGACTACTTGAATCATAGTGACTATTCTTTGGGGTTCTGCCAACTAGCCTCCTACAGTCTAAGAATGGCCTGTGTGCGGGGGCCAGAGGGACCAAGGTGTATGTTTTGGTGCATTTGTATTACACTGAACACACTCAGATATGGCTTTTTTTGGTAGCTTTTGTTCCATTCTCTGTTTTCTAGGTTGCCAGGATGAATAGGATGAATAGGAACCATAGTGCATTTTATTAGCTTTGGTTATTTTCTTATTAAATAATGTCTCTGTGTCTTTCCAAGGCCCATTAGGGCTCTCTTTGATCCTGGCTCCAGTGGCCATCCCTCCATTTTCCCAGGTTTGTCATCATTGTCCAGGGGTGTTGTGTATTGTGCATTACAGAATTTGATCACCACTGTCACGTGTGCCCTTTGGCAGTGCCAGGAATTTTCCCACACACCAGCAACCAATCATTTTTCTTCTTGTCAGGAGAAGCCATCCTGGGGGACTATTGTGAAAGGGAAGACATTGAGGCTGGGTCTGGGCCAGTCTCCTAGTCCTACCTTTCTCCCAGTTGATACTCTGGGCAAGGTGAACACCTCTGGCCTGACCTGAGCTCTCTTCTCAACTCTTGGCATCATCGTCATGTTGAGCTGCCTCTTCTTCCTGAAGGCACTTCTTGCTCTTGGGTCCCTGACATCCTGGGTGACTGCAGGAGAGCATGGTGAGCTATCATTTGGGGATCCCTGGCTAACAGTAACAGAAAGTGACTAGAGCAGTCATCCCCTGCCTCCTCCCAGAGCGAAGGGCCTCATTTGTGGAGATGGTCCTCTCTGTAGGACAGGACTGGATGCATAGGTTCTTGGGACAGCCAGGGTGGGTTTTCCTGGCTTTCTTTACTCTCTCTGGACAAGGAGATAGCACTTTCAGTCTGGCTTTTCCCTAGAGTTTCTTAAATGAGAACAGAATCACCCCAACCTTTCCTCTCTCTCTATCTGCAGAATGGCTGGTCCCTTAGTAGAGGTGTGTGTATGTGTGTGTAGGGATTGTGTGGGTGGAGGGCAACATGGTTGCAGAGATATTTAGATAGGAGTGTTTGGAGAAGCTGAAAGTTCTTGAAGTACATTTGGCTTCCATTCCCCATTTCTTGAGGCCTGGCCAGTTACCCCAACCTCGCGTGATACCTTTTGCAGTGAAAGAAGGAGAATGCCCTCCTGACAAGAACCCGTGCAAAGATCTGTGCCAGGGGGATGAATCGTGTCCGGCTGGGCAGAAGTGCTGTAGCACAGCCTGCGGTCGGGTCTGCCGAGGAGGCATTCCTAAGGGTACGTTGGTATGAGGGCAAAATCCAAGTGTGCTTTCTGACCTTGCCTCTGGACTAGAAGGACATAGAGAGCTTCCTGCATCCTAGATTGGCTCTTGAAATCTAGCTTGCCTAGAGCAAGCAGCTCTTCTTTGTCCTTTTGGGGTCTCTTCTTTAATCACTCAGTGACCCCAATTCTTTGTCTTCTATCAGGAAAGAACATGTGAGTGATTATCTCTGTCTTTTACTTTGAACTCAGGGTTCTTGTGAAGGCTGGAAGGCAGAGCTGTGACGGGAAGCCTGTTTAAGACTGTGATGAAAGGAGTAAACCCTAGAGCCTGGCAGACCTTCTTAAGCCTTAAGTAGTTATTAAAAAAATTTTTTTTTCTTTATTGATTTCAGAGAGAGGAAGGGAGAGGGAGAGAAATGGAAACATTGATAAGAGAGAACATCAATTGGCCACCTCCTGCATGCCCCCCACTGGGGATCAGGCCCACAACCTGGGCATGTGCCCTGACCGGGAATCGAACCGGCGGCCTCTTGGTGCATGGGTCGATGCTCCATCCACTGAGCCACACTGAGCAGGCTTAAATAGCTTTTTAAAAAGTGTTAAGTGTTTAAGGCTCAATTTCCTCATCTGTAAAATGGGGATAATTGTTTGTACTGCATAGAATTGTGAGGATCAGATGAGAGGTTTCTGCCCCAAGGTAAACTCAGTAAATGTCACAGTAAATGTGAGCTATTATCCTCATTGTCACTGTCTCAGCTTTAGCACCAGAGTGGAGAGTTCTAAACGAAGTTCCCTTCCTCTGATTTTCTGGACTGCCATGCCTATGGGTGTCACCGAGCACTATTATCTCCTTTTTGTGGCTGTCTCCCCTTCTACTACAGGGAGGAAAGGAGATTGTCCCAGGGTCGTTCAGAAGCAGTCCTGTTTTAAAAGGTGCATCACTGATGAGACATGTCCAGGTGTAAAGAAATGCTGCTCGTTTGGCTGCAAAAAGAGCTGTGTCGTCCCGATCTCTGAACCGAAGCTGGGTAAGAAACTCCACCATACTCCATGCTCTGCTTGGTACCTCGTTTCTTTCTCAGATATGCACACACCGTCTTGTTGTTGGTTTTCCTTTACTCTGAAAAGCAATAAAGTGCCTGCTATATCCTGAGATCTTTTCTAAGAAAGGATACACGAAGGGTACCCAAGCCATGATGGTGTGTGGAGTGTGGCCTAGGCAGGCAGAGGAGGCTGCCAGAAGGGAAATCTTGGTGTATCCGTATTTGCAGGCAGATTTGAAAGCTGTTGGGTAATTTCCCATTCCTGTTGTCAGTTGCAGTATTCGCTATGGAAATGTTAGCTCGAGATTCTGCAAAGAGGTAGCAAACAGGATTTTGCTACCTGTTCAAGGGGGCGCACATTTCCCCACTCACTTGCTTCTGACACTCTGTGTCTCGTCTGTCCCTCTCCTGTTGGAAACAGGTCCTATTTTATTCTGATTCTGGTAAAGAGGTGTTTGAAAGGGATTTCTTCTTCCGTTTACAGGGTCCCCATGAGCTAATTCTCCATTTATACATCATTTCTTTAACAAATATTTATTGAGTGTTTACTATTTGCCAGGTCCAGTGATGGGTTCCAGGATATTGCGGGGAACAAAGCAGATCAGTCCCTGCCTTTATGGAGCTCATCGCCTAGTGGGGGAGAAAGAGGCTTAGCAGATAAGCATGCAGATACAGATATAATTTCAAACCGTGAACGAGGACATGGAGGAAAATGAAAGTGCTGAGAGAGAGAATAACAGGGCACTCACGTTCGATTGGGTGGTCAAGGAAGGCCTGTCTGAGGTAGTGACATTTAACCTGCGACCTGGTGTTGAAGTTAGCCAGGTCAAGGGTGTGATGAACATCCCAGGACGAGAGAAGCCAGTGCAGAAGTCTCCAGGCTGAGAAGGAGCTTGCACACTTGAGAAACGGAAAGAAAGCTGCTATGGTTAGCCCTGGCCGGTTTGGCTCAGCGGTTAGAGCGTTGGCCCGCGGATCAAGGGGTCTCGGGTTTCATTTGGGTCAAGGGCACGTACCTCGGTTGCGGTTCCGTCCCTACCCCTGGTCGGGTCATGCGGGAGGCAACCAGTCGATGTGTCCCTCTCACATCGATGTCTCTCTCTTTCCCTCCCTCCTTCCCTCCCACTTAAAAAAAAGGAAAAAAAAAAGAAAAGAAAGCTGCTATGGTTAGAGCAGAGACAGGGAGGGAGAGCACGATTCCAGGTGACGATGGAATGCAGCGAGACTAGGGAGGTGGCAGTGGGATGAAGGAAGGTGACACAGTTGAGAGAATTTGGAGGTAGAAATAACAGAACTGTCTGCTCTATTCCTTGGCTCCTCCCCATTCTCTTGTGAGGCCCCCCCAAAGCATTAGAAATTGATGATGTGTCTCCATGGCTGGCCCCTTCTCATTTCCCTTTGTTTCAGATTGTCATGGCTACTTTTGCTTGCTTGTGCTTCCAAATATATTTTTTTATCATACCGTCAATTCTCCCAACCTCCTATACCGAGGCTACTTTTACTGGAGAGGTGTTAGATTTATACATTAACATAAGCAGAACCGGTGATTTTACAATGTTGGATCATTATGTCTTCCCATTTTCCAAGTGTATTTTGGTGTATTTCAAGGTGTTTTCTAGTTTTAAAGTATTTCTTAATAAGTTAATGCCTAGAGCCTGGGAGGTGTGGCTCAGTGCATTGAGCATCTTTCCGTGGACTGAGAGGTCCTGGTTCGATTCCCAGTCAGGGCATGTGCCTGGGTTTCGGGCTTGATCCCCAGTAGGGGGCGTGCAGGAGGCAGCCCATTGATGTTTCTCTCTCACATCAATGTTTCTATCTCTCTCTCTAAAAAATCAATAAAAACATATTTTAAAAAGTTAATGCCTAGATTATTTTATTACCTTCTTTGCTATCTCAACTGGGATCTTTCATTATGTTTTCTAAAGTAATCGGAACCATCCGAGTACATGTGGCAGCATATTACAATGAAAAGCATAGCTTTTGGTTGTCAGAGATCTGGGTTCAAGCCTGAGGCTTACCAGTTACTGGCCAGTGGGCCCCTGGCCAAGTCTCTTCTGCTTCTCTGAGCCTCAGTTCCCTTTGCTGTAAAATGGAAAGAATACACCTTGAAGGTTGTTGTAACGATTCAAAGGATGTAAAGTGTTTGACCCTCACTACACGTTAGCTCTCTTCCTTTTGCCTCTTAAGGTGGGCTTTGTCAGGGGTACAATTTCTAACCAGCCCCTTTTATCAAGAACCAGGATTATTTTCTCTTCCCCTGATCATTTCTTCTCTGAGACCTTGACACTTCGCAACATGTGACAACCTCTTTCCTTCCAGCCAGACCTCCCCAGGTAGCAGGCCCCTTCCCTGTGCCCAGTGGCGTTGCCGTGCCTGGATCAGGCAGCTCTCTTGGGCAGCCTGCCCGTAAAAGAGAATAGAGGGTTGTACTCCTTGCCAGGACTCTTGAGGCCCAGCTCTGGAACCAGAGCCTGGGAATCTGTCTCAGGCAGGTCACTCACTGCCAGCTGGTAGGGCCTGGTACAATCTGCCCAGTGTTTGAAGCTGATGGTTGCATTGTAGGGGCTAAGGATGAGGCTGGCACCCTGGCAAGGCACCTTTGTGAGCTGCTCTGGGCCCTGGCCAGCCCAGATGGGGCTTCCTCTTTGCTTGGAGCTAGGCAGGCTAGAATAGTGACCTTCCAGAGCCCACTGGCTGAGTGGGGTTCCTAGTCTGGTGAGAGGCGATATTGGCTATTGTGTTAGTGGTTAACTACTTGTCTACAGTTCCGGGCCTAGAGGAGGGCTGGACACTCACTTAATGGGGCTGGTTGCGACACCCAGCTCCACAGGAAGCTCTCCGTTCTGGGCTACGAACAACTCCTGCTTTCCCTGGACTCTGATATTGCTAGAGGTTTATCATAGCCTGTGCTACTCTGTCTGGAAGGGTGGTGGGACCATCAGGTTGCCTAGGGCACAGGGCAGACGCTAGGAGCTGCTCCCATGAGGCAGTTCTGGTCTGAGCGTGGGCCTGAGTCCTAGCGCCTCTGCTTGCTTGCTGTGTGGCCTTGGGCAAGTCCTTTCATCTCTCTGAACGTCACTTTTGTCATCTGTAAAATGATGATAAAGACATCTACCTCATAGAGTGATAATGCAATGTCATAGTTGGTTTAAGCTGCTATTAACAGAATACCATAGACGGGGTGGCTTATAAACAACAGAAATTTGTTTCTCACGGTTCTGGAAGCTGGGAAGTCCAAGGTCAAGGTGCTGGCAGATTTAGTGTGTGGCGGGGGCCGCTCCCTGGTTCATAGACTGACATCTCTTTGCTGTGGCCTCACACAGTGAGAGGGCAGTAAGGGCACACATTTATGAGGGCTCCCCTGTCATGACCTGGCCACCTCCCCAAAGCCCCATTTCCAGATACCCTCATAGTGGGGATTAAGTTTCAACATACGAATTTTGGGGGGACATAAAACGTCTTGGAATTTCACGTTTCTGCTAGCAATTGCCCTCATCCCTGGGACCAGCATAGAGACCAAAGCTCTACTCTCTTCCAGTACAGAGTGTCCAGGTGCTGGTCACTTCAGGGCCAAGCTCAGCAAACTGGTGAAATCTGGGAAGTGAGCTACTCCAGGCCCCCCTTTCTAGGGCTCAGGGTGGAACTCCATGAGAAGTCTATGCTGCTGGGTTTCTTCCCACCGGGGAGATTGAACTGTGGGACAAAGGCTTTGTTCTTTGTTCAATGGACTTTAGAGTTTGCTAAGCAGGCAGGGAGGTGGTGGAGAGGTACACCTGGTGGTTATAGTGACCGTCTTTTCTGAATAAAAAGTCAGGACACATGGTTTTGATGTGATCTGACAACGGCGTAGAATATTTGAAACAGGAGCTGTACGGGAAAATCCTAGGTTGCAGGGTGATTCTGCCCCCATTGTTTAGCTACCCATGTTCTCTTGGAGGCCAACACTTGCTTTTTCCATCACGGAGACTTCCTGGAGCCAGCCATATGCAATTGCACTCACATGTTCTTACTCAGAGGCACTGAGCCAGTCCTGCCTTGGTTTTCTGCAAAGGCTTTAATTACCCGTCACTTTTTTCCATTTAAAAAAAAAAAAACAACTTGAAATAAACACAGAGATGAATGAGTCACGGCGAGTTGGTTTGGTTTGGATGTGACTTCTTTGGGTGTGCCTGCTCCGAGGACCTGGCGCGGTGCCTGCGTGCTTCCAGGGTGGCGCAGCCCAAAGAGTGCTTCACAGCCAGCCCAGAGGCCGAGCTTTGTCCTGCTTTGTCGCTGGGCACGCCCCTTCTCTTCTCTGAGTTTCATGATCTCATGGGGCGGTGAAGTGTGTGTACACGGCAGAAAGCTAACCAAATAGGGGTTCATTTTTCTTGCATAACAAGAAGTCCTGAAGTAGGTGCTAGGGCTGGGGTGGCGGCTCCATGATGCTAACAAGGATGAGGCTCTTTCTCTTTGGAACCCTTGCCTTTCTCCTCATATTAGTTGCCTCCTGGTTGAAAGAAGGCTGCTGTACCTCCCTGTGCCGTCTCTGTCTTTGCACTGGAAGAAGACAGAAGTGAGAGGCAATTTGAAGGGTGTGGTCCTTACATCAGGAGTGTGAAAGTTTGCCCAGCTGTCTTCATTTGTAGCCACCCCTAGTTACCAGGGAATATGGGGAAGCAAATCATTTTAGCTGGCTAGGCTCATTGCTTCTCAGAACAAAGCCGGGGTTCTGTTAACCAGTGTTTCAGTTATCTATTGCTGCATGCAAACCACCCCCAAACTTAGTGTGGGTTAGCGGGGCAGTTCTTACACCCACATGGCGCTGCTGAGGTCATTTATACAGCCGCATGTGGCTGTGGGCTCGGTGGGGAGCTCAGGTGTGGCTGGGCACCCAGGATGCCCCTGGGCATCCAGGCTCTCTCATGGGCATCTCATCGCCCTGCAGTCTATCTAGCCCAAGCTGCTCACAGCACGGTGGCTGAGTTCCAAGAGTGACTGTTCTAGGAGGACAAGCCTCACTGTGCAAGTGCTTATCAAGCCTCTGCTGGCATCGGTCACACTTGCTGAAGTCCTGTTGGTCAAAGCAAGTCACATGGTCAAGCTCAGAGACAGTCTGGGAGGGGGCTATACAAGGGCGTGAATCCCAGGAGGTGAGGCTCATGGGGGGTCACCTGTGTAGATGTCTACTACAGTCAGAAAGGGGTTGACCTCAACACTGTTTTTCTTTCTTTCTTTTTAAAAATATGTTTGTATTGATTTTTTAGAGAGAGCGGAAGGGAGAGAAACATCGATGTGAGAGAGAAGCATTGATCGGCTGCCTCCTGCACGCCCCCTACTGGGGATTGAGCCCTCGACCCGGGGAATGTGCCCTGACCAGGAATCGAACCAGGACCTCTTAGTCCATGGGATGATGCTCAATCCACTGAGCCACACTGGCCGGGCTCAACACTGTTTTTCAATCTGCAAGTCTTGAAATGAATTTTGTACTTTATGGCCTGAATTAAGGAAATGAGATACAGAATATAAAGTATCAGCTTTGCATATACACAAATGCACCTAGATATGTACATTTTAAATATACATCCGTATTAACATACATGTGGGACACTATGAATAATGTATTTTGTACTCAAGAGTCACAGTAAAAATAGCTGGAGTCCTGGTCAGTTTGCCTCAGCAGTTAGAGCCTTGGCCCGCAGACCAAAGAGTTGCGGGTTCGATTCTGGTCAAGGGTACGTACCTAGGTTGCAGTTCAATCCCTGGCCCTGGTTGGGGTCCTGCGAGAGGTGTGTCTCTCTCACATCAATGTTTCTCTCCCCTTCTCTCCCTCCCTCCCTCCCACTTTATCTGAAAATCAATGGAAAAATATCCTCGGGTGAGGATTAAAAAAAAAAAGCTGGAACCACTGGGCTGGAGCATCTCTGGGCCCCAATACTTTGATTCTATGGCAGAGTTTGGCGGTGAATGTCCTGCTGACCCCCTTCCATGTGAGGAGCTGTGTGATGGGGATGAGTCCTGTCCCCAGGGGCATAAATGCTGCAGCACCGGCTGTGGTCACACCTGTCGTGGAGACATTACCGGAGGTAAGTTGACATTTTGGGGAAGAAATCCTTGACTGCTCCTTGAGTCCATGAGTCAGTTTGGGAGGGAGTCATCTGTGGCCTTCTTGTCTTTCCCTTCCTGAGAGGAGTCAGAGTTCTCATCCTTCCTGTCCTCCTGGGCCCCTCAACCCAAAGCAACCCCTCCTCCTAGGGCCAGGGGTTCTTGTTGGCATTACTAAGTAGGCGAAGGCAGGTGGGGTAGCAGGAAAAATGTCTAGGCTGGAAGACAGGCCGTGCGGCTTCTGGTCTTGCTTCTGCTGTGGATTTGCTCTGTGACCTTGGGTAAGTCAACCCCTCTTTTTGAGCCAGTTTCTTCATCTGGAAAATGAGGAAGTCCCCCAAGGTCATGATTTTCCGACCTAATTCTTAGCACAAAGCTTCCCCACCTCCAAAGTGAACTCTCAGTTGGAAGCAACATATATGCAGCAGATAAAAGCATTCCTGATCTGATTTCCTTTTTGAACAAATATATATTTTTGAATACTCCTTTTGTGCCGGGCACCGTGGAACTCCACTTCAGAATCACCGGCCCAGATGTTGTCTTTGGACAACATTTACACTCCCAGGCAATGGTCAAGCTTGTGGACGGGTTCTTGTCCTTGTGTACCACATAGCCTGTCACGGAAGGTAGACAAACGAGTGAATTATAATAAAGTCTGTTGAAAGGAGCCCAAAGCAGCACACACTTTGTCTAGGGTGGCAGAGAAGCCACCCTGAGGAAGTGACACTATGAAGCCCAAGGATAGGGGAGAGGGCAGTGGTCTGGGACCCTTGGTCCTTCTGCCCTCCACCCACCCACCCCCAGGCCTACAGAGGTGTCAAACTCTGAGGTACCTCTAGGGAGCTCCCAGTAGGACACTATTTTTTTTTTAATTTTTAAAATTTTATTTTAGAGAGAGAGCAAGGGAGAGGGAGAGAGAGATAGAAATATCGACGAGAGAGAACATCGATTGGCCGCCTCCTGCATGCCCCCCACTAGGGATTTGGCTCACAACTTGGGCATGTGCCCTGACCGGGAATTGAACCGCCGACCTCTTGGTGTATGGGTCGACGCTCAACTACTGAGCCACACCGCCAGGCAAGGATACTATTTGAACAGTGTTGGTCCAGGTGCTCTCTGGGGACTCTACAGATTCTCAGATCCTCCAGCTTCAAGGCTTCCCAGCCAGATCTTTGGTTCAGGGGTGGCTTTGCTGGGATTCCCCAGGTCCGAGTTCCGGAGCCAACCATCCTGTCTCTTCACCTGTGCCTGTTTCCCCACAGGGCGGGGCGGGGTTTGTCCAAACATTTTGGTGGGCCTGTGCATGGTCAGCTGCATGATGGATGAGAACTGTCAAGCCGGGGAAAAGTGCTGCAAGTCAGGCTGTGGGCGCTTCTGTGTCCCACCAGTTCTGCCGCCCCGGCTGGCCATGAACCCCAACTGGACCATCAGGTCTGATTCCGAATTAGGTGAGTACAGTCCAGTGTCCTCAAAAACAATGGGCTTAACTGGCTTAGATGCTGGGTAGGGCCTTGAGAAGGCCCAGGCAAAGTTTCTGCCCTGGAGAGTCTAGCTGGAGAGAAAGACCCTGTGTTCCAGAGCACATACATAGCCCAGAACCTCGCGCACGGGCCTCTAGGCTTTCAGAGTGGGTGGGGCTCCTTGGAAGGTCTTTCTGCTAGAAGTAGGATTTGACCTGGGCCCTGAAGGCGAAGCAGACTGTGACGAAGGGAGGACAGCCAGGGAACATGCTGGACAGGCGATCTGGTGGTTGTCAACAAAGGCACAGAGGGTGGAATGTCTGTGATGTGTTTGGGGAGCTGGGGTGGAGGTGGAGGGTGAGAGTAGGGAAAGGAACAGACAGGCTGCTATTATAACAGGAGATATAAAGTTGACATCTGAATGATACGTCTTCGATGCCAGTTTGGACTGGGTTGTCTAGGAAGCAGGGAGCCAATTAAGGCTTCTGAGAGTGATCCATGCCAGGTTCTCTCGGGTGGACGGGAAACACATTGGGGAGCTGGAGCCAGGAGGACACAGTTGTGACTTGACGTTTCTTCTTCTCGCAGAGACCCCGGTGCCCTAGCTGTCCTGATTTGTCCTGAGCTTCTTTGGTGACTCCAAGGGGCTTGTCCTGGAAGCCAGGAGAGGATGATGTCCTGGGCTTGTGACACTCCCAGGGGCTCTCATTGCCCTCTCTGCTCTGCTTCTGCTCCTGCTGCTGCCCTGAGCATAGGAAATGGCCCTGGGCTTGGACAGCGGGTGTGTGGTGCTTCTTGTCCCCAATAAAGGCTGGTGCTGACCCTCTTGTCTGTGCTGTTTGAGGACCAAGATGTGGAAAGACAGCTAGGGGGTTTGAGCATGGCTATGAGATTATGGCACTTATCTGGGAAGGACAGGTGACCCATTCTTTCTGAGAACATTGCAGATGGGCACTGGTTGCGCGTGGCTGGGGGAGAGAGGGGTGGAAGATAAAACTTGGGGTGACTTGCCACAGATGTCACTGTCAAACTTCAGTGTAGGGTAGTCAGGCCTCCTGCTGGGTCTGCTGACCTTTTTTTTTTTTTTTTAAATATTTTTTTATCCTCACCTGAGGACATTTTTTTGCATTTATCTTCAGATAGAGCCGGAGGGAGAGAGGGAGGAAGAGAGAGAAAGAAACATCGATGTGAGAGAGACACATCGACTGGTTGCGACCCACACGACCCCAACCAGGGCCGGGGACAAACTGCAACCAAGGTACGTGCCCTTAGGGGGAACTGAACCCGGGTCTCTCTGGTCCGCGGGCCAATGCTCTAACCGCTGAGCCAAACCGGCCAGGGCTGCTGACCTTTCTTTTATCAGAGCATATGGGGATGGAACTGGGCTGAGGGGCTACTTGACTACAGTCACTTGGACGTCCCTCCTTGGGGCCCAGCCCTTGCTCCCAGACAGGCAGTCTGTTTCCTCCAGGTAGCATTACTGTAGGGAGGGAATGTTTGTAGGTTCATGGGACCAAGATAATTTTTAAAAGTTACATTTTTGTGTATACAAAATGGATCACATTCTGTATCTTGGAAATATTCTATGTCATCACATACATTCTTTTAATAGAACTCCATGAAAAGAGCTAATTTAACGAGTCATCCCTTTTTCGACATTAATATCCTTGTACCTATGAATCTTGGCCGACTTTTGCAGGTACATCTGTGTACTGTACATTGTTAGTAGCAGAATTTTAGTTTTTAAAATAGAGCCTAGTGAGAAAATAGGCCCTCAATACGGATTTGTTGAATGAAAGGATGAATGCAAGTCTATCTGTTAGGAATCTGTTGGGCTGCAAGTAATGGAAACCCAACCCACAGTGGCTGAGCCGTAAAGACACAGACTTTTCTCACACTGGAGTCTGGAGAGGAGCAGTGAGGCTGGTTCGGCAGCTCAGCCACAGCCCCGATGACCACACTCACTCCCCCCTTTTCCACCACCATCAGCATGTTGGCTTTTGTCCTTGTGCCAGTCACCTTGTGGGTGGGGGATGGTTGCTGCGGCTGTAGATGTCACAGCAGGAAGAGAACGTGTAGAGAGGACAGTGATGACAAGACTACCTTAAACAGCCAAATACCTTGAAAAGTTATCTCAAAGGATGCTCTTCTTTTAATGACGGAAGCCATTTCCCCAGAAACTGCTCCCTCCCAGACTTCCTTTCTTTCTTTAAATTTAATGTAATTTTTTTATTCCTCACCTGAGGATATTTTTCTATTTATCATCAGATAGAGTGGGAGGGAGGGAGAGACAGAGACAGAGAGAAACATCAATGTGATAGAGCCACATTATTGGTTGCCTCCCGCACTACCCGACCAGGGCTGGGGATGAACCGCAACCAAGGTACCTGCCCTTGGCCGGAATCAAACCCGCGACTCTAACCACTGAGCAAACCGACCAGGGCGCAGACTTCCCTTCTTGTCTCATTGGCCGGAACTGGTGCTGCAAGAGAAGCTGGGGAAACAAATAGGAGAGGATGCTTTGGGGCAGGTAGGTAATGAACTGTATGTGCCATACTGGGTCAAAGGACATATGCAGTTAACATTTGGACAGAAATTGCTAAGTAGGCAGGGCTTTTATAACAAGGAGAAAAAAAAGTATCAATGTTCACCTTGGATATTACAAAAATGCTTTAAGGGAGAAAGATGAAATACAACTGAAAAAAATTCCCATCACTGGTGTGTTTTTGTGCCCCCTCTTCTGATTGTTTTCACACTTGAGTGTGAAATTCTGGTTTCTACTGGGTTCAGAACATGCATCTCTTTGAGCAGAGTGGACATACATCGGTGTGGCCTGGCCTGAAGAGTGGCTGGCCTGAGCGGTGCAGTGGCCTTCCCGGAGATGCCCGGGGCCGCAGGCGCCAGGGAACGGAAGCACGGGTGTCCGTGGGATAGGCTGCTGAACATTGTGGCAGATTCCCCCTGCCATTGTTTTGCTTTTCATTTTATTGTTTATTTAAAAAAATCAAACTAATACACGCACATAATTAAAAAAAATAGCAGTAAAGAAGAGCTTTCAATGAAAAACAACAGTCTGGGATTCTTGAAATACTGTAGGATGGTTTTCTACTGGGGTGGGGAGCGGGACTAGAGAGGGAGGTGTGAGCCCCGGGCAACTCAGGCTGAGCACCAGGAGAAGGGTCCTTTCTAGATCTTTCCTTCTTATCTGAGGCAGCCCACTCCTGTCCACCTTGGAGCTGCAGACCTGCCTATAGCTAGCAATGTCAGGAGAGAGAGAGGGGGAGAGAGAGAGAGAGACAGAGAGAGAGAGAGAGAGAGAGAGAGAGAGAGAGAGAGACAGAGGGAGAGAGACAGAGGGAGAGAGAGAGAGGAGCTGAATTTGAATTTGGGATTTTGTTGGAGGCAGAGGTCAAGGGTTGACAAGGGTGTTCAGTGGGGGCTCAAGACCTATTTGAAGTGGTGGGGGACTCAGATGCTCCTCCCCTCCGACCCTGGATGGGCCAGGAGTTTTGAGTTGATTCTTTGCTGGGTGTTTTTATTCTTGAGCCACCAGAGGGCAGCAGAAGTCTAAATCATAGACCATTTCCAGGAAAGAGAACAGAAAAACCATGCTCTAGAAGCCTCGTTACCTACTGATCATTGAATTCCTCCCAGCTTTTCCAAGCCACTTTGAGAAAAGGTTACATAGCTGTGTTTATACCCCAGATGCCTCAATTGCACTTAATAAATCAGGACCTAACATTATGCCCTCCCTTTGCATATGATGTGCAATGCTTCTGCAGTTTTGGTAACATTTATCTTGAGGACATTATCCATCATGTTGTATCAATGTATCTTGTATAAAACCACAGAGCAAATTCTTTGTGGGGCTCAAGGTCAGGAAAAAGCTCCTCTCTCATGATGAGCTATACGAGAACGGGCAGAGAAATCACTTCTTGGGCATCCCTTATGTTGCCAGGACCTATGATAAGTACTTTTTGGAGCCGATGTTTTATTTTTGCCTTGGCCACCAGGAAGCCAAGAGCTTGGGTTTTGGAGTGAGGCCTGGGTTTGAATTTAGACTCTTCTGCTGCTTATTAGCTCTGTGCAGAATGAATGAGGATAACATGATCACATTACCCACCTCATAGGATTTCAATATATAAACAAAGCACTTAGCACAGAACCTGACATAAAACACACACTCAACAGATGTTAGCTGTTGTTATTCGGCCTTTCTGATGAAATTAATCGCCTCCTGCTACCCACTTCTATTACTTGTCTCTGCTCTTGGTTTAATGATTTTCAGTTTCCTATAGTCTGTTTTACAGTATGAAGTTCCTCAAATTCTGTTTGGAAGAAGGTGAGGTATATATAAGTGAGATGTTAGTAGTAGTGGAATTCCTGGGCGGAAAGAAACATCTAGCCCTGGCTGGTTTGGCTCAGCGGTAGAGCGCTGGCCTGTGGACCGATGAGTCCCAGGTTCGATCCCGGTCAAGGGCACGTACCTCCGTTGCGGTTCGTCCCCGGCCCTGGTTGAGGTCGTGCGGGAGGCAGCCAGTCGATGTGAGACACATCAATGTTTCTCTCTCTCTCCATCTCTCTCCCTCCCACTCTATCTGAACAAAATGGAAAAATGTTCTCATGTGAGGATTAAGAAAACAAAAGAAAACAGACAAAAAAGAAACATCTAGAGCAGCACTCTTGAACAGAAATAGAATGCAAGCCACAGGTGTCATTTCAAATTTTCTAGTAGCCACAGTAGAAAAGTAGAAAGTTTGGTGCCTTCTCAAAACGTTAAACATGGAATTACCATATGACCCAGCAATTCCACTCTCAGGTGATTGAAAACAGGCGTTCAAATAAAAACCTGTACACGATTGTTCATCGAATCACTATTTGGAATGACCAAGAAGTGGAGCCTGGCCAGTGTGGCTCAGTGGTTGAGCATCAACCCATGCACCAAGAGGTCGCCGGTTCGATTCCCGGTCAGGGCACATGCCCAGGTTGTGGGCCTGATCCCCAGTGGGGGGCATGCAGGAGGCGGCCAATCAATGTTCTCTCTCATCGATGTTTCTATCTCTTCTTCTCCCTCTCTCTTCCTCTCTCTCTAAAAATCAATAAAGGAAAAATATTTAAAAAAAAAAGAAGTGGAAGCAACCCAAATGTCTATCAACGGATAAATGGATAAACAACACATGGCATATCCATCCAACGGAATATTATTCAGCCATAAAGCAATAAAGTTGTGATCCATGCTACAACATGGTCAAATCTTGAAAACATTGTGCTAAGTGAAAGGAACCAGACACAAAAGGCTACCTAATGTATGATTCCATGTATATGAAATATCTGGAATGGGCAAATCCATACACATTGCAGATAACACAGTGTAGAGACTTTGGATTTTCACCTTCCTCTGAAGCATGTTGTATTTTCTTCTAGCAGTCAGTTAAATGATCGCTGGATCACCTTGAATTTGTGAAGATTTGCCTTTACGCTTTGTTAGGGCAGATCTGTTTGAATAATCCCCTAGTTCTAGGATGGATGCTTCAGCCCCGAGACGTTGTTTTCATTCCTAAGTCATGGTTCTTCCAGGCTTTTGATGGCAAGCTGAGGTGTTGTATCAAGCCCCTCTAACACGCCAGAGTTCAGACTGGACTGTCATCTCTGATGGGCAGCAGTTGAAATCTCTGTTTGGTTTTCCAGCCTTCCTGGTATTGCTCATCTTGAACCCTTGGAATCTCACCTGCGCGAAGAGACTGAGGAGTCAGTCAGGAATTTGAGAGAAGTGTATAAAAATATTTTGGAGATTTCCCTCTGTGGTTCTCTCCTCTCTTGATTTCAATATATAGCTGCTTTGGCAGTCCATCCTGAATACTGTCTCCTGACTGCTCAGGACATGAGACTGTGGCTTTATGCTCGACCTTTAACTGCCACGTGTAGGTTGGATTTGAGATGATCCTCAGTGGAAAAACCATGTAAAATGGACTTCTCCCAATGGAGTTCTTTTCTTTCAAGAATTAAAGCCAGTCCAGTTTCTGCTTTATTTTGGTCATTCTCCAGTGCCTTAAAAGAGTTTTTTTTTCTCTTACATTTTGTCAAGATATGATCATTGTTATCTGTAGAATAGTTAGTTTGATATAAGCTATCCTGCCATTATCAGAACCAGAATTCCTGAATGGTCTCTCAAAAACATTTCTCTCCTTTTTGAAACTCTCCATTTAAAAATTTTTAAATTGAATTTATTAGGGTGACTGGTTAATAAAATTATATAGGTTTCAGGTGTACAATTTTTTTTTAATCCTCACCCGAGGACTATTTTCTATTTATCTTCAGATAGAGTGGGAGGAAGGGAGAGAGAGGGAGAGAGAGAAACATCTATGTGAGAGACACATCGACTGGTTGCCTTCTGCACGACCCGACCAGGGCTGGGGTACGAACCACAACCGAGGTACGTGCCCTTGACTGAAATCGAACCCGTGACTCTCTGGTCTGCGGGCCTACCCTCTAACCGCTGAGGCACACCAGCTGGGGCACAGGTGTACAATTCTATAATACATCATCTGTACACTGTGTTGTATTGAAACCCTCCATTCTTATCCATCACAGAATAAACTAAAACTTCTTTCCCTGACATGTAAAGTCCTACACGGCCTCGACCCTGCTGATCTTTCTGTCCTCACTGTGCCCCCAGCTCTGTGAGGGCACATCCAATTCTTTGAGTATATTCTGTTATATTTTACCTCAAGGTTTGCACATATTGTTTCCTCTGATGAGAATATCTGTCCCCTGTGCCTAATTATGCTTCAGATGTCAGTTCAAGTATTGCTTCCTCTGGAAAGTATTTCTGGATCTATGGATAGATTAAGTCCCCCTCGTCCACCTGCTAATGACACCCCACGCCTTTCTTGTGGAGCATGTATCACAGTTTGTCATCAGATGCTCAAGTGGTTATTAGATTGTCTGCCTCGCCCTGGCCGGTTTGGCTCAGCGGTTAAGAGCGTCGGCCTGCGGTCCGGAGAGACCCGGGTTCGGTTCCCGCTAAGGGCATATGCCTCGGTTGCGGTTTATCCCCGGCCCTGGCTGGTCGTGCGGGTGGCAGCCACTCGATGTGGCCCTTTCACGTCGATGTTTCTCTTTCTCTCTCTCTTCCTCTCTCTCCCTCCTACTCTGTCTGAACAAAAGAATGAAAAAATGTCCTCAGGTGAGGATAAAAAAAATAAAAAATAAAAAAAAAATAGATTGTCTGCCTCCTCTCCAGATTGTCAGTTTCATGAGGACAGGGTATGGACCTCTTTGCTCATTACCTTAACCCATGCCTTATCCTACGGTATCTGGCTGACAGTAGGCACTCAATGAATGTGTTGAATGAATGAAGAAGTAGGAAAGATGGCATCACATATGGGAAAAAGTTCCCAACTGAACATCAAGGTACTAAGACATAAATGAAACTATGAGATACTTTGAGACATATGTCATCTCACATTTCAGATCTTCACGTCCAGGATGCATAATAGGTCCGAGCTGGATTGGATGGTCTTTTAGGTCACTTTCCCCTCTCAAAACCCAGGATATTCGTAAAAACATTAGTGAAGCTGAGATAAAAATCTCATTGTGGGAAACAGTAATAATATGGGCAGACATGGGGGACTTGAATATTGGGTGGAATTAAGACTTTAACCACAAATACTGAATGTCCTGCCTGGGTCAAGAGCCTGAAAACTATGCATGGTGCTTGAGGATAATTATTCTGGCAATAGCAGATAGAATTAAAGAGCTTAAGAAGTAGTTAGATCATGAACGAATCTGATAAGGAGACCCTGGCAGGATGGGACTGGTGTCAGGTTGCTCTATATGGAAATGACAAGGAAAGAGTGATCTGTCAGACCCGTGAAGGCCAGATTTAGGAAGGATTGGAGGTGTTTTCCTAATCTGTTTATTCTCGTACAGGAGATGGAGGGGGAGGGTTGGATGGGGAAGAGACCAGAGTCGTTGTGATGATCACGGGACTTCCCCTTCTCTACCTCTTCTCTCTCTCAGGTTCTTCTCTGCACCCAGATGTGAAGGCAACATGCACTGAGGACCTTCCGAATGACAGCCAAACGTGCGCCACATTCCAAGACCTGTTCCACCAAATCCTTTCTCTCTGGGGCTCTTAGAATCAGAAACTAAACCACTTAATGACTTCTAATTCCTCTGTCATATATAATGACATTTTTCCTTTCAGTTTCTATAGTGATCAGACATGACTAGGGGAAGAGACCAGAGTCAGGACAATAATATTTTCATTCTGTCTTTGGAGTGTATCCTGAGACTTTGTTTCATCTTTTCATCTTTGTCCTTTTATCAGTGACTGTCCCCTCAAAATGTCTCACTTGAATGTAACATGAGACCCATTTGGGTTTCTTATTGGTTTATGTCCTGTGTTACTTCTCTCATGGAGAAGTTTCTTTTAGGAGGGTATGTCGTTCTGTGGGAAGGCCTACAAATGTCATATGGCTCTGTGCGTTTTTACTGATATTTGTGGGCACTTGTCTATATTTTCCTTCAGCACCACAGACAGCACACACATACCTTTTTCTTAGAGGTGAATTTAAGACTGAGTGAGAAGGAAACTTGGACAATTGCTCAAGCACCCAGAAGAAACCTGAACACCTGAGGCTAATTGGACTGTGGGTAGTTATTGTCTCCAATTCTTTGTTTCCAGAGAGTATGTTACTTATAGTAATTCTTTGGAATACTAGAATATAGTTCTGAAACACTTTTCAAGAAAGTTACACTCGAGACTTCTTCATATAACACCTTCACAATAGTCAGAGGAAGGAAGATCTTCAGAATCTATCAGTGGGCACCAGGTAGGTTATATCTATGATGTCAGGGCTAGAACAGTTTTATATGGTTCTGGGATACTAGACTTTAACTCAATAGCCAAAAGCTACCTTCTTGTTTCATTTGTCCTTATTTAATTATTTGCACAGGAGTAATTTCTAGGTGAGGGGCGGGTGACATCTCTAACCTGTACTTTCTACCAATTCCCAAGATTTTTCCAAGGCTATGTCCATAGCCCAGAAGCAGGGTTGCTATGGTTGGGACTGAGCTAGAATGCTCACTTGTGGCCTTCCCCTGGGCTACATCTCCTCCTATTGTTTATGGCTCTTAGAATAATGGCCTCAGCTGCTCACATCACTGCACCTATTTGTGAGGTTGGGTCCTTGATGACAAATAGGAATAGGGCAGTCAGGGCAAAGGGTCTCTGTACTCTGACTTGAGGTCCAGCTTGGTTCAAGACTTGCAGCTCCCAGATGTCAAGTCACAACTTCTATATTGTTGACACCTGGGGCACTGGAGACATTTCCCTAGAATAGGAGCATTGTTGGGGATTGAATGCTCATTGATTTGGGGCAGATTATATGATTTAATGATGATTATTTTAGTGCTGCTTACATGGAAATCCAGTGAGGTCAGTGACAAAATTCAGAAACAAGTTAAATTTTGGCAGGTCATGCCAAGGAGATATTAACAATGATTGTCTTTATACAGACTGACTCATTACATGGGTAAGTTGGTGCCTTCAGAGAGGTCCTTTGTAATTTATGCTGGAAGAATCTAGGATGGGAGAGATGAATGAATTTGGACCAGGGCTGACACACAGGAATTTTTCAGTTAAAAATTTGTGTATGTAATCAGAGGGAAAAGCAAATCTGGTCAAACAAATGAACAAGAATTTAAATAAATAAAAAACTGTCCAGAAATAGTCCAATTTATTTATTCAGAATAATTTTGGCATAATTTTTCATAAAGAATATTCCTTCTTCCTTGTTTCTTCCTTCTGTCATATTAAGTCTTTTCATGTGTCTCAGTCCAGTCGCTGTTAATAAATAAATACATTGAGTGACTGATACGGTCATTGGTAGACTCAGTGAGTCCTTTACATCTTAGCAGAACTTTATAGCTGTTTTTAATACCAATGTCCCTCCTGATCCATGTCTACCCACATGATATTAGTGAGCAAATATAGTGCTAAACTCTGACATTATACAAATTAATAAAGTGATGTCTTGGCTCTTGAGCCTAAGGCTGTGGTTTCACCATTCACTATAAATACTGAATCGAGATACTTGCGTTCCCCTGCTCTCCTGACACTCTCTCAGCCTTTCTTTTAACTGTGTAACAATAAGGTGTTGGACGGGATCACAAAGACCTGAGGCCATGATGGTGGTACTGAAGTGCTGGGTGGGTCTGCATCCATGTCCTTCTTCTGAGTGAACTTGGAAAATCATTAGCCTCTCTGGGCTTCAGTCTTCACAATTTCAAAAGAATTTTGTTGGACTAAATAACCTGAGACATTGAAATTTGTGCCTATGACGGACTCTCTCCTTGCTTAAGTTCCTCTGGCCTTCCACTTGCTTTTTCCTGAAAAAAACCCCACGGTCCCTAATATTGGGTGTCATTAGAGGCAGAATGAGGAGTTGAGAGACTTACCTTTCAGGAAGACAAAAATATTCACAGATATATTTATGTTTAAAGTTGTTTCTGTTGCCTGAGCAGCCAGAGAAGATGAAGGGCTCACACAGAAACGACATGGTGTTGTAGTAGAATCTGGTCAGAGTTAACCTACAGGTGCCGTACAGCGGGGGATAGTTGCAGATGTCTGTGCACGAGAATTTCACAGTCAGGCTTTCTTTTTCACCGCCAGGTCGGTGTTCTCATGGATTCAGACTACTAGTGCTCATCAACCCATGTAAATCCACCTGCTACTTTATCAATGGGTGAGTTCCTCAAGCGTAATTTTCTTTGTATATGTGGTACGGGGCAGTGATTCTTGACCAGCACCTGGGTCAATGACTCAGATAAACAGTTGGAGAAGGACAATAGGTAGCTCTGTGACCTTAGATATGAAAGCAAGAAAGACCCAAGGCTTCCTCTATCCATCACAGCCTTCCTTCTTCATATTAAATAGATCCCATTTCCTGACTCTCCATGTGCTTTCCCATGTCACTGGAAGTGAATGTCTCATCTGCTCTCCCAAAGACACAGGTCAGAACCCTTAATTTCACCTCCACAGAATCTCTGCAAGGGCACAAGCTAAAACGGGCTTTGACCCTCTACACTGACTCCTGAAAGACAGGCTTAAAATGCCTCCTCTGGCAAAAGATCTTCCTGTCCTCCACCAAAGTCTGTGTCCTCTCCCATCCAGCCCTCCTTTTTGGCTACGCATCCAGACTCACCTGATCTTACTGAGACCATGAAGATAGGTAGTTAGAGCAGGAGCAATGTTGACCATATTGGAGACAAAGAAAAAGTTAACGTCAGTCTTCTTGGAGTCCAACTATAGCCCTTATTCATAACTGGGAATTTGCCCCATTTACCCTAAGTCTTTTAAAAAATTGTTTATCCTCAACCGAGGATACTTTTTCATTCACCTTCAGACAGAGTGGGAGGGAGGGAGAGAGATGAAGAGAGAGAGAGAAACATCAACGTGAGAGAAACACATAGACTGGTTGCCTCCTGCATGACCCCAATCAGGGCCAGGGATGAACCGCAACCCAGGGTCAAACCTCAACCAGTGCTCTTGATTGGAATCGAACCCGTGACTCATTGGTCCGTGGGCCGACGCTCTAACCGCTGAGCCAAGCCAGCCAGGGCTACCCTAAGCCTTTCATACAAAGTCTTTTATAATTTGAACCCAGCAAGTTAATATAAATAAGTAGAATGTGAGTGTCCTAAGCATGTGAATGATGGCCTCTGCATCTTATCCATGGAGTATAACACAATGGTCCTGTATATATGTGTTAAACAGAACAGAAACCCATGTAGTGCACACACACACACACACACACACACACACACACACACACACACACACACCAGTAAAGGAATTTTCTGGACACTCATGACATCCATCCAATTTTCATAATCCCCACTCCTCTTACATTGAAATCCCTTGGAAAAAACTGAAGTCAGTTCTACTTTCTGTCTTTCTGCTTCTCTAATCCATAATAGACAGAACTCAATGTAAGTCCTGGAATCAGATGCTCTAGAACCATACAGCTTGAGATGAAAAGAGAACCTAATTCCTTCTTCTTCCTCTTTTTTTAATCCTCACCCAAGGACATTTTTTTTTTTTTGCATTTATCTTCAGATAGAGCGAGTGGGAGAGAGGGGGAAGAGAGAGAGAAACATTGATGTGAGAGAGACACATCAAGTGGCTGCTACCCACATGACCCCAACCGCGGGGGACAAACTGCAACCGAGGTACCGAACCGGGGACTCTCTGGTCCACGGGCCGACGCTCTAACAGCTGAGCCAAATAGACCAGGGTGAACTTGATTCCTTCTTAATGGCAGTAACATCATCCAGGCTGCCTAGCCCTCCTTTTCCTCCACACTGTTCTCCTGGGCTGCCCTTCCTATCGTGCCTTACCTCCAAGATGTCCACTTTCACACAATTCTTTTCTGATCTTTGCAGAGAACAAGAAAGCTGAGAATGTATGGAGGGGCAGGGAAAAGATGAGGAGCAACATAAATAAGTGGATCAATTCTGACTTCATGGTGTTGCAGATAGCAGACAGGTGAGTTCTGGACTGGGCTGAAATTATATCTTGGGGGCAGAGCTCCTTCTCTTGGGAGGAGTTGAATCAATATCTCTAATTTCATTCCCCCAGGGCCCAAGCTTGGACAGGGTTCTGGTGCATCCAGAATCAGCTGAGTGAGCAGGACAGAATGTGCTTGGGTGCCTAGCCAGGTAGCCTGCAAGGTCACGGTATATCAGAGCTCTGCTGCTGAACCTTAGCCTCCCCCTCTCTCCTCCATCTCTAGGGATCATGGCTGCTCATGGCTCAGGATATCAGCATCTCTATAATAAACAGCTGTAAATAACTTATTACAGTGCTTTAATATACCGGGTGAAGAAAAAGTAGGTTTACTGTTGTTTGTATGGAAAACAATACAATAATTAATAAATAATAATACAGGAATAAATTCTGTGTTTCATATACTTACAACCGTAAACCTACTTTTGTCCCACCCTGTATAAATGTAAAATTTTGAAAGTTAACATAGCCTTGAACCTAAGAAACTGGAACAAAACCACCAAAATAAATATAAAGAAAGTAGAAGAGATTGATGAAGATAGTAATTGAAATTGATGAATTAGATACACACTAAAATTGCTAAATAAAATAAAAAGTTTGTACCTTAAAAATATAATTAAAATAGACAAAACATTGGCAATAATGGCCAAGAAAACCAGAAGAAATAAACATCTTCCAAAACAGAAACAGACTCACAGATACAGAGAACAAACTGATGGTTACCAGAGGGGAGGGGCTTGGGGGACTGAGTGAAAAAGGTAAAGTATTTAAGAAGTACAGATTGGTAGTTACAAAATAGTGACGGTATGTAAAGTACAGCATAGGAATATAGTCAATAATATTGTAATCACCAAGTATGGTGCCTGTTGGGTACTAGACTTATTGAAGGAATCACTTCATAAATTATATAAATGTTTAACCACTATGCTTGCTGTACACCTGAAACTAGTAACTGACCAAAAAAAAAGAAAGAAAGAAACATCTTCAATAATATGAAAAGGATAGAACTCAAACATAAAGGAGATGACAAATAGTTTGAAAAAGTATTTAAAAAAACTCCATAAAAATGAAACTACTCAAACTAACTCACTATACAGCAGAATGTCTGTGTTCATTAATATTAATGAAATTTAAATAAATACTTATTTTACTGGTGAGATGATTATATTCGTAAGTTCTAGCAAACATTCATTGACAATTTTCTGTGTCTTAAACTCTTCTAGAAAACATATTTAAAAATTGAAGAAAAAAAAGTTTTCTATCCCCATCACTTTCTTGATTGAACTTGAGTAATAAAGAAAGCCACTACTCTCAATCCTTCCACCCAATCTTCAATTTTCCCCTCCATAGACTTAGAGACCTATCTCTTGGTATCAGTATTCTTTGTTTCTCTAAATGCTAGAATCACACTTTTGATGGTAAGTTATGTTTTAACCATCTATTATTCATGTTTCCCGAGGTGGGAATAATTCAGTCAGTATGTATCAATATTTTTAATTTTTGTCTTTATTGATTTTAGAGAGAGAGGAAAGGAGAGGGAAAGAGAGATAAAAACATCAATGAGAGAGAACATCGATTGGCCGCCTCCTGAATGCCCCACGCTGGGGATTGGGCCCACAACATGGGCATGTGCCCTGACCAGGAATTGAGCCGGCGATCTTGGTGCATGGGTCAACGCTCAGCCACTGAGCCCCACCGGCCAGGCTCAGTCAGTATATTTTGTTAATATATAGGAGATGGAAGGCCAATTATTTCATTAAGCGGGTTTCATTAAGAGAGCTTCTAGCTTAGTTAAAAAATAACAAAGTCATCATTGAAATCAGGCTGTGCAGATGGATCTTAGTGAGTTTTAAAAATTGCTACATGGAGTATATCAATGTATCAGCTTATCTGACTTCTTTTGTATTAATTGTCAATTAGATTTTTTGATAAATAAGTATAGTGCTCTAGTAAATATTGTACATGAATCTTTATGTAAAGTTATTTCTATGGCATACATTTTTAGAGGTGAGCTTCTTGTCCAAAAATATGCATTATAAAATTTAGCAGATATTACCCAATTCATCACAGCCTTGCCAACATTTATTGTTTTTGTAAATTGAATGACTGAGAAATGGCAGACCATTGTTTTAAATTACATTTCCCTGACTACTGGTGGGGATCAGAATATTTTAGCATGATTATTGACATTTTTGAATTTGTAAATTATCTCTTCTTACACTTAAAAAAATCTTGAGATACCTTTTTTCTTAATGATTTACAAGATACTTTATAAATGCTGAGTCTTAATAGTTATATTTGCTGCAAATGTTTTCTTCTGGGGTATTATTTGCCCTCTCGTACTGTTGTGGTTTCTTTAATTGAGCACTTTTAATATTTATATAGTTATATACCTATATTTATATAATTAAATTTGTCATTCATAAACACACAAATTTATGGGCTTCTGAGTTTTATGCCTTTCTTAGAAAGTCTCTCATCACTCCAAATTTAGCAAAATGTTTTCTTTTGTTTTATTCTATAAGTTAATCATTTTATTTTTTACATTTACAACCTTAATATATTTGAAATTTATTTTTGTATATGATGTGGGGTAGGGATCTAATTTGACCATCATATCAAATAAATAGCAAATTACATTATCATTTGTTGAAAATGATATCAGAATTTGAAAAATATATCAGAATTTCCCTTGATTTGAAATGCTAACCTCCTCATATTCTTTAATATGTTTTTATTGATTTTTTAAGAGAGAGACAGAAACATTGATGTGAGAGAGAAACATCGATCGGCCACCTCCCGCAGGCCCCTACTGGGAATCAAGCCCGTAACCTGGGCATGTGCCCTGACCGGGAATTGCATCAGGACCTCTCAGTCCACGGGATGATGCTCAATCCACTGAGCCACACTGGCTGGGCTCATCATATTCTTAATTATACTTGCATCTATTTCCGGATTTTCGATTTGATTTATCTATGAATGTTTCAATTCCTGATGTTTATTCCTCATTGCTGGGCCAGGTGGGAAGGAATCTTAGAGGTGCCTTACTCCATGGTTCCAATAGAGTCAACATTTTCATCTCATCTGCTAACCAGCCCAGCTCTCATTAATAAGAAGAATGGATGTTAGCAGAACTGAATTCAGGAGTACCTAGGCTGTAATGGGTTGAATAAAGATCTCCCAGGATTCTGGACACCTTGGTGTTTTGCATCAAGTGTCTCTCTATTGTCATATCTAAATATGGCAGTGAATGTCCTGCACCTCATGTCTCTGGGGCAGAGAAAGTAAGATTTTCTATTTCAGTGGAAGTCACAGAGTGTGAAACTTTAGATGAAAGAAATGTGAGGCAGAAAAAAATAAGGGTCATTAACTTTCCTTTTATTTTGTTGTTGTTGCATTTTCTGCTCTGTCTGGTAGAAAACTAATAATGGAAGGTTCTTGAGAAATGCCTGAAGCACCCAGGTGCCTAGTCCATTAAGAGAAGAAAGAGTCTGTATTCACCAGGCAATTTTATTGTAGGTATATTTCACTCCCAGTTGTGCCTCTTTTTACTATGTTACCACATATTCCTTAATCCACACTTATGGCCTCAATGGAAATTCTCTTGGTAAAGCAGAAAAAGAAACGTTGCAGTCTATCTGGAGTGAGCCAACCATAAAGGGGGTTACAGTTGATGCTTCACTGGAGAGACTCTGGTGCCCTAGAGCATGTATTATACGTGATCCATGGGTCAAGTTTCATTGAAGTTAGAAAGCATGAGAGCCTGAAAGATGGACAGATTAAAATCTACCCAGAAGTCCCAGCATGAGCTCATATTTCTTCTGGCTGGAATGAACCTAAATGTTTGTGCATTTAGGTTACCCAATATATAAAGAGACTAGTTAAATAGAAGTTCTGGTCAAAGATGAGGAATATAGAATGTATTAGGAGGAGGGATGTTATTAAAACTAGCTACAGCCTTATAAGGTATAGCACAAATATCTTCCTTATTGTTCCTTGCTTGTGTTGTAAAATCCAACACAAATTTTCCATTTTACCCACTGTTTTAAGGTTGGTGTAGAAACTTCCCATTTCATACACTGGTTGCAGACTTTCCCAGCAGGATTCAGTTAGGGCTAAAAGAGAAGGGACTTTATCTGTGAGGCCCTAGCCCTGAAGCTAGTTGAAGTAGTGAGTGGGACTTTTCATTGTCTCTTGTTGGGTTGTGGGTAAATGCTTTTGGTTATGTTAATCAGAAACCTTAACAAAGGTTTGAATGGAAAGCAGTGCATTTGAGTTGAAGAGTCAGGGGTGGAATGTAGTGACTATTTTTGGTTTTGTGTGTGCTCAGCATTATATCCTCCATCTGGTAATAGTATGCCCCCTTTTTTCCCCGAACTTTCCCCCCATGTATTGAACTCCCAACCATGGTACCCTTTCTCTCCTATAAATGTGGGCAGAAGCAACTTATGAATGGGAGGATTGGGAGCTGTGTGTATTGGGGTAAGCATCAGGGAATCCAGGCTTTCAATGTTCAGGGATTTTTTTTTTCTTTTTTTCTTTTTTTGGTATGTGCCTCTAGCGGGAACCAAACCCAGGACTCTCTGGTCTGCAGGCCGACGCTCCAACTGCTGAGCCAAACTGGCCAGGGCAATGTTCGGGGATTTTGGTTCATATTGGGCAAATCTTAATTTTATCCTTTTATTGGTGCCTTTTCTTTTTGCTAAGGAAATGAATAATTATTTTGCATTTGGACATTATAAATGAGAAAGGATTAAAAAATTCCAGCTTGTACTCATAGACTATGCCAATTCTGTTACCTATTATGACTCCACATTTCCATGTGATTAATAATATAAATTCTATGTGGCAACAAATTTAAGTAACCTCAATATGGACAGAGGTGGAACATTATTTTTGAAAGGCTAAACTTATATTTTAAAATCTCTCATAACTTCTAAATGTTTTTGCATATTTATAGTTATGATTCTGTCCCCCATTGATAATGTAATTAATAGACTATTACTTAGTTTCTCTGTTGTGCTTGGTCATACATTGTTATAGGAGCCAAATGAGTCATGATTCTTTTTATTCCCTTGTTAATCCTCACCTCAGGATATTTTTCCATTGATCTTTCTTTCTTTCTTTCTTTCTTTCTTTCTTTCTTTCTTTCTTTCTTTCTTTCTTTCTTTCTTTCTTTCTTTCTTTCTTTCTTTCTGATAGAGTGGAAGGGAGGGAGGGGGAGAGAAATATCTATGTGAGAAAGACACACTGACTGGTTGCTTCCTGCACGACCCTGACTGGGACTGGGGATCGAACCTGCAACCAGCTACAGGTCCTCGACTGGGAATCAAACCTGTGATGCTTTAACCACTGAGAAAAACCAGCCAGGGTATGATTCCTTTTTAAGAAGTCTTTCATAGTAAAATTGTATAAAGGACTTGAAATCTGATTTGATAGTTATTGGGTACTGGTTAAGTGTCTGGGGTTGGCTGCCATACATTCTCTGCAACATGATAAAAGGTCAGGGCCAGAGATGGGAGTAAAAGGAATCTGAAGGTTCTGGTTTCATGTTTCCTACAGGGTCAGCATCTTTGCTTCTCCTGATCACCTGCTTCATTGTCTCTGTTAGGACAAGGCTGAGCAGTGGAAGGGTTGAGTAGGAGAGGACTTAGGCTATGATGGAGGAATAATTATGTTCCAGAGTGCTGGGTGCCTTGTATTCTTTCCTTAAGTGTTCAGAAGAAAGGCTGCCTGATGACACTGTTATTTAAATATTGGGTTCCTGAAGTATGGTCATGTGCAAGTGTGAGAGTGAATGTTCTGAACTGGAGGTTTCCTGGGAGAGAAGATGCAATGTTCCATTCCAGTGTGTGGGGTCTAAGACATGGGGTGAAAATGTTATGGGGCAGAAAACCATGAGGGTCATTAATTTCCTTCTTTGGTAGAAAGCCTATGAAAGAAAGATGCTTGAGAAAAACTTGGAGTACCTAGTGAACCCACTAACAGTCCATCAAAATAAGGAAGGAATCTACATTAGACCAGGTATGAGATGGCCTCAAAGGCACAAGTAAATTTTATGACCAAGCAAATTACACTCTCAGCCTATGAAATAATATTCTTTTATTTATTTATTTTAATTAATTTATTTTAGTTACAGGTGTTTCTCCTTTTTCTCCCATTGACACCCTCCTCCTGATCCCACCCCCCGCCCACATTATTGTCTATGTCCGTTGGTTATGCTTATATGCATAAGTTCTTTGGTTTATCTCTTCCCTCCCCCACACCCCCTCCTCTGAGGTTTGTCAGTCTGAACCCTACTTCTATGTCTCTGGGTCTATTTATTTAAAATAATTTTTTTAAAATTGATTTTTAGAGAGAGAGGAAGGGAGAGAGAGAAAGAGATAGAAACATGGATGAGAGAGAACATTGATTGGCTGCCTCCTGCATGCCCCCCACTGGGGATCGGGCCCACAACCTGGGCATGTGCCCTGACCAGGAATCGAACCGGCAACCTCTTGGTGCACAGGGCGACGCTCAACCACTGAGCCACACCGGCCAGGTTCTGGGTCTATTTTGTCCATCAGCTTATTTTGTTTATTACATTCCACAAATAAGTGAGATCATGTGATACTTGTCTTTCTCTGACTGGCTTATTTTGCTTAGCACAATACTCTCCAGGTCCCTCCATGTCATCTCAAAGGATAAAAGATCTTTCTGAAATAATAGTCTTGCTGTTGTGTTATGTTGTCATAGATTTGAAATCCACACTTATGGCTTCTTCAGAAATCCCCGAAGACCAGATGACTAAAGGTGAAAAAAATGGTCTGGTTTGCACAATCCTCCTGTACTTTATGTGTTAGGACCATTTGGAAATGAACTGCTTCAACATGTATAGCTCTATTGCCCTGAGGTACAGTGGGGAATGGACATTTTTCCAGTGGGTAGAACTTGAGGATATATCTGTCCTTGTCCACCTACTTGGAAGCAAAGATAGTCTAATTCATGGATTTGGGGCAGTTATAATGGCCTGCCTGTGTGGCAAGGGTAGTGGAATAAGTGAGATTAGGAAATTGGTGAGAACCAGTTTTAGAAAAGGGAAATATGCATGAAATTTTTATTATAACATATAATTGTTGCCAATAACAATTTGTTGAATAAATGAACCCATAACATGAAACTGTGTTCCACGTAACTGTTCATTAAGAGATCCTCAATATAGGAGATATTCCTAATGATCAAATGAACCAGCTATGTCACTTTGTAAATATCATCATCTTCTTGCTTAAGTAGCCCATCACTTGGTCAATAATAATAATAATAATGATAATGCTAATAATAACCATAGTCTTAGACATGGAAACTATGAATAAATTTAACCGGAGACTTCCAACTTCTAAGTGTTCTGTTTGCTTTGATAACAATTTATTACCATTCTACAGTAAGACCCAATAATAGATCATTTGGGACATTTGTTATATGTATAATGTTACAATGAACTTAGTCATTTTTATTGGGGTAAATATATATAACATAAAATTTACAATTTTGACCACGTTTAATAGTACAGTTCAGTGAATTAAGTACATTTACATTGTTGTGCAAACATCACCACTATCTATCTCTAGAACTTTTTCATCATCCCATTAGACTTGCTTTTTTTGTCCATTATATTTTTCTCAGTACCAATCTTAATGCACTTGCTAAATGCCCTATAGTCATCTTAGTAAATAGTATTATACTGTTCCTAACCATTTTAGGAGTTTACTTTCCAGCACAAGAAGAAAGGAAATATATTAATGCCTGTATATTCACTTCCCTTATGTTTTCCCATCTCTAGAGGCATCTTTGTCTTGCTCAAAGCTTCCTTCTACACTTACATCTCCTACCTTATGGAATTTATTTTAGTCTCTTGTACTCATCTCTTTCCCGTCAACCACAAGGGTTTTGTAGATGGTGTTCTGTCTGTTTTAATTGTTTTCCTCTTATCTCATCATTCCTCTGCCTCATCCATTAGGTTTTGGCTCAATTGTCATTTCTTCTGTGAACCTTTCTATGTCTTCCCTAATCATGTCAAGCCCTCTTTTCTATATTCTTATAACACTATGTACCTGTCACTGTTAACACTTATAAAAGTTGTTCTTTTAGTTATATTTATTTATATACTGTTTGATTAATTATATCTGACTAATTGATTCAGTCTCATTTTCTAGAATAAAAGATTATGATGATATCACTAACTAAAAGTCTGTCACTGAGGATATATTTCCTTATTCTTATTAGCCTCAGAACATGGAAGTAATTCCTTCCACACATACCAATTGTTATGATTTAATCTCTGATGGGCTAGGTAGGTCCTAGGTTTAGAGGACTAGGAAATTAGTAGAGATACACAGAAGATTTAGATGACATGGTCTCATCACTCATGGACTCAAATTTTTGTTAGGGAGAAAAAATTTGCACTTATCAACAGGAGATATACAATGCTAGGAAAATATCCTGTTAAGATTGTGTTATAAGTTCATCTTTGGTGCAATTCCTCTACTCCAAACATATAACAATAATAGATAAAATATTTTTTAGAAAAGTTGAAAGGATTGTAAATGTTTCTGTGGACCAAAAAGGGATAGAAATACAAAGAAATACAAAGTAGGGCCTGTGTCTCAGGCCTAAAGGCTCTGGGTCTGGAAGCGGGCAGTGAGGCAAGAATTTGGACTCTTTTGGAGGTTATAGGAATTAAAAAATCCCCACCTTATACTGAGTATCAATCTCGGGAGCACTGATTGAATCCAGAGTCTTGGATGGGGTTTCATTCCATCAATGATAACTATAAAACTGTTCACCCTGGTTTTTATTTTGCTTTTACATTATTTTCTTGATTTTCTCCATGTTAGTTCTTTGAGCATCTTTAAGATGGTTGCTTTAAAATCTTTGTCTAGTAGATGTGCCATTAGATCTTTTTCAGGGACAGTTTCTGTTGATTTATTTTAAAATTTTATTTACTTTTGTGTTCCTTTGTATGCCTTGTGATTTTTAAAGCAATGTTTACTGATATTAAAGGTGCCATTTTTTCCCCTTTATTGATTTTAGAGAGAGAGGAAGTGAGAGGGAGAGAGGGATAGAAACATCGATGAGAGAGAACATCGATTGGCCAACTCCTGCATGCCCCCCACTGGGAATCAGGCCCACAACCTGGGCATGTGTCCTGACTGGGAATCGAACAGGCGACCTCTTGGTGCATGGGTCAATGCTCAACCACTGAGCCACACCGGCTGGACTAGTGATATATATCCTCACCCGAGGACATTTTTGCATTTGTCTTCAGATAGAGTGGGAAGGAGAGAGGGAGGAAGAGAGAGAGAGAAACATCGACATGAGAGAGACACTGAGTGGTTGCCACCCACACGACCCAACTGGGACTGGGGACAAACTGCAACCGAGGTACGTGCCCTTAGTGGGAACTGAACCCGGGACTCTCCGGTTCATGGGCTGATGCTCTAATTGCTGAGCAAAACCAGCCAGGGTGAACTTGTGATATTTTTTGAGGAACATTGGACATTTAAATCTAATAATGTAGCAACTCTGGAAATCAGATTCTCCCCCTTCCCTGGGTATGCTGTTTTATTTTGTTATTGTTTTTGGGAGGTTTTTCTTTTCCTTTTTTTGCACTGTTTTGCATTGTTTACTGTTTTTTCTTCATTTTATTTTTCCCCCACCACCATTTATCTCCCCCATACCCTCTTTGACCTCCACCCACCTCCCTACCCTCTTTGTGAGTTTTTTTTTTTTTTTTTTTAAATTGCTGTAGGCTCTCTCTGTGCTGAGGATCAGCCTGAAATGTAAACTTAAGGTCTGGTATCTTTTATGAGCCTTTACCTGGACATGCATGATCACTTTCTAATTTCCCTCTTATATGTAGTTTTAAAAAAATTTTTAATCCTTACCTGAGGATGTTTTTCCATTGATTTTTTTTTTTAGATGGAGTGGGAGGAGGGAATGGAGAGAGAGAGAGAGAGAGAGAGAGAGAGAGAGAGAGAGAGAGAAACATCGATGTGAGAGAGACACATCAATTGATTGCCTCCCTCATGACCCTGACTGGGGCTGGGGAATGAACCCGAAACCAGGAATATACCCTTGACCGGGAATTGAACCCTCAACTCTGTGGTCTGCGAGCTGATGCTCTAACTGCTGAGCCAAACCGGCCAGGGCCGATTTTCTATTCTTAACACTGAACAGAAACCAGGCTCGTGTGTCTAGTTCTAGGATCTCACTGGTTTACAATGCCTCTGATGATTCACAGGTAGGGGATCATCTTGTTAATAAGATGGACCGAGAAGGGATGCAGGGAAGGGATGCCTGAAAAAATTCAGAGATAAAATGGTCAAGTTGACTATCCTATGGCTGGGAAGATCATGGCCATGCTGAACACTGTAACATTATATTCAGAAGACTTGGCAACCAGCGTTTAGATGATCATTCTTTTGATAGCTAAAACACAGTCACTGGATTAAAGTTGAAGTTTCTTTTCCCAGGAGCACCAAGAATCGCCAAGTCAAATTTTAATGACTGAGGTACTAAAAAAAATCCAAATAAAACTACTTATACATTTGGATCAAGTTAGGGGGCTAGTTAAACTAATTGGGGTTCCTGGCTTGGTGGAAAAGAATCAGGAAACACCACAAAGAAAAATTTGTGTTGAGTGCCAGGGATATTTCATGTGAGTGTGAGTCTCATTGCTCAATTTGATTTCAAGGACAAAAAGGAGCACAGGTTTGGTACTTTGGTTCCACTAATGAGCTCAGCATGAGAGACGTGGTGATACAAACCTGTACATATTTGGTTTGTCACACCTGAAATTGTAAATATTGTGTGCATGTATGAGGAATGGTTCAGGAGGGGGTGGGGACCTAATGGACAGGACCAGCGGATATTCCAACTCTGGATGAGACAGGGGGAGAGGTATTCAGAGACGAAGAAGGGCTGGCATAAAGTTTATTTCATTTTAATGATTATACAGTTATTTCTCAGGAAAGACAAAACTAAAGTCAGAAAAATAGAAAACAGATGGGAGTTACAAGGATATACCACAAAGATCATAAAAATTGTCTGAGTTTTCTTGTGTCTGTCTTCAGCCGCTTGCAGCATTCTTTACATGGGCCCTGTTTGAGCAAAAACACAAACACAAAACAAAACACAACAGATTTATCTTACAGGTTTTGAAAAGTCTCCCGGGATTAACCTGTTACTTGTGTCTCAGGGGAAACCCAAAGGATGCCATCTCTTTCAATGCCCCTCCTGTTCCACTGATTAATCTTTCATTCTTTCATTTTCTCAAAATGTAGTCATTACTTACTATGTGCCAGGCACTACAGAGATTCAGTAGGAGTATTACATTAGAACAAAATTTCTGCTTTTGAGTTACTCCCAAGGCCACTCTCTATTTCACTCTCCTGGGAATCAGCCATACCATAACCCTCTTGGTCTCCATGGGCCTTATTCTAGTTCCCATGACTGGGGAATGGTCAAGTGTGGGCTGGAAGCTAGCTTATAAAACACCATGTAGCTATGGAGAGTTTACAGGTCTAGAAGTACAATGATTGGGTTTGGGTGACCTTGTGCATGTAGGATGGTCAAGTCCTGGGTGACCATCGATCTGGTTAGAAACCTTCTCATGCCATTTAATAATGTGACCTTGGGCCAGTTAGTTATCTCAGCTGGACTTCGTTTCCTCATCTGTCACATGAAAATAATAATACACATCTACCTTTGGGTGGTTTTAATTTTAATTTGTACCCATATACATAAATTGCTTAGTGCAGTGTCTGGCACATGGTAATTGTCCAATAAATGGTGGCTACTATTTTCTCTCTGGACTTTTGATTTCCCAACTGCAAAATGACAAATGATCCTGAGATCTAACCCAACTATTAAACCTTTTGATTAAGACAATCTCCCTCTTCCCATCCCCAAACCAGGGTTTATCCTGGGATCCCAGAGTTTTTCCTGTTCCTCTCCCCAAGGACCAAAGACATGATTAGATTCCTTACGGTACTCTGAATGCTTCCTCACAGGCTACTTGACAGTCTATTTGAAGACTGAAGTTGTTGAGGTTGCCATTACAGCCAGAGAAGATGAAATAGTGACATTTTTTGGAGGTTTTGTTGTAGAAATATCTAATGTGGACTTCATAGCAGCTGCCAACTTCCATATCCATACGGCAGGGATCTGCACGAGAGGTTCCCATTGAGTTGGGGGAATTTGTTAGGACTCAGCAAGAGATCTTGTTTTCATGGATCCTTAAAAATTCCTCATGTTATTCTGGAAATATTCCCATATTCAAAATCATTGAAGGACATCTGGTTTTCTCTTGAAATTAGGATTACTTGGCAAGGTTGCCCTTGGACATGTAAATTGATTACAATTCCAGGTCTGGCAGTGACTTGGAGAAATAGTGAGCAGTGAAAAAGGAGGTTCTGCTAGAAGCTTGTGCAAAGTTTTACAATTCCCATTTCATTTTATTTATTTTATTAAAGCACAGTCTCCTGCTTCTCTGTACCTTCATTTTTGTCTCCTCTTAACTGCCCACATAGGACATACAATTCAGAATGCTCACTCTCCAGTTTTCATATATTCGCTATACTATTTACACCCCACATTTCAGGTAACTGTGCCTGCTGCTGTCCTCAAAGCAGGATGCATATCAAGATGCATAACCTTGAGGGTAATATTCTTACTTTCATATCTTGTCATCTCTTCCCCTGCCCTCCCCATTGCCTTCTCAGAGGCAAACCTTCTGTTTTTATTGATAATAGTCACAGAGTGAGTGGCCAAAATAACACCAACAGGGTTGTATTACCAATGCAGGGGTTGTTGTTTGTCTTACCCAAGTAGCCAGACTGGAATTTGCTCGCTGCTAAAAGTAGCTGTTCAGGTACAGTTACATGCGTAATGTTATTTCATACAAACAGCCTCTGAAACAGGCATTTTTCTGATCTGCACTTTACATGGGGGAAACTGAGGCTAAGGGATAGTAAGTGATTTACTCAACCAAGGGCAAACATTTGTTAAATGGCGGGACCAGAATTTGGGGTCTCTGACTCACAGCGTAGACTGTGCCACCTCCCATGCTCTGGAAGCACTGAGCCTGTACACATTATCTGTGGAAAAAGGTTCATTGCCTTGCTTTTTAGATTTTTTTCTTTATTGATTTTAGAGAGAGGAAGGGAAAGGGAGAGAGAGATAGAAACGTCAGTGAGAGAGAACATCGATTGGCCACCTTCTGCATGCCCCCCACTGGAGATTGAGCCCATAACACAGGCATATGCCCTGACCGGGAATCGAACCAGTGACCTCCTGGTGCATGGATCGATGCTGAGCCACTGAGCCACACCAGCGGGCACATTGCCTTTCACATCCACATTGTGAGCTCTTCTAAACAGGAACCCCAAGTGTCCAATCCAAGTGTTCTCTATATCCCCAGAGCCCAGGTATTGAAAATGCCTCAGTTTTATTCAGTTCCAATCCCCTTTTTCTCTAATCTCAAAACATACTCTTGATTGCTCTGGGATCTTTGAAGTTTGTCATGAAACCCCTAATTCAAAATACCTCTAGTCTTTGGAAACCCTACAAAAGAGAACCCCATTGGAAAGGACTTATTTGCATCCTAGTTTGTTTTTTTCTCACCAGACATCCACAAGACCCCTAGAGTAAGTAATGTCCTGAATCAAAGGACTAAGAGTCTATGGATACTGACAAAAAAGGAGGAACTTCCTGAACCAACACTTTGTCCCCAACACTTTCTACCTTGTTCGTAACTGGTCTTTGAATTTATATTCTGCTTCAAGTTCATACCTTTGAGATATCCACACAACATTTCAGTAAGTCGAATAACACCACTCATTGATGGGGTAGCCAGCAAGAGGAAGTTGAATAGCCCTAGAAGAAATCTCAGCTCAGCAGGCTTCATGGTGCAGCAAGCAGTAGGTAGGAGTCTTTGTATGAACTGATGTTGTAGTTTGGGCTTGATATTTGAGAGGGCTGAGTCCACTTACCCCAAGGGCCAGGACTGGGCATTACTAAGTGCTGAGTTGAACAATGAATGCTTGGGTACCCAGCCATGACGCTGAAGGTCCCAGGCTGATTAGATCCCTGATAATGAGTTCCATGTTCATGTAGAAACCATGGAAACTAAAGAACTAGAGCCCCTGTGTATGTTTAACCACGTAGGGTAGAACCATCAGAGCAGAAAAGAATTAAAAAATAATTGCTTCTGCCCTGGCTGGTTTGGCTCAATGGTTAGAACATTGCCCGCAGACCGAAAGGTCGAGGGTTCGATTCCCAGTCAAGGGCATGTACCTGGGTTGCAGGTTTGATCCCTGACCCTGGTCAGGGTCATGCTGGAGGCAACCAATCGATGTGTCTCCCTCATATTGTTGTTTCTCTCTTTCTCTCCCTCTCCCTCCTTCCTATTCTGTCTAAAAATTAATGGGAAAATCCTCAGGTGAGGATTAAAACAAAAATGTTGCTTCCTTTCCTCTCGTCAACCTTCTACAATAAGGAAGAGACTGATCCTGGTACAACAGAAGTAATATAATAAACACAATAATAGTAATGATAGTAACTAACCCTTATAGTACTTCCTTCCCGCTAGGAACTGTTTTAAGCAACATACATATTAAATCATTGAATTATCACATGCACACCAATGGATTAGGTACAATTACTATCATATTTACAGATGAAGCAGAGGTGAGGTTAAGTTATAAGTACAAGGTCACACATGTTTTTATGTAGTGCAAATAAGATTTGAACTCACTACACTATATTACCTAGGAACATAGGACACCTTGGTTCTGTTTTCTAGTAAGACTTTTGAAATTTTGACTTTCACGTTGACACCCTTAAACCACCTGAAGTTGATTATTTTGGGTAAGGTATGGCATAAAAGTCATTTTCATTTTTTCAATAGTTCCAGACCACTTATTGATGAGTTCTTCTTTTATTCAGTTGTATGATAACTTCACTTATGTATGTGGGATTATTTCTGAGCTCTTTTTTTCACTCTACTGTATATCCCTTCTCCAAAACCATTTTAAAATTTATTTTTGAAGAGTTTGAGAAGTATTGGTATTAATGCTTCTTTAATGTTTGGCAAAATTCACCTGTGAAGCAATTTGGTCCTGAGTTTTTCTTTTTATTAATTTATTTTTGTTAAAGATGTTTCTTCTTTTTCCCCCATTGACACCCTCCTCCCAATCCTGTCCCCCACCCCAGCATTGCGTCTATGTCCATTGGTTACGCATACATGCTTATAAATTCTTTGGTTTATCTCTTGCCTCCTCCCCACCCCCTCCTCAGAGGTTTGTCAGTCTGAACTGTACTCCTTTTTATGTCTCTGGGTCTATTTTGTTCATCAGCTTATTTTGTTCATTATATTCCATAAATAAGTGAGATCATGTGGTATTTGTCTTTCTCTGATTGGCTTATTTCGATTAGCATAATACTCTCCAGGTCCCTCCAAGTCATCTCAAAGGATATGAGATCTTTCTTTCTTATAGCTGCATAGTGTTCCATTGTGTAAATATACCCCAGCTTTTTTATCCACTCATCTGTTGATGGACATTTGGGCTGTTTCCAGATCTTAGCAATTGTGAATAGTGGTGCTATGAACATAGGGGTACATATATTCTCTCTGATTGGTGATTCAGGCTTTTTAGGATACATTCCTAGAAGTGGGATCACTGGGTCAAATGGCAGTTCAATTTTTAATTTTTTGAGGAAACACCATATTGTTTTCCATAGTGGCTGCACCAGTCTGCATTCCCACCAACAGTGTACTAGAGTCCCCTTTTCTCCACACCCTCGCAGCACTCATTGTGTGATGATTTGTTGATGGCAGTCATTCTGATGGGTGTGAGGTGATACCTCATAGTTGTTTTCATTTGCATCTCTCTGATGATTAGTGAGCATTTTTTCATATGTCTCTTGGCCATCTGTATGTCCTGTTTGGAGAGGGGTCTATTTAGATCCTCTGCCCATTTTTAAATTGGATTCTTTCTCTTCCTTTTGTTGAGTTGTATGAGCACTCTATATGTTTTGGAAATTAACCCCTTATCTGATGTATCATTGGCAGTTATGCTCTTCCACATATTGGGTTCCTTTTCCATTTTGATGCTTGTTACTTTTGCTGTGCAGGAGCTTTTTTTAGTTTGATGTAGTCCCATTTATTAATTTTTCCTTTGTTTTTCTTGCCTTAGGCATTGTATCAGTGAAAATTCTGCTGCATGTGATGTCTGAAATTTTGTTGCCTACATATTATTCTAGGATATTTATGGATTCATGAGTCACATTTAAGTCTTTTATTCATTTTGAGTTTATTCTTGTGTATGGTGTAAGTTGGTGGTCTAGCTTCATTTTTTTTTTTTTTTTTGCATGTAGTTGTTCAATTTTCCCAACACCATTTATTAAAGAGGCTGTCTTTACTCCATTGTATATTCTTGCCACCTTTGTCAAATATTAATTGAGCATAATGTCTTGGGTCAATTTCTGCGTTCTCTGTTCTGTTCCATTGATCTATATGCTTGTTCTTATGCCAGTACCAGGCTGTTTTGATTACAGTGGCTTTGTAGTATAACCTGATATCCAGTATTGTGATCCCTCCTACTTTGTTCTTCTTTTCCAAGATTGCTGTGGCTATTCGAGGTCTTTTTTGGTTCCATATAAATTTTTGGAGTATTTGTTCTAGTTCTGTGCAATATGTCATTGGTATTTTAATGGGGATTGCATTGACTATAGATTGCTTTGGGTAGCATGGACATTTTAATGATGTTAATTATTCCAATCCATGAACAAGGTATAGGCTTCCACTTTTTTACATCTTCCTCTATTTCTTTTTTCAATGTCCTGTAGTTTTCTGTGAAGAGGTCCTTTACTTCTTTGGTTAAGCTTATTCCTAGGTATCTTAATTATTTTTGCCACAACGGTAAATGGGATTGTTCTTTTAGTTTCTCTTTCTGTGAGTTCATTATTGGTGTATAATAATGCCATCTATTTCTTGATGTTAATTTTGTATCCTGCTACTTTGCCAAATTCATTTATTAAATCTAGTAGATTTTTGATGGAGTCTTTAGGGTTTTCTATGTACAATATCATATTATCTGCAAATAATGACAGTTTCAATTCCTCCTTTCCAATTTGGATCCCTTTTATTCATTCTTCATGTCTAATTGCTGTGTCTAAGACTTCCAGAACTATGTTAAATAAGAGTGACGAAAGTGGGCATCACTTTCTTGTTCCTGTTCTTAAGGGAAATGATTTTAGTTTTTACCCATTGAGTATGATGTTGGCTGTAGGTTTTTCATATATGGCCTTTATTATGTCAAGATATGATCCCTCTATTCCCACATCACTGGGCGTTTTTATCAGAAATAGGTGCTGGATTTTGTCGAATGTATTTTTAGCATCTGTTGATAAAAATGATATGGTTTTTATCTTTCATTTTGTTTATGTGGTGTTTCACATTTATTGATTTGCGAATATTGTACCATCCTTGCACCCCTGGGATGAATCCCACTTGGTCGTGTTGAATAACTTTTTTGATGTATCGCTGGATCCTATTTGCTAATATTTTGTTAAGGATTTTGGCATCTGTGTTTATCAGGGATAATGGCCTGTAGTCTTCTTTCTTTGTAGTGTCTTTATCTGGTTTTGGAATTAGGATTATGCTGGCCTCATAAAATGAGTTTGGAAGTCTTCCGTCTTCTTGGATTTTTTGGAATAGTTTGAGGAGAATGGGTATTAGACCTTCTTTGAATGTTTAGTAAAACTCCCCTGTGAAGTCATCCTGGCCTGAGCTTTTGTTTGCTGGGAGTTCCTTGATTACATCTTCAATTTCCTTGGTTGTTATTGTCTGTTCAAGTTTTCTATCTCTTCCCGGTTCAGTTTTGGGAGACTGTGTGTTTCTAGAAAATTGTCCATTTTGCCTAGATTGTTCAGTCTGTTGATGTATAATTGTTCGTAGTATGATTTAATGATCCTTTGTATTTCTATGGTGTCAGTTGCTACTTCTCCTCTTTTGTTTCTGATTTTGTTTATTTGGATCCCCTCTTTTTATTTCTTGGTGAGTCTGGGTAAGGGTCCATCAATCTGGTTTATCTTTTCCAAGAACTAGCTCTTTTTTTTATTGACCTTTTGAATTTTTTTTTTTTTTTTTTGTGTGTGTGTCTGTGAAGCTCTTTATTTCTTTTTCAATTTTGAATTATAGCCTTGCTGGATTCAGACCCTTGCCTTTCATTACTTTGTATACCTCATGCCACTCCCTTCTGGCCTGCAGTGTTTCTATTGAGAAATCAGCTGACAGAGTAATGGGAGCTCCCTTGTAGGTAAGTTTCTGTCTCTCTCTCTCTCTTCCTTTAAGATTTTTTCTTTGTCTTTAATGTTTGCCATTTTAATTATGATGTGTCAACTTCCGGTCAAGATGGCGGCGTAGGTAAACGTGGCATCGCGTCCTCCCACAACCACATCAAAGTTACAACTAAACTACAGAACAACCATCATTCAAAACCACCTGAAATCAAGCTGAATGGAAGTCCTACAACTACGGAATTAAAGAAGAAGCCGCAGGATTGAGACTGGTAGGAGGGGCGGAGGTGCCATGGGCTGGTCCCACACCCACGTGTGGCGGATAAAATTTAGGAGGATACCTCAGCTGGGAAGGTCCTCCATGAGGACTGAGGGGTCCCCGTCCCACACCAGGAGCCCAGCTCAGGGTTTCAGTGCCAGGAAGAGAATCCCCATCACTTCTGGCTGGAAAAACCAGCGGGAACTGAGGCTGAGGCGGCTGGAGCCCCCGGCAGCTCCTCTTAAAGGGCTCGCTCACGGACTTACTCGAACTCCCACCCTCCAGGCTCCAGCGTTCAAGAAGGAGCCTGAAAGGCACCAGAGTCATATGGGGAAGAACTGAGCTGTTTGGCATTGGAGCGAGGGCTGGAGAGGCAGCTTTCTCGTGGACAGACGTGCTATCAGAGGCCTTTGTGCCTTTGGTGAGCCCTTCCCTGGGCCGCCAGACACCGCCATATCTGGGACTCCAGAAACCTGGCTCACACTGTTGGCCCCACGCTGGTGATTCCCTGAGACCCCGCCCCACCCAACTTTCAGGCCCACCCAAGCTGTTGCCAGTTGCTTTACCATAGGATTGGCCTGTCTTGGATCCTGTTTCAGCTTTTCCTAAATTCTTTCAAACAAGCAGCATCTGGTCTCAGCTAGCCCTATACTTCTCGCTAAGTAATACATAGAAACAAACACAGGGAGGCATTAAAAATGAGGAGACAATGAAACAGGTCCCAAATGAAAGAACAGAACAAAACTCCAGGAAAAGAACTAAGTGAAATGGACTTAAGAAACCTAACAGATTCTGAGTTCAAAATACTGCTTATAAGGATGCTCAATGGACTTAGTGAGAACCTCAGTGAACTTAGAGAGGGCCTCAAGAGCATAAAAAAGGACCAGTCAGAAATGAAGGAGACACTAACTGAAATAAAGAATAGTTTACACAGATTCAATAGTAGAGTAGGTAAAGCCAAGAAGCAAACCATCGATTTGGAATATAAGGAAGCAAAAAACACCCAATCAGAACAGCAAAAAGAAAAAAGAATCCAAAGAAATGAGGATAGTGTAAGGAGCCTCTGGGACAACTTCAAGTGTGCCAACATTCGCATCTTGGGGGTGCCAGAAGGAGAAGAGAGAGAACAAGAAATCGAAAACCTATTTGAAACAATAATGGCAGAAAACTTCCTGAACTTGGTGAAGGAAACAGACATACAAGTCCAGGAAGCACAGAGAGTCCCCAACAAGATGAACCCCAAGAGGCCCACACCAAGACACATCATCATCAAAATGCAAAAGGTTCAAGACAAAGAGAGAATCTTAAAAGCAGCAAGAGAAAAGAAGTTTGTTACCTACAAGGGAGTTCCCATAAGACTGTCAGCTGATTTCTCAAAAGAAACTTTGCAGGCCAGAAGGGAGTGGCAAGAAATATTCAGAGTGATGAAAAGCAAGAACCTACAACCAAGATTACTCTATCCTGCAAAGCTGTCATTTAGAATCGATGGCCATATAAAGAGTTTCCCAGACAAGGAAAAGCTAAAAGAGTTCATCACCACCAAACCATTATTATATGAAATGTTGAAGGGTCTTCTTGAAGAAAAAGATAAAAAAATATGAACAAACAAAATGGCAATAAATACGTATCTATCAACAATTGAATCTACAAACAAAATGAACAAACAGAACAGAAACATTCTCATAGATACAGAGAACTTTTGTTGGGTACCAGATGGGTGAGGGCTAGGGGGAGGGGTGAAAAAGGTGAAAGGATTAAGAAGTACAAATTGCTTGTTAGACTGACAAACCTCAAAGGGAAGGGGGGTTGGGGGGTGGGAAGAAATAAACCAAAGAACTTATATGTATATATGCATAACTAATGGACATAGACAACAGTATGGGGAAAAGCAGGAGGGGGGCAGGAACGGGGAGGAGGGGGGCAATGGGGGAAAAATTAGGAACATCTATAATACATTCAACAATAAAGATAAGTTAAAAAAATAATTATGATGTGTCTAGCTGTGGGGTTTTTGGGTTCCTCTTGCTTGGGACTCTCTGTGTTTCCTGGACTTGTGTGACTTTTCCCTTCACCAATATAGGGAAGTTTTTTGTCATTATTTCTTCAAACAGATTCTCTATTCCTTTCTCTGATTCTTCTCCTTCTGGTACCCCTATGATGTGAATGTTGTTATGTTTAGTATTGTCCCAAAGCTCCCTTAAACTCTCCTCCTGCTTTTTCATTTTTCCCCCCATTTGCTGCTCTATTTGGGAGTTTTTTCCTACCTTGTCTTCTAACTCGCTGATTCTGTCTTCAGCTTCTTCTAATCTACTATTGAATCATTCTAAGGTATTTTTCATAACAGCTATGTTATTCTTTATTTCCTCTTGACTTTTATTCATAGCTTCTACCTTTTTTTTTTAAGCTGATGCATTTCCCACTGAGCTCTTCATAATTCTTATTAAGTTGCTTGTAGTTCTCCCTAAATTGTTTGAGCACCCTTAAAATCATTGATTTGAATTCTTTATCTGACAAATTGCTTTCTTCCATTTCCTGTAGTTTCTTTTCTGGTGATTCCTTCTTTTCTTTCCTTTGGGTGTTGTTTCTTTGTCTCACCATTTTAGCAGTCTGGTAGTTCTAGGCCTGATGAGGGATGTTGGAATGTGTAGGCAATTCGGTGTGTATCAAATAAGGCTGCTGTGCCTCCCAGAGTGTTTTGGTGTGTTGTACCTCTTGCCTGCTGTGAGTCCTGGAGGATTGACAGCTGGTGGCTGGTATTGATCTGTCGTGCAGGTCTTGGCTGCCCAAGTCTTGTGCTACTTGGGCTGGGGCACCACTCCTAATCAGCCTCTGTTGATGCTGCTGGAGATGGGTGTCAGATGCCGATCTGTGCTGCTGCTGCCTGGCGTGTGTTGGTCCCGCTGGCACGCTGCTGGATGCATGGGTCCAGCTGGTGTTCTGCTGGGGTGTGTGGGTCCTGCTGGTGTGCTTCTGGGGTGTGTGGGTCCTGCTGGTGTCCTCCTGGGGTGGGTGGGTCCCGCTGGTATGCTCCTGGGGTGTGTGGGTCCAGCTGGTGTGCTGCTGTGGTGCATGGGTCCTGCTGGTGTGCCTCTGGGGTACCCTGCTGCGTGGTGGGGCTCAGCTCCTGATCAGTTGCTGCTGGGGACGAGTGTCAGCTCCTGGTTTGTGCTGCTACTGCTGCTGCTGTTTCCAGGGGGTGCTCTCAGCTCCCAATCCTCTGCTGGTGTTGGGGGCGGAGGATGCTCCCCTCCTGGGACTTTGCTACTGCCAGAGGAAGGGCTCCACTCCAAATCTGCTGCTGCAGTTGTCAGAGGCAGGTCTCGGCTGCCAGAGTCTTGCTGCTGCTTGGGCTGGGGCACTGCTCCTGATCAACCTCTGCTGATGCCACTGGGGATGGGTCTCAGCTGCTGATCTGTGCTGCTGCTGCCTGGGGATGGATGTCTGCTCCTGAGCCTCTACTACTGAGGTTGTGTCTTGGCTCCCAAGCCTCAGCTGCTGTTGGGGGTGGAGCTCCACTCCTGCGCAGTCACTGCTGCTGTGGGGAAAGGTGCTGGGCTCCCAAGCTGGTGTTAGTGCTGCTGTGGGTGTGTCTCAGCTTCAGAACCTCAGCTGCTGTTGGGGTGGGGCTCCACTCCCACCCAGTCACTGCTGCTGTATGGGAACATGCTGGGCTTCCATCAGGCTTCTGCTGTGGGGGATGGTGCTCGGCTCCCTGCTGGTTGTGGCTACTGCAGCAGGCAGCTCCATAGCGCTGCTACTGTGCCCTGTTCTGCTTTGACACAGTGGGGTCCCCTGGTCTGATGGTGTAAAGCGCTCTGGTGGACTTAGGTTGCTCAGCCCCATCTGCTCCCCACTGCCTCCTCCCAGAGAAGACCAGGGATCTTTCAAAATGGTGGGGCCTCCCGGCCGTGCAGGTAGAATCTCCCTGACAAGCTGCTTACCATGGTAGCTGGCTGGTTTCCATCCACAGCACAGGAACCTTCTGCCCCGCATTTCGTCACTGCTCAAGGTTGCTCGTCCCCACTCATGTCCACTCACACTTTCTCTCACACTCACTCACACTCTCACACACTCACCCTTGCCCTGGTCCTGCCCGCTGCCATATCTGGCTGTGAAAATTAGTGGGGATTCTGTCTACCAGGGAGAGAGGAAAGTCTGTTAGAGACACAGGCACCCTCTTATTTTATTTATTTATTTTTGGTACGTGCCCCCAGCGGGAACCGAACCCGGGACTCTCTGGTCCGCAGGCCGACGCTCCAACCGCTGAGCCAAACCGGCCAGGGCCACAGGCACCCTCTTAAAGCGCAATGCATAATATCTTATTGTTAGCCACTCACCCTGGGTTCCAATGGAAGGAGGACAGAGCAGACTAGAGTTGTGTGAGAAGAGACTTGGGTTTGTGGCTCTGGGGAGAGGGCAGAAGGGACAGCTGCCAGGATCCCTGTGCTGAGTGACTCTCCCACACCACAGATGCCATTTTCTTGGGTGGAGCACTACCTTCCCTATGGCATCAGCCTGGTGGAATGCAATAGCCCCACTCTCTGGACTCCCTGTCACCCCACCCTGCAGAGCTCATGCCCTGCTGAGGAGTCAGCTGTCTGGACTGGGGTGTAGAATTCTGGACAGACTCAGGGGGTGTCAGTGACTGAGTGGTATGGCTTTGGGGCTGGGGCCATTCCTCCCACATCTCTGGGAATCTGACTGGCACCTCCCTTCACAGAAGATCCACTAGTCCCACTCTCAGGGCTCCTGGTGGCCCCACCCTCCTGACTCCTGGTGGCTCCATCCTGCCAAGGCCTGGGCAGAATCCTGGAGACACAGTTGAGTTGTGTGGCTCTAGGATGGGAGCCATTTTCCCTAGCACAACTGATGGTGCAGAGCCCTCTCTTCATATGGCCAAATCTTGGTCTATTTGGGCCTGATACACTCTGCTGGCCTCACCCTACTGACTCCCTGAGACCCCAACCCACCACAAAGGTGTGCATGGGGGAAAAAGGGAGGACATATGTAATACATTCAACAATAAAAATAAGTTAAAAATATTTAATTTAAATGTAAATGGCTTAAATGCTCCAATCAAAAGACATAGGTTAGCTGAATGGATAAGAAAACAAGACCCATGTATATGCCATCTACAAGAGACCCACCTCAGAATGAAAGATACACATAGACTAAAAGCAAAGGGATGGAAAAGGTATTTCATGCAAATGGAAATGAAATAAAAAGCTGGAATAGCAATACTTACATTGGACAAAATAGACTTTATAAAAAAATTTAAATGTTTTTAATTTTTTAGAGTGAGAGGAAGGGAGAGAGAGAGATAGAAATATCTATGTGAGAGAGAAACATTGATTGGCTGTCTCCTGCACGCCCCCCACTGGGGATATAGCCCACAACCTGGGCATGTGCCCTGACCAGAATCAAACCAGGACCACTCAGTCAGTGGACTGAGCCACACTGGCCAGGCTGGACAAAATAGACTTTATTATTTTTTTTTACAAGAGAAAATAACCAAATTTAATTACATATGTATGTATGTGAATTCCACATAAAGGAGAGAGTTAGAGACCCCACATACATGAGAGGTTTAGACAGAAACAGAAAATGAGGTATATATGACATTCTGAGCTAAGGATAAGGTAAGGTGCTTTGAAGATGATAACAAGAGCAGATGTTGAGTAATTAAGATGTTTGCCATGCCCTATAGACTGGTCAAAAAGTTGATCTCTGATAATCTCTTATTACAGGCAAGGCCTCTAATTTAAATTCTTTTTTTTCAACTTTTATTAATTTATTTTTGTTACAGATGTTTCTCCTTTTACCCCCCTAGACACCCTTCTCCACATCCCGTCCCCCCCCCCCCCCCCGCCCCAGCATTGTGGTCTATGTCCACTGCTTACGCATACATGCATATAAGTTCTTTGGTTTATCTCATCCATCCCCCCATCCCCCTCCTCTGAGATTTGTCAGTCTGAACCATACTCCTCTCTATGTCTCTGGGTCTATTTTGTTCATCAGCTTATTGACAAAATAAACTTTAAAACAAAGGATGTAGCCCTGGCCTGTTTTGCTCAGTGGTTAGAGCTTTGGCCCATGGACCAAGGAGTTGTGGGTTTGATTCTGGTCAAGAGCGCATACCTTGGTTGCAGTTCGATCCCCGGCCCTGATTGGGGTCGTGTGGGAAGCAACCAATTAATGTGTGTCTCTCACATTGATGTTTCTCTCTCTCTCTCCCTCCCTCCCTTACTCTCTCCCCCTCTATCTGAAAATCAATGGAAAAATATCCTTGAGTGAGGACTAAAAACAAAACAAAACAAAACAACAACAACAACAAAGGATGTAGTAAGAGACAAAGAAGGACATTACATAATGATAAAGGGAGCAATCCAACAAGAGGATATGACCCTTGTAAACATTTATGCACCCAATATAGGAGCACCTAAATATATAAAGCAAATCTTGATGGACATAAAGGGAGTGTTTGACAGTAATACAGTCATAGTAGGGGGATTTTAACATCCCATTGACATGAATGGATAGAGCTTCCAGACAAGAAATTAGCAAGGAAACAATGGCCTTAAATGACACACTAGATCAGATAGATTTAATTGATACCTTCAGAGCATTTTACTCCTAAGCAGCAGACTATACATTCTTCTCAAGTGCATGTGGAACATTTTCTAGGATAGACCACATGTTAGGACACAAAACAAGCCTTAGTAAATTTGAGAAGACTGAAATCATATCAGGCATCTTCTCTGACCATAATGGTATGAAATTAGAAATCAATCACAAGAAAAAAGCTGAAAAACACACAAGGACATGGAGGCTAAATAACATGTTACTAAACCATGAATGGGTTAACAAAGAAATCAAAAGATACCTTGAAACAAATAAAAATGAGAACACAACAACCTAAAATCTATGGGACACAGCAAAAGCAGTCCTAAGAGGGAAATAAATAGCACTACAGGTCTACCTCAAGAAATAAGAAAAATCTCAAAAAAACAATCTAACTTTACACTTAAAGGAACTAGGAGAAGAACAACAAATAAAACCCAAAGTGAGTAGAAGAAAGGAAATAATATAGATCAGAGCAGAAATAAACAAAATAGAGTCTAAAAAAACAATACAAAAGATCAGTAAAACCAAGAGCTGGTTCTTTGAAAAGATAAACAAGATTGACAAACTTTTAACAAGACTCATCAAGAAAACAAGAGAGAGGATTCAAATAAATAAAACTAGAAATGAAAGAGGAGAAATAACAACTGACAGCAAAGAAATACAAAGGATTGTAAGAAAATATTAAAAAATGGTGAAGGGATTAAGCAAAAGCAAAACAAAACAAAACTCATAGACATAGACAACAGTATGGTGATTACCAGAGGGAAAGGGGGTGGGGGAGGTAGCAGAGGGTAAAGGGGTGGTAAATGGTGATGGTGATGGTGATGGAAGGAGACTTGACTTGAGGTGGTGAACACACAATGCAATATACAGATGATATATTATAGAATTGTACTCCTGAAACCTACATAATTTTTTAATCAATGTCACCCCAATAAATTCGATTAAAAAAAATGGCCTTGCAATAACCAAGCCATTTTTGCCAGTGTAACTTCCTTGTTTCTGCTCCTTTCCACCTCTGAGTCTTCCATTTTGTACATCTCCTTAGAGCACTTTTCTGTTAGATTGGATGCTCCCTAATTTATGAATCATTGAATAAAGCCAATAAGATCCTTAAAATTAAAAAAAGAAAGAAAGAAAACAATTAGTACTATCTTGAAATTCTATTTCTTCAAACTTATTGGAACAGAGTACTAATACAGTAAATTAAATATCTATAATATTAAAGCCTTGTAAAATTATCTGACATCTTGACCTTTAATTAGCCATTACTATTTAGACATCAGCTCAAAACAATGCTTTGCAAAGGGACTTTCTGTGATGATGGAAATGTTTTATGTCTGCAATGTTTAATATAGTAGCCATGAGCAACACGAGGTTATTGAGCACTTGAAATGTAACTAGTGAGACCATGGAGCTGATGGAATATTTTATTTTCTTGAATTTTAATTAATATAAATTTACATTTAAATGGCCTCCTGTGACCAGTGCCTGCAGTAATAGACAGATCAAGCTCAGACCATTAAAACAGTGATAGCTGTAGTGTGAATGGGCCAACCTTACAGAGGCCTGGCTCACTAGGTGAACTTGAACCACATGGTTGAACCAGCTCATAGTGGTCAACGGACTGCAGAGTTTTCTGAACAATGTTTCCATCTCTGGGCCAGGGATCATCAAGGATCAGCCAGATTAGAAGGTGTCACAGAAGAGAGGAATAGGACATAGAATTGTGATACATTTATCTTGAGAAGAGTTCATTTGGTGGGCATGTGATTGGGGGAGAGTGGCATTGTGGACTAGGTAACCATAAATTTCCAAGTTGGTAAAATTCACATGGGATTTGCAGAGGGAAGTAACATCTTCTACAGTTGTTGGAAGTTTAGTAGAGGAATTGAGATCACTGTTCAATTAGCTGGTCCTTCATCACATGGTTTAATCACTTTATCTTTCAGGGATGGAGTACTTTTCATAACTATACTTAGTTCTGTCTTAGAAGATATTTCAAAGATCAGAGACACAGCGCTTGTCTTCTTTGGGAGCTGATTTATATGGAACCTAGAGAAATTTTTACAAAGCATAGAGTTTAAGGTGAAACGTACCCTTAGATTTTGTTATAAAACAGGAATTTTGGATAAAGGAAGAATTGAGAGGACACAAATAATAATAGTAACTTTCTCCTTAGATTCTTGCCAGGCCCTGGGATATGGGCTTTGCCTATGTCATCTCATTTCACGCATGACACACCTGAGGCAAGGTGTTATCTGGCTTCCTTTCCAGATGAAGGGACTGGGGAGTTGAAGACACCCAGCATCACCAGGTCAACAAAGGCAGAGCTGGGCTGGGTCCCAGAGTAGCCAGGACCCTTAGTCCTTACTTTGCCCCAGTACCCCTCATGAACACATATTTCCAAGCTTCCTTTTTATTTTCTTTTTTAATTTCCCCCAGCCTATTCTAAGTTTTCAAAAGCAAATATAAATTAGTCTTTAAGAAAAAAATGTATAAAAGGAGGCTGAGTCCAGCAGTCAGCGGATAACTCAGGAGTTCTGGACTATGCAGTGAAGCTTTTCTTTGTGAGAACAATTCAGTAAATGTTAGGATTAGTCCACTCCCTGCCTGCCTCCTTTGCATCCTATTTGAAAAGTCAGAATTGTGGCCTCAGTATGTGCAAGGCACGGTGTTTGGTTCTAGTGTTCTGTGGCAAAGAAGTCAGACACAGTTCCAGCTTTTATGAGACCATATCCTAGACAGAAAAAATACTAAGTTAGACAATTGCAGTGCAGTGTGATAAGGGTTAATACAGAGGTAGGATAGGGTGCTGCGAAAGGACAAAGACGATGACTCATTTCATCTGGGGTGAATTGGTGAAGCTTCCGTGGAGGTTTTTATTTAATATGAAACTTGAAGCATGAGTGAGAGCTCGTTGTGACACTGGGAGAAAGACCTTCTTTACAGAGAGAAGATCTGGAGTCAGAGCACAGAGGGAGAGAGGGCCTAGAGTCTTGGAGAGAGACCAAGTTTAGTGAGGCAGGTTTCTAAGTGTGAAAGGGAACGAGGAGTTAGGAGGCCTGAATTGAAAGCAGGGGAAAGAGCATCAATGGAAAAACTCAGTGAAAACAGGAAACTGAAAATCCACTCAGCAGAAGTGAATGGAGCCACCAGTTTGGCTCAGCAGTTAGAGGTGTTGGCCTGTGGACTGAAGGATCGTGGGTTCAATTCCTGACCAAGTCCATCCCCCTCCCCCACTCTATCTTAAAAAAAAAATTAATGGAAAAATATCTTCGGGTGAGAATTAACAACAACCACAAAAAAAGATCATCTTTATTACTTTACCAATGTGCCAAGAAAGGTGAGCAGAATGGATCCCTCTGTAACTCCACCATCAAAACAAAGCTACTATTCATAACTCGGTGGATTTTGTTTCACACTGTTTGGGGGGGAAATGAGGAGCTTAGGGTCTTCTAATAATCCTTCTGAAGTCACCAGAGTTTGCAAGTTAGAACAGTGGTATGTTCACTTAGACTGTCTTTATATTAACACTGTGTGAAAGAGTTTGGCAAATGGTAGCACGTGGAGGCCAGTGGAGGAGCGTAGGTGCGTGAGCACACGTTCACCCTTGCTCGGGCCCCAGTGAGTCAGCCATGCTAAATTCCTCTGCACCTTGTACCTAATTAACTACTCAGGCCACACACTGGCCGTCAGTCCATGCATCAGCATTGTTAGGTAATCCAGGGCCCATGCAGCGGGAAGATACTGAGCTCATGGTAGAACCCAGGTGTTATATCCTTTCCCCGCTTTTTCCTTTTTCTAAAGAGGAAAAACCCGGAACCCAGAAAGAGTGAGTTGCTGGCAGCTTCTAACCTTTACAGAATCTTTGCAATGACCAAGTTCTTCCATTTCACATGGTCTCATGTAGTCTCACAAAATCCCAGGCACGATGTCCTCTTCATCTTTGACATGAGGAAGCTGACGGTCTCAGAGGTGGAGAGTGAGCTGACCAAGACCACACAGAGTGTGAAGAGTTCAGCTTGACTTCCTGCTTAGGACGCTGTCAACCTGGAGGCTGGCAGAGTCTGTTCCCTGGCACAGGCTCAGACCTGAGTGCCCTGTGTTCCCCCCTGGGCCATGATTCTGCCTGTTCTATGTTGCATAACTCCCCCTGGACCACATCTTGCCCCAGGGAGTGAGAACATAGCCCCAGGAGGGGAATAACAGAGGAGGAACACAGTCTAAATGGCAAAGGCTCTTCTGACCTTATGGGACTATTGGTGCCTCTAGAGAGGCTAGAGGAGGATAACTGGGGGAAGTCACACCAGGAATGCCAGGCCAAGCCCCGATACTTACAAAATGCCCTTGGAAACCTGCCTCATTTGCTCTTCGTGTTCTTTTTCCAGTATTTCTTTTTGAGTCTGTGGAAGAAAAGTATTTTCAAATATTATCTGGTGAAATTTTATTCTTAGATATATATATATTTTAAAAATTTTATCTTCCATTACTTCCATCTTTAAAACTAGACCATGAAGCTAAGTTCTTCTGCCATATGGAAAGCAGAACCTCAAAGAACTCGGTGACAACAGTCATACTTAGGCTTCTGCCTCACTTGGGACCTACAATCTTGCAAGTCTGGAGTTTAATTGCAAGAGCCAGTCTATTGGGAGACAAGTTGTTGCCTAATTGCTAAAATTTGCCGAGTAATTATTATGTAGCACTTGCATTTTAATCTCATTATTATTGTTCGAGTCTTAAAGATGAAGAAGTTGATGCCCAGAGAGAGGTGAATTAACTTGTCTGAGGTCACTCAATGAAGAAGTGGTAGAGCCAGGATTTGAGTCTGGGTATCTGGCTCTGGGCCCATACTTCCTCACTTTGTATCTTGTCTCATATGTAGGGTATTGTGCTCAGGGCAGGAAACACAGAAGAGAACAAGACATTTTATTATTATTTTTAATCCTCACTCGAGGATATTTTTCCATTTATCTTCAGATAGAGTGGGAGGGAGGGAGGGAAGAAGAGAGAGAGAGAGAAACATCAATGTGAGAGAAACACATTGACTGGTTGCCTCCCGCACGACCCCAACCAGAGCTGGGGATGAACCGCAACTGACGTACGTGCTGGAATCGAACCCGAGACTCTTTGGCCCTCGGGCTGAGACTCTAACCACTGAATCAAACTGGCCAGGGCGAACAAGACATTTTAGAAGCTCACTGGTTGAGTCTCCTGGCTTGTGGGTCTTTTGAGACCTCATTTGGGACTTACAATCTTGCAAGTTTGGAAAAATAAGTCCCCATTTTATGCATGAAGCAAAAATGGGGAATTGTCTTACTCAAGGTCATAGAAAGACAGTTGCAAGATAGGATTAGAAACTAGATGTCTCATCAGCCTTCTAATGCCCTTTCTCTGCTCTGGGAGTATCTCCATTCAGCAGACTTTGGTTAATTTTTCCAGTGATTAACCAAAGCTTCCGTTGGGCTGGAGGATCTCTACCCAGGAACAGTAGGGGTCAAATGATGGTGTTTGGTGGAAGAGAGAAAGCAAAAGCAGAATTATTTGCTTTTGGATTTTGGTGACACTTGCAGCCCAGGTAGATATAGTGTCCGAGATCCCAGGATAAAAGTGGATTCTCGGACAGGGCAGGATCTGTGGATGGAAGGGTTTGTGGGTGTATTCAGACAGGCAGATTCAGAGATTCACAGATGTGGTAATGAGGAGAAAAGGATTCTGAAGTTCAGGAGTGGAGGAAGGCTCTTAATCATGACATTTATGGAAATTATTCTTGGTAAAGCGAAGGCGAACATTAGAGAGAAAAAGAGATCCATTGTAGTGGCTGGTAAGAGACTCCTCTGTTGAGCTCCCACTAGCAGCTCCAGAGTCAGGGCTGGGCATGAGAAGCCCCTTATCTTTTTATTTATTAAAAAAAATTTTTTTTCTTTATTGATTTCAGAGAGAGAGGAAGGGAGAGAGAGAGAGAGAGAGAAAAGGAAACATCGATAAGAGAGAACATCAATTGGCCACCTCCTGCATGTCCCCCACTGGGGATTTGGCCCACAACCTGGGCATGTGCCCTGACTAGGAATCGAACCGGCCACCTCTTGGAGCATGGGTCAGTGCTCAACCACTGAGCCACATCAGTTGGGCGAAGCCCCTTACCTTTTAAGGATTACAATTTTGTTTACTGTACAGACTATCCCGCAGAAGGCAGAACAGCACTCAAGTCCTTTTGTGCAATCATCCTGCAATGTACAGAACTGAGTACAGCTTCCAGGGTCCACTCTGCAGGGTGGAGGTTCCAAAATATACTCTGGAACACAGAACAGGAAAAAGAAGGGCCTAAACAACAGCCTAGAGTAACATGCAGGACTCCAGAAGCCCAGGGAACTGCCAGGAAACCAGCCACCCTGATCTCCCTTGTGTGGTCACAGGGAAGTGAAATATGATTTTTTTCTTAGCAGCTGCTGCCTTCCACAGAGTTCTAAGCAGGGAAAACCAGGGCTTGGATATTTGGTCAAAGACACAGTTTGTCAGAACCCTACATCCATTGGTTATTCACCATCCTTGCAGATGAGATGCCAAGTCCTCATAGACCTGGTTGGGTCCAGTTCAAGGGAATGAGTGGTGTGCATGGTGAACAAGAAAGGGGTATGTAGGTCCACATGTACTGATCCTTAACTAGTCTTAAGCGAGTTATAAAACCTCTCATAACAACCTAACATGTGTTATTTGTGTATAGGAAAAATGAGTGGAAGGGAACATCTTGGAAAAGGATGAAGACCACACAGCACACTAAAGGTATTGGCATCAGAACGTTAGAACCCAAATCACAAATGAGTTCTGGGGGTGACTCCTTTCATGAGGAGAAAGGTGCGTATTTATTTCAGAGTGAAGTCAGCTTCTGGGGTCAAAGATCAACTTCTCCTTCCCAGATCTCTGCTGATCAGGCCAGAGCACCAGGATGCCCCACTTTCTACTGTAGGAGAAGAATACGCATCTTCATGCTGACATCTCATTCCCTCTACCCCCAGTACACAGGTCTAAGCCAAGACTACCTCCACCAGGAGATCCTGCCCTAGGCCTTCAACTCACAATCTTCTCTCTGTTCCTAAATTCCAAGGCATTAAGAACGGGCCCCATTAACCCCCTTATCTAAGCCAGGCCCTAAATTTCGTACCTTGCGACTTGCCCTTTCTTTGGGGCAAATGTCATAGGTGGGGTGTTCTATAAGCCCCTGCTGATTTATTACTCTGCAGCTATTTGCAATTAGAAGGGGGTCTGTAGGATATAAAAGCTGATCTCCAAAGAATAAATGAATAAAGTTGGGCTATAAGTATAACAGCAATTGGCAACAGAGATGGGGTGAAAGAAACCCAGGCCCAAGCTGTTGACAATCTGGCAGAGACCAGCACCCAGACTCACCCTGGGTCTCCCAGGCATCCTATAGCTCACTGAGTCAGTGCAAGAAATTGGAACTTGTTCCCATTTGGGAGAGCTTGGGGTTCAATGGAATAGCACACGGAAGGAATTCATGAGCCAGGGATCTCAGAAAGATTGACCTTCTCAAGTTTTGACTCCTCTTTTGGGTATCTGGTTTCAATATCACTCACAGCACTTACTAGTCTTTCAGAAAGTCTCTTTGTGCCTCTACCCAAAGTTCTTAATTCTCCAATGAACTCCACCCTGGATACCCCCATTCTCTTGCAGCTTACTTAGCCTCCCTCAGTCTCACAAATCTGCATGCCTTCTCTGAGACCCTTAAAACTTGTCCACCATGACACATGAGATACCACGTACATCCCTGCTCTGAGCCCCCAGTATTCTGAAGATGTTCTCCCTACAGAAGTGTGCAGGCATGATGAATAATAGTGCATTTCCCTTTTGGGATTGGTCAAGGTCAACATTACTGTGGTCAGTGCTCTTGTTAGGTTGAGCTGGGCAATGGCGGCTGCTGAGATGGACTACACCTTCCCACTGATGCTAATCACTGCTAATTGTGTGTGGATCTCTGAATTTTTAAAATATGCAATAAAATGAAAGGCTTTCCTTTCTTCCTAAAACATCCTCCAAGCACGAGATTATGTAAGTTCCAGCTTGAGTTCTACCAACTTAGTTTTTCTCTCTGCGTTAATGCTTGAAAAGTTGGCCCAAGCAGCCATGAAGGAACCAGGGCAGCAAGAATAAGCTGGGTGATGAGGCTGATAACATTTGCAGTAGTTAATACTTACCGAGCATTTACCATGGTCCAGTAAGAGTGTTCTATGTCTGCATGCATTGTCTCAGTTTCTCCTCCCAACTACCCCACTATCATTATATCCATTACAAAGATAAAATCCGAGGCCCAGACACTTTGCCCAAGATCACTCAGTAAGCAACAGAGCAGGGATTCAAACCTAGATCTTACTGACAATAAAATCTGGACTCTTGAACATAATACTGTGTTTTTTTCATGAGGTGTGCCCATGAATCAGATCTTCCCATCTCTACAGATGCTTCTTCCCTCCCCTGGGCCCGAACTCGGCACCTACTCATAAAACGCTGCTTGAGACTCCCAGACGCCAGCTGTGGTGCCAGATAAATCAACAGCAGGAGTTGAAGAAGCAGCACAGTCTTCATGCTGCTGGCGGGACGGGTGGTAAATCCTGGCTGAGGACTGCTGGGTTTGACCGCACAGCTTAGGGGAGAAGAGAGGGAAGGAGGGAAAAGTGAAGGCATGCCCTGACTGGCTTTTCAAGGTGTATTCCAATCAGGAGGGCTTGGCAGAAATCCAAGCACCTCCTAACTACACCCACTCCAGGGCTAGGTAGAGTTTTCAAATCTACACTCTTATCATCCCCCTAATCTTGACCTTATTATGTCTCTCATCCATCTAGGTCTTGTTAATGTTCTTTCACAAAATATGTTTTCCATGTCTTTATTTGTTCCTAGAGGCTTGAATTTTTAAATGAAATCGTAAATAGTATAGTAACACTTCAGTTATTTCTTTTCGTTTGTTGCTAGTGTAGAGAAATGACTTTTGATACTTTTCAATTATGTTCAATAATATAATATTATCTTAGTTTCAGGTGTACACCCAGTGATTAGACATTTATATAATTTACGAAGTAATCATCCTGACAAATCTAGTACCTACTGGGCACCACATATAGTTATTACAATATTAGTGCCAATTTTCCCTGTGCTATACTTAACACCCCTGACTATTCTGTACCAATTTGTACTTCTTAATCCCTTCACCTTTTTTTTTACCCCTAACCTCCCTCCCACCTGGCAACCATCAAAATGTTCTGTGTATCCATAAGTTTGTTTCTCTTCTCCTTGTTCATTTACTTTGGTTTTGAGATTCCACATATAAGTGAAATCATATGGCATTTGTCTTTCTCTGTCTGACTTATTTCACTCAGCACAATACCCTCTAGGTCCATTCATGTTGCTGTAGATGACAAAATTTCATTCTTTTTAATGGCTGAATCATATTTCATTGTATATATGCAACACTTCTTCATTATACCTTCATCTATTGATGGGCACTTAGAGAAATGACTTTTGTATGTTGATCTGTAACTAGTTCCCTTGCTAAATTCTACCATTTTTCTTATCATAATTTTTTATGCTTTCCAGTGTTCTGTGTAGTCAATCATCATTTGCCAATTATAAATTGTATTTTTCCTTTTCAGACTTTATGTCATTTTTAATGCTTCATTGTGCAGGCCAGGACCCCCATACATTATTGTATAGAAGTGGTAATAGTGTATTCCTGCCTGATACCAGATTTAAAATGAAAATTTCTTAAGTTTCCCTTTTTAGGATAATGTCTGATTTAGGTTTCTCATGAACCTCTTTTATCAGGTTCAGAAAGTTCTCTTTCATTCCTTACACAACAAGAACATTTTTACTGATTTATGTGAAATTATATCTATAGTTTTTTCTGCATATGTTAAGATAGCATTTTTCTCCTTTGATCTGTTAACATATTGAATTACATTTCAGATTTTCTAACATTGAACCATTCTTGCGTTTCTGTAGTAACCTAATGTGATCATTGTGTATTATCATTTATGTTTGGTTCAGTTTGCTACTTTTAAGGAATTTTACATCTATGTTCACCAGAGAACTGAGCCTGTAACTTTCCTTTCTCATACTGTCCTTGCCCGGTTTTGTAGCGAGTTTACACTGACCTCACAGAATGAGCTGAATAGCTGCCCCCTCCCCCTTTTAAATCAATTCTTTGGAAATTTTTGTGTAAGATAAAGATAGTTACTTGAATCCTTAATTTCCTTTTTTTCTTGTACGAATATGTTCATTTGCACCTTCCTGTTTTCCTTTAATAATATATCCTGACTTCCCCTTTCTTACAGCTGCATTCTGTGCCTCCATGTGCACGCACCTTAGTCATACAGCCAATCTGCCATATATGGGCATTTATGTATTCCAAGATTTTGCTATTACAAATATACTGCAATGAACAATCATGTGTATATATATATATTTTTTTTAAAAAATTGTTTTTTATTGATTTTAGAGAGAGAGGAAGGGAGAGGGAGAGAGAGATAGAAACAGCGATGAGAGAGAATATCGATTGGCCACCTCCTGCATGCCCCCCACTGGGGATTTGTCCCACAACTTGGGCATGTGCCCTGACCAGGAATCGAACTGGTGACCTCTTGGTGCATGGGTCGACGCTCAACCACAGAGCCACACAGGCCAGATATTTGTATAATTTTTATATTGCTGGAGGTGTAACATCAGGTTCATTTCTAAAAGTGTAGTTGTTGGTTAAAAGAGTAAACTCATATGTAGTTTTATGAGATATTGCCAAATTTTCTACTCCATAAAGATTGTACTATTTTGGACTGTACCAACCTTGTGAGCAGGTGCTTCCCATAACAAAATGTGTTGTCATGCTTTTGAATTTTTGCCAAAGTGATAAGTGAAAATGTTATCCTTGTAGTTGTTGAAGTTCATTCATGTTTGGTATGTATCAGCACTTTATTCATTTTTATATCTGAATAATATTCTATTGTATGTATATACTACAATTTGATTATCCATTCATCTGTTGATGGACATTTGGATTGTTTCTACCCTTTGATGATTGTGAATAATGTAGTATGAACATTCGTGTACAAGTATTTTTTTTTTAGTACTTCTTTTAATTTTTTTGATTATATACCTATGAGTGAAATTGATAGGTCGTATGTTTAACTTTTTGAGGAAACTGAAAACTATTTTCACAGTGGTCGAATCATTTAACATTTTAATCACAGATGCATGAGGGTTCCAATGTCTCCACATCCTTGCCAACACTTATTGTTTTCCTTTTATTGGATTATAGCCATTGTGTGGGTATGAAGTGGTTGGTATCTAGTTGTGGTTTTGATTTGCATTTCCCTAATAACTAATAATGCTGATAATATTTTCATGTACTAGCTGATCATTTCTACATCTTCTTTGGAGAAATGTCTATTGAAGTCTTTTGCAATTTTGTAATTGCGTTGTTTGTGTTTTTCTTTAATGCACAGAATCTAACATTGCAGGGGTAGGTTGCACAAATTTCTGGGGGTGGATGTGGTATGTGGCTTACTTAGAGTTCCTTGATTCTGGATCATGAATTCTGTCTATTGGAGACATTGCAGCACACAATGGCCTTTGGTTCAAAGTGTACTTCCCAACCAAAGGGCAAGTGCTCCATCTTTGCAGGTGTCATCTCCAAACTGGCAATTTACATGCTTCTTTAGTAGGCCAATCTACCACTATGTCAGGTTGACAGATTCTGGGTGATATAGTATAGGGTAGTCCTATAGGATCTTGTGGTTATGGACCTGTTATTGCACGTCTTTTGATGTAAAATTTGTCAAAAACTGGCCTGAAGAGATACTTCACAGAATTCTATGTCAGTACATCAGATGCTCTCTCAGGCATCACATACTGGTCTTGGCTGAGGCATTACAAACAGAAAAGTCAAATCATGCTTCTAGAAAATGTACTTATCCCAGTCAAGGTGAGTCACCCTTTCCAAGGAGGACTGGGTACCAAACTTGCATCAAGTAGCTGATCCACTTCCTGAAAACTGGTGCTATATTAAGGGCTCAGCCTGTCCTGTGCAGCTGTTAGGTTGTACATTTAACAAAGCAGTAGCTCCATCAGCTTTCATGCGTGTGAACTCATATTGATGCATAGCCTATGTCTTTGTCATCATGGCCACCCTACTCATGGGTCCATTGTAAAAGCATTGATGTAGCTAAAGACAGAGAGTCTGGTTTACGTTAATTGGCCAAGACATCTGGTATACCCAGGTGTAGCCTCTGAGTTCTAAGCTACCTACTATGTGCTCCCATTCTTTCCCTGTCTTCTTGTAGTGTCTCTCTTCTGATATATTGATTATTAATTATATAATATAGAATATATTTTGTTATATTAATTATAATTAATATATAAATAAATCTGGAAAATACATGTGTATAATATACATTTCTTAGCTTTATTAAGATATAATTAATATATTTTAATACAGCTGGAAAAATACATATCTGTTTTTAATATGTATATTATATTTATTAGATTTTGCATCTTTATTAAGAAATAATTGACATATAACATTGTGTAAGTTTAAGGTGTACAACATGTTAATTTGATACATGTATACGTCACAAAATGGTTACTAACATAGTGTTATCTAACACCTCCATCACATCACATCATTATTCATTTTTGCGTGATGAGAACATTTAAAATCTACTCTTAGCAATCTCCCGCCCCTGGTAACCACCATTCTACTTTCTGTTCATATATATATATATATCACACCTTCTTTTTAAATTTTTTTTTTCCTTTATTGATTTTTAGAGAGAGAGGAAAGGAAAGGGAGAGAGAGATAGAGACATCAATGAGAGAAAACATCGAATGGCCGCCTCCTGCATGCCCCCCACTGGGGATCGAGCCCACACCAGGACATGTGTCTGGACCTGGAATCGAAACGGCGACCTCTTGGTGCATGGGTCGATGCTCAACCACTGAGCCACACCGGCTGGCTATATCACATCTTCTTTATTCATTTATCCAATGATGGGCTTAGTTTGTTTCCATATCTTTTTACATATATAATGTCTTTTTCTTAAAATTTTCCTTTTTAAAAAAATATGTTTTTATTGATTTTTTTTTTTTTTTTTTAGAGAGAGGGAGAGATAGAAACATTGAGGTGAGAGAGAAACATCGATGGGATGCCTCCTGCACACCCGCTACTGGGGACGGAGCCTGAAACCCTGGCATGCGCCCCAACTGGGAATCGAACCGGGACCTATCAGTCCATGGGGAGACGCTGAATCCACTCAGCCACATTGGCTGGGCTCTAAAGTTTTCTGTAAATTATTTTCTAATTAGAATATAGAAAATATATCTTTCAGGAAAAAAATCTATTTGCAAAAGAGAGGGTTAGTTATGTGACGGGAAGGGCAGTCTCTGCAGAAGCCAAGTCCCACAGAGAACAGGCCATGGGAAGGGGCAGGCACAGGGGAGGAAACAACTACTCCTTGCCCTGCCCTGGCCTGGCCAGTGGAGGCAGGGAGGAGCCTGGGACAACCTTTCTTACCTTCCCTCCTCTCACCAGCTTTCCAGAAAAGTCTGTGCCAGACGTAGAGCTCACTGCTCAGGCCAGAGTCATGCCAACCCAGGCTCCGCTGCCCATCCTGCTTCTCTGTGTCCTGCTGCTGCAGGCCCAGGGAGGGATCTTTAATCGGAACAAGAATCCAAGTAGGTGACGGGCTGGGGGAACAGGGATGGGGAGGGGGAAGGAGGGACTATGTCCAGCTAAGGAGGACTTGGGACTTGGAACCTTTCAGCACATCCAGCTCCAACCACAGCACTATGAAGACTCTGGTTTCTTTCAAACCATGGCCCTCTAGCCCCTTTACCTGGCCCTGGAACTAGTGACTGGGGTGGAGGGAAGTTACATCCTTTTATTCTCCATTCCAAAAATCCAGAGACATATGATACATACAAGAGTGAAAGGTGCACAGAGCTGAGAATCAGTTCCTTGGTTTCTGCACATATGTGACAGCTCAACATCCAGAGATATTTATAAGAATAGGTCTAGAATGAAACCACAATGGGAAAGCAAATTCTGTCGTGTCTCAGACTCCACTGAGTGTTCAGAGTCAGAGTTTAGATTCTGTGGCGGCGACTTCAGCAAGGCCATGACTAATATGACAGACAGAGTCCTGGCAGCAGGAGGATGGGAGGGTCCAGGAAGCCTAGGCATTGATCTCTATTGGTGGAGAAGGGGGATAATGGATTGAAGATACTACCAATCACGAGGATTTGGTGAAGGGCAGAAAGTGAGTTCCCTAAAAAGTCCAAGAGTGACATGAATGGGACCTGGGGTCTGGGGTCATGAGGAGACTTGATACTTGAGAGGAGTGCTCTGTGTGGCCTGGTTCCATTGACCCTACTCCTGTTCCTTTTAGGTATTACGGCCTGTGACAAGCAACCCAGCGTAAATATTTGCAAAAACCACTGCTCATATTTCCAAAAGTGTCCAAAATCAGATACCATATGCTGCTCAACCTTCTGTGGGAACGTTTGCATGAGCCTCCTGTGAGTGGGAGCAGGTGCTGGGCTGTGTACACTGCTCCCTCAACCCTCTGTTTAAGACTGCCTACAACCAAAGCACAAGACCTCAAATCCTGGGCACAGGGGTGTCACCCTCCCTACTGTCTGGATGGCTTGTTCCTGTCAAATAAACCAGAACAAATGCCGAAGGACCTGCCTATTTTATTCCCAGGGCTGTGATCATTGAACACCCAGTGCAGACCCCAGCACGCCCCCGCCTCTCTGGGTCCAGGTCCCCGCTCCCTCTCTCCTTGTCATTCTTCTCTTCTCTCTCCCTTGGGCCCACGCACTCCAGCCAGGCCCCCAGAGGCTCTGCTCCCTTGTTGCTCTGCTCACTGAACCAGTACTCCCAGGGAGAGAAACTGCTCATGTGTGGCATCCCTCAGTTCTAAAGAGAACATCCTCACCCTGGAGTCACAAGGGCCACATTAACCATGAGCCAGGTACAGGCTGAACCCTGGGGCACAGAGTTGGAGGCCCCCAAGGAGGCCTGTTTTCTAACTTAACCCACACCTGTCCCTTTCTCCCCATTGTCCTTGCAAAGTTCAGGTAACTCTCCCTTTATAATGAAGAAAATGAACCCCAGAGAAGTTAAGTGACATGCCCAAGGCCAAAGAGAGTGAGGCCATTCATGATATGGCCTCACTAGAGGAGGGTGTTTCCTCTGAACTCCCTGTTTGCTGGCTTCTTCTCCACCGTGGTGAGACCATAGGCATGGAAATGAGTGCCCGTGCCAACCTCCAACTTTCCCACTCCATCCTCCACAGTATGGCCACTCTTACCATGGGGCCTGGAACAGGGTGCCAGGACCTGAGACTCCGGTGCCTTCCATTAACTGAGTGATCCCTGCCTTTCCCAAATCCTCCTACTTATGGCCTCATTCTCTCTATCTCTCTCTAAATCCTGAGGGAAGCCATGGGGTGGGGGGACAGGTGGTTCCATTGTGGTGTTGCTAAGGATTAATTGGCGCAGGATGGCTGAGTCTTGTGCGTGGTCTCATGGTGAGTCTGTGAGAATTAGTCACTGGGGTACAGCAATCACAACTCCTGAAGTGGCCCTGGGGCTAGATGCAGGGACTGAGTCATGTGTGGCCAGTCGGGACCTGGTGTCAATGCTGGAGACAGGTGTGCAGTGTGACGCTCCAGTCCAGTGCTTCCTGCTAGGCACCAAGGCAGGAGACATGAGAGGAGGAAGTCTGCCTCCATCAGGCCAGAGCCTCTGACCCACCTCAGAAGCATCATAGGGCTCCCGGTATTGAGGATCTTCTCCACCTGTGCGAAGAGCTGCCCTTGGACAAGGGGGCCTTGGGAAAGAGGTCATGACCAACCACCAGCACAGACATCAGTGATAGATGGGCAGTAAGGGTTGCTCTTCAGGAGCTCTTATAATGCTGCTTCCTCAGATGATCTCATTCTCCAAGCATCTCATTCTAGTCAGGCAGCTCTGGGAATACTCCAAGCCTCAGTTGGACTTAGCCAGAGCTGTCCACAGTCAGCTTGGCTCCTGGAGTTCCCTTTCCCATTATGCTTCTCTGCTAGCATTGAAGGGAACCTAGGGAGAGTGTGATCTTGGTGATGGGAAATGGGTCCAAGGAGTATCATAGCTCCCAGTCCCAAGACAAGCTATGGGCTTCATTATCTGGCATACATTGCTCTGGACTCACATCCTTTTAAATCCTGTAGCTGGCACTTGCCAGCTGTGTGATCTTGGGCAAGTTACTTAAGTTTTCTGTGCCTCAGTTTCTGCATCTGTAAAGTGGGAATAATCGTAGTACTAAATTCATAGGGTCATTGAGAGTATAAATTAATATATGCTAAGTATCTGACGCTTAGTGAATTTGGTTTAAACTGGGTAACTCTTGCCACTTCATTGGGTAAATATCTTGTTTATTTCTTTAACGGACCTTCCACAGCACTGCCTATATGCCAGACATTGGTTCGAAGTGCTTAACAGGTAATCACTCATGGAACACTCACAACAACCATATGAGGAAAGGGCTGTTATTATTCCCACTTTGCAAATGAGAAAATTCAGGCGCAGAGTGGATAACCAACTTGCCCAAAGTAAGTGGGAAGTAGGGTTTGAACATAGGTTAAGTCTGTGTTATGAATCCCCATGTCATGTGACCTTTTCCGAGTTTTCTTGCTAGAGCCCTCTCTTTTCATCAGCACAAAAGCTTCGAGACATTGATGTAGTGTTAGGCTGATGCTAGCAGTGGATAAATTAATATAGAGATGAATGGGACTTTACAAAAGTCATCACATAAATGCTAGAGAAAAATAGATATACAGATCTTCCTCCACTTTCAAAATCACCCAGACTTCCAGGAAATGTGTGTGGTAGGAAAGGGGAAGGTCCTGCAGTTCCACAGTGCTGGGCTTCTATCTGTATAACCTGCAGCAAAAAGAAAAAACAAAGTACTCCTTGAATAGGAATTCAGTGACAGTTTGTACGCATCCAACTTATGGCCTGGGGCAGAACTCACAGATCTGCCAGAACCAGAACCACGATTACATTCGGAGTCTTTGAAATCTGTTCTGCTCATTGTCTGCCCCCTGTGGAGGGGCTCTGTGGTTCTCAGAAGACAGGAAGAAGAACGTGCTGTGAAACAATCACCAGCACTTCCGACTTGAACATCTTCAGAGGTAGGTAGATACTAGAGTCCTGGGGCTGTAAGTGTGAGCCCGCAAACACTTTTGTTTGTGTCTTGGTTGGGTGAGTTCCCTGTTCAAATCAGGTACCCAGATCACTCCAACATGGTTCTTCTGTAGGAGAAATTATTGTCCTTGTTGTTCAAATGGAAAAACTGAGACAGAAAGATGACATGGAAGGACACCATGTCCCTTCATATGTGATACCTTGAGAAGGACACTATGTGTTTTCTACATGGTGTTTCTACTGAGAGTACATAACCTGAGGCTTATGAAACAGGAAGTTTCAGACAAATCCCAGATAAGAACCATTCAGTTGCTCTAGCCGGTTTGCTCAGCGGCACGTACCTCGGTTGCAGTTCGTCCCCGGCCCTGGTTGGAGTCGTGCGGGAGGCAACCAGTCAATGTGTCCCGCTTTCGTCGATCTTTCTTCTTCTCTCTCCCTCCCACTCTATCTTAACAAAAGTGGAAAAATATTCTCAGGTGAGGATTAAAAAGAAAAAAAAGGTTGACTTAAAAGAAAAGATTGCTGTATTTGTATTTGGAGCATTCAAAAATGTCAATGTCACAACAGACAAAGGACATTATTGGGTGAATTTATAAAATGGAATACTTATGGTAGATTAAAGTATAAAAGTATATTTTATTAATGTGAAATTGACAGTTGAACTACGGTCATGTAAGAGAATGTCCCTTTTGTTAGTACTCACCGAAGTATTATTCCTAAATTAGGGCCATGATATATGACACTCTCAAATGGTTTAGAATATATATACGAGAGATAAGGTATTTAGGGATAAATTCTTAAAACAGGTGAATCTGAGCAAATGATACTCAGATGCTCTTAGTACTATTCTTACTCTTGTAACTTTGAAAGTATTTCCAAATAGTATTTTTTAAAAAGACAAAAGAATTCCATCTAAAGGTTCATGTTCCTCAAATTTTATTTTTTTCACAGATGCCAAGAGTTTTGCACCTTTTAAAGTGTCTATAGGTATTATGCCTGCTTTTACGCATTTGGGGGATTTCAACCAATGCAAGTAGGTTATCTTCTGCTTGGTTGAAAACACCAAAGCAAAAATAAAGACTTTGGGAGAAAAGTGGTCACTTGCAGGGAAAGAGACAATTACTCCATTGTGACTGTATTATTCATAGTATCCAGACTTCTTTGTCTTTGCTTCTTTTCCTCCTTTCTGTTTGGCTTAGTCGAGGGAAGCACCAGGTTGGGAGTGAGAGAACTGGGGAAAGGAATTTTTTGGAACAGTACTTAACCTCCTCCTTCAGAACCCCAACTCTCACCACCAGTGAGCTGCCTAAAATAACAGCCACCAATTATTTTGCATGTCATGCCAGGTCCTAGAACCTCTCTTATTTTTCCCCCTTCACAATGATCTCCATCTATTATTGTGTATTTCTTTTATTATCTTGTTTATTGGGTGTCCCCTTTATCAGAATATAAACTTTATGAAGGCGGAGATTTTGCTGGTTTTGTTCATTACCGTATTCTCAGTATTTAGACTAGTGCCTGGCTTATAATAGTCACTTCATGGAAGCATTTGTGAGACAAATAAATTTAGGACAGATGAACAAAGGAGAGAATATCACCCATTTATCAGAATTAATTTCAAATAGGTTAAACAGTTAAAAAAGTAAGACCACAGTGAAGCCAATGACATGAAATAACTTTCACTCCTCTAGAGAAGAAAAGAGAGTCTGAGCTTAATAATAATAATAATAATAATAATAATAGCTAACATTTATTTTGCATATTCTGTGTGCCAAGTCAAATGCTCAGTGCTTCATATATTCAACATTTGCAATGTGGATACTAATATCACCCCCATATTACAGATGGGGAAAACTGAGATTCTGAGCAGTTAGGTATGTAACAGTTAAGCTAAAGGTGTCAGGGTTGGGTTTCAAGCCCAGGTCTCTCCAACTCCAGTACCCACGTTTTGTTCTTTGTCCTATACTATCCTGACAGTCTTCAGTGTGGTAACAGAGAGAGAAATTTCCCTTTTATGGTGAGACAAGATATGTATCCTGTATGTAGAATAAACCCAATTTTTTAAAAAATATGTTTTTATTGATTTTTTTTTTTTTTTTAGAGAGAGGAAGGGAGAGAGATAGAAACATGGATGTGAGAGAGATATATCAGTCAGCTGTCTCCTGCACGCCCCCTACTGGGGGTCAAGCCTGCAACCCGGGCATGTGCCCTGACCAGGAATCAACCGGGACCTCTCAGTCCATGGGACGATGCTCAATCCACCGAGCCACACCAGTTGGACAAATAAACCAATTTTAATGGAGAAAAAACTGGCAACAACTATCTAGGGTTTGACATAGGGAAATTTGGGCTCTGAAGCTAAATCTGCATTTAACCAAATTTTAGTTGCAAGGAAGTTCCCAATGATGTTAAATTTTTTTCTCAAGGGAAGAGGAATTACAAAATTTTAGGTGTCTTATGATTAATGGGAAAATATGAATGATATGTGTAAGGAATCTGTTGGGAAAATATTCATGGGAGACTTGTCCTTTGTCTCCAATTTATTTGGAAGAGCTACTTCTTTCCCCACCTCTGTAGGAGAGCTTGGGTGTAGAACTTGACCTTTTCAGACACTGCCTAAATTTAGAACATATAAGAAAGTCTAAGCCCATGCAATAGTCAAACCACTAAACTTGAATTAAAACTGTAGGCTTCCCCCACACCCAGAAACCTGCAGTTGGGGAAGAGAGTGGTCAGTTTCCTCTCTCTCCTCTCCGCCTGCAGTTGCCTAGGTGCCATTTTGGAGGTGGAGGAAGGAGAAGAGGTAAGGCAGTCTAGACAGTTCTTTCTGGCAGGTAGTATTGTACCTGTGTATTTGTGCTTTCTGGGCTTAGTATTGCTTAAAATGGACTCTGTGGTGGGTGGTTTTCTGGGTTCTTTGAGTTTCTCCACACCCCAACTGATGGAAGTTTCTCAGCTGTGGTTCTCTTGATATGGCTGAATCCAGCTCATTTCTGGCTGGTTTATTGTGACTCCTTTCCCAGACCCTAGGGATGTGGCCACTCACTTTCTACTGCCTTTGCTGAGGTCACATGGCCCTCCCAGGCAGCCTGCCTGGGATAATTTGGCAGAAACCCACACTGGCTCTTTCTTGCATTTTCCCTGTCAAATTAGTACAAGCTACAGCCTCTTTCTTGTGGTCATAGGTCACTTTGGCCAGCCTCTTAGGATTTTGTGTTCTCAGGTGTGACTGGGTCTCCATCTGTCTACTGGGTCTCCACAAATCCTTGGGGCACAGACAAAGTTCAGTGCTGGAGGTATCATTAAAGCCTTTCTAGTGACTTGGAATTAAGAGGGTGCAACATTCTTGAAAGAAAATCTGCTCAAAGATCTCCTCCAAAAAATATGTCAAATTCCTGACCATTTTTCACCTTTAAAATGAGTAAAGATTTTAAGAGTCCCTTGACCTCTTTTTGGCCACCTTTCTCTCTCTGTTTTTAAAAGTCCTACAATTTGATCGGTCTCACAGGTCTTGGCCCAAACTTTCATTTTAATGTCATGTTACAAATTTCTAAATAAAAGTCAGGATGTATAATAGCAAGCCTGATACGATTTCAGTTTTACAAAAACAATTCATGTTCATATATACATGCATATAAAAGACAGAATAACATATGCCAATAGAGTGGGATTACTGGAAATATCTCATTGTCTTCTTTGTACTTTTTCAGTGTTTTGAGAATTTTGTATGCTGAATTTGAATGGTCTTTCACTTAAGGGAAGGCAACACATTTGTAAATATATGTATTGTTTTCTGCACAAGGAAGGCACACAGTGTGTGATGATCTAGCAGTGTTCCATTGATGTGTGTGCCTGTTGTTGGGTGGGTAGAGGTAAGGAGGAATAATTAGATGACAGAGTGTAAAGAAACTCTATGAGCACTTCCTCTTGCTTTACAACTCTATTTATATCTCTTGATCTCTAGCAGCAACTGGGAAGGAAAAAAATCCTGACAATATATTTTCAGACAAATATGGTCAGCATCATGAAGCTCTGGACACCTCTACTCATGACATTCCTGTGTATGATGCTACTGTCTGTGTTGGGAGGATTTAAGAAAAAACCATCCATAGGTGATGAGGCTGGGTTGGAGACAAAGGGTGGGGGTTTGTTGTGCTTGTTTCTGGATAAGTAAAGTGGTGTTATTGTGTCTGGCACATGTGATTCAGGTCCTACCTTCCCTGGATCACACATTGGAGAATCAATATTTTTATGCACAGAGATCTAAGAAATTCCCAATTTAATGCTTCCTCTTCCAATCTTGAGAGTGGTAATGAGTATCTGTCTACTTTTATACACATTCCATAGGTAATAAGGATACACTATTTCCCCATGTCAGGCTATCTTTGAGAGGGGAGCATCAATACAGAGCTGCTACATCTTCCCATACTTTCAGAAGCTCGGTGTCCTAGTTGTGTGTACTTTGATGAGTACCAAATAGGCATTTCTTAATATATACCCTTTGCTTTAGTGGTAGGATATGTAAAAAGATAGAAAAGAGACATGAAATGAGTCTTTAGTGGGGCTAAGTTGGGGGCCATATGATGAGAAAGAGAAGTCAGTGGAGGGGGCCAAAAATTTGATTGAGAGAGAAGAATTTGAAGAGAGGCTGAGTTATTAAAGGCAGGGTCAGCAAGGAGGGGAAGAAAAAGGGAGAGAATCTGCTCCTTCCTCTCCCTGGTCTATCTTCCTGCACTGTGAAATAGGCATGGTAACGAGGCTAGAGGATATCTCAGGCCCTGAGATCTCCATTATAGAAGTGTAGATTTTAAAGGAGAGCACATGAAGGCTGGAAATACACTGAGTCCTATCTCTAGGATGCTCAAAGAGGGTCCAGAGATCTGCAACACAGGTAGGACCTGTGGGAACAGGGAAGGCAAAAATATCAGTGAAGATGCAATGAGGAGGCCCAGGAAGGGGATTTTCTTATAAGGCAGATAGATAGTTCTCTTGCTGAGAACTTGGGTTTGGATTCTTGGAAGGATTGTTAAGCTATGAAGGGCTTCTCTTCCCATGCTTGCTACCCTCTTACAGTTTCATCTCAACTTCAGGGGAATACACGTTAATTGAGGAGTGCTGGGGAAAGCCAAACATCCGTGACTGTGCCAAGAAGTGTTCTAAAACCTTCAAATGTGAAAAGAAAAATTACACATGCTGCTGGACTTACTGTGGAAACATCTGTTGGACAAATAGAGTGAGTTGGGAGATGTGTGCTTGGCTATGTGTCTTCACTGATTCTCACCCTCTTCTGAGATGCTGTTATTACCAAACAGAGGACTGATGTACCCCACATCTTAGGTACCAAAATAGCAGAAGACAATGTCCTCTAAACCTGGAAAGCAATTCACTGGCTAATAAATCAAGACATCAGGCTGGGGTACATTGCCTTTTCATTATATAATCAATGTCTATGCTCTCCTCATTATATTACTCAACAGTTTGCTCTTTTCCTAATTTTCATCCAGATTTCTAACCATCGCCTCCATAGTCAGACCTTTCCATGAGCCCTTTTGGCTCAGCCAGGCCCCAAATTCTACCTTTCTCTGTTCAAGCACCCAATACCACACTTCCTACCCACACAGAAGTGGACAATTCCTATTGTTACATAAAGTATACCTATCACATGGTCTGGCAGAACGGGTAATAATTAAGCTTGGGAATGAACGTTTGTTTCTCAGAGTTCTCTAACCTCTTAACTTACAACCTTTCTCTCTTGCAGAGAACCTATGAATGATGGCTAAAACCATAACTTCTTACCCAGGACACCAGTCAGTTCTCACTGAGGGCTGGGCAGTAGCAAATCCTTGACAAATAAACTAATTTACCAACAATGGCCTTTGCCTTTTTTCTACTCCATTCCACTACCCTTGATTGCCTTATTATAACTCCCCAAATGGTTCTTACCTTATAGTGTACACAAGCTTCCAACACTTCCTTCCATATCTGATTACCTTAGAACCGATAGGCTAATCTCGTGGGCTTCACAGAATAGTTTATTTCTCATATGCCATTTTAATGTTGGCAATTGGCAAGCAGCCCTTTCATTCAGTTTTTCAGAGAGCAGGTTTCTGGTAAATTGGTTTCTCGTAGGGTATGGGTAACCAATTCTAAAATGACTTTACATATATATAAGATTGAATAAATAAGTAAATAACTGGTAGATGGTCAGAGTCAGGTTTCTAATTGTCAGAAAAAAGAAGTTAACAAATAAGCCAAGGGAGATTGTTAGAATGAACTCTGGGGGTACTCAGAGACATCAATATGAATTTGAGTTTAGCTTAATCTACATACAGATAGACACATAAAGAAATACTTATAGACAGGTATATACATGCATCAGTTATACATACCTACATTTCCTAGCTGTGTCTGCTGAAAGGGCCTAGAAGCAGTGATACCACAGTAGAAATAAGCACACCAAGAGGCCTGATCTTGGTTTCTAAATACCATTTTCCAATTAATGAGCCAAAGCTTCTTAGAGAAATGGCTGATTCTAGATCTGGGATTCAAAAATACAAAGTGAGACATCTTTTAGGGTCAGAAGGTAAGGAAATGCTCAAAATTTAAAATATTGGGACAACAGATATCAACCTGCAAGAGCTCACAACGGCCAAAGCTGAGAACAATTTGAGCATAAAACTCTTACTGTTGTCTGTTAAAATAAAATGTTACAAAGCTAATGGAAAGATAGAAGATAACTTCAATGTAAAAGTGTTATTAAAAAGAAACAAAAAATGAAACATTTCTATTTAAAAAATTCTCCCAAATTTCAATACAACACTATAACTTTAATTAAAATATCTGTAAACAAATATTTTGACATATGAAAACTGCCTTTTATCAGACATTTAAAAACTTAGCACCTAAGTAGACCAAAAAAAAAAAAAAAACAAAAAAAACAAAAAACCAGGAAGATAAAAAATAAGGGGCTGATAGAACATAAAAAAATTGAAGAAAGGAATAAAAGTCATCCTAGAAATAAAGATTGTTACAAGATACTCAAGACAACAAATGCAATGAAATTATAACAGGTATTAAGAAAAAGAATGAAAAAAGCCAGGAGACCAAAAATAAAATGCAAAAACTAAAAACAATAAGAGAGAGAAAGATTAATAAAGAAGATGGGCAAAGAAAATCTAAATTTATAATAATTGAAGTTTTTAAAAAAGAAAAGTAACTAATGTTAAAAACTACAATCCAAGAAAACCGTAAATAAAAGAAAATCTGAATCAACATAAAAGAGGACCATCATATGCCCAGCAACAATGACCCAGAATAGTTTTGGAAATCAGATGTTTGGTGTCTTCTAACTTAGATTCTTACTTCTACTTTCTCACACCCTCTCATTGCCGGGGTCCAGCCTCGGCAGGTCCAGGGGTTCCCAAAGGTGTGGATGGAATCGGCGAGAGAGAGAGAGAGAGAGAGAGAGAGAGAGAGAGAGAGAGAGAGAGAGCAATGTGGGAGACAGAAAATACTTGACCTTTCTTCTTCCGCTTAGTCTTAATGCTTCTGCTTCTGCCTCTGACTAGCAGAATCTTTTATTATTTATATAGATCCACAGGTTACATTGTTTCCCCCAAATCTTTTAGGCAAATAAGTACAGACATTCTTTTGGTTGTTTACCCAACTCTTATGTATATTACATGTTAATTAGCAACTATTTTCACCCTTCACCCATACATCCTCTTAAAACTCCTGACCTTTCCTCCTATCTAAGATCTTTCTAAGCTTTCACATTTCTATCCTAAATCTTTATTATTTTCTTCCTGCAATCTTTTCTACCATCTACATCATTAGTCATCTATATGTTACTTCTACAATAATTTCTAACAGACAGCTAACAGATAGAGAAAGCAAAGATTAGTCTCCTTCAGTTGCCATCCTGCATTTTTATTTTCCCATTTACTTTATATCTTCAGTCACTGTTCTTCGTGATTCCTGCCATGCAGTGAATCCACTTCTCCAGGGACTATGTCAAACCATGGAGCTCACCCGGGACTATGTCAAACCGTGGTGGTTGCTGTTCCAGTGACACCGCTCCCAACATCTCATTAATGATCTTTAGGAAGTAAACTCTTCCCAACACTGGATACTACATTACCTGATGGGTATAATCCTAGAGAATGTAATTTTAATGGTAGATTTTAAACTTAGTAATAACTTCCTTTGGATAGAACCTTCCTTGAATCCTGAATGTCATGCCCATTCTAATTTTATTTGGTTCAAAGTGCATTTCTTGGTTGATAGATATGGCACTTAGCACCTAAGCCCCACCCTTGCATTCTAGATAACTTCCTATGGCTTCTTAATCAGGCATCCCGACTTTGTTATGACACAGACAACTATCAGATGTGGGGTGGGATACACTTTGCTGGTGAAGACATTGGTATGGACCTACCTGAGAGCACTTGGGGCAGCCAAAGGATGGAAATGAGGCAGCAGTTGACCAACATCATGACGTATGAGATGGGAAATACTTCTAGAGCACTCCCATCTGTATTGATATAAGGGAGGAGCAGGTCTGGAGCATGAGAAGATAAGAAATAATGCAAAACCCAAGGCAACCATGAGACTAAGAGTACTGCAGGCTGAGATTTAACATTATAAAGGTCCAGATCATGAAAGAATTTGCATTTGCTTCTTCTTTTGCCTCCATGAAATTCAAGGTCTTCCAGGGGTACCCACTCTTCTACTCTACCTTATACTGAGGCACACAGTTGTTCCAACAAGACAGAACATGGAGTGATGTCCAGGAGAGAACTCCTCCCAGCCATAGCATTCTAGGTGTAGTCTCTGAGTCCCATGGAGCACAGTGGAGTGTCTAGAGAACTCTCTGGAACACATATCAGGGCACCAGTTATCACAAGAAAGAAAAACTGTTTCCAGTATAATTCATGGTCCATAGTGCTCATGCCAGGGGCACAGAATAGGTGAGCCTGGCACCCATAATGCACCCACATGGTAATGACCACTAAACATGGATGTGGGAGGTCATTTAACATGTGGCCCCTGGCAGGCAACCTTCCCTCTCTTAATAGTCTTTCCTAGGGTGTTTGACACAGCCAAGCACTGGAAAGATGCTTAGAGAGTGAGGCCATCGGAGGAAGAAACAAATAAGAACTTCTGTAGAGCATCCCTTATCACCGACCTACCGTTAATGATGTCTGTGCTGGTGGTTGGTCATGACCTATTTCCCAAGGCCCCCTTGTCCAAGGGCAGCTCTTAGCACAGATGGAGGAGATCCTTAATACCAGAAGCCATGTGATGAGTCTGAGGTGGGTCAGAGGCTCTGGCCTGATGGAGACAGATTTCTTCCTCTGATGTCTCCTGCCTTGATGCCCAGCAGGAAGCACTGGACTGGAGCGTCACACTGCACACCTGCCTCCAGCATGGCCTGCCTGGCTGAGTTCTCCACACTTGATGTCAGGTCCCGATTGGCCACACATGACTCAGTCCCTGCATCTAGCCCCAGGACCACTTCAGGAGTTGTGATTGCTGTACCCCAGTGACTAATTCTCATGGACTCACCATAAGACCATGCACAAGACTCATAGCCATCCTGTGCCAATTAATTCTTAGGAACACCACAATGAAAACACCTGTCCTCTCAACCCGTGGCTTCCCTCTGGATTGAGAGAGATTGAGAGAGAGATAGAGACAGAGATAGAGATAGATAGATAGATAGATAGAGAGAGAGAGAGAGAGAGAGAGAGAATGAGGCCGTAAGTAGGAGGATTTGGGAAAGGTAGGGATCACTCAGTTAATGGAAGGCACCGGAGTCTCAGGTCCTGGCACCCTGTTCCAGGCCCCATGGTAAGAGTGGCCATACTGTGGAGGATGGAGTGGGAAAGTTGGAGGTTGGCACAGGCACTCATTCCCATGCCTATGGTCTCACCACGGTGGAGAAGAAGCCAGCAAACAGGGAGTTCAGAGGAAACACCCTCCTCTAGTGAGGCCATATCATGAATGGCCTCACTCTCTTTGGCCTTGGGCATGTCACTTAACTTCTCTGGGGTTCATTTTCTTCATTATAAAGGGAGAGTTACCTGAACTTTGCAAGGACAATGGGGAGAAAGGGACAGGTGTGGGTTAAGTTAGAAAACAGGCCTCCTTGGGGCCTCCAACTCTGTGCCCCAGGGTTCAGCCTGTACCTGGCTCATGGTTAATGTGGCCCTTGTGACTCCAGGGTGAGGATGTTCTCTTTAGAACTGAGGGATGCCACACATGAGCAGTTTCTCTCCCTGGGAGTACTGGTTCAGTGAGCAGAGCAACAAGGGAGCAGAGCCTCTGGGGGCCTGGCTGGGGTGCGTGGGCCCAAGGGAGAGAGAAGAGAAGAATGACAAAGAGAGAGGGAGCGGGGACCTGGACCCAGAGAGGCGGGGGCGTGCTGGGGTCTGCACTGGGTGTTCAATGATCACAGCCCTGGGAATAAAATAGGCAGGTCCTTGGGCATTTGTTCTGGTTTATTTGACAGAAACAAGTCATCTAGACAATGGGGAGGGTGACATTGCTGTTGATAGCCCTGTGTGCCTGAGATTTGCGGTCATTATGCTTTGGCACAGTCTTAAGTGGAGGGCTGGGGGAACAGGATGCACAGCCCAGCCCCTCTCCCACTTAGAGAGTGTTCATGCAAACGTTTCCACAGTAGGCTAAACAGCATATGTTATTTGCTTGACAATCTCTGTAATCTTCACAGTGGCGTCTGCATGTGTCTTGGAGGACATTCTGTTCACAGGCCTTCATATCAGTGTTTGGCCATGTAACTGCAACTGAGCAGGAGGAAGGTCAATGAACCCCTTCCACCCCCCCCCCCACAGAACACCCTTTTAAAGTGAATAGCCACCTGCAAGACCCCAGACACATCCCTCTCATGACTTTCTTAGACTTTTCAGGGAACTCACTTTCTGCCCCTCACCAAATTCTGGTGATTGGTAGTATCTTCAATCCATTATCCCATTCTCCACCAATAGAGATCAATGCCATGGCTTCCTGGGCCCTCTCCATCTTCCTGCACCCAGGACTCTGTCATATTAGTCATGGCCATGGTGAAGTCACCCCCACAGAATCTATACTTTGAGTCTGAGAACTCAGAGCAGTCGGAGACATCTATAACCCCTCCCAAACTCTCCAGAATTTTCAGGGTCCAGAGAAGAAAGTAAACCTGCCTCTCTCTCCTCTCTCTCCTTTTGTCACTGTCACTGTCTGTCGTTTCCCTGTCCCTTCCCCCAAAATAACACATGGAGTGTGAGTGACTAGGAAAAGATGGCAGCCGGCAGGACTGGAGTGAGGGTGTGTGTGAGCATGTGAGCGAGTGTGAGAGAGCGTGTGAGTGGATGTTAGTGTGGACGAGCAACCTCTAGTAGTGCAGAAACATGGGGCAGAGGATTCCCGTGCTGTGGATGGGGAGCAGCTGGCTACTGCAGTAAGCGGCTTGTCAGGGCGCTTCTACCTGTATGGCTGGAAGTCCCTGCCATTTTGGAGGATCTCTGGTCTTCTCTGGGAGGAGGCAGTGGGGAGCGACTAGGGCTGAGTGACCTGAGTCCACCAGTGCACCTTGCACCATCAGACCAGTGGACCTTGCTGTGTTAATGCAGACCAGCGTATACTAGCAGTGCTATCGAGGTGCCTGTTGTGGTAGCCACAACCAGCCAGGAGCTGAGCACCATCCCCGACAGCAGCAGTGACTGGGTGGGAGTGGAGCCCCACCCCCAACAGCAGCTGAGGCTCAGGAGCAAAGACACACCCCCAGCAGCAGAGGCCTGGGAGCAGACATCCATTCCCAAGCAGCAGCAGCACAGATCGGAAGCTGAGACCCATCCTCAGCACAAGCAACAGCAAGGTTGAGGCAGCTGAGACCCGCCCCTGACAACTGCAGCAGTGGATTTGGAGTGGAGCCCTTCCCCCAGCAGCAGCAAAGTCCAGGGAGCTGAGTATCCTCGGCCCCCAACAACAGCAGAGGGATGGGAGCTGAAAGCACCCCCTGGCAACAGCAGCAGCAGTAGCAGCGCAAACCAGGAGCTGACACTCACCCCTAGCAGCATCAGCAGAGACTGATCAGCAGATGAGTCCTACCAGGCATCAGCGCACCTCAGCAGAGCCCTAGCACGACCCATGCACCCAAGCAGCACACCAGTGGGACCCACGCACCACAGCAGGGCACCAGCTGGACCCACACAACCCAGGAGCACCTACCACGACAGACCAATACCAGCTGCCAGTTGTCAATCCTCCAGAACCCACAGCAGGCATAAGGTGCCACACAGCAAAACAGTTTGGGAGGCACAGCAGCCTTATTTGATACACACTGTCCTGCCTACATATTCCAATATCCCTCACTGGGCCTAGAACTACCAGACTGCTAAAATGGTGAGACAAAGAAACAACACCCAAAAGAAAGAAAAGGAGGAATCACCAGAAAAGAAACTACAGGAAATGGAAGAAAGCAATTTGTCAGATAAAGAATTCAAAGCAATGATTTTAAGGGTGCTTAAACAATTTAGTGAGAATTACAAGCAACTTAATAAGAATTATGAAGAGTTCAGTGGGGACTACATCAGCTTAAAAAAAGAGGTAGAAGCTATGAATAAAAGTCAAGAGAAAATAAAGAATAACATAGCTGTTATGAAAAATACCTTAGAAGGATTCAGTAGTAGATTAGAAGAAGCTGAAGACAGAATCAGCAAGTTAAAAGACAAGGTAGGAAAAAACACCCAAATAGAGCAGCAAATGGGAAAAAAAAAGAAAAAAGAAAAAGCAGGAGGAAAGTTTGAGGGAGCTTTGGGACAATACGAAACGTAACAACATTCACATCATAGGGGTACCAGAAGGAGAAGAATCAGAGAAAGGAATAGAGAATCTGTTTGAAGAAATAATGACAGAAAACTTCCCTATATTGGTGAAGGAAAAAGTCACACAAGTACAGGAAACACAGAGAGTGCCAAGCAAGAGGAACCCAAAAACCCTACAGCTAGACACATCATAATTAAAATGGCAAACATTAAAGACAAAGAAAAAATCTTAAAGGAAGTGAGAGAGAGACAGAAACTTACCTACAAGGGAGCTCCCATTACACTGTCAGCTGATTTCTCAATAGAAACATTGCAGGCCAGAAGGGAGTGGCATGAAGTATACAAAGTAATGAAAGGCAAGGGTCTGAATCCAGCAAGGCTATAATTTAAAATTGAAAAAGAAATAAAGAGCTTCACAGACAAAAAAAAAAAAAAAAAAAAAAAAAAAACTAAAGGAATTTACCACCACCAAACCAGCACTGCAAGAAGTGTTGAAGGGACTATTGTAAGAAGAAGAAGAAAGAGAGAGAGAGAGAGAGAGAGAGAGAGAGAGAGAGAGAGAGGAACACAGGCATAAAATAAAAATGGTAACTAATAAGTATCTATCAATAATCACCTTAAATGTAAATGGCTTAAATGCTCTGATCAAAAGACATAGGGTAGCTGAGTGGATAAGAAAACATGACCCATATATATGCTGTCTACAAGAGACCCACCTCACAACAAAAGACTCACACAGGATGAAAGTGAAGGGATGGAAAAAAATTTTCCAAGCAAATGGAAATGAAAAAAAGCTGGTGTAGTAATACTCATATCTGATAAGATAGACTTCAAAGGAGGGCCATAATAAGAGACAAAGAAGGTCACTACTTAATATTAAAGGGATAATCCAACAAGAGGATATAACCCTGGTAAACATATACGCACCAAATACGGGAGCACCAAAATATATTTAAAAACTTCTGCAGGCAGAGCGGGGGTGCCGGGCAACCCCCCCCACCGCGGGGGAACCCAGGTGGAGCAGGGGAGCCAGGAGACACCCCCACCGCGGGGGAGCCCAGGCGGAGCGGGGGTGCCGGGCGACCCACCCCACCGCAGGGGAGCCCAGGAGGGGCGGGGGAGCCGCGACCCCGCCACCACAGGGGAACCCAGGTGGAGCGGGGGAGCCGGGCGACCCCTCCACCTCGGGGGAACCCAGGCGGAACGGGGGAACCGCGACCCCGCCATCATGGGGGAACCCAGGCGGAACAGGGGTGCTGGGAGACGCCCCCACCGCGGGGGAGCCCAGGCGGAGCGGGGGAGACCAGCGACCCCCCCACCAACGGAGGAAGCCGGCAACACACAGGAGAACTGAGCAAACTGAACAACGAAATTGATCCAGAGACATGGAGGGTGGAGTACGGGATGACGGGCCTCAGAGGAGGGGGGGAGGCGGGGGAAAGAGATAAATCACAGAGCCTATGTGCATGGGTGCATAACCAATGGACATGGACAACAGGGATGGGGAGGAGGAGAAGGGGAGGGGGAGGAGGGTGTCAATGGGGGAAAAAAAAGGAAAAACATCTGTAACAAAAACAAATTAATAATATAATAAATTATAAAAAAAAAAACAAAACTTCTGGAGGACTTCAAGGGAGAGATCAATAGCAATGCAATCATAGTGGGTGACTTTAACACCCCACTGACACCACTAGATAGATCCTCTAGACAAAATATTAACAAGAACAGAGTTCTTAAATGACAAACTAGATCAGTTGGATTTAATTGATATTCACAAAACATTTCACCCCAAAACTGCAGAATATACATTCTTCTCCAGTGCACATGGGCCATTCTCGAAGATAGACCACATGTTAGGACACAAAGTAAGTCTCTACAAATTCAAGAACATTGAAATCATTTCAAGCATCCTCTCAGATCACAATGGCATGAAACTAGAAATCAATTACAACAAACACACACAAAAACATTCAAACACTTGGAAGCTAAATAGCATGTTATTAAACAATGAATGGGTTACCAAGGAGATCAAGCAAAAAATTAAAAACTTCCTGGAAACCAATGAAAACAAACACACAACAACACAAAATCTATGGGATACAGCAAAAACTGTCCTGAAAGGGAAGTTCATAGCACTACAGGCCTACCTCAAGAAACAATAAAAATTCCTAATTGACTTTCTAACCCTACAACTTAAAGAATTAGAAAGTAAACAAAAAGAAAAACCCAGAGGAAGTGGAAGGAAAGAAATAGTAAAGGACAGAGCAGAAATAAATGACATAGAAACTAAAAAAAAAATTCAAAAGATCAATGAAACAAAGAGCTAGTTCTTTGAAAAGATAAACAAGATTGATGAACCCTTAGCCAGACTCACCAAGAAACAAAAAGAGAGGACCCAAATAAACAAAGTCAGAAACAAAAGAGGAGAAGTAGCAACTGACACCACAGAAATACAAAGGATCATTAAATCATACTACGAAAAATTATAGGCCAACAAATTGGACAGTCTAGGTGAAATGGACAAATTTCTAGAAACACACAGTCTCCCAAAACTGAACTGGGAAGAGATAGAAAACTTGAACAGACCAATAATAACTAAGGAAACTGAAGATGTAATCAAGAAACTGCCCATAAACAAAAGCCCAGGCACGGACGGCTTCACGGGGGAGTTTTACTGAACATTCAAAGAAGATCTAATATCCGTTCTCAAACTATTCCAAAAAATCCAAGAAGACAGAAGACTTCCGAACTCATTTTATGAGGCCAGTATAATCCTAATCCCAAAGTTAGATAAAGACACTACAAAGAAAGAAAACTACAGGCCAATATCCCTGACGAACACAGATGCCAAAATTCTTAACAAAATATTAGCAAATCGGATCCAGCAATACATCAAAAAAACTATTCATCATGACCAAGTGGGATTCATCCCAGGGATGCAATATTCACAAATCAATAAATCAATAAATGTGATACACCACATAAACAAAATGAAAGACAAAAACCATATGATTTTTATCAATAGATGCTGAAAAAGCATTTGACAAAATCCAGCACCTATTTCTGATAAAAATGCTCAGCCATGTGGGAATAGAGGGATCATATCTTGACATAATAAAGGCCATATATGAAAAACCTATAGCCAACATCATACTCAGTGGGCAAAAACTAAAAGCACTTCCCTTAAGAACAGGAAGAAGACAGGGATGCCCACTTTTGCCACTCTTATTTAACATAGTACTGGAAGTCTTAGACACAGCAATTAGACATGAAGAATGATTAAAAGGGATCCAAATTGGAAAGGAAGTAGTGAAACTGTCATTATTTGCAGATGATATGATACTGTACATAGAAAACCCTAAAGACTTCATCAAAAATCTACTAGATTTAATAAATGAATTTGGCAAAGTTGCAAGACACAAAATTAACGTCAAGAAATTGACAGCATTCTTATACACCAACGGTGAACTCACAGAAAAAAAAACTGAAAAAAAATCCCATTTACCATTGTGGCAAAAAAAATTAAGATACCTAGGAATAAACTTAACCAAAGAAGTAAAGGACCTCTTTACAGAAAACTACAGGTCATTGATAAAAGAAATAGAGGAAGATATAAAAAAGTGGAAGCATATACCTTGTTCATGGATTGGAAGAATTAACATCATTAAAATGTCCATGCTACCCAAAGTAATCTATAGATTCAATGCAATCCTCATCAAAATACTAACGACATATTTCACAGAATAGACCAAATACTCCAAAAGTTTATATGGAACCAAAAAAAGACCTCGAATAGCCACGGCAATCTTGAAAAAGAAGAACAAAGTAGGAGGGATCACAATACCGGATATCAGCTTATACTACAAAGCCATAGTAATCAAAACAGCCTGGTACTGGCACAAGAACAGGCATATAGATCAATGGAACAGAACAGAGAATGCAGAAACTGACCCAAGACATTATGCTCAATTAATATTTGACAAAGGTGGCAAGAGCATATAGTGGAGTCAAGACAGCCTCTTCAATAAATGGTGCTGGGAAAATTGAACAACTACATGCAAAATAAAAAAATGAAGCTAGACCACCAACTTACACCATACACAAGAATAAACTCAAAATGGATAAAAGACTTAAATGTGACTCGTGAATCCATAAAAATCCTAGAAGAAAATGTAGACAACAAAATTTCAGACATCACACGCAGCAGAATTTTCACTGATACAATGCCTAAGGCAAGAGAAACAAAGGAAAAAATGAACACATGGGACTACATCAAACTAAAAAGCTTCTGCACAGCAAAAGAAACAAGTATCAAAATGGAAAGGGAACCCACTATATGGGAGAGCATAATTGCCAAAGATTCATCAGATAAGGGGTTAATTTCCAAAACATATAGAGTACTCATACAACTCAACAAAGGAAGATAAAGAACACAATTAAAAAATGGGCAGAGGACCCAAAGAGACACCTCTCCAAACAGGACATACAAATGGCCAAGAGATATATGAAAAAATACTCAATGTCACTAATCATCAGAGAGATGCAAATGAAAACAACTATGAGGTATCACCTCACACCTGTCAGAATGGCTGCCATCAACAAATCATCACACAACAAGTGGTAGAAATGCAGACTGGTGCAGCCACTATGGAAAACAATGTGGTGTTACCTCAAAAAATTAAAAATTGAACTGCCATTTGACCCAGTGATCCCACTTCTAGGAATATATCCTAAGAAGCCTGAAACACCAATCAGAAAGAATATATGTACCCCTATGTTCATAGCAGCACTACTTACAATCGCTAAGATCTGGAAACAGCCCAAGTGTCCATCAATAGATGAATGGATAGAAAAGCTGTGGTACATACACACAATGGAATACTATGCAGCTGTTTGACAGAAAGATCTCTTATCCTTTGAGACAACATGGAGGGACCTGGAGAGTATTATCCTAAACAAAACAAACCAATCAGAGAAAGACAAATAGCACATGATCTCACTTATTTGTGGAATATAATGAACAAAACAAGCTGATAAACAAAATAGACCCAGAGACATAGAAGTAAGGTCCAGACTGACAAACCTCAGAAGAGGGGGACGAAGGGGAGGGAAGAGATAAACCACAGAACTTATATACATGTGTGCATAACCATGGACATAGACAACAATGCTGGGGGTGGCAGGGGGTTGATCCGGAGGAGGGTGTCAATTGGGGAAAAAGGAGAAACATCTGTAACAAAAATAAGTTAATAAAAAAAGCCCCAAAACAACACTTGTAATATTTTCCTTCCACTATCATCATCCTGGTTCTCTGATAATAATTTTAACTTGACCCTTTACCCTCTCAAAATTTGCTTTCCCAGTGTGCTTTCTTTCTAGACCTACTCCCATAAGCATCTCTGGATGTTTACTTGTCACATATGTGCAGAAACCAAGGAACTAATTCTCAGCTCTGTGCACCTTTCACTCTTGTATGTACCATATGTCTCTGGATTTTTGGAATGGAGAATAAAAGGATGTAACTTCCCTCCACCCCAGTCACTAGTTCCAGGGCCAGGTAAAGGGGCTAGAGGGCCATGGTTTGAAAGAAACCAGAGTCTTCATAGTGCTGTGGTTGGAGCTGGATGTGCTGAAAGGTTCCAAGTCCCAAGTCCTCCTTAGCTGGACATAGTCCCTCCTTCCCCCTCCCCATCCCTGTCCCCCCAGCCCGTCACCTACTTGGATTCTTCTTCCGATTAAAGATTCCTCCCTGGGCCTGCAGCAGCAGGACACAGAGAAGCAGGATGGGCAGCGGAGCCTGGGTTGGCATGACTCTGGCCTGAGCAGTGAGCTCTACGTCTGGCACAGACTTTCCTGGAAAGCTGGTGAGAGGAGGGAAGGTAAGAAAGGTTGTCCCAGGCTCCTCCCTGCCTCCACTGGCCAGGCCAGGGCAGAGCAAGGAGTAGTTGTTTCCTCCCCTGTGCCTGCCCCTTCCCATGGCCTGTTCTCTGTGGGACTTGGCTTCTGCAGAGACTGCCCTTCCCGTCACATAACTAACCCTCTCTTTTGCAAACAGATTTCCCCCCCACCCCGAAAGATGTAATCTAGTTCTGTTTTCTAATTACAAAATAATTTATAGAAGAAAGAAAAAATATAGGTTAAAAATGATGATAATCTCACTGTATAGAATTAACCAGTGTCTCATTGTATAGCTGGTCTTGAACAACACAGATTTGAATTGCACAGGTCCACTTATACTCTGTTTTCCATAAATACTGTTGACTCTTGGGTATCCTGAGATTTCTCATCTGCAGCTTTAATTAACTGCAGATTTAAACAGTATTTTTGCATTTCCACACCCAGCATAAAAAAAAAATTACTGTTTTCCATCTGCCATTGCTTGAATCTGTGGATGCTAAGGGCATCCAATTGTAGTTAAGTCCTGGGGGAGTCAAATGTTATAAGTGGATTTTCAAGTGTGTCAGTGTTGGTGCTCCTAACCCTCACATTGTTCAAGGTCAACTGTATTATCTTTTTGGTTGGTTTGCATATTTAATATAAACACTTTTTCCCCTCACATTTTGAATCACCCACCTTTTGTTACTCATCTTGTCCCACCCTCATTTAATCATGTAAATATTTCACAAAACATGGTTTCCTACAATTGTACAGCTCTCCTTCAAAATAAATACCTATTGTCAAGCATTTGTGTTCTATCAATTTCTGATTATCTAGACAACATCATGTTGAGCACTTTTATTCATAAATCCCTCATTTTTTTAAACCCTCACCCGAGGATATTTTCCCATTTATCTTCAGATAGAGTGGGAGGGAGAGAGAGAGTGAAAAAGAGAGAAATATCGATGTGAGAGAGACATATCGACTGTTTGCCTCCCACACTACCCAACCAAGGCCGGGGACTGAACTGCAACCAAAGTACGTGCCCTTGACTGGACTCGAACCCGTGGCTCTTTGGTCCGCAGGCCAACGCTCTAACTGCTGAGCCAAACTGGCCAGGGCAAATCCTTCATTTAAAAAAAATTAAATTTATTGGGGTAACATTAGTTAATAGTTACATAAGTTTCAAGCGTACAATTGTATAATACATCTGTATATTGCATTGTGTTCTCACCACCCAAAGTCTAGTCTCCTTTTGTCACCATGTATTTGAACCTCTTCCTTTTCTTCATCGTTTCCCCACCCACTTTCCCCTCAGATAACCACTGTTATCTGTGTCTATGAGTTTGTTGGTTGCTTTCTGTTTTATATCTTGAATCAGTGGAATCAGTGAAATCATATAGTTCTTGTCCTTTTCCATTTGACTTATTTTGCTTAGCATGATACTCTCAAGATCTACCATGTTTTCCCAAATTTCTTGCTTTCTTCTGGCTGAGTAGTATCCCAGTGTATATATGGACCACATCTTTGTTATCCAATTGTCCACTTAGGCTGCTTCCATGTCTGGGCCATGGTAAATAATGCTGCAGTGAACATAGGGGTACATAGATATTTATGAGTAAATGTTTTTAAAAATTTAGGGTAGATATCCAGAAGAGGGATTGCAGGGTCATACGGTAGCTCTATTCTTAACTTTTGAGGGACCTCCACGCTGTTTTCCACAGTGTCTGTACCAGTTTACATTCCCAGCAGCAGTGTATGTGGATTCCTTTTCTCCCACATCCTCTTCAACACTTGTTATTTTTTGTCTTATTGATTATAGCCATTCTAACAGGTGTGAGATAGTATCTTATTGTGGTTTTGATGTGCATTTCCCTTCCAGCTAGTGAAGCTGAGCATCTTTTCATATATCTGCTGGCCATTTGTATGTCTTCTTGGGAAAAGTGTCTGTTCAGGTCCTCTGCCCATTTTCTAATTGTATTTTTTGTTGTTGAGTTGTGTGAGTTCTTTTTTTTTTAATCCTCACCTGAGGACACCCTTGCGTTTATCTTCAGATAGAGCGGGAGGGAGAGAGGGAGGAAGAGAGAGAGGGAGAAACATCGATGCGAGAGAGACACATAGAGTTGCTGCCACCCACATGACCTGAACCAGGGCCGGGGACAAACTGCAACCGAGGTACGTGCCGTAGCGGGAACCGAACCCGGGACTTTCTGGTCCGCAGGCCGACGCTCTAATCGCTGAGCCAAACTGGCCAGGGCTGTGTGAATTCTTTGTATATTTTGGATATTAGCTCCTTATTGGAGGTATTGTTTGCAATTATCTTCTCCCATTCAGTTGGTTGCCTTGATTTTAGACTAATGTTAGAGAAGTGGAGTTTGGGGATGAAAGAGTAAGTACAGTCGGCCTTCATTTATCGCGGTTAATCAGTTCCAGACTCTACTGTGATAAATGAATTTCCATGAAGTAGGATTCTGCATTTATAAATCGAATGTTTTCGCAGTTAGAGCATAGAAAACCTGTTTACGACCTTCTAAATTCATTTTTTTAACATTATTAGAGCCCTCTAGACATGAAATAACACCCTTTAGTCACCATTACACTCGTATTACCCAATATATTAGAAAAAATAAGAGAAAATAAGACATATTAGACGTTACAAATATCATATTATTATTATTGTACATTTAATTACACACACACAGTTCTTACACACAACCACTAACTTATGAAAATAGTGCAACTTGTTCGATGATGAAACGATGAAGATGAAGAGATGTACTGCACAGCAAAGAAGACAAGGTTACTGCTCCTCTGAAGGCATGACCTCAGTAGGAGAGTCTTCAGGTGGTACAGTATCTTCAGCAGGTGCAGGCTTAGATAAAAGTTCTCAGAAATCGCAAACACTTACAAGAGCAAAGATGTTTCCGATGCGTAGCAATGTAGACGTGTGTATGAGAGAAACGAACTTGCATGAGGCTGAGCCAATCAGTGGCCAGGATAGGAAGAGGATAGGATAGCCAATCAGTGAACAGCACGCTCTGATTGGCTTGTTTTCACCACATTCGATTTTTTGGAAAAAAGCTATTGCCCACACACAAGGAGTGGTCAAGCAGTTGCACCTGGTGTTGAAGGATTTGCGGGGGGTGCTCGAATACATAGGCCTACAGTCCATATGTACAATAATTTTAATTTTAATTGTAATACAGGGGTGTATAATTGACTCAGACAACCGAGCGCGTGCTGCATCATTTTCACTGTCTCGATCAACCTTTTAATGAATTTATTTGAAAAAACAGTGATAGAGTGAAACCGTGAAAGTCAAAGCGCGAAGTGGCGAGGGATGACTGTAGGTGTTTTAACATAGATAAATATACATATATATACATATATATGTAGATAGATAGAGAATTAGCTTTTGAAATAAGCATGTTTCACTCAACAGAGGATGAGTGTCAGTTTCTCAAGTCCTGTAGGACACTGCATTTTATTTTATTTTCTTCTTTTTAAACTCATCTTTATTGTTGAATGTATTACAGATGTCCCTCCTTCCCCCCCCTTGACCTCCTCCTTCCCACTCCCACCTACCTCCTGCCTTCCCCACACTATTGTCTGTATCTATTGGTTATGCATATATGCAAAGAAGTTCTTTGGTTTCTCTCTTCCTGCCCCACCTCCCCCCTTCCCTTTGAGGTTCATCAGTCTATCGACCAATTTGTACTTCTTAATCCCCTCATTTTTTTCACCTACCCCCGTCCCATCTGGCAACCAATAAAAGGTTCTCTGTATGTATGAGTCTGTTTCTGTTCTGCTTGCTCATTTTGTTTGCAGATTCAGTTGTTGACAGATATGTATTTATTGCCATTTTATTGTTCATATTTTTTTTTATCTTCTTCTTCTTCAAGAAGACTTGTCCACATTTTGTATAATACTAGTTTGGTGGTGGTGAATGCCTTTAGCTTTTTCTTGTCTGGGAAACTCTTTATTTGGCCATTGATTCTAAATGATAGCTTTGCAGGATAGAGTAATCTTGGTTGTAGGTCCTTGCTTTTCATCACTTTGAATATTTCTTGCCACTCGCTTCTGGCCTGCAAAGTTTCTTTTGAGAAATCAGCTGACAGCCTTGTGGGAGCTCCGTTGTAGATAGCTAACTGCTTTTTTCTTGCTGCTTTTAAGATTCTCTCTTTGTCTTTAACCTTTTGCATTTTGATGATATGTGTCTTGGTGTGGACCTCTTTGGGCTCATCTTGTTTGGGACTCTCTGTGCTTCCTGGACTTGTGTGTCTGTTTCCTTCACCAAGTTAGGGAAGTTTTCTGTCATTATTTTTTCAAATAGGTTTTCAATTTCTTGCTCACTCTCTTCTCCTTCTGGCACTCCCATGATGTGAATGTTGGTATGCCTGAAGTTGTCCCACAGGCTCCTTATTCTATCCTCATTTTTAAAAAACTCTTTTTTCTTTTTTCTGTTCTGATTGGGTGTTTTTTACATCCTTATATTCCAAATTGATGGTTTGCTTCTTGGCTTCACCTACTCTACTATTGATTCCCTGTAAATTACTCTTTATTTCAGTTAGTGCATCCTTCATTTCTGACTGGTCCTTTATTAAGCTCTTGAGGTCCTCACTAAGTTCCTTGACATTCTCACGAAGTTCCTTGAAATTCTCACTAAGTTCATTGAGTGTCCTTATAAGCAGTGTTTTGAACTCTGCATCTATTAGATTGCTTATCTCCATTTTGTTTAATTCTTTTCCTGGAATTTTGTTCTATTCTTTCTTTTGGAACATGTTTCTTTGTCTCCTCATTTTGGCTGCCTCCCTGTGTTTATGTATTAGGTAGAGTTGCTATGTCTCCTAGGCTTCCTAGGGTGGCCTGTTGTAGTAGGTGTCCTGTAGGGTTCAGTGGCACAGCCTCCCTGGTCACCCAGCTGGGCCCTCAAGGTGTACCCCTTGTGTGGACTTTACACCCTTCTGCTGTAATTGAGTCTTGATTGCTGTTGGCACATCAGTGGGAGGGTTTTACTCAGGCTGATCAGCTGCAAGGACTGGCTGTGCCCATTAACCACTGACCTCTGACTACCTTGGATGATCAGCTGTGCAGGGGCCCACGACACAGAGCAAGACTTACTTCAGCAGGGCTCTTGTGCCCACTGAGTCCATTCCTTGAGTGTGTCCCTTGTGGAGGTGGTTGGGTGGTGGTGCTTCGCCGTGATCTGAAGCTGTCCACTGGGTATGCTGGCTCTGGGGCAAGGTCAGCCACTGCCTGTGTTCTACCAGGGGCCACCAGGCATAAGCTGCAAAGTGATCTGCAGATGGCTGCTTCTTGTGCTGGGCTTGGAGGTGCCCAGGCAAAGCCAAGCTGTGAACAAAGGTTGGCTGCTTCTGGTGCTGGGCCTGGGGCCACTTAGCAAGAGGTATGGGGCTTGCTGTGGCCAGATGCTGCTTGTTTGTGAGAATTTAGGAAAATCTGAAGCAGGAGCTGAAACAGGCCAATCCTATGATAAAACCACTGGAAACAGCTTGGGTGGGCCCAAAATTTGGGTGGGGCAGGGCCTCAGGGAATCACCAGGGAGGGGCAAACAGTGTGAGCCAGGTTGCTGGAGTCCCAGAAATGGTGGCCATCTGCCGGCCTCGTCGGGAAAGGGCTCACCAAAGGAACAATGGCCTCTACCAGCATGTCTGTCTGGGAGAAAGCTGCCTCTCCAGCCCTCACCCTGATGCCAAACAACTCAGTTCTTCTCCGTATGTCTCTGGTGCCTTTCAAGCTGCCTCCCCTCCACTCTGGAGCTCAGAGGGAGCGGGTCCAAGTAAGTCCGTGCACGGGCCCTTTAAGAGGAGCTGCCTGGGGCTCCAGAAGCCTCAGCCTCCCTCAGCCTCAGTTCCCGCTGGTTTTTAGCCAGAAGTTATGGGGACTTCTCTTCCTGGCACTGGAACCCTGAGCTGGGGGCCTGGTGTGGGACGGGGACCCCTCAGTCCTCAGGGAAGACCTTCCCAGCTGAGGTATCCTCCTGATTTTTATCTGCCACACGTGGGTGTGGGACCAGCCTGTCCACCTCCGCGCCTCCTACCAGTCTTGGTGTGGCCTCTTCTTTAATTTCATAGTTGTAGGACTTCCATTCAGCTTGATTTCAGGTGGTTCTGAAGGATGTTTGTAGTTTAGTTGTAAGTTTTTCAGGACACTGCATTTTTTTTTTTTTTTAATCCTCACCCGAGGACACCCTTCCACTTTTGTTCAGATAGAGTTGGGGGGAGAGAGAGGAAGAGAGAGAGAGAGAGAGAGCGAAACATCGATGTGAAAGGGACACATCGAGTGGTTGCCACTCACAGGACCCCAACCGGGGCCGGGGACAAACTGCAACCGAGGTACGTGCCCTTAGCAGGAACCGAACCTGGGGCTCTCTGGACCAAAGGCCAACGCTCTAACCGCTGAGCCAAACCGGCCAGGGCAGGACACTGCATTTTTTTTTTTTTTTTTATCCTCACTCAAGGACACTTTTCCATTTTTTGTTCAGATAGAATGGGAGGGAGAGAGAGGAAGAGAGAGAGAGAGAGAAACATCGACGTGAAAGAGACACATCGAGTGGCTGCCTCCCGCACGACCAACCAGGGCCGGGGACAAATCGCAACCGAGGTACATGCCCTTAGCGGGAACCGAACCCGGGTCTCTCTGGACCGCAGGCCAATGCTCTAACCGCTGAGCCAAACTGGCTAGGGAAGGACACTGTATTTTAAATGAGGAGATATTTTTCTACATTCTGCATGGCTTTCTGTGGGCCTATCTGCATGATCCAGAACCAAGAGTGGCAGGAATCCTGGGAGGAACCTCCTTGGTACTCATCAGTGTCTGTGCGCCTCAAACAAACCAACAAGAACCCCCAACTTCTGGGCCAGACACAGAGCATGAGGCTGTGATTGCTCTGCATGAAACATCATTTTTCTGCAATATAAACCAATGTCTAGGGAATTCATAATTCAATCATTTTAGGTTTGGCACTATTTGCAGTGTCTAGGTCCCCAACTTTATACCTAGAGACTGCTTTTTGTCTCTGTACTGGTCCACCCTCCTCAGCCAAGTCTCTGGAATCCTGGCATATATTTCTTGCTGCTCAAGACACCCAACAAAGCCTGAGGAAAATCACTCACATATGGATATCTCTTGTCACTGTATAAAATACACCTGTGGACAAGGTTTGGGAGAAGGAGGTCTGCCCTTGGGAGTCCCTGGCCCTTGTTCACTCGACTCCTTTTTTTTCTTTTTAGTGAACCTCAAGTCATGCATATGTATGCCCAATATAATGCCCCTCTTTGATATTTAGTGAACCAAATCTATCTTTTCTGAAGTCCTTCCTATTTGGTCTCTTTTTATCCACATAAAAGCCACACAGCATTTTGTGGGAGATGATGTTATGCTTTAATTAGCAAAGGCTAATCAATATAGAAGAGGGTGAGACCTTCAATAGCCCACACATCAAGTCAAAGGAAAATAGATATACTGACCATCCTCCACTCCCAACCTATGGATAGACTCAAATGCATTAGATAAAGACTCTAGACTGGAGTGGCCAGAGCTGCAACCCAAGTACACAATGTTCCTCCCAGTTTAGTAGGAGATACTGCTCACATCGAAGAAAATCCAGTACTTCTGGATTGATGAGTATTGAAGGAAACAGTCGGCGATACGGCCAACATGCAGTTCCTGGGCGGAACGTAACAAAAAATCTGCCACTAACAAAAAATCATCATTAAGTTTTAGGCCTTTGACCTTTGTTTTTCTGCTCTTCTGCCCCTTGTTCCAGGATACAACCTCCCTTCCCCCTCCCCAAGTAAGATAAAAGAGCTATCAGCCGGTTACTGCAGACACTCAACCCAGACACTGCTAGAGGTACGTGGGGTAAGGGTCTTGAGGCATAAGCTTTTATTTGTGGCTTACTTGGATGGGTTCTCTGCTCAGGTGATGTCAACATTATTCCTGTGAGGTGGGGATCATTGTCTCCGTTGTTCAAATACACATGGAGATAGAGGTGATATGACCTGTCTGAGGTTCCATAGGTAAAAGGGGCAGAGATGAAGCAAGATACCAGCATTCCTGACTTGAAATTCAATACTTTCTCTCCTTTAACATTATCTGGAAAGCCCAGGGACCCTGAATTTTGTGGGGAGCAGTAGTTCTGTGTCTTTGTGATATCTAGGGACCTTTTCATTGTTCTATATTCTATCTCAGGATGGCCAAAAAATTCACCCAGAACTCTGTATGTGAATAGTACTCAGCCTGGGCATGACGATGTTTCTTTTCTCTTGGATCACTTAGTATACCTGAGTTGTGCAAAGAAGGAGATTGGGCATCCCCAGATCCTGAATACCCTTCAGGGACAAGTAGGAAACTCAGAACACTAGACTAAGCATGAGGCCTTTTAAGTGAACAGATCTCAAAGGTCTGGACAATTCAGGTCTAGAATGATATTTTTGAATACCAATAAACAACTTTATAGAACCTATTACTTTGGGATTATTGTGTTTCTGTCACTGTGTGCCAGTCTTCCTCCTCCTTTGTGCAAAAGGCAGGTGCCAGAAATCCAGAGTCAATCCCAATCCATGCCCACCTTCACCCAGTTACCTCAGACTTCATATCCTCACCTGTAAGTGGTTAACAGACCATCTGCTTTGCACATTTGTCTTGCTCTGTGCTGGTGTCTTCAGAGCATCAGAACAACACTCTGAGCCACACTCTAGGACTGGGCATCTTGTCTATGCTCACTGGCTTTCTTTTGCAAAAATTGCAAGTGATTTATAAGATTTTTGGAAGAATGCTGTGCTCAAAGATAGTTCTCCTTTGGTCTGGAGCTTTACCAATTAAGTTGTATCCTTTGATGTAAATATTGCCCAATGGTAAATGAAACCTCAACACCTTAACTTGGCAACTTTCTTTCATCAAACCATGCCAAGTCAAGCTGGCAGGGATGTAGGTTCTGAATGGAGTAGGTTGCAGAGCAGATATGTGTCTAAGAGTGGAAACTCCTAAATAGCTGATCTTTTACATTTTAAGGGTTTCTCTATCTTTTTTCTATCTCTCCACAATCTTCTCTTGCTCTCATCTCTCCACAAATCACCTAAATCCAATTTGCCTCAAAGTCAATGTGTCAATGATCCATGTGCCTACATCTGGCATTTACACCATCTATGTAGATGAAAGATTTAAGAGTCCCTTGACCAGCCATTGGCCATCATCTTTTCTCAAGTCCTGCTGAGTAATCCATCTCATCACTCACTCTGGAAGCCCTCTGGTACTCTTTGTTTTAGGGTCTTGACTAAATTATATCATCTGGTTACATATGTTCTTAAATAAAAAATCAGGACACTCATTGTGTTCTACTATTCCAATGTCATAAAAACAAGAACTACAACATTAAAGATACACATATACTGGTTAACTCTGGGGTAGTGGAATTCCTAATGTTTATCCATTTCCTCTTTGTATTTTTTTTGTCTTAGAAATTTTACAATCTGAAGATTGATTGTTTTTTAATTAGAAAAGTAGCAATGCATTTTTCAAAGAAATATTTTTTGCAAAAGGAGCAGTATGTAATGTGAGATGGGGAAGAAGCCAGGGGACACCAATGGCTAGCTTGATATGTTGTTAGGTGCCAGAGGGTGAAAAGGAAAAGTAGGAGAAATAATAACACAATATTCATAAACACTTTCTCTCTCCTACCCTATTCTCCTCAATTCCTTTCTACCTCTAGCAACATTTGGAGAAGACCTGTCTTGTGCCAGAACTTAACCCAAACACACACAGAGACTATCATGAAGCCTTGGGTTCTCCTACTCATCATGTCCATCTGTTGGGTTGTGATACTTCTGCCTGTGCTGGGAGGTATCAGGAAGATATCTTCCCGTAGGTGATGTGGCAAAGGAGGAGGGTGTTTTGCTCAGGCCTGTGATATCTGTGGCGTAACTGACTCAGGGCCCATTTTCCAGAATCACCCTTCAAAGGATCAGAACCCTCCTTAAAGCAGAGACAACCAAGAAAGATTAGGTTGAATGTTCCTAATCTGGTGTCCCTGCAAGCTCCCTCTCTCAGATCTGAAAGCAATATTGGGTATATAGAAAGGCAATGTTGCTTTTGTCTACATTTCATAGCTCATAGGAAATGATATTTTCCAATGTCAGACCACCTTAAGCAGAGGAAGCACCAGCACAGAGCTTCCCTCTAAGCCCATATTTTCAGAATCTCTGTGCCTGATCTGAGTGAGCCTGAGATGGATACCAAAAGGATAATATTTTAACACACTCATTTAGTTGGAGGGGAAAAATGTTTTAGACCATGAAAAAATAGACAAGAAAAATAGGAGGTCCTTAGTGAGTCAAAGTTTGGGGTCATCTGGTAAGAAAATGGGGATAATGAAGGAACTGAGAAGGAAGGTTGTGGGCCAGTAAAATACAAGAAATTTGGGGAGGCTGAATGCTTAGGTGGTATTAGCAGGATGGACCCAGAGCATATTGTGTTCAGTGAAATAAGTCAGACAGAGAATGACAAATACCATATGATTTCACTTATATGTGGAATCTAAAAAAATAAACAAGCAGACCAGAAACAGACTCAAGATGCAGAGAACACTTTAATGGTTGCCAGATGGCAGGGGGGTTGGAGGTTGAATGAAAAGATAAAGAGGTTAAGAAGTACAAATTGGTAGTCACAGAATAGTCATAGGGATGTAAAGTACAGCATAGGGAATATAGTCAATAATATTGTAATAACTATGTGTGGTGTCAGATGGGTACTAGATTTGTTGGAGTGATCACTTCATAAGTTATATTAGATGCCTAATTATTTGGGTTGTACACCTGAAACTAATATAATATTATACATCAACTGTAATTGAAAAATAAAAATTATTTTTAAAAAAAGTAAAAAAAAAAAAAAAAAAAAAAGAAAAAGGAGAGAGAGAGAGAGAAAATAGAAAAGGGGAAAAGTAGGTTCCTAGTCTCCCCCGGCTCAGTTTTTCGTTCTGCAAATTGGGTGTGGAAATTGGAGCCACAGGATATTTCAAGTCCTGAAATCTAAAGTTATATGAGAATAGATTTGGTGAGGTAGTGCCACACATGGTGAGGGTATCCTAGGACCTATCTTTAGGGAGCCTAGAGAGGGCTCAGAGGCCTGCAATGCTGTGGGGCCCATGTGGAAAGAGTGAAGTCATGTCATGCAAGGATGGTCTCTTGTGAAAAGACATTGGCTACAATTCAAGGAAGGGATTTTCTTGAAAGGCAGAGAAATGCTTTAGGGCTTGGAGCTCAGATGCCAGAGTTTAGGGATTGTTAAATTTGAGAAGGGTTTCTTCTTCAGATTGTGAATGAATGGACCCTGCCAACTCCTACCATCTGTTTCAGATCAAGTAAAAGAAACTGAGCAGTGTTGGGTCCAGCCTCCATTAGCATTTTGTGAGAAAAGGTGCAGTAGGTTACACACATGTTTAAGAATAAATCATACATGCTGCTGGACCTACTGTGGAAACATCTGCTTGGACAATGAGTGAGTTGGTTGGGGAGGGAATGTTGGGCCTGGGTATGCTTTCTCAGTCCCATTCAGAACATGTGACCTGGAACAGAAGGGTGCAGTCACCCAAATCCTGGTCAAAGACACAGGCAGCATAAAGCAATGCCCTTCGATCTCCACACCAAGGCTGCCACTCACTGCAAAATAAACCAAAATACCAACATGGGGGCCTCTGCTCTCTTTTTCACTCTCATTCAGCTCCCCTGAAACATCTATCCACCAGTTTGTTTATCCTTCCTCTGTCCAAGGCTCCAGTTATCGCTGCCTTCATCTGGCCTCTCAATAGCCCCTTGTGGTCTCCACTTATGCGCTCAACTGACAAACCTCTTGGGAAAATTTGCTTAAAAGTGGGTAATTCCTGATCTTACAGAAACAATGTCTGTTCCAATTAACTGGGACCAAGGGTGTTATTAAGTTTGGGAATGGATATCCTCCAGGGTTCACTGACTTTTCACCACTTAACTTTTTTCTTCCAGGGAACCCTTTAAAACATTGCTAAAACCTAAGTTGGTGCCGGCTGACTAGTAGCGTGGGCAGGAGGATAACTATGTGGTCTAAGAAGACTGCTGTCTGGCTCCCTGTTGCAATACCCACAGGCTCCAGCTGTGAGGACCCCTCTGTTCTCTCCTTGACCTCTCTATTTTGAGAAAGCTCATCTTTGCCAAATAAACTGATATGCCAACTTGAGGGCTCTGCATTTATTTTGTACTCTATCCCTGTGATTCCATTTCTCTTATTATAATCCCCAATGGTCCCAACAGCTGTTCCCATCCCATTATGGGCACAGGCATCCAACTCTGCCTTCCCAGTTAGACCTAGGTATTAGTCAAATAAGCCCATGGCTGTAGCAGAAATACAGAGATTTATAAAACTGTCATGGGGTTAACACAGTAAAAGTTTATTCTCATTCACAATACATTTCACTGAGGATGCTCAGTAAACAGCCACCTGTACCATGATGCAGGGACACTGGCTTCATCCATCTATAGCTTTACCATCTCCCAGGGCCTCCTCTGCATCCAGCCAGCAGATGAGAGAAGAAAGGTAGCATGGAGGCTCAAGCAGAAGGTTTTTAAGGGTCAGGCCTACAAGTGGAGTTCATTATTTCTATCCACGTTCTATTTGCTATAATGTAGTCATATGGTCCCACATATTGGCAAAGGAGACTAAGAAATATAGTCTATCTGTATGCCCCCGAACAACAGAAAGTGGAATTTGGTGAACACATGGCAATCTCTGAGCTGTCTACGTATGCAAAGCCAGACTCCTCAACCAAGATCTAAGACCCTGGCCTCCATATTACTCTGTCCAATTGAACAAGCACCTTCCTGGTGAGAAGCTGGCATCTCCTGTCATTAGGGAAATTGTTTCTGCCCTCAGGGTTGGTACTCTGAGCTTTCAGAATGATTTCTCCTTCTGCCATTCCCAGTATCTTCCTATTCCTGCCAGATAAGTTCTGTCTTCCTGGCAGTTTTATCTGGGCAGTTTTACTGTTTTCTTGAGATTTCATGTAATGCAAGGCAGGCCTTCCTGCCCATATTGTTTCCCTAAATTGTATCTGAATTTCTACCATTTGTCATCCATATCTTGAATATTATTTTTAAAATATAACTTCCCCTGGATGAGAAGATTATAAAGTACTCACTACGTGTCCAGGTTTGTGCCTCCTCCTAGCCCAGAGGACCAGATATTCTCACCTAGATGGATTGGTCAGCACATCACACTTACCAACTGCCCAGCCCAAGGAAAAGCTCCTGGAAGTGATGCAGCAAAGACCAAGGCTGGGCAAAGGATTAAGGCCTACAAGGACACTGGTTAGTGCCTTAGATCTCAGAGAAATGGCTCAGGGGTTCAGGCAAACATCCTTCTGTGGTGGGGCTTTGTCTTGGCCTTCAGGGATAGGGAGGACTTGGAGCTCTGTGTTTTTTTTCTTTTTTTATCTTCACCTGAGGATATTTTTCCATTTATCTTCAGATAGAGTGGGAGGGAGAGAGAGAGAGAGGGGGGGAGAGAGAGAGAGAGAGAGAGAGAGAGAGAGAGAGAGAGAGAGAGAGAGAGACGTGCCCTTGACCAGAATGAAACCCTTGACTCATTGGTCTGAGGGCCAACACTCTAACCATTGAGCCAAACCTGCCAGGGCACCAGGAGCTCTTTGGAGTGGAAGTGTTTATTCCTTCCTGACAAAAAAAAAAAAAAGTAAAGAAAAACAAAAGGTTAAGGATCCCCAAAGGAAGGAACAGGGAAGGAAAGGGTCATCCTTTTGGGTATCCTTGATATTGTCAGGAAAGAAAAATAATTTTTTCTCTACCCTATCATGTTCTTGGCCGAGACACCCTCCCACCCCACCCCACATTAAAAGACAGATTAACAGAGGAACAAACAAAAGTCTAATAACACATATACCCCTTGTATACATGGGAGAGACCCAGGAAAACTGAGTAGCTCCCTGAAATCTCACAGGCCATTATACTTTAAATGCCATCTTCAGTTAAAAACAAAAGATTTTGCGGGAAAGGGAAAGGCCAGTTGTGGGAGGTTACTAGGGAAGGCGTAGTAAACAAGGGTATAGCTGTTATACAGCTTTAAGTTGCTGCCTTCTCCATTGATAAAGAGTTTCTAGAGATTTAAAGTCCTTCTCTTCCTAGTACAGAGAGGAGGACATCTTTATAAATGGAGATTTCCCTTACACATAAATGTAAATGTTTCTTACAAAAGGGTCATTTTTATTGGTTTTTAAACTTCTCTTGTATCTGCAGTTTCTTTGAAATAATTGGCCTAAAATAATCCTTAGGCTGAAGATACATGTTTTGGGGTGACAAGTTCTGCTCCCCTTCAATATCATATCTCATTCCCATCTTCATTTGCCAAGCCTGGGTTATGAGAGGTGGAAAGAAGAGAAGATGTTTCTTGGCCAGTGTTAGCAAGATAGTAGTTGACACAGAGTAGTGGAAGAACACAAAAGAGGTCAGTAACATGTGGACATACAGACACCACTGTCTTTCTGCCAGCCACAAAGACACATAATACATGGGCTATGGATTGTATAGACTGGCGTCCGAACTGACCTTCCAGGTGTGGTGGGAGAGACTCAGCAGGGCCTAGCGATCAAGAGTCCACTCTGTGCCCTACTGTCTCTGCATGGCCCAGCGAACGTTTATTTGCAAAACATTTGCTTTTTCTTCTCCAGGTGAAATGACTACCTCACCTTTGAAGTCCTAAACCACTACCCTTTTTAGTTCAAGAAGGCATATAAGTCTCAACTGCCCAACTTGTCCTTGGGCCCTTCATATTCTTGTGGAACCCTCGTATATACATACATGGTTGAATTTGGTTTTTCTTCTGTTAATTTGTTTCATGTCAACTCAATTCCTAGACTATCCAGAACTGAGAAGGGCAGAGGAAAATTTCTTCCTCCCTGACACCTGCTTCTGGGGGTTGGGGAAGCCTAATTTAACAGAAATACAGAGTCAACATCATGAAGTGGTTGGTTCTTCAGTTGCTGACCCTCTACTGCATGGTGATCCTGCCAGTGTCAGAAAACTGGAGAGAAAGAGTTGATTCTTTAATTGAATTTCCAGTTTATAGTAGGTATTCTGGTTGGGCTTCAAAATGAAGAATGGGTAGAAAACAAAAGGACCTTTCTGGTCCAATTGTAGAGAGGAATCAGGGGCTGGCATATATAAAGGTATCTTTTTTAGAGCCAAGATACCTGAGGAAACCTGAATATTGAGGGTCTTCTGATGCTACAAGTAACACAATATTTTTAATGTGTGTTGGGGTGACTGGTGGTTACGTGGTGCTTTTTTTTCAGGAGAGCACTTAGTAGTGAGAAGCTCTACAGGATTCAGAGCCTGGGTGGAGGTGCCGAGCGTGAACTTCGAGGAGTTTCTATCCTCGGGAGTTCCAATGATAAGCACCACATTGAGAAAAGACTATTAATTATGTCTTGAAATATAACCTTTGTTTAGGGGCTGGAATATTTCAGAACCTTGGGCATAGGGAGGAGACATAAAATTCATGTTTGATGAAGAGAAGTTTGGAACCACTGGGTTAAAACAATTAAAATCAGTAGGATTGAAGAGAGAGCAGTGGGTAAATAACTAGCAATGGAGATTTCTGGGGAAGAGCTAGGTTTTGAGGGCCATTTCAGGTAGGAGTGGAGCAGTGAGGTACAAGGCAGGTTCTTTTCTCTGGGACTCAGTTCCTCCCACCCTGTAAAACGAGAATGGGAGACCAGATCTCTTGTGACCCTGTTCTGAGAATTGGGTTTCAGGACTCAATGGGGGTGACTTTATGGTGGCTGGTATTTTAGGGGAGGTGGGAGCTGGATCTTTACTCCAGGAACCAGAGGGCCACCCAGATGGCTGGGCAGGGAAAGGAAGAAGAGAAATCAATGGAGTGGGTCCGGGGGCCTTGAAGGAGCTGATAATAGTGACAAAAACAACAACAATAATTCTTCGTCTGGGAGTCACTGCTTATGTATTTTTTCTCAGTTTTATCAAAGCCAAAACTGAAACACTGCACAAAGATTCCCACAGAGGAGGGGTGTGCCACTGAATGTCAGTTACACTTGGAATGTCCAATTGGTCATTATTGCAATGCCGTCTGTGGAAATGTCTGCATGCTTCTCCAAGAAATTGGTAGGCTCTAGGAAGCATCTTTCCCTCATCACTAGGTTCTTAAAGACCATGGACTCCCAAACTTTGGGGACACAGAGAGCAGGAGACTATGCCTCCCCAGTCCCAGTATCCAATCCAATCTGGTGACCCCTGCCTCTTCATCCCAGACCCAGGGTCCCCACTCTCCACTTGCAGGCCTTCCTGGTTTATCCAAACCCCAGGGTGTCTGACATTTATGCCTCTTTGCTTATTGGACTTAAAACATTCTGAGAGAAGCCTTGTGTGGGCATCTCTTAAACCACAGAAAACATTCCTCCCCTCCCCTCTGGAGAAACACATTAAAGAAATGTGTTTCTCCAGACTGTGCCAATTGAATACTTACCCCTTGTCTCTTCTAGTGAGCAACAGTCTGGACAATAAAATCAGCAACTGTTAAGCCCTTATACCTTCAGTGAGAGTTGGAGGATACCTGGGAGGCTTTGGAAGACTGCTACATGACCTCTAGTAGGAACATCTTGCCCCAGCTGTGGGTGAGGGAGTGGGCCCACGGCAATATTTCCCCTACCTGCCAACCCTCTTCCTTGAGTGATTATATTGTCAGGCTCACTTCCTTGGCAAATAAGCCATGAGAGTAACCCAGAACTTCTGTTCCTTCTTGTATAGCCCTGGAACTGTCTGCTGCCTTCCCTTCCTCTCCCCTTTTACCTGAGACCCTAACCCCTGCCTCCCAGTACGGATCTCCTTGCCTTCTTGCCCTTTAGAGGTTTGATCTTCTTAGCCAGCCAGGACTCCTGGACTCTACTTCTCTTTGTGTATTGACTAACATTCCCGGGGGAAACTGCTTATGTGTGGATGTTCTTATGGCTATAGAAAACTTTGTCCCTCAGAGGTCCCTTGGTGTGGACTTTCTCCTATTATCTCAGGCTTGTGATTCTAGTTGGTTCCCACAAGCTATTGCTTCTTCTCATCAATCATTTGAGGTACAACTTTCCCTAAAGGTGACGGCACCAATAGTCTAGAATTGAAAGAAAATGCCAGTGACCTCCCCAAATTCTCTTCCTATACAATGCCTAATTATTACCATTATTTATTCAATCATTTGGGATTCAACAGGGATATTTTCAAATGGAAATGCTCCTAGAAAGAATAAGCTACCTTCAGAGGGTTATAGAGAACCTACCATGTGCCCAGGCTTGTGGCAAGGGCCACTCCATGTGAGTGGAGGCGTCACTAACTCCATCTGTTGGCATCTAGCCCAAGGAAGGATGAAGTCTTATGATCCAAACAAGTAGAAACCAGGATGGGACATGACAAGAAGGGACCAAGGGACATACAATCAGTACCTTAAAGTGTAGAAGACAGAGGGGTTGCTATGGGCTATGGGATCAGACTTCCTCGAAGAAGAGGTACTTGTCCTACCTTGAAGGATGAGAAGAAAATGAGATAGCTAAGAGTGAAAGTTATTTTTCCTCCTTGACAGGATTAAATATAGAAGTTGTGGACCAGGTGGGATCATGAATTTGGTATTAAGCTCTATGATCCTAGCATGTTCTAATGTGTCAAGTTTCCCTTTTTGGTCTCTGTTGCTAAACCCACCAAAGCTGCAGAGCACAAGTATTGTTTGATAAATTCAGCAAAGGAGTACAAACAGGCTGAACCTACCCAAGTTCACTCAGTGAGTTGGTGGCAAATAAATATAGAAATCTAATTCTCAAATGCCTCTGTACTTGAGTTTCCTGAAACACATCTATGCCAAGGGCCAGAGATGTGCTTAAAGCAGGGGGTTTAGTGGGGAATAGGGTTGGGGAGGGGCACTACGCACAAGGGGAGTTAAGGGAGGTGGGTGAAGGAGGACAAAGTCCTTAGTGTTCTCCTGGACTAGCAGGGGATGATTGCTTTAGGACAAAATCAATGAACTGTTTCCTGCTGAGTGGTTAGAAAAAAGAAGCAGTGAGAAAAAATTCTGGGGCCAGCCGGTAGATAAGACACTCTCATTCACCCCCAGGTGCATTAAAGAACACCAAGAGCCTTTGCACTTGGTTGTGTTGCTTCAAAGCCTGGAGTTAACCCACTGTGGAAGCTGCAGAAGTAGGAGGTGGTTGACATCAAAGATATGGGCTGGGAGTCCCCTGGGGGATCTCATTTTAGCTTTACTGGAAGGTTTTGTCCAAGTTGGCCTGCCATTGCCAGCAGAGAATTCAACACACTTTTCTCAGTAACTGATAGAATAAGAAGACACCCGCCCCCCCCAAAAATCAGTAAGGATATAGAAGATTTGAATAATAAAAATAAAAAGGTGATTCCATATAATCAACTTTTATCAAAAAGAATTCAGAATTACTGTGAAATATACATTTTTCTTTAAAAAAATTCTCAACAAATGTCAATCAATTGAAATCAAACTGGCCATGGTAGAAATAAGCTATAAATACATAAAATAAAATAGAAAAAAATTCCATCTGATTAAAAATTAAGCAAAGCAGTTCTGAGGAACCATGGGTCAAAATGAAATCATGATAGGAAATAGAAGCTATTAGTTAGAACACAGCTAGAATACAGGTCAACTGAAATGATCCAATCAGAAGAACAAAAAGAAAAAAGAATGAAAAAGAATGAAGAAAGTCTACAGGACTTATGGAACACCATTAAAAGAAATAATCGCCCTGCCCAGTTTGGCTCAGCGGTTAGAGCATCGGCCCGTGGACCAGAGAGTCCCGGGTTCGGTTCCCGGTAAGGGCACGTAACTTGGTTGCAGTTTGTCCCTGGCCCTGGTTGGGATTGTGTGGGTGGCGGCCACTCGATGTGTCTCTCTCTCACATCAATGTTTCTCTCTCTCTCTCTTCCTCCCTCTCTCCCTCCCACCCACTCTATCTGAAGATGAATGCAAAAATGTCCTTGAGTGAGGATTAAAAAAATAATAATAAATAAATAAAAAAAAATAAAAAAAAAATATATATATATATATCACTTGAGTTCCAGAGGAAAAAGAGATGGAGAAATAAGTAGAAAGCTTATATAAAGAAATATTGGCTGAGAACTTCACAAACCTTGGGAGATATTTGGACATCTAAACTCATAAAGCTAGTAAGTCACCCAAAATTTTCAATCCAAAATGATTTTCTCCAGCACTGTCTAAAATCAGAGACAAAGAGAAACAAATTAAAACAGCAAGAGAAAAACTTTTTTTTTCATGCAAAGGAGCCCCCATAAGGCTATCAGTGGATTTCTTAGCAGACACCTTGCAGACCAGGAGAGAATGGGACAGTATTTTCAAACTGCTAAAAGCAAGACATTGTTAACAAAGAAGAGTTTACCCAGGAAGTTTGTCCTTCAGAAATGAAGATAAGATGAAGACTTTCCCTGACAAACAAAAGCTGAGGGAGTTCATCAAACTAGACCTGCTTTACGAGAAATGCTGAAAGTAGTTCTTCAACCTGAAATAAAGTAATAAATTGGTAACATGAAATTTTCATACAACAATGAAAATATACAACACACTGGTAAAGGTAAGTATATAGTCAAATTCAGAATACTCTAATACAGTAGTAATATAGTGGTGTGTTAACCGCTCAACTCAACTATAAAAGTTAAAGGAAAAAAGCAATAAAATTTGCTATAGCTACAATAATTTGTTTAGGAGTACTCAATATAGAAAGATGTGAAGTGTGACATCCCAAAATTAAAAAGGGGAGAGTAAAAGGATATTTATATAAGATTGAAGTTAAATTGTTAACACAAAAAAATAGACTGTTATGTTTCTGTTTCTGTAAACCTTATTGCAAAAACTTCCAATATTCACAAAAGATAAACAGAAGGTAACCAAAGCATACCACTACTGGAAAACATCAGTTCACAAAGGAAGTCAGCAGGAGTGGAGGAAAGGAACACAGGAAGTATAAGACAGTCAGAAAGTAATGAATAGAACGGCATTAGTAAAAGACGGATTAAGAAACAAGAACTAACTATATGCTTCCTATGACAGACTCACACCAGTTTTAGGGGCAACAAAGGCACAAAGTGAAGGAGTGGAAAAAGATATTCTATGCAAATGGAAATCAAAAGAGAGCAGGTGTAGCTATACTTAGGCAAGATGAAATAAGCCAAAACAGTAACAATTACAAACAATGTACATATAATGATAAAGGGATCCATTCATCATGAACATATAACAACTACTTTTTAAAACTATTTTTTCTTTATTGATTTTTTTTTTTTTTTTTAGAGAGAGAGAGGACAGGAGAGCGAGAGGGAAACATTGATGAGAGAGAACATCGATTGGCTGTCTCCTGCATGCCCCACACTGGGGATTTGGCCCATAACCTGGGTATGTGCTCTGACTGGGAATCGAACCAGCAATCTCTTGGTGCATGGGTTGACACTCAACCATTGAGCCATACCGGCTGGGCCATATAACAACTATTGTATAGACCCAACATCAGAGCACATATATGGATTAAGAAAGTGCTAAAAGATCCAAGGGGAGAAATAGACAATAATACAATAAGAGTAGAGGACTTTAAAACCCCACTTTGAATAATGGATAGATCATCCATCCATACAGAAAATCAACAAAGAAACGTTGGACTTGAAACATACTTCAGACCAACTACACCTAACACACATGTACAGAACATTTTATCCAACAGCAGCAGAACACACATTTTTCTCAAGTACACGTGGAACATTCTCCAGGGTAGACCATGGAATGGATCACTAAACAAGTCTTAGCAAATTTAAGGAGATTGAAATTACTGTGTTCCTTTCTCCACTCCTACCGACTTCCTTTGTGAATCTTTTCTGACTACAATGGTATAAAATTTGAAATCAATAACAGGAGGAATTCTGGGAAACTTGCAAATAGGTGGAAATTAACATACTCCTGGACAAACAATGGGTCAAAGTAGAAATCAAAAGGGAAATTTAAAAAAAGAGGAGGGAATAAAATAATATCTTGAGACAAATGAAAATGGGAACACAACATACCAAAACCTATGGGACGCTGCAAAAGCAATTCTAAGAAGGAGATTATAGCAATTAACACCTAAATTAAGAAGAAGCGAAATCTCAAACAACCTAACTTTTTACACCTCAAGAAACTAGGAAAGAACAAACTAAGCCCAAAGTTAGCAAAAGAAAGAAAATAAAGACCAGAACAGAAATAAATGAAATAGAGTCCAGAAAAACAATAGAAAGGGTTAATGAAACTAAGAGCTGGGATTTTTAAAAATTTCAGTTATTGTGTTCTTCTTTTATAAAATTTCCATTTCATTCTTCTTTGTATCTTCTGTTTCTGTACTGACACTTTTTACTTTTTCATAATTTTCAAGGGTGTTCATGATTGCTTGCTGAAGAATTTTTATATCTACCTTAAAGTCTTTGTCAGATAATCCCAACATTTATTTTATCTTGTAATTGGAGTCTGTTGACAGTCTTTTTCTTTATAAGTTGATACATTCCTTTTCCTTCATTTTCAACATAATTTTGGATTGTATACTGGACATTTTGAACACTGTGTTATGAGATTCTGGGTCTCAAGGGAGAAGGTTGATATTTTGTTTTCAAAAGTAATCGAAATGGTTTGGCTCAGGCTGAAAAGTTCAACCTGTCTTCCATGGGACGTGGTTCCAAGGCCAGTTCAGTCTCCAAAGCCTTTTCAGTTCCTTTGTATCTTCCCTGCATATGCACCACCTTGTGGCTGGTCTGGGACCTAGGTGGTGGTGTGACTGGTAGCTCATTTCTCAAAGTACTATGCCAAATAGGATCACGTCCATGCACACACAGCTTGGAGGCGAACCCAAGGGTAAATAAACAACTTGTTGGGTTTGCGTTCCTGATTTTCTCCCTCTGTGATCTCCCCAGTACCTTCTGTTTTCCCAAGGCTCCAAAAGCTGGGATTTTGGTTACACCGCTCTTTTAGGCACTTCCACATCCAGGGCCAAGTGGAGAGAGAACAAAGAGAGAAAAAAGGAACGGGGCAGCGGGGGTCCACTCACACTCTTAGTATTACAGCCGCACCCAACAGAGGACAATTTCCTTTCCTTCAGAGTTCTGTCTCCTTCCAACCCCCATGCCAGCTGCTGCCATCACTACCATAGAATTTCTTTTTTTCTTTTTCTTTATTGATTTTTAGAGAGAGAGGAAGGGAGAGGGAGAGAGAGATAGAAACATCGATGAGAGAGAACATCGAGTGGCCGCCTCCTGCATGCCCTCAAATTGGGGACTGGGCCCACAACCTGGGCATGTGCCCTGACCGGGAATCGAACTGGCGACCTTTTGGTGTATGGGTCGACGCTCAATCACTGAGCCACACCGGCCGGGCTACCATAGAATTTCTTAAGGGCTAGGGTGTTGGAGACCACAGAAGGGAAAGAAAAACCACACCAAACCAGGGAATTTCTGCACCTCTTCTGAGCATCCCAAGTTTCCCTCTCCATGTATCAAACCAATATTACTGTAGGGTTTTTCCTGAAGCTCTCTCTACTTGCACCCTAGTACTTATTTCCAGGATAGCCAGGGGATTCCAGAGGGAAAAAATCCCAGTAAACTCATTACCAGTAATGTGGTGCTTGAATTTTAGTCTTCTTTCCCAATCTGCCTGCTATCAGTTACTTTCCAGTTTTTCATAGTGGGAGAGAGAAGGGATCAGAACCTGGAAATAGTTTTTATCCCTGGAAATGGGCTTGCCTTTCCCTCCCGTAGGCCTTTATTGTGGAAGGTTGTGGTCATCTGATTCAGAGCTGAGTTGGCTGCTGATTGGTTTATTGTTGCTGTGGTTACCTTGAGTGCGCCCCAGACTTCAAATTCCATTTTCAGAGCACAAATACCTGAGTTTAGGGTGGAGCTGGGTTTACCAGATGATCTTTTTCCAGATGCCTGCTCCATTCTCAGCTTTGCACTCTGTGAATGACCTGCTCTTGCAAGTTACTTGTTACTCAATGTTCCTAGCCTGGTGGGTTAGTGGAGTCGTGGTGGTTGGGGTCCACTCTCTGTTGTTCTGATTAAGTCTGGGTCTTAGGCAGACACTGTGTCCCTGGGTCTCAGGGATGTTGTCTTCTTAGTGATCCTGCCCTTCCCCGGACCCCAGGACAAAATTCTGAATCTGGCATGTATTTCTACCCTTCCCCCAGCTGCACTGATATTTCTCTCTTTTTTAAAAACATGTTTAATTTTTATTAAAACATTTTTTTACTGTCCTGGCCGGTTTGGCTCAGCGGTTAGGGTGTTGGCCCGCGGACTGGAGAGTCCTGGGTTCGATTCCCGCTAAGGGCACGTACCTGGTTGCAGTTTGTCCCCGGCCCCGGTTGGGGTCGTGTGGGTGGCAACCACTCGATGTGTCTCTCTCACATCGATATTTCTCTCTCTCTCTTCCTCCCTCTCTCCCTCCCGCTTTATCTGAAGATACATGCAAAAATGTCCTCAGGTAAGGATAAAAAAATAAAATAAAATAAAACATTTTTTTACTGTTGAAATTATTACAGATGTTCCATATTTCCCTGCTCCCCTATACCCCCACCCCCAGCCCCTCTCCACCCCACCCAGGCCTTCATCACACTATTATCTGTGCCCATGGGCTATGCATATAAGTATATAAATTTTTTGGTATATCTCTTCTCATCCCCCCCACCTCGCCCGTCTGAGATATGTCCGTCTGTTCTGTGCCTCCATGCCTCGGGAGTTATTTTGATGGTCAATTTATTTTGTTCATTACATTCCACAGATAAGTGAGATCCGTACCCTTAGGGCAACATTATTGCTCCTCTCTCCCTTGATTAAAGCTTTGTCAGTGGGACAGACAGGAAAGCTTCCAGGTGGAATTTCTGGCCCTTTCATAGTGGCTGCTGCCTACTCTCCCTCCCCAGTTCTGCATCACAAGGGAGACGTTCAGATCTCTAAATATCTTCTCTCTAAGTGTCCAGCGGGGTTCCTAGAGAAAAAGTCTACAAGAAGGTATGGACTCTGCCTGTATTTGCAGCCCCAGGGACTTCACTTTCTTTTGCCGGTGCACACTCAGTCTCCAGCAGTTTGCTAGCCATCCTAGCTGAACTCTTACTGGTGCCTGGCTGCATGTCCCGCTGGTCATCAATGCTCACTCTTATCTCTCCCTACAGGCGCCCGTCTTTCCCTAGATTCGGTCCGGTTGGTTGCCCTTTGATTTCAGCACTCTGGTGAGCTCAAGAGAAGTCCAGCTTTCTGTCCATGTAAGTTTGGGAGGTTTATTCAGCTCTCTACATCTGCAGAAACCTAAACTCCCTTATCTTTTTTCGTTATTATTTTTAATGGCGGTAAAACGTGCATAACATAAAGTTAACTATCCTGACTATTCTTAAGTACACAGTTCAGTGGCATTAAGTACATTCACACTGTTGTGTAACCATCACTACCATCCAGTTCCGGAATGCTTTTCATCTCGCAAAACTGAACTCTGTACCCATTAAACACTAACTCCCCAGTTCCCCCTCCTCAGCCCTTGGGAACCACCATTCTATTTTCTGTCTAGGAATTTGACTGCTCTAGGAACCTCACAGACGTGGAATATTATAAAAAACAGATATCATAGAATGTTTCTGTGACTGGTTCAGTTTACTTAGCATAGTGTCCTCCAGTTCATCCAGGTTGTAGCATGTATAGAATTTCCTTCCTTTTAAAGGCTGAATAATGTCCTATTGTATATATAGTCCACATTTTATTTATCCACTCAATAGAGTGGGAACAAAAGACCTCTTTAAGAATTCACAACTACAAGCTCGTTTCCTTGTGTGACAGTGGAGCAGGAATGAGCACATGTGTGGGGTCTGAGAAACCTGAAGCTAGGAATTTACTTCAAAATAGTCTGAGTTGTTAGGGAAATATGTAAAACAAACTGATTTCGAAAATGCGCCCTTAAATACAGGATTCCAAGACATTCCACAGATAAAGTGCCATTAAAGATAAGCTTCCAAATCCTTGACAGGGTGGCTCAGTTGGTTGGAGTGTCGTTCCGTGCACCAAAAGGTAGCAGGTTCGATTCCTGGTCAGGGCACATACCTAGGTTGTGGGTTTGATCCCTGATCAGGGTGCGTATGGGAGGCAGACAACTGATGTTTCTCTCTCACATCAATGTTCCTCTTTCTCTCTCCCTCTCCCTTCCTCTCTCTCAGTAGCAATTAGAAAAACATTTTTTTAAAGATAAGCCTCCATTAAATGTAAGCGCTCACACACACAAAAAAAAACTCACACACAATTTAAGAAAGCAAGAAAAGATGAAGAAAAGTCAAGAGGAACAGCAGAGATCCACAAAGACTTCAAATATTAGAATTATCGCATGCAGAACATTAAATGAAAATGCTTAGGAAATAAAATAAAAGGAAAGGAATTAAAAGATGGCAATAACAGCATGACTAAGGTTAAAGAGGACATAAAAATGACCAGAATGTTGAAAAAGTGCCAAATAGAACACCTAGAAATGAAATATGTAACTGAAGTAAAAAAACAAACAAAAAGAAAGAAATCATTTGACTAAGAGTAGCAACAGAGCCTAAAGACAGTAGAAATATATTTTGAAAGTGCTGGCAGAAAATAATTGTTAATCTAGTTCTGAATACCCAGTGAAAAATTTTTTTAAATTAAATTTTTTTCCAGCTTTAATGAGGTATTATTGACAAATAAAATTGTATATATTTAAGGTGTGCATCCTAATGTTTTGATATAGGCATATATTGTGAAATAATTACCATATTCAAGCTAATTAACATATCCATCACCTCAGATAGTCACCTCTTTTTTTGTGGTGAGAACACTAAGGATTTCTTTTCTTAGAAAATTTGAATTTTCTTAGAAAATTTACATAATACAGTGTTGCTAACCATAGTCTATATGCTGTACATTAGATCCCCAGAACTTATTCATCTTAACTGAAAGCTTGTACCCTTTGACAAGCATCTCCACATTTCTCCCATTCCCCCAGTCTCTGGCAACCACCATGCTACCCCCAGCTTCAACTTTTTAAGATTCCATTTATAAGTGAGATCATGCAGGGTTTGTCTTTCTGTGTCGGGCTTGTTTCACTTAGCATGATATCCTCCAGGTTCATCCACGTTGTCACAAATGACAAGATTTTTATTTATTTATTTATTTATTTATTTTCATTTGTTCTTTTTATTAAATTTTTTTTTATTAATTTATTTTTGTTACAGATGTTTCTCCTTTTCCCCCCATTGACACCTTCCTCCCGATCCCCCCACCCCATCCCCAACATTGTTGTCTATACAAATGACAAGATTTTTAAAGGCTGAATAATATATATATATATATATATATATATATATATATATATATATATATCACATTTTCTTTATCCATTCATCCATTGATAGAACTTAGGTTGTTTCCATACCTTAGCTATTGTGAATAATGCTACAATGAATGGGAATGCCAATATCTCTTCAAGATACTGATTTCATTTCTTTTGGATATATACCCAGAAGTGGGATTGCTGGATCAAATGGTAGTTCTTTCTATTTTTAATTTTTGGAGGAACCTCCAGACTGTTTTCTATAGTGGCTCTACCAATTTATATCCCCACCAATAGGGTACAAGGCTTCCCTTTTCTCCACATCCTTGCCAACACGTGTTATTTCTTGTCTTTTTGATAATAGTCATTCTAACAGTGAAGTTATATATCATTGTGATTTTCATTTGCATTCCCCTGTTATTAGTGATATTGAGTACCTTTTTGGGTACCTGTTGGCCATTTGTATGTCTTCTTTTGAGAAATGTCTATTTAAGTGCTTGGCCCATTTATTAATTGGGTTGTTTGTTTTCTTGCTATTGAGCTGTTTGAGTTCCTTATATATTTTGGATATTAATACCTAATCATATATGTAGTTTATAAATATTTTATCCCATTCTGTAGGTTGTCTTTTCACTCTGTTGATTGTTTCCGCTTTTTAGTTTGCAATCCTACCTGTCTATTTTTGCTTTTATTGCCTGTGCTTCTTCTGCATCTATTGGGATGGTCAGATGATTTTTATCCTTTATTCTGTTAATGTGGTCTATTGCATTGATTGATTTGTAGATGTTGAGCCATCCTTGCATCCAGGGATAAATTCCACTAGATATGTTGTATTATCCTTTGAATATGCTGTTGAATTCAGTTTTTATCAGATAATTTTAAATGACCTGTCTTTAAGTCTGCTGATCTTTTTTCTGCTTGACCAAGTCTGGTTTTGAATCGCTTCTAGTGAATTTTTCAGTTCATTTATTGTATTCTTCATCGGCAGTATTTTTTTTTTTTTTATCATTTCTATTTCTTTGTTGATATATCATTTTGTTCATATATCATTTTTTAAAATTTAATTTGGTTGTCAACCTGTGTTCTCTTATAACTGAGCTTTAAAAAATAATTATTTTGAATTTTTTGTTAGACAATTACAGATCTCTATTTCTTTTGGGTTGGTTACTGAAGATTTATTTTCTTCCTTTGAATTTGTTATGTTTTCTTGATTCTTCATGTTCCTGTAAGTTTGCTTTCTTGTCTTCACATTTGAAGAAACAGCTGCCTCTCCCAGCCTTTATAAACTAGTTTTGACTGAGAAAAACCTTCACTGGTCAGTAATACTTGATCTAAAACAAGATAGAGACCAACTCTTCAGGGAACACACTCTAAAGCTGGGGACCAGACCCTTTTCACTTCTTCTCCTCCCTCCTGGAGAAAAAGCCTCAATTCTGTGCTTCTTATCAATCTTACAGAGCAGTGCCTCCAGTAAGAGGATTCCTCCTCCTTTCTTTGTTACTAGCTGGTCCAGTGCTTGGTATATTTGGTCACTATATAATAATAAAAAATTCAACTGACCAGGAATTCATTCATATTTACCTAAATCAATAGGATATATTAAACAAACATCAATGGAATTGTTGGCATAAACGAGAAATCCATAGCTGTGTGAAGAGCCCTCAATACTCTTTTCTCAATTATTGCTAAGTCAAAGAAAAAAAAATTAGAAAGATTTAAGACATTTAAACAACACACAATGGAGATATACCACGCTCTGCACTCCATACTTAGAGACTGCCTTTCCTCAATATCAGAATGTAGGTTACTGAGTAGGAGTTATTTAGAAGGTCATGTCTTTGGAGGAAGCAGCTACTTACTCTGCTGGAGCTTAAGGCAAGGTATATTAAAGAGACCTACAGAGCTAAGTATCCTCCTCAAGGTCTCCAGCCTAGTGACTGAGGCTAAAGGCACATTCGTGGTTGAGTAGCCATGCAGCAGAACACAACATGTCATTGGGATGAGGAAGATGTGAGCAAGAAGCTTTCATGCATAGAAACAAAACAGGACCTGAGACAGGTGTGTTCCCAGTGAGGGAGCAGTAGGGGGTCATGATGGGTCTTTACCTGTAGTTTCCAAAGGTTGTAACCTGGAAATTCACACTGTTCCCCCAGCTCCCGGACATCTGTAGATCTTTTGGTTGCAAAATGCTCCTTGATTTACTGCAAAGAGCAACCTCTGCCACGTGGGGAAAGAGGTAGGTTCAACAGTGGGTTTCTGGAGAAACTCCTGACCAACCAGGCTCAGGAACCAAGGAGCCTACTGCATTTGAAACAATGTCCTAGGAAAAGTTGGGAAATAGAAAACATCTCCCCACTATCATTCTAAGTGATTTAGTACATGTTACTAGGTTAAAGGGTAAAATTTTAAACCCAAAGGGTGACTTAATCTTAAGAATTTAAGGCACCATAGGGCTTTCTGAGTAATCTTGGGGGAACTGGAATTATAATATACACAGTCTTTGACTAGGGAACTCAAAAGCTAAAAGGAAGTATCATAAGCTCCTAGGCTTAGATAACACCAGAAGGAATAAGAGGGATCCTCTTGTCACCACAAGGTCATCTGGGATCTTTTTGCTTCTGGGGCACTAAGACCCAGTGCCATATGCCTAGCTCTCCTGAAAATCTAAGTTTCATGTTATGAGTGGTGCAAAGAAAGGTGCTCACCAGTGCCTGGGATTGTACCAGGAGTGAATATGGGCAAACCAGCCCTGCAACTGTCCCAGATGAATCACTGTAATCATTCACGTGTGGCCTCTCACACAGAGCCAGACGGTGGGCGAGTGTCTGGGTAGATCACGTACAGCACCATGGAAGAGTGTGGAACCATTGGGAGGGTCCTGGGACTGAAGGTCCTGCCCTCCTTGCCATGTGACCAAGGCCCATGCCTATTCTGCATCTCAGTTTTCACAACTGCAAACTAAGGGAACTGGTGGGTTATCTCTAAGGGTCATCCGCATGTGCTTTGTGTCTCTGACTTGTGCCTAAGCCCTGCCCTTCTTCTCATCCCACACAGGCCCCTTCCTTGCCACTGCTCCAGCTTCTCCAGGAGGAACATGGCTCTCTTGCTGCTTCTCCCCCTCTCACTGGAACAGACATTTGCGGAGATACACCAAAAAGTCCAAAGTAGGTTCAGAAAAGCTGCAGCCGCTCATCCTTAGCAGACATTCTTGGGGACCGAGGGTTAGATGCGAGGCAAGGATTCGTGTCAGATAAAGCCACTTCCACTGTGGCTTCAGAGAACTAGCCCTACTCACCCATCCTGAGCCCTTCAGATCCTTCCCTCACCTGCTGCCCGAAAATTATTTCCCTAACTTTTCCCGATATCTGTCTTTTCCAAATTTAATTTAAAAAAAGTAATCAGTTACTAGACAGGAGCCTGAGGGCAGAGGACCAGTGAGGAGGCTGTTGGAACCCTTGACAAAGATCGGAGGAGGTCAGATGCTGACTTGAGGAAGTTGTGGTAAAGTGGGAGAAGAGATAGGGTCGGAGAGTTAGGAGACTGAATTGACCCAAGTTCGTGACTGATATGATGCTAGGCTGATAGAAAGAAAGAAGTGAATCCCTGGGCAACTACGATGCCAAAGGTCAAGATGGGAGCAGGAAGGAGGTGCTGTTTGGGCACTGGGAGACACTGTTCCGTTTCAAACATCTCCCAACAGAGGTGCTTAGGAGATGCTCAAATGCTGTTCTCCGTGGGTGATTTTATCGAAGTGTCCTGGCCTAGAAGAGCAGATAGGTCAGCGGGAGATCAGGGAATCAGTCGGGATTGTCATGGGAGTGGATGTGGTCACCTCGGAAGTACGTGTCAAGTAATGACAGGAGAGGGCTGAGACCAGAACTCTGGGGACGGTCCCCAGTAACTGCAGACGAACCCCTGGGGTGTGTTTCCCAGAGGAGACTACGCACACAAGGTAAGTGGCAGAGAAGGGCTGACAGGGAGGAAGGAGGATTCTCAGTGAGAGTTCAAGCTGAAAGAGGGATAAGGAGCTACCACGACTGAAACCCCAAAAAGGTTTAAATGGCCCCCCAAAACAGGGAGCAGGCAGAATTAACTGCAGTCAGCACTAGTGAAGGGGAAGTTGTCTTCATAATCCCGAGGTTTCTATGCCTGTTTGCCTCTTTGGAGGTGTTTCTATGTGATTTGCTTCACTCTGGGCCCAAACCCGGAACACTGGTTCCCAAGGAGTAGCCTACATCATGGTGCCCAGCTGGCTGCTTCAGGGCCACCTAGGAACCTTAAAAAATCTGACTCCCTAAGGCCTCACTCTCTAGACATTCTGATTTAGTCCATGGTCTATATTTGCTAAATGATTCATAGATGATTTTTTTTTTCCTCACCCGAGGACATTTTTGCATTTATCTTCAGATAGAGCGGGAGGAAGAAAGGGAGGAAGAGAGAGAGAGACACATCAATGTGAGAGAGACACATCGAGTGGTTGCCACCCACATGACCCTCCGTGCCCTTAGCGGGAACTGAACCCGGGACTCTCTGGTCCACGGGTCGACGTTCTAACCGTTGAGCCAAACCGGCCAGGGCTGATTCATAGATGATTTGGATATACACTCCAGATTAGGAACCATGTGTTCTACTTAGCTTCAGGCTGTCCTTGGAGGGTGCATTATGGGTGGAATGAGGGATAAGAAATATAGTTGGAAAATTTTTTAAGTCTCAGTGGCCAGTCCTCAGGGGAGAAGTGGGTCTTCTGGAGTGAGCCATGGATTAGAAGTCCCAGACCTACCCTAAATCACTGTGTTATCCTATCTGACCTCATTGTTTTTTAAACCTATGAAATTAGGAGGTTGATAGTAATGATTATTATGGTGTTTGTAATTCTACACTTCTATAGTTCCAAGGCTCGGTACTATTTAAAAGGATCATGCCTCTCTGGTGAGGCTCCCCTGGAGAGATGCTGAGTTTATAGCCAGGAAGCCACCTTAAGCACTGTTGCTGCGTAACCAGTGACCTCCGCTCAGGTCTGACCAGGCTGAGATCAAGGTGTCAGCCGAGGCTGCAGTTCTCACCTGGCACTCAGGGTTCCCACTCACCGGGTGTTAGCAGAATCATCTTTGTGCAGTTGCAGAACCGAGGTTTCCCTGCTGGTTGTCCACGTCGAGAGGCCACTGTCATTCCTTGGCACGTGGCCTCCTCCATCCTCGAAGCTACTAACAGCATAATGGATTCTTGTTATAGTTGGAATCTCTCTTAGCTCTTCTTCTCTACTAATTAGGAAAAACAAAACAAAACACCTCTTCTTTTTAAGGACTCAACAGATTGTATCAGGCCCACTTAAATAATCCCTGTATCTTAAGTTCAACTGACTGAAGACTTTAATTTCCTCTACAAAATCCCTTCACAGCAATATCGAAATGAGTGTTTGATTCAATAACTAGAGGATGGGAATCTTGGGGGTGCAACTTTAGAATTCTGCCTCCTACAAGCACTGAACTAAGGAAGCCATGTCTAGCCCTAAAAAGAAAGCAAACAAATCCATATCTGCCAAGCGCTTAGCATGTGCCAGGCACTGTGTCAAATGTATTATAGGCATCATCACACTTCATTCTTCTAAGTAGTCTATAAGGTAGAGATTATAATCCTCATTTTACAGACGGGGAAATTATGACACAAAGGAAGATATTGTCCCCAAGATTTTTTAGCTGGTGGTGTTGGAGTCAAGCCCCCAAGCCAGATCTATATTATTTAAAGTGCTTCTTCCACCCGGCCGGTGTGGCTCGGTGGTTGAGCATCGACCCATGCACGCACCAAGAGGATGCTGGTTCAATTCCCAGTCAAGGCACATGCCCAGGTTGTGGGCCAAATCCCCAGTGAGGGGCATGCAGGTGGCGGCCAATCGGTGTTCTCTCTCTTTGATGTTTCTATCTCTCTTCCTCTCCCTTCCTCTCTCTGTAAAATCGATAAAGAAAAAAAAAAAATAAAGTGTTTCTTTCACTCCAACATTTCCTCCCCCCTTAGAGGTAACTGTGAAGTCATGTAGTGGAATTCAGGTTGGTCTTGAGCTCATAGGGAGTTAGGGGACAAAATCAGGCCTCCTGACTCCTATTTCCACAACATTTCTACTCCTCCTCACTAATCAACTTCCCCTGTCAACTAAAATACTAGAGACAGGAATTAGGCATTAAAATATTAAGTTTCTAGAGGAGAGAGGAGCTCCTGAATCGAAGGCAAGGATCTTGGTCCCGATTTAATCCCCAGTCCTAGAATCCAAGAAGCTTCCCCGTTAGTTCTACCCGAGCACACATTTCTGATTCAGATCTATCTAAATGAGCTGAGAGTGGTGAGAGGCAGACCCAGGCCCCAGATACAAGCAGAGCAAGAACTGAAGATTAAGGGCAGAGGACAGGACTGAGAGAGTTTCACTGGTCACCTTTGCTATGGGAGAAGAGCTGAACCTCTCGAGGGATATGAATTCACACATGTCTTTCTTGCAGAGAAACCAGGAGTGTGCCCCAAGGAGAGGATCTCTTGTACGATTAGAATTCCAGACTTGTGCAAAGAAGATTTCTCCTGTAAAGATTACCTGAAGTGCTGCTCTTTTGCCTGTGGGAAGAAGTGCATGGATCCGTATGAAGGTAGCGGCTTCCAGGCTGAGGGCTGAAGTGTTGTTAGAGGCGCCTACTTCCTGCTTAGTCCAGAGCTGGCTGGACAGTTCCCTGGGATGGCAGGATAAAGAGGCCAGGGTTTGTGTTTTGCTCCTTCTCTAATTAGACTCTCAATTTTCAAGTGCATGTTCGCTGTGTGTCAAAAGAGTGTTTGCACAGTGGCAAATATAAACCTCAGTCAGATTAGAGAGTGGGGTTGTAGTTGGTCTCTTTGGCCTCCGAGGAAGTTTTCTGGTGTTGAGCATCTAATAATATGGAACTGTGCATTTTCTATAGCTCCATTCGACAAATATCTATAGTCAGTGCCCTTTGGCCAAAGACTACCAGGAACACACCTGTAACTGAACAAGTTGGGTTTATACTTATTGCAGTCAGGGAGAGTGTTCACCATAGACACCCTGAGGCATCTTAGGGTTAGAAGCTGTTAGAATCTACTATAGGATTGAGGCTTTGAGGGGGCAATTTCAGGGAGGGTCTAAGGAAGTAGGGTTTGCTCTAGATTGGATACTGTCAGAAAGTGGGGGCAATTCTATGAGTACCTCAGTGAATCTCAGCTGTAGAGAGGGAAGGCTAGAATGAGGATAGAGTTATAATTGGTAGAGAAGCAGAAATCACTTAGGTGTTAGGTGTTTTGTGGATTTCACAATGATTTTTTTTGGGGGGGTGTCACTTTATTCTGGTCTCAGAGTGACCTTGTTTGATGTCCATGTCCTGTGAATTTGTTCATGTCCAACAAAGGAACAACATGACCTAGCTGAGCATCAGAGAAGTTCCCAGGCATGAGGGGCTGCTTTCCCCCTGTCTCTCAGTATTTTATTGCTCCTATGTGGCGCTGTCTTCGGCACTTTGGATATTGTTGCTGAACAAGTCCTGCCCTCCCAAAACTACAGAGCAGTGGAAAGATCAGCTCCAAAGTATTCTCATGTATTCTTTTTTTTCATTTTTATTCTCACTCGAGGATATTTTTGCATGTATCTTCAGATAGAGCAGGAAGGAGAAAGGGAGGGAGAGAGAGAGAGAGAAACATCGACATGAGAGAGACACATCGAGTGGCTGCCACCCACACAACCCCAACTGGGGCTGAGGACAAACTGCAACCGAGGTACGTGCCCTTAGCGGGAACCGAACCCGGGACTCTCCGGTCCGAGGCGGACGCTCTAACCGCTGAGTCAAACTGGCCAGGGCTCTCATGTATTCTTCACAATATCCTTTGCAAGGTAGAAATGATGCTCAAGGATGCTATTCACTACAGAGAATTCATAGTAGAGCTAGGACTAGAACGTTTATTGGCCATGGCTCTTTCTGTGACTTGAATGGTAACACCATGAACAAAGGCTGAGGACCTGACCCCTTCCCTCTTTTGCTACCTTTTATGTTCTTCCCTCTTTGCTTCTTGGCCTCAGAACCCTGCATGCTACCCTTCGATCCAGGAAATTGTGCGCGTTTTACTAAACACTGGTATTATGACTTAAAACATAATTTATGCAAACCCTTTAACTATGGAGGCTGCGGTGGAAATACCAACAACTTCCTCAGCAAGAAAGACTGCATGCAGGCTTGCTTGTTTACTGGTAAGACTCTTATCCTTGACAATCTGAAGGCCTAGTCTAACTAGAAACATAATACCTGCACTGTTATAGGCTCAGGCTTTGAGGTTAAACTGCCTTCGTTCAAGTCTTAGCTCTGTCATTCACTGGCTGGGTAATCTTGGGTCAGTTGCCTGCCATTTTGCATTTCAGTTTTCTTGTCTATAAAATGGGGATAATACTAGTATTTACCTAATGGAGTTGTGCTATAAAATGTGATAGTGCACATAAAGTGTTAATAAACTTTGGCCAGTGGAACCTGAGAGCCATGTGTACCCCTTGGAAGTAGGTGTTTCTTCATCACATTGACCTGTAGAGTATCTCCCCTGAGGACTCACTCAAGATTGAATCATAGACAGGTCAGCTCTGGAATCCCGTGATGTAGGTGTAGAGGATGGAGTAGGTGAGGGGTAAGGTGGGATGAAGGTGAGGGTTGTGGATTCATTCCTTATGATAATGACCATCTCCAGTGATGTGGGAAGACAGGGTCCTACAGAGATTAGAAGCCATATGACCTGGATTAAAATCCTACTTTTCCCTCTTACTATACATTTCTTCATCTTTTTGAGTTTTGGTTTTCATCCCTGTAATACTGGAATAATAGCAAAGACCTTTATTGAGTTGTTGGTGGGATTATATGTGATCAAGGACACAAAGATTTGACATGGCAGCAGGTCAGTGGTGTGGGCTCAGTAGATGGTAACAATTGAGATGGGGACCACTGATCAAAGGCAGCACTGTGTGGTTTACGAGGCAGTATTAGCATTTTGACCTCGGATTCTATGAGGCAGGTTGAAAGTGTCCCATCCCCACCATTTTATAGACGAGGAAACAGAGTCAGAGAGGTCAAGTTTGTTGTCCAAGGATTCATAGTGGGTCAGGGCAGAGCTGGAATTATAATTCCATGAGCCTGAATGGCCAGGGAAATCCTGTGGTCAACCTGATGAAACTAGGATCACAAGCTTCCCTTGGGAGGCTGTAAGGGATCATGTCACTATAGACAAGACCTTGGCCCTCTCTCAGGAGCCAGCAGAAAGAAGAGACCAGGGAAATGGGCTTGGGCTGGTTTGTGGGAATCTTAGGTTTGGGGCTTACAGAGAATTTGACAATACCTCTGAAAGCCAAACATATTACAGTCTGAGTCTAACCCAAGGAAGAAGAAGAAGATGAAGACAACAGGAGATGTGTGCAAAATCCTGAAGAATTAATTTAAATGTCATTTATGTGCTAGTGACCCACAAAGGTGTATCTCCAACCCAAATCTGCCTCCCAAGCTCCAGCCACTTACTCTACACCTTCATCTTGATCTCAAAAATGCATCACATTTAACTTTTTAAAAACTGAATGCCTTATCTTAGCTCTCCCATCTCAAACATGCTATATCCATAGATCTCCCTATCTTGGTGGAAACAAACAAATAAACAAACAAACAAAAAACCAACCAAACTCCTACATCACACTCGATACTTCTCTTTCTCAATCAACATCAATTAAGCAATGAAAATATATCCAGAATCTGACTGCTTCTTCCCACCTCCACAGCTGCCATCCTGATACGAGGTGCCATCTTCTCACCTGGATTATGGCTACACCTTCCTCACAGGTCACCATGCTTCTATCTTTCTCTTTTTACACAGTATTATCAACATAGTAGCCACAATGATCCTTTCAAAATGTGAGTCAGATCCTGTCACTCCTCATTCAAAGTAAAACCAAATCCTCTAAAATGGCTTACGTTGACTTGTGTAGATTTCACGTAATTACTCCTATTTTATAGAGAAGGAAACTGAAGTCACTCATTAAGTGGCAGGACTGGGAGTTTACCTTGGGGCTTCAAACACCGATCTTAACTCTTTTTCTACTACATCCCATAAAATGTGAGCCATTTCATTGCTCCACAGCCCACTAGAGGTGGGAAGAATGAACCAAGTCACAGAGATATTAGTTTTGAAGAGAAGGAAAGGCTGCTTGAACGGTGAGGGGATGGAGTAGGGTTTGAAGAAGCTCATATCTGCTCTTGTTTTAGTCAAGACAGGACAGTGCCCGCTCTTCCCTTCCAAGGCCCGTATGGAATGTTCGGGTTCATGTAAGAGTGACCGTGATTGTCCTGACACTGGGAAATGTTGTGAATCCATGTGTGGCTTTGTTTGTTCCACTGCCTGGACAGGTGAGGACTGGGATATGCTTCTCAAAGTTTATGGGGCTGAGGATGCCATGCTGTGACTTAGGTTGACCTTAGAGGTCTCTTGGGAACCTTTCCCCTTCAATGCCCAACCAATGCTCTCATGTTGCCCTCTGATCTCAGGAGACCATTATTATCCTATTCTTCAAAGCCAATCATGCATAGTATCACTCCCCATTTTCCCCCACGAAAGCTCATTTATTCTGAATCTCATTCTTCAATGGCCTACAAGGTGACAGGATGCACTTATTCATAAAAAAAAAATCATAACCATTGAGTATATTCCTTATAAGCCCTTATGTCTGCAGAGAACTTCAGAGCATGCACAGCATATTCACATCCTATAAGATGTGCCGGGGAAAAGATTGCTAGCAAGATGCTGTTGGGGTAGAAGTGAACTCCCCAGCCTCTAAAGCTAGTATTCATTCCCTTCTACAGTGCTCAGACAGTATGGTCTTGTTCCAGGGATTGTCAGTGTTTCAGCATGGTATGATGGAAGGAGTCAAGGCTTTTTAACTGACTTCAAGTTTTCTTTTGGTGTTCTGTGTGGCCTTAGGCAACTCACTTCCCCCTATATGGTCCTTAATTTCTGCAGATTATAAAACAAGGAAGTTCTAGATAATAGATAATACTTCTTTCCCCTCTGGTACTCTGGGTGGATTTAGAGGACCCAAATGCATTAATTCTGTAGGGACATGTAGGAATACTATCAGATTTTATAAGTCAGAGATGGCAAGATTTTTTGATGCTCCTCAAATTCTTAGCTGTAGAAAGTTGATGCTCTGCATCCTTCACTCTATTGTTACTATAGGGGTGAGATAAGAGGCTTAATCAGAAGAAAATTCTGTTTAGGGTTCCCAAGATTCCCCAAATTTGTCTCAAACTATGATCAAGCATTTCAAGGTCAAGTGTTTTGTTTTATCCCATAAAGCCAAAACAGGTTTCTGCCCAGCAAAGCCCTCAGTATGTGTAATCATCGATAAACCCAGTTGCCAGAAAGATGAGGATTGCCAATTGGGAGAGAAGTGCTGCTCACGTTGTGGACTGAAATGTCTGGAACCTGAATAGATAGTAAGTCAAAAATATTTTCTTTTAAAACATTGATTGATTGATTTTTAGAGAGAGAGAGAGGAAGAGAGAGAGAGAGAGAGAGAGAGAGAGAGAGATCAATTTGTTGTTCCAGTTAATTATGCATTCATTGATGGATTCTTGTATGTGCCCTGACCCAGGATCGAACCTACAATCTTGGTATGTTGGGACGATGCTCTACCAACTGAGCTACCCGGCCAGGGCAAGTCAAAAATATTTTCATCAAAATAATTAATTGTGAGTAGCATGATAAAAAGCTATCAATTTTGTCCTGTATCCAACTACCTTGTCAAATGTCTTATTACGTGTAACTATATTTAATGAGGTTATTGTGATTTTTATATATAATTATATTATCTGAAACTGATGATAAATTTGATTCTTCTTTCCAACTTTATGACTTTGTTTTCTTCTCTTATATTATGTAGAACCTGCAAAATCATGTTGAAAATAAAGTCAATGGCATCTATTCCTATGTAGTGTTTTTATTTTAAAGTCTATATCTTCGGCCATATAAAATACATTTGTTGTTGGGTTTGGAATAAACAAGTTTTATCACATGTGGGGTATTTCCTTTTTATCCATTTATAGCTGCTACTAGAAATTACTGCTGGATTTTAGCAAATACCTTTTAGGCATCTAGTCATATAATGTTTCTCTTATGGTTTGTTAGTATAATAACTGTATTACTAAATGTTTATGTTGAACCATCTTTACATTCCTGGAATTACCTTACTCATACTAAGGATATACTTGTCCTAATACACTGCTGGTTCTTTTAGCAAATAGTTTATTTGGAATTTTCACACCTATAATCAAAAGAAAAATAAGTTTATCGCTTTTGTTCTGCTATTTGAGTCATATTACTTTTAAAAAACTAACATGGGAAACTTACCTATGTTTCCTATGATCTGTGATAGTTTTAATAATATATCAATTCTCTGTTCTTTGATGGGTAGATAAAACTCCCAAATCATCTAAGTAAGATTCCTTCTATAATGGTATGTTTTTACTAGTTTTTTGGTACTTCATCTTATAGTCTGTTTAGTTACTTCTCCTTCTGTAAAGTTTGGTCTTTTATGTTTGCTAAAATGAATCCATTTTCTAATTTCAAATGTAATATTTGAAATTAGAAAATGGGTAGTATAAATTATCCTCTATATAATTGTTTTCATTTCCTTAACTTTGGTTAATGTTTTCATTCATACATTTTCGTTTCCACCCCCCACCTATGCACCAACCATTCAATCCATTTACTCCCCATCCATCTGCACTTCTAGACCTCTAATTGACACACCTTTCAACTCATCTCTCTACCCACCCATCCTTTCACTCATATATCCATCCACGTACCTATTTTGCTCATCTTCCTTCTACCTATCCAGCTGCCCATTTTAAATCTAGTGTTTCTTCCATATACCTATTATCTACCCATTTTTCTTTCACATGCACATATTCTTTAATACTCATAAACATACTTCTCCATCATTTCTATACCCTCCTCCACTCCATCTACCTACAAATCTACTCATCTACCTTCCATTCAAACAGCTTCCATCAATAGATCCATTCACCTTATCTTAACCTAACCATCCTTATGTTCAACCCAATCCTCTTTATCCAGCCATCATCTACCCATCCTTAGCCATGTACTCATGCACCCAAATATCTATGTTACCCTCACCCATCCTTTGTACTACTCATCCAGCCATCTTCTTAATCATCACACTATGAGCCATTCTTCTATCCACATATCCACCTACCAATCTCCCACCTACCTTGCTCATCCAGAAGAGTGTACTGTGTTTTTTCTGGGCCTATTCATGTTCTAAGCACCAGATTCTAGATATAAAGATGTTCAGTGGAGCTCAGAGTTTATCTGTGGAAACAAACATGAAAATTGGTAATACAGTTAGATGCACAGGGAACAACACAGAAAGCCAATGACAGGAAGTCAGACCAAGACAGGGCTTTTCTAATGAACAAACAGGGATTTCCAGGTAAAGGCCATCTACTTTGGTGCTCTTTGGAGTGCCTCATTCTGAACACAGCATTGGTTTTGGAACAGAAGTGTGGCTGGGGCAGAGGTGAAGCACCATGACCATCAATGAGAGGTGATAAGAGAAGGAGAGACAAAGACCCAGGTGGATCTTTACCCAACCTCTCCAAGAAATTAGGTGAGGGAAGGGGCCAAAAATGTCATTCATCCCAGACTCCAAAAACAAAGTTTTAGCTCATCTGCTTGGAAAGCGAGATCCTTGGGTAGGGCTAGAAATTAGGCAGAACAGAAAGGGATAGAAAAACATGAAATTCTGAGTTTTGGAGTCCCCGTGTGAGGGACAGCAGAGGGTGTTAGAGGCAGGGGCAAAAGAAACCAAGTTCCCAGAGCTTCTCAGAGGATGCTGTCTGGGTTGCCTGTTTGGCAGCACCATTCCTCGCAAAGGCCATGGCTTCCTGACTCCTGCATGTGGTCCTCCTTGGGCTTCCCAGCTCTGGCAAGGGCACCATGTGCCAGAGGATCACCCATAACATTGGCCTCCAGCATCTCTCCAGTGGCCACTTTTTGCAGGAGAACATCAAGGCCATCAAGGCCAACAAGGCCAACACAGAAGTTGGCAATATGTGAGACGAGTGCCTAGAGAAAGGACTTTGGGTTCCACATCATGTGATCATACACCTAATGATGTCATAGCTGGAGAAGAGGTGTGATCAGCACTGGCTACTAGGTGGCTTTCCTGGGACATGAGTTCAGGCTGAAGCCCTGGACAGAATCTATGACCTGGATCTTTGAACATTTGATTTGAAACCCTCAAAGATAGTCTCAGCCAATGCTGGATCCACCATTTTAACAGGTGGGTGTATAACCTAGACTTCAATCCACCTCACTCATCTTTCTTCTACTTATCCAGCTGCCCATCTTAAATCCAGTATTTCTTCCATATACCTATTATCTATCTATTTATCTTCACACGCACCAATATTTTAATAAACATCAACATAATTCATCATTGCCATACCCACTGCCCCTCCATCTACTTACCAATCATCAACTACCTTTCATTCAAACAGCTTCCATCAATAGTCCCATTCATTCCATGTGTCTACAATTCATTTTTTCTCTCAGGAATAATGACAACTTCTTTTATGCATCCATGCTTCATATAATCACTTTTCAGACATTCTGGAATAAAAGAATTCAGCTTCTGCTATTTTTATTAGGCTGGTTTTTGTTTTACACCTGTTTTCTCCCTTCCTAGGCTATTAATACAGATAGTTATTGCTTTTGTTCCTCTGAAATTCCTTTCTAAGAGTTGAGTGCTAGGCAGCAATGTTGAATCACTTCATGCTCCAAGAACTGGTCAATGGGATTGATAATGTCACTAGTGAACCATTGGCCCAGCAGGATGATAAACCTGAGGCAGTCGCTGCCAGGCTAAGACAGTACAAGGATGTGGCAAAGTCAGTCATTGAACTATACGAGAGCCGAGAAGTGCTCCACCAGTTTTCTGAAATGGAAACAATATCTGGCCCCATGTTTACATGCTTTTCCTAATATATCACCCTTATTCAGTCCAAAGCAGCATACTGAGCCTATCCAGTGGAAGAACCAGGAAGATGTGGTCATTCTTTCAATTGTATGTGTAGTTTTGGTGCCATATCCCAATTAGAAGCTGGCTGAGATAGCTTGCAGCGTCTTTTCTAGTTTAAACGGTGAACTGATATGAAAACTAATGAGTAGATAAAGAGTTAATGAAGAGCCCTGGCTGGTTTGGCTCAGCAGTTAGAGCATCGGCCTGCAGACCAATGAGTCACAGGTTTGATTCCGGTCAAGTGCACGTGCCTCGGTTGTGATTCGTCCCTGGCCCTGATTGGGGTCGTGCGGGAGACAACCACTCGATGTGTCCCTCTCACGTTGATGTTTCTCTTTCTCTTTCTCTCTCCCACTGATTTCCATACTTATTGAATGTCTGGGGTTATGAAATCCCTCGTTTTTCCAGGCTGTTCTGCATGCAATCTGAGCAAGCTCTCAAGAGCCAGAGAAAACCCACAGCAGAGAAATAGAGACTTTGATGCTTGAAGTGAAAAGCCAACAATGTGCACTGGATATTATTCAGCCATGAGAAGGAAGCACGGATATGTGCGACACTGTGGATGAACTAAAAACGTTATGCTAATTCAGTGGTTCTCAACCTGTGGGTCGCGACCCCTTTGGGAGTTGAAGGACCTTTTCACAGAGGTCGCCTAAGACCATTGGAAAACACATATTTCCAATGGTCTTAGGAACTGAGACACCGCTCCTCTGTCTGTCTCCAGGCAGGTCCGCCCACATGCAGATACGCCCACATGCAACATGAGTGTTAGGAAGGTTGAGAACAACTGCAAGTGAAAGAGGCCAGACACAAAAGGCCATACACTCTAAAATTCCATTCATATAAAATATCCAGATTAGAGAAATTCATAGAGGTAGAAAATAGATGAGTGTTTGCCAGGGACTGGAGTTGGCTGAGGGGAAATACAAAGTGACTGGTAATGGGTGTGGCATTTTTTTGTGTGATGAAATGTGTTGGAATTAATAAAGGTGATGGTTACACAATAGTATGCAGGTACAAAAAAGCCACTGAACTGTTCACTCAAAAATAATTAATTTTTCCCGGCTGGTGTGGCTCAGTGGTTGAGCATTGACCCATGCACCAAGAGGTTACTGGTTCGATTCCCGGTCAGGGCACATGCCCTGATTGTGGGCCCAATCCCCAGTGGGGGGCTTGCAGGGGCAGCCAATTGATGTTCTCTCTCATCAATGTTTCTATCTCTCTCTCCCTCTCTAAAAATCAATAAAGAAAAATATTTTTTAAAAAATTAATTTTATATGATGTGAATTTCATCTCAATGATAAAAACTGGATTAGAAAAAAAATGTACACTAGAACTGTCTCCTGCAGCTGCAGGTAACATCAGAGGTGAGCTAAGAACATGTCTTACTGATGCTACAGGCCTTAACTTGGAGAGTTCAGTGGGACAATCTTCAGGTCCCACCCTGGTTCTGAGGTCAATACTGACATTTACTTACTATTTCTCTCCCGCACCACCTATTCCAAATTGCACCCAATGATAGGAGCTCTCCATGAGTTTTCACATTCTCTCCTGCTCTCAAAGCACCATGATCTTGACAGGCACTCTCTGAAGATTTGGTTCAACCTGGAATTGACCTGTCTCTTCCCGTACATGCTACTCATGGCAGTACCTTTACTGTTTGACAATGGTTTAAAGAAACAGAGTGGCCCAAAGAGGAAAAAGACAGGAAGGAAGTAGAAAAGCAGGAAGGAAGAGACCCAGACAAAGAGAGACTCACAGAAAAAGACAAAAGACCGGCACAGAGTAAACAAAAGAGGCACAGAGAGAGAAAAATAATCAGAGTGAGAAACATAAGCAGAAAGAAAAACATGTCAGGAGAAGAGTAAGATTGGAAAGAAAGACAAGAACTAGGATATTTTTGACCTCCAAACTCTCCCTGAAAAATGAAAGACGCTGGAATCAAACACCCTGTCTGTTAAAGGAGACTAGAAGCCCCATATAGGCTATGTCCCCTCTCCCTGGTTGACCAGTAACCCTCAACTCACTTGAGGACTAGGTGCTGCCTATCAAGAGCCCCTTCTCCCAGGATTGGTGCTGTGGATGCCAGGTAGTCTCACTGATGGCCTTGGGGACTTGGTGTTCCCCAGAGGAGTGAGTGTAACTGGCTTGTCTCCAGTGATGCGTGGCTCCTGGAGTGTTAGGCTGTGCCAAGGCATCCAAAAGCTCAGAAGAAATTGCTGCTGAGCACTCGTTCTTAGTTTTGGTGCCACCAACCAGACCAGCTCCTCCTAAAATGGGGCTCTTGGGACTTCTGCCGATAGTGGTACCATTCATCCTCCTGGGGTGTCCAGGACCCTAGGTTGATTGATGGGGCCATCAACAGTAAGTACTGGGGACTCAGTACTCCCAGTGGGGAAATGGGACTTGGCTGCGAGGAAGGAACAAAGAATTCTACTGATGAGAAATGTTTCCCCCACCTCAGCCTGGGATCCTGAGTGGGAGACAGGGGAGATATTTGGAGTCTTCTTTTCAGCTCCCTTCCCCCTGGTAAGGTGCCTTGGTGAATGCAGGAAACAGTCTGTGGCAACTGACCCACTATCATTATGATAGGAGATTTCACTTCTTGGAATTACCTGGGCCTGGAGCTCATGAAACAAACTAAGAGAATTGGCAGCTGAAGGGTCTTTTCCATATGAAAGGCCACACCCCTTAGCACCACCCTCCCCACTGCAGCCCCCAAAAGCCTTCCCACACCCAAACCCACAGGGGATCCTTGCCTCTGGGGTAAAGAATGGTCTCTGGAAGTCCCTTGAAATGCTGAGATATGAAGACCCTCATAATTAGCAGCTGAAATATAGGAAGCATTCAGACAGCAGATTCACATCCTGGCTCCACTCCTTAGCAGATGTGTGACCTTGGGCAAGTTCTCATAACTTCCCTGTGCTTTATAAAATGTGAATATTAATAGGGTTTACTCACAGAGTTGTCATGGGGATTAAGGAGAAAAGTACAAGCACACAGTAAGCACTTCATCAATATCAACTATTATTATTATGCACCAGGCAGCCTGACAATGGCTTTACTAGCTTTGTCACATTAATTGTCAAAACAACCCTATAGGCAAATGAGGGAATCAAGGTTCAGAGATGGTGCCTGCCATACCAAGGGTTGCCCGGCCATCGGACTCCAAAAATGGAGAGCTCAATCACCAAGAGCTATGTCCAAATACAGGAAGGTCATGTGACCAGAACAGTCCTAGGGGAGAGCTTTCTTTTCCCTGAAACTTTGTAGTGGTGGGGGTAGGGGAGAAGGCTGGGTTTAGGGATTGTAAATTGTTATGGGGTTGGGGATGGGGACAGCAGTGTGCCAATCATGAGCTCTCTGATAGTCACTACTTTCTGGGGACAATGAAGTGAAAACAAGCTTCCCTAAATCTGCAGTGGTGTCCTTGACCTGGGAATGGTGCTCTGGCTCTTCAAGGTTGCTTCTCCCCTCCCCTCAGGGCAGTGTCCCAAATTCCCAATAAAATGCAGTAAGAACGATATACTCAAATGTTGGAGGGACAGCCAGTGCCCGAAGAAAAGGAAGTGTTGCGAATTTCACCGTGCAAGAGATGTGTAGACCTCGGCGAAGGTAACTCAGGAATCCCCTGAACTATCCATTACCCTCGTCCCCTACCCCCACTTTCTGCCCACCTGCATTGGCATTGCCAGACCCCTTCCCTAGTTCACTGATAGCTGGTGTCTGGCCAAGAGTCTGGATACATCTTCCACTTGATACAAATCCTGGACTGGTTGGGAGGGGGTTGTTGGAAGTCATGAGTTTCATTTCTTTTCTGTTCATATTTAGGTATGTGATGTGAATAACAGAGTTTTCCTTTATGGGATTTAGTTTTCCCATCTGTAAGAAAGATGTGGGCCAATGATAATAATAATAACAACAACAACAAGTGGGCATTACACCTCATCATCTCTTGGCTACTCTTCTGTGATTCTCTTAGATGCCAAATAGCCAGTGAAGTCCCATCGGATGCCAACATGGTGTCAGGTGATAGAATAGCTATAAAACACAGGCATATGATTTTTATTTCCTGGCTCTCCCCCACTGCCCAGGGCTCTCTGTCTATATAAATCCAAGATGCTGTCCCTAACCACCTTCGACCTCCTTCACTCTTTCCTCTCTGCTCATATCACTGCGCTCTAAAGGAGACCATCAAAGAGTATTCATCCATTCATTCATTTCACAGACATTTATTGGTGCCCCTGACACCCATGACAGGCTCCACTTGCTCAGTGTGTCCGGGGAGCTCGGGAAAGGTTTTCCTGGTAAAGGGATCCACAATTTAAGACCTGAGAGATCTTAAACTGTGACGTCTTAAAATACTTTTTGTACCTCATAGCATTATGCACAAAATAGTTGCTCTATAAATGCTTCTTGAAGTTCAGGATACATTTATTTATTACTGTGAACATTCCTGAATCATCCACTCAGTGCCAAATTATCTGCTAGGAGCTGGTGTACCAAGATGACATAAGGCACAAATCTCATATTCTCATGGGAGAGTCAAAAAATACAAACAAATAATTACACAGAAATGGTACATGTGTGTGCAAGATTGAGAAGCAACCAAGAAAAGCAAGGAGTGAAGCATGGAGCCAGGAAAGACAACATAAAAGAGTTTGATGTCTGAGAAGGGTTTAGAAGAATGAAAAGGAATGTACCTAGTGAGCAAGAGAGGATATTCCAGGCATGAGCAAATGCACGGGGAAGTGCAAGAGCGTCACTCCTCCATGACTTTGCACATGCTGAAATGCTCTCTAGGGAGGCAGGCACCCAAACTGCTCTACTCTGCAATCTCCTTGCAGACATATGCAGTTTGCCACCGTCAGTTGGCCCCTGCACGATGTACACTCAACACTGGTGGTATGATGAGAAAACTGGGGTGTGCTCCAAATTTACCTATGGCGGGTGTGAGGGGAACAATAACAATTTCCAATCTGAATCTATCTGCAAAGACATCTGCAAACAACCATAAAGTAAGTCCCAGGGGTCCTGTCTGTCATGCTCACATGGGCTACTCTGGGAGGTCTTGACGTTGGCTGGTCTATTCCAGGAACTTGGCAAGTTTGGGGCTGACAACCAATCCAATCAGGAGGTAAGAATGCACTTTCAGAGGGGTATGTAGAAGAAAAAGGGGGTGGGGAGGGAAGCAGTAGTCAAAGTTGGCAAGTACGAGATGAATAGGGGTGCAGAGAGAGGTAGCAGAAGTGGTAGAGTGTCCAAGACCAAGGCAGAAGAAGGCCCAGTGAATCAACCCAGTGCTGGGCACCAGAAATCAGCCAGTCACTCCAGGCCTTACTTCTCACCAAACCTCGTCACCAATTCTCTCCCCTTTCCTTCTTAAGGAGATTAGAGCCAGGACAACCACACACTATATTGATTAAACAAGAAACCTTTGAGAGTGAAAGAGGATGCCATTAATTCTTTTTTTCTGGGACAACAAACATAAACTGGGACTCTGTTGGAAAACCAGAACACGAGATCACTCTCTGAGCTCCCAAAGTCACTCCACTTCTGTTTTCTCTGCCTGTGAAAAGATGTCAAAACGATCTTATCTCGAACATGCCCACACCTTTCTTCCCCCTTTCTCAGGCATGTGTCTCTGCTCTCTTTCTCTTAAGCTCTAAGGTCCTGGTAAGACTTACAACCAGGGGAGCAATGGGCAGTGGCAGCTCATCCTGAGCTAATCCCCTGAACTTGTCTCCAAGGCCCCCTTTTCTCTGACTCTTCAGTAAGCTAACAGTAGCCCCACCTTGATTCACTTCGGTCAATGTGACTTTTACTTCTCAGTGAGCCCACACCACCCTGCATGACTCCCTTCTTTCCTATAATGTTTCTAGGGAGCCAAAGCAGAGCGCCACCCAGGATCTCTCCTGTTGCTTCTTCTACCCTAAGCCCTTCCTTTGTTTCACTGTCCCCAGCTTTAATAAACACAGTCTAAAAATCACACACACGCACACAGATCTTATCTCCCTTTTTTCAATTAACAGCAAGATTTAGTTCCTAAGGGAATCAGAGCCCAAACATCTCACCCTTTTCTATCCTGCTATCTTGCAGAGCTGCCACTGTTGATGTGGTCTCTGCGGTTGTCGACATCGCCTTGGCTAAGATAACGTGAGCTGGAACAACTTCCAGGATTTGGGTCATAATTCAGGCTCTCTCCACATGTGCTTGTCTGATGCTCCATATTGGTTCCCCCTAGCCAAATCTCAGCTGCCAAGGCCTTGGCTGTTCTAAACACTAAACCCCAGAATTTGCGTACTCCTTTTCCTCCAGATCAGCTTCTCTTCCAACATAATGTCCTTCAACCTTTGACGCTTTCTCAGTGTGTGACCCTGTCTCTTCAACTTTCAGGGCCCCCATTTATCCTTTAAAAACCTCCAGTTTCCCCTAATAAAGTGCTCTGTGAGGTCTGATATCTCTGAGGCTGAAGAATTCACATCTCCTCCCTGAGTGCAGTTTTCGGAGAAGTCATTGGGTCTCCTAGTGACATCAGTAGAGGGAGAGAGGAGTAGGAAAATCCTGCAGACTGAGAACTCTGGTGACACAGTTGCCCCAGTAAAACTGTTGTAAGATGCATAAGAATGGAACCAGAGCAGATCCATGTTTTATATGGTTTAAAGCTTATAAAGCTAGGGGATTCCTTTTAAAAAAGAATACGCATTAAATGAAGAAGAGAATATTCTTTCAAATGAGAAAGGAAATTGCAACCAATTGCAAATTTTCAAAGCTAACAAATATCACAAATTGCACAAGATCCATACAGATTAATTATTAAGTTTTACATCTATGACAACAATTCAGCAAAACTCAATTTTTGTGAAAAGGTGATTTGGTCTTTTGTTGAACATGGCTAAACAAAAATGATTATATTTTTATTGTAGTTGGGATGCATAAAATAGAAGCATGAATGCATAGACATACTTAATATTTGTAGTTCTACTACAGGTTTGTTCCCTAAAAACACAGGGATTTATGAATTCTCTTTTGTACGATTCCATCAAGAATCCTGGTTGGGGCAAGGTAGGGTGCAGAGGTGCTCCTCTCGGGACCTCAGTTTCCCATCCATAAGTTGAAGGTGGTGGAGTAATGTCAAAGAGTACTTCTAAATTTGAGAAGATAAGACAGCTGAGCCGCCCTAACAAATCTGATAAGCACCTGTGGCTTTTCCAGCCTATCATTGCTTCTCAATCCTTGCTTAGGGTTGACATACATGAGTGACTGGAACAGAATCACCTGTCCTAGGGGCTCATGGACCACAATGGTCCTTGGAAATAGTCAGAGTATGCCCTGTAGTTGACAGTATCTGCTCACCTGCTGTGCTCAGTAATGAGCTCAAAGCCCTTGTGGCTGAGCACAGGGAACTCCATGCCTTATAAGAACCTCAATGAAAGATGCTATATCTCTTTGTTGTCAATTGTTTGCTCATTTCTCTGCTCAAAAGAACCCAGAGGGCACCTTGAGTGGAGTCATTAGGTGTTATTCATAGTGTCATGAAGACCCAAGACCCCCTTGTCTTCCCTCTCCTTCTTATTCTCACCTCAAAGCTTCCTGCAGAACCAGAAATACCTAGAAGAAGCTGTGGGTAGTTTGAAAACTCAGGGAATGTCCAAGCTGAGGGTATTAAGAGAGCTCCACCAGCCCCAATAACTCTCCCCCACCTTTTTACATGTGTACAAATGGAAGCTTCTAGTAGGAAAGATCCAAGATCACACAGCAAATCAATAGTAAAACTGGAGTTGAAATCCAGGTTCAAAGAGTAGCAAGATCCCACATCCTTGTTGGAAATCAGGGTGGCTATGATGGCTACTTGTCTACTTTGTTTTTTAATACTCAGCATCTTAATGTCATTCCTACAGTTGGACAATTCCCTACCATGGAGAGTCTTTGTGTAAGGAAAAACCAGTGTCCCACTATAGAAGCAGGCTCTCACTCTATCAATCAGGGTTTAGTAATGGACACAGAAACCATACTTAGTATTTCAAACAAAAAAAATTAATACTGAGAATTGGTTACATGAGTATTGGCAGGATCCAGACATGAGGAAAGAACTGGGGCTTGAGTAGAAATCAGAGAACATTCTCTCCAAAATAACAGGGTGAAGTTAGACCAGTTCCATGAATAGCAGAAAAAGCTTTGGGCTTGGGCACCTGGTCTCTAGTGCTGCCCCAGACATTAGTCTCTATGTGACATCGAGCAAGTCATTCTCCTCTCTGGGCCCCAGTTACCACACCTGCACATTTGGGAAAAGACAAAGAAAGGATCTTGCCCCCATCCCAGTCTCACCTGGGGCACTTCCTTGGCTCTCATCCTACCTGGTCCCAGTGATGTTGAAAAAGGTACCAGGGGCTTTAGTTATTAGAAAAGTGTGCATCTGTGCAGAGCAATAGGTGATCCAGTAAAACACTGTAGACCACATACCTTCCAGGAAGACCTGGAGTCCAAGCCCTTGTGCTATGTCTGCCTCTCATCAGGTGAGCTGCATGTCAGGAAAATAAATTAACAAGAAAGAAGAACTGAGTTTGTGTAACTGTTATTGAAACCTAGGTTTTGGTCCAGCCAGTGTTGCTCAGTGGTTGAGCATCGACCCCATGCACCAAGAGGTCGCTGGTGTGATTCCCGGCCAGGACACATGCCCAGGTTGTGGGTCTGGTCCCCAGTTGTGGGCATGCGGGAGGCGGCCAATCGATGTTCTCGCTCATCGATGTTTCTGTCTCTCTCTCCCTCTCACTTCCTCACTCTCTAAAAAGTGAATAAAGGAAAAGAAAAAAATTAAAAAACGACAAAAAACCTAGGTTTTGTGTTTGAAGGACAGGTTCCACCCTTTTTCAATGGATGTACACTGTAAAGTCAACAAGTACTGCTATCTGAGCTGTTCTAAGATAGCTCAGACATGAAACAATGTCAGCAGGCCCTGTGAGGAAGAGGAGCACACACTGCAGAATTTTTTAAATACATTTTCTGCCTTTGATTAGGTCAAGGACTTTTTCTGTAGGCAAGTCATCTAAGTGGCTCACCAATACCAGCACATTAAGAACTCAGAGATTCTAGAGTCTTTAAAAACTGAATTAAAAGAAAATGAGCCCTGGCCCATTTGGCTCAGCAGTTAAAGCGTCAGCTTGCAGACCAAAGAGTTGAGGGTTCGTTCCGGTCAAGGGCAAGCACCTCAGTTGCAGTTTGGTCCCCAGCCCTGGTCAGGGTCATGTAGGAGGCAACCAATCGATGTGTCTCTCTCACATCTATGTCTCTCTCTCTCTCTCTCTCTCTCTCTCTCTCTCTTTCTCTCTCTCTCTCTCTTCCCCTCTCCCACTCTATCTGAAAATAAATGGAAAAATATCCTCGAGTGAGGATTTAAAAAAAGAAAAAAGAAAATGAAAGGTCTCAAGGTGACTGATGTATTATAAGTTTAGAATTACTGGTCTAAAACTCTTCTGATTTAATATCACACTCCTGATTAATATCATAACTTCCTTGGGTCTTGGTTTCCTCATCTGTGAAATATGCAAAACAATAAAACCAATGTCATAGAGTTTGTGAAAAGCACACAAGATGAGTTATGTAATATGTGCATAACATACTATTATTAGAATAAATATAAGGGGGGAAGCAGGCAACCCTTTATAATCGCAACCACTCAGATGCAAACCTTATAGGATTACAGCTTCCAGAAAACGGGTCAACCTGGAGCTCCTCACAGTGGGCATTTTTCATGTCATATGAGTAGTTCTAGGCTCCTGAGTTCTACAGACAACTTCTCTCTCCTCTATTTATATTCAAGCTATTTGGGATAGAATGCTAATAATTATCCTCTGCTAAAAATTGTACTTGGATTTCTGAAGACATAAATTTACTCTTAATGTGATCCACCTTATTTTGCTCCACTAGATGTTTAATTTGAATATAAATAAGGTATAAAAATAGAAATAAACTCTCAGTATGTGTATGTTTATGATAAGTGTATTTGTTATATGTATAAGCAAGTCTTCTCTCTAAGTCCCTGTTCCCCTGTTCTGTGAAATGAGGATGATGATATCTATCCCAAGGTCTGTTTATGAGAATGTAATGAGACAAGGCAAAAAATTCCCTGATGTACTGTTGGTGTTGAAGTGACGTTAGTTTTCTTCTCCCTTCTAGAAAAGATAAAGGTTTAGTGGGTTGAGAATCTGAATGAGAAAAGTCTATTCTTTCAAAATCCCACCCATATTTACTTCCTCCATCCCTACACCATCCAAATAAGTGGATCTCAATAAAAAGTAATTTAATTCTTTATACACACATATGGTTGATATAGGGTTAGTACGACTTGATGAGTAAACGTGCTAGATAACTAGCAAGAGCTTCCTGGTAGCTTTTCTAATGTGCTTTTAAAAACCTTACACTTGCCCTCCATCTTCTGGAATGATAGTAACCCCACCACCCAAATCACCCGAGGAAGAGCCAAGTCACTGAGTTGTGGCCAAAGATCCCCCAGGGCAACCCGGGTACAGAGTGCCTGGTTTTCAAAGGCTGATACCACCCACATCCACCCACAAGGCCTGTTCAGCCAAATAAGTACAGGTACACCTCATCAAGCACTGCCTCTCTGCATGAAGTCCTTATCATACTGCTCACGTTGGAAATATATTTTTTTTATTCTCTCCCAAGGACGTTTTCCATTTATCTTCAGATAGAGCAGGAGGGAGAGAGGGAGGAAGAAAGAGAGAGAAATATCGATGTGAGAGAGACACATCGACTGGTTGCCACCCGCAAGACCCCAACGTGGGCTGGGGATGAACCGCAACCGAGGTACATGCCCTTAGCGGGAACCGAACCGGCGACTCTCTGGTCCACGGGCCAACATTCTAACCGCTGAGCCAAACTGGCCAGGGTAGGTTGGAAATATTTTTATAATCAAACAATATTTATATGTTTAACTCTTCTGCAGGGTTTCCTAACCTTGGCACTGTTGACATTTGTGGGCAGATCATCCTTTGTTGTGGGGCTAATTGTAGGATGGTTACGTTAGCAGCATCACTGGCCTCTACCAGTAGGTCCCCGCTACCCCCCAAATTGTGACAATCAAAAATGCCTCTAGACATTGCCAAGTGTCCCTGAGGGGTAGAATTGCCCCATCCCCAGATGAAAATTGCTCTTTGTGTTCAAAGGTCAGTTCTCACTTCCAGGTCAGCTGCTCTAGAAGAGGGAGCCATGTGGGAGCTCTCAGCCAAGAGCACCTGTAGGCAGTCCTGCCTTTACTCTGTCTGAATGGCAAATGCCAGTCTGGTCACTCCCTGGGGGCCTCCTTCTGCCATTATTTTGGTTTCTGATGAATAGATTTGACCACCCAAAAGAGCTAAGGAAAGAGATACCAGGAATAATCCTGGTGGACCCACCAAAGGGCAAAAGAAGATGTATCACAGAGATGTTGAAATGCAGGCTTCAGAGGAATCTTCAAGAAAATAAAGGCATACCCTGGTTGGTTTGGCTCAGCGGTTGGAGCATTGGCCTGCGGACCAGAGAGTCCCGGGTTTGGTTCCCACTATGGGCACGTACCAAAAAATAAAATAAAATAAAATAAAATAAAGGCAGAGGAAGTAGTAAAGATGAGCAGGTGATGAGTGGGTTGACCAACCATTGTGTGAACTATAGTTTGGAGAAGCAATGTCCAAGGAATGAGTATCATCATGGCTAAAGGGGATTTAAAGGGAAAGAAGGAAGAGTTACTACTAATGTGCAAAGATGGGTAACACATTTCTGCAGAGAATGAGTATGGTTCTGATCTGGTTTGCACTCCCATTTCCAAAAAGATCGTCATACACACATAAGTCTGCAAATGGCATGTGTCTGTGTGTGCATTTATAATGTATGAAGCATTTGTATATTCATTGAACACTTGTGCAGTCCTGGGACGTATGTTAAATCAGCATAATTAATCTCAATTTATAGATGAGAAAACTGAGGCTCAGAGAGATCACATGGCTTGCCCTAGGTCAAGAGCACCTGAACACAAAAGCACAACCTTAGACTTCATATCCGAGACTCTAAATCCCACTAAAACATGTCAGCGTTGTCTTCAAAAGAATCAGATTTCTAGAGGATCTGGGAAAGGAGGGTGGTGGGTAATGTGCTGGTTGCTCGCAATTGAGGTGTCTGGAGACAGAATGATTCTCTAAACCAAATAAAGTTAGGCCCCTCTTCTACACAACAATGTGTGTGTTGCTCTCATAACTCCCTAGGAGACCTCAGATGTGAGGGAGGCAGCACCTAAAATTATGCCTGGCACACTGTAGGAACTCAATAAATGTTTGTTGAAAGAATGAGTAATACAAGGGCGTGGGAGCTGAACAGAGGACGGTCCCAACCCTAGCTCTGAAACTCACTATCCATGTGATAAAGGTCAAGGTAGTTGAACCTCTCTTCATCCACAAAGTGGTTTTATTATTTTTACAGCGGCTTCCACCCGGAAGTGTAATAAGGTGGCCTTGGATAAAAGCTAAAGATCAGATAAGACCAAAGGAAAAAGGCAGAGACATTCTTTGGCTGGACGCTCTGTTCCAGGGGTGGCCCAAACTCATGATTAGCAGGAGTTAGGGGTGAATGAGCTGAATGTGAGGCCAGGCTCCTCCCCATTGTTCTCCTTTCTCCCTAAAATGCCAATCCTGGCTGGGCCACTGGCTGGGTGGCACCATGCAGCACCGGGTCTCTCTCCCATTTTTCCTGCTTCTCACCTTTAGCCAAGAGATTCTATCAGCAGTAGGAACAGGTGGGTATGGAAGTGGGAGCTCCAAGAGCAACTTGGAGGGGGGTTGGCAGTCCCAAGAGAATCTGTTCTTTATCTCATAGGGTAGGGAGTCAATTCAATTCACGTCATCAAATATACATGTTGGGCACGTATGATATGCCAGGTACTGTTGTAGGTGGTAAGGCTAAAGTAATGAGTGAAACAAAGAACGCGCCTTTATGGAATTCATTTTCCAGTGGGAGAGAGACAGACAATACATGATACACAGAATAGATGGTAAACGTACTATAGAAAAGAGAAAAAGTAAAAAAAAGAAAGAAAGAAAAATAAGGAAAGAAAAAGTAGAGCAGGGTAAAGGGGATTCAAAGTCTGGGGTGGGGCTGGTTGTGAGCAAGGTAAGATTGAGAAGGGGAGATATGAGCCTAAATTTGAAGGTAAGGGACTTAGCCAGGTCAGATCTATGTGTAGAAAAAGGGTCCTTTCTGGTCTACTTTCTTTGCTGAAGCTTAAAATCTGCAAATGGAATTGAGGAGATGAAATGCAGTATATCCAGAATAATCCATTAGAAATAAGGACAGTTAGTCCTGGCCAATTTGGCTCAGTGGTTAGAGCGTCGGCCTGCAGACCAAAGAGCCTCGGGTTCGATTCCGGCCAAGGGCACGTACCCCGGTTGCGGTTCGTCCCTGGCCCTGGTTGGGGTCGTGCAGGGGGCAACGAGTCGATATCTCTTGCACGTAGATCTCTCTCTCTCTCTCTCTCTCTCTCTCTCTCTTTCTCTCTCTCTGTTTCCCCCCTCCACTCTATCTAAAGAAAAATGTCCTTGGGTGAGGATTAAAATAATAATAATAATAATAAAAGAAATAAAGACAGTTAGCAGTAGTTGCCAAAATTTTTGAGCAGCTAGTAAGATTCCTTTTTCCAAAAACACACCTTATAACACATGATTATAAAAATAATATCTATAGTCATGGCCGATTTGGCAGTGGTTAGAACGTGGGCCCGCGGACCAGAGAGTCCTGGGTTCGGTTTCCGTGAAGGGCATGTATCTCGGTTGCAGTTGGTTCCCGGCCCCAGTTGGGGTCGTGTGGGTGGCAACCACTCAATGTGTCTCTCTCACATTGCTGTTTCTCTCTCTTTCTTCCTCCCTCTCTCCCTCCCACTCTATCTGAAATAATAATGATAATAATAATAATAATAATAATAATAATAATACCTACATACTTTGTAGAAAATTTAAAATACAAAAGTGTAAGGGAGGAGGTAGAAATTTATCAAAATCTTACCTACGAGGTATTATCACTGTTAATATGTTGGTGAGCAATTTTTACACATAGCTCTCTGCATGTATATACATGTATGAAGCTATAGATTATAGATTCTTATATATAAATAGGATATTTTTTTCCCTTTACTGATTTTTAGAGAGAGAGGAAGGGAGAGGGAGAGAGAGATGGAAACATTGATGAGAGAGAACATCGATTGGCCTCCTCCTGCATGCCCCCCACTGGGGATCAGGCCCACAACCTGGGCATATGTCCTGACTAGGAATCGAACCAGCGACCTCTTGGTACATGGGTTGATGCTCAACCACTGAGCCACACTGGCTAGACTATAAATAGGATATTAAATCTCCCAATAATCCTACAGGCCAGTGATTCTTAAAGTCTGTCTCCTGGTCCAGAAGTAGCAGCATCACCTGAGAACTTAACTAATTCCCAGTCCTTCTGAATCAGAGACTCTGGGGCTGGTTCTCATAATCTGCATTTTAACAAGCCCTTGAGTGTGATTCTGATGTACACTCAAATTTAAGAACCTCTGCTACAAGGAAGAAGAATGTAGTGGTCAACAGGATGGGCACACCTGGAGTCAGCTACCTGGGTTCAGGTCCTGGCTCCACCACTTATAAACTCCATTCCTTGAGAACATTATTTAGCCTCTCTAACCTCCAGTTTCTTCTTCTATAAAATAAGGTGAATGATCTTATTTATGTTATTGACCAACTGCTCTGATGCATGTAAAACTTTCGGTATAACTTAGCTGTTTACATATTCTTATCTTAGAACTACTCAATTAGAAAAATGCCATGTAACAAAACTTGTGAAATGCAGCTAAAGTGGTTCTTAGAGGAAAATTTGTAGCCTTAAGTGTTTATATTAGGGGAAAATATGTTGTAAGTCACCCTGGCCAGTTTGGGTCATTGGTTAGAGTGTCAGCCCATGGACTGAAGGGTTACAGGTCCAGTTCTGGTCAAGGGTACATACCTGGGTTGCAGGTTCAATCCTCAGCCCTGGCTAGGGTTGTGTGGAAGGCAACCAATCGATGTGTCTCTCTCACATCGATGTTTTTCTCTCTCTCTATTTTTCTCCCTCCCTTCCATTCTCTCTTAAAATATTAATGGAAAAATATCTTCAGATGAAGATTAAAAAAAGTTGTAAGTCAATTAGCCAAGCATAGCACTCAAGACCTTAGAGAAGAACAACAGAGAACCACTCTCCCCAAAGAAAACAAAAATAATAAAAACAGAAAACAAGATAAATAGGAATAACAATGAAAACTATTAGTTGGAGAAGGGGCAGTGAAAAAATAGGTTCTTGTAAAGGATTAGCACAGTTTCTTTCATACTCAGAATATACACACACATACCTATGCTCACATAGGCACACACACACAGAAGGTATTATCATCCTAATTATATAAAAAAGGAAACAGGTCAAGTAATTTTCCTTTGGTTTAATGAAATGGAGGAGCAGAGAGGCAAGAAGGAGAAAATTAAAAAGTCAAGTGGAACTCCAGCTCCTGCAAAGCCTCTTGTAAGGGTCCAGGGGGTGAGGCTGCTGTGACTGAGATGTCTCAGGAACATTGCAACATGCCCCACACCACTTCCCACTTGACTGGACAAACTAGTCTGCCCCTTTCCCATTATCCTTCACCCTCAGTGTTAGCCATACAGGGTGGAAGATAAGACAGAGCCTGAACCTTTTCCTCTGCCTAGCCTGATGTCTGAAAGTTCACCACAGGAGTGGTCATCCATTCATCCATCCATTCATTCTACAACAACAAATATGGATTGAGAACCTGCAAGCCTGTGCAGCCTGACCATCCTAGGCTTGATTCTTGGCACTACCACTTTCTAGCATGACATTAGGAAAGGAATTTCACCTCTCTCTCCTTAATTTTTTCATGTAAAGATATTAGTCCTAATATCTACATTGAGTACTAAGTGTTAAGGATAAAACCTTTCACATAAAATGAGACTACAAAGAAACGTGCAACCCCGCCTCAGAGGATCTCATGGGTTTCTCTTCTATGAACAAATATTTAATGAGAACTGAGAGCTAGGCCTGTGTTAGGCATGTAGACTGTGGAAATGAGTAGGGTGAGATCCCTTTCTTGGTCAAGGAAGGGAAAGAGTGATTGAGAGCAGCTATTATTTATTGATGTTTTTCTATTTATCAATGCTTTCCATAGATTATCTCTAAGCCTTCAGTAAGCCTAAAGTGTGACTATGATATCCCCATTTTACATGAAGGAAATTGAGTGCCAAAGATATAGGTGATTTGTCTAATATCACACAGCTAGAAATTTGAATCAGCTTTGAACCTCACTGTCAGATCCCGTCAGTCCTCCTTCATGCAGGATACCTACTCTAGAATGATTATGAGGGAAGTAGAAGCCTGGGAGAGCTTATTCATCCAATCCTAGAAAATCAGATCTGAAAGGATGCTCAGAGATGGTGGAGTTCCACTCCCTAATTTTACAGATGAAGAAATGGAGATTTGGAGAAGTTAAGTTGATACAATATCACACAGTTGTGTGTGGATTTGAATTCACTAGAGCTGGATTCTCAAGTCTGGGATTTTTAGCACAGCTGGCTGCAAACCTCACTCTCTGTATAGATGGATAAGGCCATGGCTGGGTGGGCCAGGTGGGCTGATGGGAAGAGGTACAAAGCTCAGCTACTGTGGACAGCCTCATAGCTGTGCCCACAGCCATCCCAGCCCCTGGCATATGGGGCTTACAATGAAAGGTGATAAGATAGGCATCTCTCAAACACTTTCTCTCTTTAGGCCGAAGGACTTACTATCAGGCTATCTCCAAAGACGTTTGCAAACTTCCTGTGGAAAAGGGCTCTTGTACAGCCAAAATCCAGCGATGGTTTTACAACATGAAAACTCATGAATGTGAGATATTTTACTACGGAGGCTGTGATGGCAATGGGAACAACTTTGTGAAGAAAGACATATGTACGAAAGTCTGCCAGAATGTCTGATTTCCTAATAAGAGCCCTGCCCTCCTTGGAGTCAGGATTGCTCTGCGGCAATAAAAGGTGTTTTTGTGAACAAGAGATGCATTTCTCCACCCCAAATGTATTCTCCTTGTTGTGTTCTTAAAATCACTCATCTCTGCATCTGAAATTCTATAAATATTGCCAAAATCTCAATACCTTCCTTTTTACATACATACATATATACATACACACTGGGGAAATCAAGAGTTAACAGTCATTCACACTTGGTTTGAATTTCTACTTAGCCCATTAGAGAGTAAAGGTTTTGGAGGAGAAGGGGGTGACTCTGAACCCCAAGCATGGTATTAGAAGGGTCTACATTGGACAAGTAAAGGATTTCTGGATCCTGTGAAACAAGAAAAGGGAACCATGGAAACCAGAGTTGAAAGGGAAATGGGGGAGGAACGAGATATTAAGGCCATTTTAAATTTAAAAATTAGTGAAACTTGATGAAAGCCTTGATCTTCTAAGGCTACACCACATCTTCCTGCCATGGGCTAAATGGGGAGGGCAGTGAAGGGCCCTGGTCCTGCAGTCCCTTGATTTGCCTTAAGCGACACCAATTATTACAACTTGGAGGGGAAGGAGAAAACATGGGGATCATCCGTGCAGTTATCTCAGTTAAGAGGGGAAAATGGAGGACCAAAGATGGGCAGGGACTTCTCTAAAATCACAGGGTAGGAATGAAACAGAGTCATTAGTAATCCAAGAAAAAGTCCTTTTCCTCTGCATTTCAATGCCCACCCTGTAACTTTCTCAAACCAGGGATTTATTTTTCAGAGTTAAGGTTTTAAACTATGCGAGAAGGTAGTGAGTCTCATCACCTCTGAATTATAGAAGAGAGAAAGGAAAGAAGAAAGATAGGAAGGAAGGGAGAGAGGATGGGAGGAATGAGGGGAGGGAGAGGGAGGGGCCCCAAGCTCTGCTCAGAATGGGTGGGTTAACGTAAGGCCTAAGGGTAACCCCCTCTTGGGAGTAGGATATTCTACCACAGTGACATAGTAAACCCTAGCATAGGACATTTAACTAAAACTCAGAGGAGAGAGCTCAAAATCTCCTAAGAAGCTTACCCTCTACCCCACCATGCCCCCAGGCTCAGAATGTAAAAGGAACACAGTACCCACCCCTCACACTGTAGCTAGAGAGACAGGAAGCCAAAAAAGAGCTCAAAAAGGATAGAATTAGAAAACCATTGTTTACTAACCATTAAATAATCATTACTTCAGGCAAGAATCACCAGTGCATGCTAAACCTAGTGAGTACAATTTTGAGAATAAGATACTTACAGAGTCTCAAAGTGTCTCCCCACAGACAATTACTCATCACAAAGGGGGGAATAGGAACTTTACAGTGAAGAATGCTGGCAGAATCCACCTTACTCAAGTAATGAAAGTTAACATCACTAGTAATCAAACAAATTAACATCATGTGACTAAAAACACAATATCATTTCTGTAAAGCATAAATCCAATCATGAGAAAATATCAGATAAGCTCAATGAAGAGACATTCCATAAAATCACTGACCTATAATCTTCCAAAATGTTATGAAAAACCAAAAAAAAAACAAAACAAAAAAAAGATCATGGGATTTTTGCATATAGAGGAGATTAAAGAGACATGACTATTGAATGCAATGCAGGATTTTCTTTTGCTGTAAAGGAAGTCATGCAAACAATTAGTGAAATGGACTTCCAGGTGGTGTGGGTAAATACGGTACTCGCCTCCTCCCACAACCACATCAAAATTACAACTAAACTACAGAACAAACACCCTTCAGAACCACCAGCAATCGAGCTGAATGGAAGTCTTACAACTACGAAATTAAAGCAGCTACACTAAGACTGGTAGGAAGGGTGGAGGCGCGGACAGGCTGGTCCCACACCCACGTGTGGCAGATAAAAATCAGGAGAGATACCTGGGCTGTGAAGGTCCTCCCTGAGGAGTGAGGGGTCCGGGTCCCACACCAGGTCCCCAGCTCAGGGTTCCAGTGCCAGGAAGAGAAGTCCCCATAACTTCTGGCTGTAAAAACCAGTGGGAACTGAGGCTGAGGGAGGCTGAGGCTGAGGGAGGCTGAGGCTTCTAGAGTCCTAGGCAGTTCCTCTTAAAGGGCCCACATGTGGACTTACTCAGACCCGCTCCCTCTGAGCTCCAGCATGGATGGGAGACAGCTTGAAAGGCACCAGTGACATATGGGGAAGAACTGAGCTGTTTGGCATTGGAGCGAGGGCTGGAGAGGCAGCTTTCTCGTGGACAGACGTGCTGTTGTAACGTGTCAGCGAGATAACAGAGACGCACGGCCGAATTGTAAAGGAGCACTTTATTACACCAGTGGGCTGTTACACCGGCGGGCTGGGGGGGTACAGCTTCCCAAATCCTCAGCCCCGAGCCTTCTTTGTTGCCCGCTTTTAAAGGCACAGACTACAGAAAAAAAACTACATTCTCTTGGCGCCGCTTTTGGCACCGTTAAGGGGGCTGATACATAGAAGGGGGGAGAAGAGCAGGGTAACTATTAATCTCTTTTTTCTCATGATTTCTCTGAGTTTCCCAAGGCCATCCTCAACCCCTTATCTTTACAGTTTTCTTTGGGTGTCTCAAGGCCCTTATGTTTACAGAAAAGAAACTGCCAGGGTGTGTACGTGCAGTAACTGAGGGTCAGAATGGAGTTATTACAGTGCTATCAGAGACATTTGTTCCTTCGGTGAGCCCTTCCCTGGGCCGGCAGACACAGCCATAACTGGGACTCCAGCAAGCTGGCTCACACTGTTTGCCCCGCCCTGGTGATTCCCTGAGGCCCTGCCCCACCGAACTTTCAGGCCCACCCAAGCTGTTGCCAGTTACTCTACCATAGGATTGGACTGTCTTGGATCCTGCTTCAGCTTTTCCTAAATTCTTTCAAACAAGCAGCATTTGGTCTCAACTAGCCCTATACCTCACACTAAGTAATACATAGAAACAAATACAGGGAGGCTGCCAAATGAGGAGAAAAAGAAACAGGTCCCAAATGAAAGAACAGAACAAAACTCCAGGAAAAGAACTAAGTGAATGGATTTAAGCAACCTAACAGATGAAGAGTTCAAAGTACTGCTTATAAGGATGCTCAATGGATTTAGTGAGAACCACAGTGAACTTAGTGAGGGCCTCAAGAGCATAAAAAAGGACCAGTCAGAAATGATGGAATCACAGTGAGAAATGAAGGAGGCACTAACTGAAATAAAGAATAGTTTACACAGATTCAATAGTAGAGTAGGTAAATCCAAGAAGCAAACTATCGATTTGGAATATAAAGAAGCAAAAAACACCCAATCAAAACAGCAAAAAGAAAAAAGAATCCAAAAAAAATGAGGATAGTGTAAGGAGCCTCTGGGACAACTTCAAGCGTGCCAACAATCACATCTTGGGGGTGCCAGAAGGAGAAGAGAGAGAACAAGAAATCGAAAACCTATTTGAAACAATAATGGCAGAAAACTTCCCGAACTTGATGAAGGAAACAGACATACAAGTCCAGGAAGCACAGAGAGTCCCAAACAAGATGAACCCCAAGAGGCCCACACCAAGACACATCATCATCAAAATGCAAAAGGTTCAGGACAAAGAGATAATTTTAAAAGCAGCAAGAGAAAAGCAGTTAGTTACCTACAAGGGAGTTCCCATCAGACTGTCAGCTGATTTCTCAAAAGAAACATTGCAGGCCAGAAGGGATTGGCAAGAAATATTCAGAGTGATGAAAAGCAAGAACCCACAACCAAGATTACTCTATCCTGCAAAGCTGTCATTTGGAATCGATGGCCGTATAAAGAGTTTCCCAGACAAGGAAAAGCTATAGGAGTTCATCACCACCAAACCATTATTATATGAAATGTTGAAGGGTCTTCTTGAAGAAAAAGATAAAAAAATATGAACAAACAAAATGGCAATAAATACATATCTATCAACAATTGAATCTACAAACAAAATGAACAAGCAGGACAGAAACATTCTCATAGATACAGAGAACTTTTGTTGGGTACCAGATGGGTGGGGGCTGGGGGGATGGGTGAAAAAAGTGAAGGGATTAAGAAGTACAAGTTGCTTGTTAGTCTGACAAACCTCAAAGGGAAGGGGGGTTGGGAGTGGGAAAAAATAAACCAAAGAACTTATGTGTATATATGCATAACCAATGGACACAGACAACAGTGTGGGGAAAGGCAGGAGGGGGGCAGGAGTGGGGCAATGGGGGAAAAATATGGAACATCTGTAATACATTCAACAATAAAGATAAGTTAAAAAAGAAAAGAAAAGAAAAGGATAGAACAACCAGAAATTCTGAATTTTGGAGTCCTTGTGTGAGGGACAGCAGAGGGTGTTAGAGGCAGGGGCAGAAGAAACCAAGTTCCCAGGGCTTCTCAGAGGATGCTGTCTGGGTTGCCTGTTTAGCAGCCCCATTCCTCGCAAAGGCCATGGCTTCCTGACTCCTGCATGTGGTCCTCCTTGGGCTTCCCAGCTCTGGCAAGGGCACCATGTGTCAGAGGATTGCCCATAACTTTGGCCTCCAGCATCTCTCCAGTGGCCACTTTTTGCAGGAGAACATCAAGGCCATCAACGCCAATAAGGCCAACACAGCAGTTGGCAATATGTGAGACGAGTGCATAGAGAAAGGACTTTGGGTTCCACATCATGTGATCATACACCTAATGATGTTTGAGCTGGAAAAGAGGTGTGATCAGCACTGGCTACTAGGTAGTTTTCCTGGGACATGAGTTCAGGCTGAAGCCCTGGACAGAATCTATGACCTGGATCTTTGAACATTTGATTTGAAACCCTCAAAGATAGTCTCAGCCAATGCTGGATCCACCATTTTAACAGGTGGGTGTATAACCTAGACTTCAATCCACCTCACTCATCTTTCTTCTACTTATCCAGCTGCCCATCTTAAATCCAGTATTTCTTCCATATGTCTATTATCTATCTATTTATCTTCACACGCACCTAACTTTAATAAACATCAACATAATTCATCATTTCCATACCCACCGCCCCTCCATCTACCTACCAATCATCAACTACCTTTCATTCAAACAGCTTCCATCAATAGGTCCATTCATTCCATGTGTCTACAATTCATTTCTTCTCTCAGGAATAATGACAACTTCTTTTATGCATCCATGCTTCATATAATCTCTTTTCAGACATTCTGGAATAAAAGAATTCAGCTTCTGCTATTTTTATTAGACTGGTTTTTTTTACAACTGTTTTCTCCCTTCCTAGGCTATTAATACAGGTAGTTATTACTTTGTCCCTTTGAAATTCCTTTCTAAGAGTTGAGTGCTAGGCAACACTGTTGAATCACCTCATGCTCCAAAAACTGGTCAATGGGATTGATGATATCACTAGTGAACCTTTGGCCCAGCAGGATGATAAACCTGAGGCAGTCGCTGCCAGGCTAAGACAGTACAAGGATGTGGCAAAACCAGTCATTGAACTATACAAGAGCCGAGGAGTGCTCCACCAGTTTTCTGAAATGGAGACTAACAAAATCTGGCCCTATGTTTACATGCTTTTCCTAATAAGATCACACTATTCAGTCCAAAGCAGCATACTGAGCCCATCCAGTGAAGAACCAGGAAGATGTGGTCATTCTTTCGATTGTATGTGTAGTTTTGGTGCCATATCCCAATTAGAAGCTGGCTGAGATAGCTTGCAGCGTCTTTTCTAGTTTAAATGGTGAACTGATATGAAAACTAATGAGTAGATAAAGAGTTAATGAAGAGCCCTGGCTGGTTTGGCTCAGCAGTTAGAGCATGGGCCCTGCAGATCAATGAGTCGCAGGTTTGATTCCGGTCAAGGGCAGGTGCCTCGGTTGCGATTCGTCCCTGGCCGTGATTGGGGTCGTGTGGGAGACAACCACTTGATGTGTCCCTCTCATGTTGATGTTTCTCTCTCTCTCTCTCTCTCTCTCTCTCTCTCTCTCTCTCTCTCTCTCTCTCTCTCTTTCTGTCTCTCTCTCTGTCTCTCTTCGTCTCTCTCTCTTTCCCACTCTATCTGAACAAAAATGGAAAAATATCCTCGGGTGAGGATTTAAAAAAACAAAAACAGAGTTAACGAAGAGGCTCTTAACTGCCTTTCAAAAGAACAGTTACCTACGCATGTTGAAGATATCTCTGCACCTGTGTCAAGCCATTCACAAGAAAATAAGTACAAGCTGGATTTCAAACTGTGTATAACCCAAACTAGCTGATTTGACAGTCATGTTGTTGCCATAGTAGCCATGATGGTGGTGGACTGTGGGTCTCCCCATCCCCTAAAGGTTATTGAACCACAGCACCCACAGGCCTGAGAATACCAAGGGCTGTAGCCTGGGCTTTGTCCCATGTTCTCTGTTATGTGCCCCCTGGTGACAATTAGGTTGAAATCAATTGCTCTCAGTCGTTGCTTCTCTGACTTTGAGTGACTATGTCCACAATTCATTTTTTTCTCTTAGAAGTGATATGTTCTTTTCTGCTCCATAGAATCTCTTCTCTTCAGACATTCTGGAATGAAAGGATGACCTCTGCTATTTTTATTAGACTGTATTTTTTTTTTTTTTTACATCTGTTTTCTTCCTTCCTAGGCTGTTTAGTAATGCAGATAATTACTGCGTTTGTTCCTCTGAAATTCCTTTCTAAGGGCTGAGCGCTAGGGGACGATGTTGAATCACTTGATGCTCCAGGGACCTGAGCTCTGCAGAAGGTCTGGTTTGATTCACCTGGGTGAATACCATTGCTTTCTTTTTTGTGAAAACATAAAATCCACAGAGTCTTTTGGAAATCCTTAAAAAATAAGAAATATGCAGCTACATGAATGTGAAAAGATCCTATCTTATGTATAGATGTAATACGACCATATGGAATTACTGGACTAAAATAATAGTTTAGCTTTTTATTCAAGATTTTTTAAAGTTGTATTTTGAAAATGTTACTAATTGTTGATGCTGACAGCATTTTTCAGGGGCAAACATATAATCAATAATTGTGAGTGACCCAAGCATATAATAAATAATTGGTAAAGAGAATGGAGCCCATGGAATTGAGGGAACATGTCACACTGGCTGTGTCTAGCCTAAGTATGACAGCTTTACAATTATGTGAAAACAAAATCTTAATTTTTTTCTCTTCCAAAGATTCTACAGGGTGGCCATAAAGTCTAGAATTATAGATAATACTATTTTGTCATTCATTATAATGTAATAGCAATAAATCATTTGTTAAGGATTTGCTTGGTTTCCAGACTTGGTGGCCACCTTGTATAATTCTTGCTCTCCTCTGGGAAGGACAACCTTAAAAATAAACATCCCTCTGCAAGGATTGTGATTATCCCCAGTGAGGGTCCTTTATTATTTCTGGAGGTGACTACAGTGTAATCATGGCCTTTGGAGTTTTAGGGAGAGGTGTAGCATAGAGGAAATGGCCTGATCCCCGATTCCAAACTCTACTCCTCCATCCTTCCCTCTATCCAGCAAAATGGACAGTTACAGTCAATGCCAGGGATGCTCAGTGTGTGTCAACAGATTTGCTGTTTCTGAGATTGCCCAGCGAATGAGGGGCCTTTGCTAGGTGAGACCAATAAAAGACAAACGCCTTTGCCAAGGTCTTTGAAAGATGATGCTTGCTTCATGTTCAGCTGCCTAAAAAAATCTGTTTTTGGTTTTCTTCAACAAACTCCTTCAATGATTCCGTAAAAAATTAAAATTAAAAAAAATATTTTGACAAAAGTAAAATTCAATGGACAGCTTTTCCTGATTTTCCTTCTACCGCCACACATGTGGTTCCTTCACAGTTACACAGAGTAGCTTGTTTGGTCTCTGAGATTCCCACGTGTCCTCCCAACCTGCCCTCCTCACCAGCTCTGAATTCGTTTTGCTTTCCATTATCCTGACAGGCTTCCTACTTATTAGAACTTGAAAATGTTGCTGTGTTTAATGCCTGTTAACATTAAGGCAAACAAAATAGGTATCATCTGTAGAAGGCCTACTGAGTGACATGTACAGTTTTAGGACCTTCATAAATCTCTCATTTCGTCTTTCAAGCATCCTATGAGATAGGTGTGATCTCACATCTAGAAAGAAGGCAAGGTCAGAGACATGGAGCGTCTTGCCCAGGCTCCTGCTGCCAGTAAACAACGTAGCCAGGACTCACACTCAGGTTTTCCTGGCCCTGCAACCTGAGTTTCTCCTGAATGTTACCTACCTGTTTCCTGTCCCAAGCAACCCAGGGCGCAAGGCTGCTTGGTTTTGCTTGTATTTAGCAGAGTTCCCAATGGTGACATTCCCCTTTGTATGAGACTGTTCTTACTTTTCCCTTTGCTTAAGCAAAGGAAGCTGCTAGAAAATATCTGAACCCTTGATCCTCCTCCGTATATAAATAAAACTCATTTCTCGGACTTCCGGTCAAGATGGCGGCGTAGGTAAACGCGGGATCACGTCGTCCCACAACCACATCGAAGTTACAACTAAATTATAGAACAACCATCATTCAAAACTGCCTGAAATCAAGCTGAATGGGAGTCCTACAACTACGAAATTAAAGAAGAAGCCGCATGGAGACTGGTAGGAGGGACGGAGGCGCAAAGGGCTGGTCCCACAACCACGGGTGGCGGATAAAAATTAGGAGGGACACCTTGGCTGGGAAGGTCCTCCCTGAGTACTGAGGGGTCCCCGTCCCACACCAGGTGCCCAGCTCAGGGTTCCAGTGCCAGGAAGAGAAGTCCCCATAACTTCTGGCTGGAAAACCAGCGGGAACTGAGGCCGAGGCGGCTGGAGCCCCCGGCAGCTCCTCTTAAAGGGCCCGCGCACGGACTTACTCGGACTCCCACCCACCAGGCTCCAGCGTGGGGGAGGCAGCTTGAAAGGCATCAGAATCATATGTGGAAGAACTGAGCTGTTTGGCATTGGAGCAAGGGCTGGAGAGGCAGCTTTCTCATGGACAGACGTGCTATCAGAGGCTTTTGTTCCTTTGGTGAGCCCTTCCCTGGGCAGGCAGATGCCGCCATATCTGGGACTCCAGCTACCTGGCTCACACTGATTGCCCCACCCTGGTGGTTTCCTGAGGCCCTGCCCCACCGAACTTTCAGGCCCACCCAAGCTGTTGCCAGTTGCTTTACCATGGGATTGGCCTGTCTTGGATCCTGCTTCAGCTTTTCCTAAATTCTTTCAAACAAGCAGCATCTGGTCTCAGCTAGCCCCACAACTCTCGCTAAGTAATACATAGAAACAAACACAGGGAGGCAGCCAAAATGAGGAGACAAAAAAACAGGTCCCAAATGAAAGAACAGAACAAAACTCCAGGAAAAGAACTAAGTGAAATGGAGTTAAGCAACCTAACAGATACAGAGTTCAAAATACTGCTTATAAGGATGTTCAATGGACTTAGTGAGAACCTCAGTGAACTTAGTGAGGGCCTCAAGAGCATAAAAAAGGACCAGTCAGAAATGAAAGATGCACTAACTGAAATAAAGAATAGTTTATACAGATGCAATAGTAGAGTAGGTAAATCCAAGAAGCAAACCATTGATTTGGAATATAAGGAAGCAAAAAACACCCAATCAGAACAGCAAAAAGAAAAAAGAATCAAAAAAAAAATGAGGATAGTGTAAGGAGCCTCTGGGACAATTTCAAGCATGCCAACATTCGCAACTTGGGGGTGCCAGAAGGAGAAGAGAGAGAACAAGAAATCGAAAACCTATTTGAAACAATAATGGCAGAAAACTTCCCGAACTTGATAAAGGAAACAGACATACAAGTCCAGGAAGCACAGAGAGTCCCAAACAAGATGAACCCCAAGAAGCCCACACCAAGACACATCATCATCAAAATGCAAAAGGTTCAAGATAAAGAGAGAATCTTAAAAGCAGCAAGAGAAAAGCAGTTAGTTACCTACAAGAGAGTTCCCATCAGACTGTCAGCTGATTTCTCAAAAGAAACATTGCAGGCCAGAAGGGAGTGGCAAGAATTATTCAGAGTGATGAATAGCAAGAACCTACAACCAAGATTACGCTATCCTGCAAAGCTGTCATTTAGAATCGATGGTCATATAAAGAGTTTCCCAGACAAGGAAAAGCTAAAGGAGTTCATCACCACCAAACCATTATTATATGAAATGTTGAAGGGTCTTCTTGAAGAAAAAGATAAATAAATATGAACAAACAAAATGGCAATAAATACATATCTATCAACAATTAAATCTACAAATAAATGAACAAGCAGAACAGAAAGAAACATTCTCATAGATACAGAGAACTTTTGTTGGTTACCAGATGGGTAGGGGCTGGGGGGATGGATGAAAAAGGTGAAGGGATTAAGAAGTACAAATTGCTTGTTAGTCTGACAAACCTCAAAGGGAAGGGGGGTTGGAGGGTGGGAAGAAATAAACCAAAGAACTTATGTGTATATATGCATAACCAATGGACACAGACAACAGTGTGGGGAAAGGGAGGAGGGGGGCAGGAATGGGGAGGAGGGGGACAATGGGGGAAAAATGAGGAACATCTGTAATACATTCAACAATAAAGATAAGTTAAAAAAAACAAACTCATTTATCAATAAAATGAAAGACTGTCAAAGTAGGCTGGTATGGGACCAGGCTTATCAGTAGAGGAGCCAAGCTCACGTTCCTCATGTCTCTCGGTGCCCATGGTGTTGTGCCCCTGACGGGACCATTACCCTGGGCCACCCTCAGCCATGGTGCTCACACGTAGGTCTGGGCTCCTGGGAGCACTCCAGATACTACTGACTTTTCTTTCCTGAGATCAGAACACATCACTCCCTCTCTGCTACCCCCAAATAACGCCCTGATAATAAACTGATTCTTCCTAAAGTTCTGGCAGGTGATTGAGCTCCTAACACAGGGTAGCCCCTGACTTTATACCTTCTCCCTGTGTGACATTACACATCAGCATGATTCTGAATGGCCAAGCCATGCCCTGGCCTGCCCTCTGATGTGGTGGCACTGCTTGTCATTCACAGTTCTGGTTGAACCAGGGAGACTGGCTTCCTGTCTTATCCTCCTCCCTTAGGGTCACTCCCCGTCACTCTACAGCAGCCAAGCTCCCAGGAGCTCCAGTGTCACCCAGGTGTGCCCCCCTCTATGGTAGGTAAGGGAAAAGGTTGGAGTAGCAATAGGTGACAGAGGTACTGCTGTGGCTTTTCTGGCCACTTACAATGTTGTTGAGACAAGATAATGTTTGATAGAAAGATGCCTGTGCAAACCCATAAATAGGGCTTTGATAAAGCTGAGTTTGCCCTGGCCGGTGTGGCTCAGCGGTTAGAGCGTTGGCCCATGGACCAGAGAGTCCCGGGTTCAGTTCCAGCTAAGGGCAGGTACCTCGGTTGCAGTTTGTCCCTGGCCCTGGTTGGGGTCCTGTGTGTGGCAGCCACTCAAAGTGTCTCTCTCACATCGATGTTTCTTTCTCTCTCTTCCTCCCTCTCTTCCTCCTGCTCTGTCTGAAGATAAATGCAAAAATGTCCTCAGGTGAGAAATAAAAAAAGCTGAGCTCACTGGAACCTGAGCTTAATATTTGGCTTTAGCTGATTTGGCTTTAGCTGTTTGTCTAAACAGTTTACCAGCCTGCTGGGCGTCTTTGTTCAAATCATAAAGACCACAAATTTCCAAATGTGTTACAGAATAGGCATTCTTAGTAGTTATTGTTTATTGGTACTTATACTAAGTGCATTACATGCATTGTCTAATTTAATCCTCAACAATTACCCTCGGTAGTAGATATTATTTCAATGGTCTTGCCTCCTCGTATTTAAAAATGAAAATAATCCTGTTTACGTGAATCTGTGTTTTCATGTACCTATAGGGATTAATCAGAAAATTCACAAGGGCCGTTTTGGCACCTTTCTTTAGTTTGAGCTCTCCATTCTCACTATAGGTAAACCAATGTATTTGCTGCTTCCTGGGACCTTTGCTTTTGGGGCTCTGGTGCTGAGACAGGAAATGGAGGTCCTGGTGGTAGTTGCACCAGGGGGCGTATGTCTCGCCTACACTCTGCTGGGTTACATGACCTCGGGAGGCACGCGCATCTACCTGGTGAATTTCATTTGTTACCTTTCATTGAACAGACAGCATCGTTTCTTGCTGCAGTTAATTTTGTCAGAGAAACAATTCATAAACCAGAGTCATTTTTTACAAAATATGTTTTTATTGATTTTTTTTTTTTTAGAGAGAGAGGAAGGGAGAGAGAGATAGAAACATCGATGTGAGAGAGAAACATCCATTGGCTGCCTCCTGCACGACCCTACTGGGGATCGAGCCTGCAACCTGGGCATGAGCCCTGACCGGAAACCAAACTGGCGACCTCTTGGTGCATGGGTTGACGCTCAACCACTGAGCCACACCGGCCGGGCTTCATATTAAAGCTTTGGCCATAAAGACAGAAATGTACTAAATAAAAACGAATGATCTCTATTGAATTTAGAGAAGAATAAAGGGAAAAATAACAAAAACTCAGTCTTTATGTAAGCTCCAAGGTATCAGGGTTGAGAGAGCTTTTCTAGTTGTATGAGAATTTGTACCACTGATTTTTTATATACTCTTGTTTTTGAGATGAACAGATCTCTGGGGGAAATTGCCGAGTTCCAATGGCATGTCACTGGGATCCCTCTTCAAGCTCAAATCAGTTCTCTAACCTAACGACAAGGTGTCTCTTTGGTTTACTGTCCTGTGAAGTGCCAGCTCCACTTTCCCAGAAGTCACGTGTTTACAAAGAGTCGGTGCTTTTTCTCAGTGTGAGAGCCATTTGCCCTCTTGATTTGGGTGAAGGTGCTTAATTCAAACTATCTAAACCTAATCTGCAAACGCTCTTCTGTTCATGGTATTACTGACTATTTTGATTATCTTGTTTGAGGATTATTCATACTTTTTTTTTTTTTTTATTCTCAACCCATTTTTGCATTTATCTTCAGCTAGAGCGGGAGGGAGAAAGGGAGGAAGAGAGAGAGAGAAACATCGACGTGAGAGAGACACTTCAACTGGCTGCCACCCTCACGATCCCAACCGGGGCCGGGGATGAACTGCAACCAAGGTATGTGCCCTTAGTGGGAACCGAACCCGGGACTCTCTGGTCCACAGGCTGACGCTCTAACCGCTGAGCTAAACCAGCCAGGGCTATTCATACTTTTTAATTTGATAGAAATAAACTTTTTTCTGCTAAAAATAAAAAAATAAAAAAGAAAGAAATTCTAAGTTTTCATTTACTTTCAAGAAAATTTCACCTTATTTGGGGGCCCTGGGAACCACTTGGACATTTACAGACTCGGTGTGTCTTTAGCCCCTGTCCTCACCTTCCTTCTCTTTGGACCCATTATTTCACTCTACCTTTAACTCCACAGTAAATATTATATTCACAGCAGTATCAGAAAATTCCCTAGTGACCTGTGACAAAAACTCAGATACTCAGCTTTCTCTTCACTTGATCTCCGACACTCACTTGCTGGTGACATTGAGTCAGCATCTTTCACTTTTCTGGGCCTTGGTGGTCCCCACCTGTAAGATGAGGAAATGGGGCCTGATGGGCCCTCAGAGTCCTTCCACCTGGCTATCTCAGCTTTCTGTTCCCTCCTGGGCTGAGTTTGGGAGAATGCAGGTAGTAGAATAAGAAGGACAGTGCTGCTTAAGGCACCTTGGTTGTGCACTAGAAATTCTATTCCTTAGTCTCTTTGTGAGATCTAGTGAGATTGTGAAGTTGGTGGGATGGGAATATGTAGTGTCAGTGACTGACATCAAGCTGTTTTATTATAATATAAGTACCTGACATTAAGCTTTTGATTGCCAAGGCATTCATTTAAAAGACATCTACCTCTAATAAACATATTACCAGCTATAAGACACAGCCATGAGCAAAACAACTAGATAAAGAACCAGGCTGACATTTATTTATTTATTTATTTTTAATCCTCACCCGAGGATGTTTTTACATTTATCTTCAGACAGAGTGTGCAGGAGAGAGAGAGAGAGAAACATTGATGTGAGAGAGACACATCGACTGGCTGCCACCTGCACAACCCCAACTGGGGCTGGGGACGAACTGCAACCGAGGTACATGCCCTAGGCTGGAATCAAACCCAGGACTCTTTGGTCCACGAACTGATGCTCTAACTGCTGAGCCAAACTGGCCAGGGCCCAGGCTGCCTTTTAGAAAGCCCCGAGTAACAGATAACTGACCACTGAGTGACCCTCCTTCTCCCTTCCCATGCCCTAATTCCCACTCTTATGCTTTAAGTTCTCTAACAGAGTGAAATCTGAAACCCTAGACACCCCACGTTAGGACCTTAATAAAGGCAGAGCCCCAGGTCTACACTTTCTGCCCCTGTCTGCCCTCAACCTTGCTGTATGGCTGTCCAGCCTGCCATGTACCCTATGGGACCCATGAGTAATAAATCTTGTTCTTCAAAGTTCCCTGATGGTTTTGCAGAAGTGAGTCCTGCAATCATAATAAACCACAAGGGCTGGTCTAAGCACCATTTTGGTCCTGGTGGTGGTAGGGGAGTGTCTGTGGGGCTGACTACATGAGTGAATATAGCTGCCTGAGTGCCTCAAGCATCCATAGCCAAGGACATCCCTAGCCATAGGCTGAGGGGCTCTGTCTGTGATCCTAAATTTTGTGACCAGATAGTCACTCACTGATGATAAGGCTGGCTTTGTCTGGCTTCTATCCATCAGGAAGGACAATGGGAGGACCAAGCTTGGCCCCAAAGTGCAATACCTAGTTAGGAAAGGGAATGGGGACCTTAGAGATGACATTGACTCTTTGAAGAGTGTCTCCCTCCATGAAGACCGGTTGACTGGATCCTGTTTTGGATTCCGTGGCTGTCGGAAAGCTGCCAAGCACATTCTTTCCAATGGTCCCGTCACTATTCCAGTTAGGATGCAGCAACTCTGCTGCCTTATGGACCGTTATTGTAGTTTCTCAGGCTGGTGTCTTCGTTTCCTAGTTCCTCCTCGGACAACAGGGAGTTTGCACCAGATGATAGGTGCTCTCTGTAAACTCTGACATTCTCTCCTGCTCTCAAAGCAGCACAGCCCTGACCAACTCTATCTGCAAACTCTGCTATCAGCCTGCTTCCTTCTCTGCACCCTGCTCTGGGGCAACATCCTTACTCTTTGGCCTTAGTCAAAGAATATGAGTGACCTAAAGAGTAAAAGGAGGGGGTGGAGGGGAGTGTGGGAAAGGGAGAAAGAGACACAGAGATGGTGGGAGATGCACAGAAAAAGAAAAAGTCAGACATAGACAGAGAGAGGCACAGAGAAGCAAAGAGACACCAAGAGTTCAAAAAGATACTTTGTCAGAGACGAAGGGGGTGTGCCAGTTAGTGTACAGATAAAATGGAAAGTGAATAGAGAACGAGGACATTCCACAACTCTCAAATTTATCAGAAGGACCCCATTCACTCCTAACATAGCCTAGAAAGTGAGACAAGCTTTCCTCACTCCCCACCCCGTAGCCAAGGTTGACCAGAGCACCCAGCTCAGCCCAAGAGGCTAAGATCCAAGAGTCATCCAATAGGAGACTTTTCCCCAGGGCTGTGGGTTAGAGGTGCCAGCTAGTCACACTGATAATCTCGGAACTTGGCGTTCCCAGGAAGAAAGAGGGTGGTTGGCTTGACTCCCGATCTCATATCCAAGATACTGACTACTGGAAACATAAGTGGGACAAAGGCAGCCAGGCATTTTTATGTTCCGGAAACACCAGACAGACAGGCCAGCTCTTCTTCAGAATGGTGTCTTCTGGACTTTTGAGGATCCTGGTGATAGCCATCCTTCTAATGAATGTCCAAGGATTTAATCTGGTTGACTTGATCTCTCCCAGTAAGTACTGGGGTCTCACCCCTGCCCCGGAGAGTGGGAAGGTTGCTGTAAGGAGGAACAAGGAACAATTATCCCTCAGACTTGAGTTGCTTTTCACTATTTTGGCCTTGGTCCTGGGTTGGGAAAGGAGAGAGATATTTGGAATATTTCTTTCTATTTCCCTCTCTGTGGAAGATCCCTTCAGTGAATGCAAGAATCCACACCTAAGGGAACCCCTACTTTCAGCCCCTTTGAAGTAGAAGGTCTTTCTTGGGGGGAAAGGGAGAGGGCTGGGAAGAGTCAGGATATAGTATTTGTGGGAGGGTCTATAGGAATCCAGGAAGCCTAAGGGACCTCCCCCTTACCCTACAACAAAAATAGCTCCCTTTCTCAGGACAGCATCCTTATCAATTCCTGATCCTTTCAAATACAGTCCTATAAAGTTGCTCTGCAACCCCAAAGCTTCCTTTGGGATAAAAACACTCAGTATCCAGAAGTTCCTTTGAACTTAAGACAGTAATATTCCACGACTGTATAGTAATAATGATCATTGCTACCGTTTACGGAACATTCAGAAAGTAAGGATTTAAAGAGAGGGATCTGGAGTCAGACTTGGTAGGTCCAAATTCTGGTTCCACCACCTAGTAGCCATGTAACCGTGGTCAAGTTACTTAAATCCCACGTGCTTCAGTGTCCTTATCTGCAAAATGGGGATATAAATAGAACTTATCTCATAGAGCTATGATGGGGATTAAATGAGAGAACATTGAAAATGCTTAGAACAGTGCTCGGCCTATGGCAAATACCTAACAAATGTTAGTTAATATAACTGTGCATCAGTTACTCTGATCACAGCTTGACACATGTCTCATTTCCTTCTCACAACTCTGTAAGGCTAAAATGATCTTACAAGCGAAGAAACCAAGGTTCAGAGACAGTAAGCTGTAAACCAAGAGTTAAGAATTTAAAAACCTAACTGTCTGACCGTCAGGGTGAGTGATATTAATTGCTGTACAATAGCTCCGCCCCCCCCAAAGGAACTCCTAAACACCGACTCCCCCACTAGGCCAAAATGACTAGATTCACTTAGACCAGTGGCTTTTAATAGGGTAATTTTGCCTTCCAGGGGACATTTGCAAGTCTGGAGATATTTTTGGTCAAAACTGAGTAGGAGGTTGTTATTGGCATCTAGAGGTTGGAGGCCGGGGATGCTGCTAAACGTTCTATGTCACACAGGACAGCTGTCCCCTCCCATCAAATAATTATCCAGTTGGAATGTTACTAGTGTGAAGGTTGAGAAATCCTACCTCAGAGGGGCTGGGCTGGGGGTGGGACTAGAGGTGGGATAAGAAGGCAGAGTGAGGAGTGGGCAGGAGGGAACGCAATGTAGACAGTGCTGGGAACTAGGTAAGGACACCCTGAGGAAAGGACTCCTGGGATGAGCCAAGTGAAAGCAAACTTCCCTGACTCCCCAGAGTTGCCTTGGGTCTGGAGAAGAGTGGGCACTGTGCCCTCCAAGACTGCTGGTTGTAAGACTGTCCTTTCTGCAGGGAGATGCCCCAGAATCCGAGAGAAATGTGAATTCAAAGAAAGAGATATGTGTACGAAGGACAAAAACTGTCCGGATAAGAAGAAGTGCTGTGTCTTCAACTGTGGAAAAAAATGTCTAGACCTCCAACAAGGTATTATTTAGAGTCTCGGAATAACAAAGCTTTCTACCCAAGCCCTCACCCTCTGCCCACTTGGGTTGGCTTTGTCCCTGGTTTGCGAAAAGTGGGTCGCTGAGCAACATTGCTGGACTTGGGGGAACTGGGATCTACGGTCTTCCCTGTCCCTAATATAATGTCTGACATTAGGTAATATCTTCATTTTGTATCGCCTAGCTTCTTGCTCTAGAGGGCCTGCCTCTCTGCCTAATCTGAGAAGTCTGACTGAGCTCCAGGAAATCTCCCTTGACCCCTCCAGACTGGAGAGTTTTCCTTTGCTGCTACAGTCTTCACTCCATGCCCATCTCCCTGGGTCCCTGAGAGACTATCAAAGATTCTTTATTCATTTAACACATATTGAGTCTCTGAGACTCAATAGGATTTGACCAACGTGGTCAGAGAGGTTGACAAAAGCTTCCCTGAGAAAGCAAACCGATTGTTGAATTCAGAAAGGTGGGTAGTAGCCCTGGCCAGTTTGGCTCAGTGGTTAGAACGTTAGCCCACAGACCAAAGAATCCCGGGTTCGATTCCATCCAAGGACACGTACCTCAGTTGCAGTTCATCCCTGGCCCCGGTTGGGGTCGTGCAAGTGGCAGCCAGTCGATGTGTCTGTCTCACATTGATGTCTCTCTCTCTCTCTCTCTCTCTCTCTCTCTCTCCTACCCACTCTGTCTGAAGATAAATGTAAAAATATCCTCGGGTGAGGATTAAAAAAACCACACACAGACACACAAATACAGAACAGAAAGGTGGGTAGTAAATTTAGGCCAAGAGTGGGTGGAAGGGCTTTCTAGGTGCAGAAATAGCATGTACTTAATAGTGGAGTTGAGAGAGTATGAGCACGGTACGAGGCAAACAAGATAGTGGGTAGGCAGGGTCTGGTGGGCTTGAGTCTCATTTTGATCTTAAGAGCAATGGAAATCCATTGAGTGGGTGGTAACATGAACAGGTTTTTACTATTCTTGCAGAGGGGGAATGGAATGTCTTAAAGAACTTCAGGATGTAAGGAAATGCTTGGACTAGGGAGGTAGCTGAGGGGATGGGGAAGAGTAGGATGTGTGGAGAGTATTTAGGAGGTAAAGAAAACAGGACTTGACAATGGAGCAGAGTGGGAAGGCAGGAGGATGGTAAGTTGTTCTTTTGCCTGCAGGTGAGGGATTCTGAATTCAGACTTCCTGTGTTCAGATCTCAACTCTAGTTTTTGCCAGCCAATTTATCTTGGGCAAATTAACAACTTTCCCTCACTGTGCCTCAGTTTCCTCAGATACCAGTGTTCAAGGTTATTTGGAGGATCCAGTAGGTTGAATGGCCTTTTCTTTGTCTATCACATGGTAGGTGCTCAGTGAGTGACTTATTCAGTCCAGGTCAAAGATTCTTGATTCATTTATTTTTTTACCCTCAACATTCTGCCAAATTTTATACTGTGCCAGACCTCCTACTAGGAATGGGTTCCAAGATAAAATCAGATACAAACCCGCTATTAGAAACTCACAACCTCACGACTGAAACCAAAGATGTAACAAATGACAAACATGCACACCCGACTCAGAAGCATCATAGAAGAATGCAGGGTCAATTCAGTACCTGTGGGGTGTGGCATGCAGAATGGAGTCAGAGATACCATACAGGAGTTGATGTCTGAGAGAGGTTTCGAAGGGAGAATAGGAGTGTCGCTAATGAACAACAGTGGGGTGGGCAGAGGGAATAGGGGGTGAGAGGTGTGGGATGGCATGGTGTGTTGAAGTTTGCAGGAACATGTAGCTTAGAAGGGTACCATGGTAGGGGAGGAGGCCAGAGCCACAAGCAGGAGCCAGATCATGAAGGGCCTGTGGGTCATGAGGAGTCTTGGTCATGAAGTCAAGGTCTTAGTGTGGAATGACATGATCAGCTTTGTTTCAGATCCATCAAGTACTCTCTGGGGGGGACAGCATGAAGGATCGATTGGAGGGGCTAGGGACAGGGGCAGGAAGGTCAATTTTGAGGCCATCTCAACAGCCCAGGCATGAGACACTGAGACTTCAATTAAAGACAGTGGCAGATATGGTCATATGTCCAATGGACTATTACTCGGCCATAAAAAAGAATTAAATCTTCCCATTTTCGACAACGTGGATCAACCTAGAGGGTATTATTCTAAGTGAAATAAGTCAGACAGAGAAAGACAAATGCATATGATTTCACTTATATGTGAAATCTAAAAAACAAAATAAACAAACAAAACAGAAACAGACTCGTAGATACAGAGAACAAATTGATGCATGCCAAATGGAAGGAAGGTCGGGATCTGAATGAAAAAGATAAAGGGATTGAAAAGGACAAATTGGCAGTTACAAAATAGTCCTGTAGATTTAAAGTACAGAGTAGGGAATATAGTCAATAATACTGTAATAACTATGTACGATGCCAGTTGGGTACTGGAAATATCAGGGGAAACACTTTGTGAAGTATATGACTGTATAACCACTATGCTGTACACCTGAAACTAAGACAAAATTATTGAATGTAAACTGTCATTGAAAGACATTTTTTTAAATATTGTAATAACTATGTATGGTGTCAGGTGGGCACCAGACTTATCGGTGTGTGTGTGGGGGGGGGATTGCTTCGTAAGTTATAGAAATGTCCAACTGCTATGCTGTATACCTGAAACTAATATACTATTGAATGGCAACTGTAACTTAAAAATAAATAAATAAATAAAATTTTAAGAAAAAGAGTGTCAGAGAGGTGAGCTGTGATGAAGTGCAAGTCAACAGGACTTAACTGTTTGGCTGAACTCACAGTTTGGCGGATCTGGTTTAGTTTGCTAGGGCTGCTGGAACAAACCACCATGGCACCGGGGAGCCTAAACAGCAGCAGTGTGTTGTCTTACAGTTCTGCAGGCTAGAAGTTCAAGGTCAAGTGTTGGCAGGGTTGATTCTTTCTCAGGTTGTGCATGAGAATCTGTTCTGTGCCTCTCCCCCAATTTCTGGTGGTTTGCTGGAAATCTTTGGTGTTCCTTGGCTTGTAGACCTCTGTCTTCTTCATCTTCACATGGTGTTCTCCCTATGTGTGTCTGTATCCAAATTTCTCCTTTTGATAAGGACATCAGTCATATTCGATGAGAGATGCACCCTACTCCGGTATGGCTCATCTTAACTAATGACATCTTTCACAACTCTATTTCCAAATAGGGTCCCATTCTGAGGTCTGAGGGTTAGGCCTCTAACATATGAATGAAGGCAGGTGGGTGGGGTGGGGGGAATGAAATTGAACCCTTAAAAGGACTGAAACTAACTGCAGCAAGAAGAGGTGCTTGACCATCTGAAAAACTACTCTCGCCTTCCCTGTATGGACTTGCACTTTGCTCATGATCTCATACCCTCTTCTTGGCATGGTTTGGAAGGCAGAGTAAGTGGCTTATAATTTCTAATTTTCAAGGCACTACCATATCTTTTATCCATTTAGTATGCATTTATTGAGCAGCTTCTCTCTGCCAAGCACTGTGTAGAAGCTGCACATTCAAATATCATCAAGGAGCTCACAACTTAGAGGGCCATGAGGGTGGTCTCACTTGCCCCTCAGGACAACCCTGTGCAACAAGCAGGGTGTGATTTTATATTTCCATTTTGCAGAAATGGAAGTCAAGGACAAGATGGGTAATGTGGGATGTCGATGGGCGACACTGAATTAGGAAAAGAACCTTGAAACCAGAGTCTCCTCACTCTCAGGGGAGACAGTGGGGCCAGTGACCAGAAGGGAAGGGAGATACTGATGTTCTCCAGGGATGTAGACACCCAAACAGTTCCCCTTTGGGGTCTCCCTACAAATGTGCACAATACATCAATGGAGCTGGCCTTCCAAGGTGTGGTAAGGTGAAAGGAGCCTGTTCAGTTTCATCTCTGGGGGTTGCCAGAAGGACAATAACAGTTGTATTTTTTTCAGGGTGGGCATTCTAAATTCTCAACTCTGGCATCTCCCTGCAGACATATGCAATTTGCCAAAAGATCCTGGTCTCTGCATGGCTTTTTTTCGTCGATGGTGGTACGATAAGAAAAATGATACCTGTTACAGCTTCATCTATGGTGGCTGCCAAGGAAACAATAACAACTTCCAAACCAAAGACCTGTGTCAGAGCACGTGTTCCAAAAGAAGTGAGTCCCATGGGCCCCAATCTCCCAACCCCACCCGGGCCACGTGGGAGGTCTAGGTGTTGGCTAGTCCATTCCAGGATGGCTGCATCCTTGGCAGACCAGGTGCTGACTGATCCAGCTCCAGTCAGGAGGTAAGAATACATCTCACAGTGGTTGGACAGTGGCTTTCTGGGAACTGAGGTTGGGAAGGGATGTGGTCATGAATGAAAGCTGGCAAGTATGAAGGGTGGAGGGAGGATGCAGATGTGGTGAAATCTCAGAGACCCAACTTCAGAGAGGTCACAGGACATCCAGCCTAGAGTTGGACATGTTGATCAACCATCCCAGGCCATTAATTTCCTAATTAAACTTTTTGCTAGCAATCCACTCCTATCCACATCCATTTTTCCTTTAAGGAGATTTATAGCTTCCCAAAGTAAACCCATTTCCCTTTAATGTCCTGTGGAATGATGTACAAACATAACTTCAAGACTAGTTCTGAAGATAAGCTGAGCCCAAGATGCTCAGCTGGTTTGTTGTACTTTCTCATCAGGCCCCTAATCCTGAATGCATAAGGATCAACTGGAACACCACCAGGATTTGGCTCACGATTCAGGCTCTGTCCATGGCCTGATCGACACTCCAGGTTGGCTTCCACTGTTCCACTCCCAGCATTCCAAGGCCTTGTTCCTTCCCAAAACTGAATCTTGAGATCTGCCTCCCCATTCCTCCATATCAGCCTCTTTTCATACAAATATCCTGCTTTGATCCCATTTCTATAGTCCAACTTCTAGCACCCCCCATTTATACCTGTGTAGCTCCCAATTTTTCCCAATAAAGTGCTCTGTTTGATCCTGTACCTCTGAGGCTGAATGACTCACATCTGTTGGCACATTATGGTTTGTGGAGAGCAAAAGCTCATTGGGGTTTCTGGAGACACCATCAAAGGGGGTGAAGAAAATCAGAACCTTGAAAGTTTAGAGCCCCAGGGATATTGTTCTCCTCCTCTGTTTCTTTAAAAAATCACAAGACCCTTTTAAGACAAGAGCCCATGGGCATTGGCTTAGTTTGAAGCCCCTAGACATAGATTCTAGGACAAGGGCATGGGTAAAAATAGCTTCTTTGGAAGATAAATGTGGGGAGTGGGGTAAGTGATATAGGAAAGCAAGGAGTTGATTATGAGCTGGTTACTACTGTAGGAAACTGTAGCTTGATCCTACTGGAGACCTCCTAAGGGACCATGTAAACCATGCCATATTTGTTTCATCCACCTTCAGTTATGGGGAAGCTGAGGCATGTACTCACTGATTTCCATACCCTATTGAATGTCTGGGGTTATGAAATCCCTCGTTTTTCCAGGCTGTTCTGCATGCAATCTGAGCAAGCTCCCAGGAGCCAGAGAAAACCCACAGCAGAGAAATAGAGACTCTGATGCTTGAAGTGGAAAGCCAACAATGTGCAATGGATATCATTCAAACATAAGAAGGAAGCAAGGATATGTGCGACACTGTGGATGAACTAAAAACGTTACACTAATTCAGCGGTTCTCAACCCTTTGGGGGTCGAGGGACCCTTTCACTGAGGTCGCCTAAGACCTTCGGAAAACACATATTTCCAATGGTATTAGGAACCGAGACACCGCTCCTCTGTCTGTCTCCAGGCAGGTCCGCCCACATGCAGATACGCCCACATGCAACATGAGTATTAGGAAGGTTGAGAACCACTGCAAGTGAAAGAGGCCAGACACAAAAGTCCATACACTCTAAAATTCCATTCATAAAAAATATCCAGAATAGACAAATTCATAGAGGTAGAAAAGAGATGAGTGTTTGCCAGGGGCTGGAGTTGGCTGAGGGGAAATAGAGAGTGACTTCTAATGGGTGTGGCATTTTTGTGTGTGATGAAATGTGTTGGAATTAATAAAGGTGATGGTTACACAATAGTATGCAGGTACAAAAAAGCCACTGAACTATTCACTCAAAAATAATTAATTTTTCCTGGCTGGTGTGGCTCAGTGGTTGAGCATTGACCCATGCACCAAGAGGTTACTGGTTCGATTCCCGGTCAGGGCACATGCCCAGATTGTGGGCCCAATCCCCAGTGGGGGGCATGCAGAGGCAGCCAATTGATGTTCTCTCTCATCGATGTTTCTATCTCTCTCCCTCTCTAAAAATCAATAAAGAAAATATTTTTTAAAAAATTAATTTTATATGATGTGAATTTCATCTCAATGATAAAAACTGGATTAGAAAAAAAAATGTGCACTAGAACTGTCTCCTGCAGCTGCAGGTAACATCAGAGGTGAGCTAAGAACATGTCTTACTGATGCTACAGGCCTTAACTTGGAAAGTTCAGTGGGACAATCTTCAGGCCCCACCCTGGTTCTGAGGTCAATACTGACATTTACTTACTATTTCTCTCCTGCACCACCTATTCCAAATTGCACCCAATGATAGGAGCTCTCCATGAGTTTTCACATTCTCTCCTGTTCTCAAAGCACCATGATCTTGACAGGCACTCTCTGAAGATTTGGTTCAATCTGGAATTGACCTGTCTCCTCCCCTACATGCTACTCATGGCAGTACCTTTACTGTTTGACAATGGTTTAAAGAAACAGAGTGGCCCAAAGAGGAAAAAGACAGGAAGGAAGCAGAAAAGCAGGAAGAAAGAGACCCAGACAAAGAGAGACTCACAGAAAAAGAGAAAAAGACCGGCACAGAGTAAACGAAAGAGGCACAGAGAGAAGAAAAATAACCAGAGTGAGAAACATAAGCAGAAAGAAAAACATGTCAGGAGAAGAGTAAGATTGGAAAGAAAGACAAGAACTAGGATACTTTTGACCTCCAAACTCTCCCTGAAAAATGAAAGACCCTGGAATCAAACACCCTGTCTGTTAAAGGAGACTAGAAGCCCCATATAGGCTATGTCCCCTCTCCCTGGTTGACCAGTGACCCTCAGCTCACTTGAGGACTAGGTGCTGCATATCAAGAGCCCCTTCTCCCAGGATTGGTGCTGTGGATGCCAGGTAGTCTCACTGATGGCCTTGGGGACTTGGTGTTCCCAGGAGGAGGGAGTGTAACTGGCTTGTTTCCAGTGATGCCTAGCTCCTAGAGTGTTAGGCTGTGCAAAGGCAACCAAAAGCTCAGAAGAAATTGCTGCTGAGCACTCGTTCTTAGTTTTGGTGCCACCAACCAGACCAGCTCCTCCTAAAATGGGGCTCTTGGGACTTCTGCCGATAGTGTTACCATTCATCCTCCTGGGGTGTCCAGGACCCTAGGTTGATTGACGGGTCCATCAACAGTAAGTACTGGGGACTCAGTACTCCCAGTGGGGAAATGGGACTTGGCTGCGAGGAAGGAACAAAGAATTCTACAGATGAGAAATGCTTTCCCCCACCTCAGCCTGGGATCCTGAGCAGGAGACTTCTTTTCAGCTCCCTTCCTCCTGGTAAGATGCCTTGGTGAATGCAGGAAACAGTCTGTGGCAACTGACCCACTATCATTATGATAGGAGATTTCACTTCCTGGAAGTACCTGGACCTGGATCTCATGAAACAAACTAAGAGAACTGGCAGCTGAAGGGTCTTTTCCATATGAAAGGCCACACCCCTTAGCACCACCCTCCCCACTGCAGCCCCCAAAAGCCTTCCCACACCCACACCCACAGGGGATCCTTGCCTCTGGGGTAAAGAATGGTCTCTGGAAGTCCCTTGAAATGCTGAGATATGAAGTCCCTCATAATTAGCAGCTGAAATATAGGAAGCACTCAGACAGCAGATTCACATCCTGGCTCCACTCTTTAGCAGCTGTGTGACCTTGGGCAAGTTCCCATAACTTCCCTGTGCTTTGTAAAATGTGAATATTAATAGGGTTTAACCACAGAGTTGTCATGGGGATTAAGGAGAAAAGTACAAGCACACAGTAAGTACTTCATCAATATCAACTATTATTATTATGCCCCAGGCAGCCTGACAATGGCTTTACTAGCTTTGTCACATTAATTGTCAAAACAACCCTATAGGCAAATGAGGGAATCAAGGTTCAGAGATGGTGCCTGCCATACCAAGGGTTGCCCAGCCATCGGACTCCAAAAATGGAGAGCTCAATCACCAAGAGCTATGTCCAAATACAGGAAGGTCATGTGACCAGAACAGTCCTAGGGGAGAGCTTTCTTCTCCCTGAAACTTTGTGGGTGGTGGGTGCAGGGGAGAAGGCTGGGTTTAGGGATTGTAAATTGTTATGGGGTTGGGGATGGGGACAGCAGTGTGCCAATCATGAGCTCTCTGATAGTCACTACTTTCTGGGGACAATGAAGTGAAAACAAGCTTCCCTAAGTCTGCAGTGGTGTCCTTGACCTGGGAATGGTGCTCTGGCCTCTTCAAGGTTGCTTCTCCCCTCCCCTCAGGGCAGTGTCCCAAATTCCCAATAAAATGCAGTAAGAACGGCATACTCAAATGTTGGAAGGACAGCCAGTGCCCGAAGAAAAGGAAGTGTTGCGAATTTCACCGTCCAAGAGATGTATAGACCCCGGCGAAGGTAACTCAGGAATCCCCTGAACTATCCATTACCCTCGTCCCCTACCCCCACTTTCTGCCCACCTGCATTGGCATAACCAGACCCCTTCCCTGGTTCACTGATAGCTGGTGTCTGGCCAAGAGTCTGGATACATCTTCCACTTGATACAAATCCTGGACTGATTGGGAGGGGGTTGTTGGAAGTCATGAGTTTTATTTCTTTTCTGTTCATATTTAGGTATGTGATGTGAGTAACAGAGTTTTCCTTTATGGGATTTAGTTTTCCCATCTGTAAGAAAGATGTGGGCCAATGATAATAATAATAATAATAATAATAATAATAATAATAACAACAACAACAACAACAAGTGGGCATTACACCACATCATCTCTTGGCTACTCTTCTGTGATTCTCTTAGATGCCAAATAGCCAGTGAAGTCCCATCGGATGCCAACATGGTGTCAGGTGATAGAATAGCTATAAAACACAGGCATATGATTTTTATTTCCTGGCTCTCCCCCACTGCCCAGGGCTCTCTGTCTATATAAATCCAAGATGCTGTCCCTAACCACCTTTGACCTCCTTCACTCTTTCCTCTCTGCTCATATCACTGCGCTCTAAAGAAGACCATCAAAGAGTATTCATCCATTCATTCATTTCACAGACATTTATTGGTGCTCCTGACACCCATGACAGGCTCCACTTGCTCAGTGTGTCCGGGGAGCTCGGGAAAGGTTTTCCTGGTAAAGGGATCCACAATTTAAGACCTGAGAGATCTTAAACTGTGAGGTCTTAAAATACTTTTTGTACCTCATAGCATTATGCACAAAATAGTTGCTCTATAAATGCTTCTTGAAGTTCAGGATACATTTATTTATTACTGTGAACATTCCTGAATCATCCACTCAGTGCCAAATTATCTGCTAGGAGCTGGTGTACCAAGATGACATAAGGCACAAATCTCATATTCTCATGGGAGAGTCAAAAAATACAAACAAATAATTACACAGAAATGGTACATGTGTGTGCAATCAAGAAAAGCAAGGAGTGAAGCATGGACCCAGGAAAGACAACATAAAAGAGTTTGATGTCTGAGAAGGGTTTAGAAGAACGAAAAGGAATGTACCTAGTGAGCAAGAGAGGATATTCCAGGCATGTGTAAATGCACGGGGGAGTGCAAGAGCGTCACTCCTCCATGACTTTGCACATGCTGAAATGCTCTCTAGGGAGGCAGGCAGCCAAACTGCTCTACTCTGCAATCTCCTTGCAGACATATGCAGTTTGCCACCGTCAGCTGGCCCCTGCACGATGTACACACAACACTGGTGGCATGATGAGAAAACTGGGGTGTGCTCCAAATTCACCTATGGTGGGTGTGAGGGGAACAATAACAATTTCCAATCTGAATCTATCTGCAAAGCCTTCTGCAAACAACCAAAAAGTAAGTCCCAGGGGTCCCGTCTGTCATGCTCACCTGGGCTACTCTGGGAGGTCTTGACGTTGGCTGGTGTATTCCAGGAACTTGGCAAGTTTGGGGCTGACAACCAATCCAATCAGGAGGTAAGAATGCACTTTCAGAGGGGTAAGTAGAAGAAAAAGGGGGTGGGGAGGGAAGCAGTAGTCAAAGTTGGCAAGTACGAGATGAATAGGGGTGCAGAGAGAGGTAGCAGAAGTGGTAGAGTGTCCAAGACCAAGGCAGAAGAAGGTCCAGTGAATCAACCCAGTGCTGGGCACCAGAAACCAGCCAGTCACTCCAGGCCTTTACTTCTCACCAAACCTCGTCACCAATTCTCTCCCCTTTCCTTCTTAAGGAGATTAGAGCCAGGACAACCACATACTATATTGATTAAACCAAGAAACTTTTGAGAGTGAAAGGGGATGCCGTTCATTCTTTTACTGGGACAACAAACATAAACTGGGACTCTATTGGAAAACCAGAACATGAGATCACTCTCTGAGCTCCCAAAGTCACTCCACTTCTGTTTTCTCTGCCTGTGAAAAGATGTCAAAACGATCTTATTTCGAGCACGCCTACACCTTTCTTCCCCCTTTCTCAGGCATGTGTCTCTGCTCTCTTTCTCCTAAGCTCTAAGGTCCTGGTAAGGCTTGCAACCAGGGGAGCAATGGGCAGTGGCAGCTCATCCTGAGCTAACCCCCTGAACTTGTCTCCAAGGCCCCCTTTTCTCTGACTCTTCAGTAAGCTAACAGTAGCCCCACCTTGATTCACTTCGGTCAATGTGACTTTTACTTCTCAGTGAGCCCACACCACCCTGCATGACTCCCTTCTTTCCTATAATGTTTCTAGGGAGCCAAAGCAGAGCGCCACCCAGGATCTCTCCTGTTGCTTCTTCTACCCTAAGCCCTTCCTTTGTTTCACTGTCCCCAGCTTTAATAAACACAGTCTAAAAATCACACACACGCATACAGATCTTATGTCCCTTTTTCCAATTAACAGCAAGATTTAGTTCCTAAGGGAATCAGAGCCCAAACATCTCACCCTTTTCTATCCTGCTATCTTGCAGAGCTGCCACTGTTGATGTGGTCTCTGCGGTTGTCGACATCGCCTTGGCTAAGATAACGTGAGCTGGAACAACTTCCAGGATTTGGGTCATAATTCAGGCTCTCTCCACATGTGCTTGTCTGATGCTCCATATTGGTTCCCCCTAGCCAAATCTCAGCTGCCAAGGCCTTGGCTGTTCTAAACACTAAACCCCAGAATTTGCATACTCCTTTTCCTCCAGATCAGCTTCTCTTCCAACATAATGTCCTTCAACCTTTGACCCTTTCTCAGTGTGTGACCCTGTCTCTTCAACTTTCAGGGCCCCCGTTTATCCTTTGAAAACCTCCAGTTTCCCCTAATAAAGTGCTCTGTGAGGTCTGATATCTCTGAGGCTGAAGAATTCACATCTCCTCCCTGAGTGCAGTTTTCGGAGAAGTCATTGGGTCTCCTAGTGACATCAGTAGAGGGAGAGAGGAGTAGGAAAATCCTGCAGACTGAGAACTCTGGTGACACAGTTGCCCCAGTAAAACTGTTGTAAGATGCATAAGAATGGAACCAGAGCAGATCCATGTTTTATATGGTTTAAAGCTTATAAAGCTAGGGGATTCCTTTTAAAAAAGAATACGCATTAAATGAAGAAGTGAATATTCTTTCAAATGAGAAAGGAAATTGCAACCAATTGCAAATTTTCAAAGCTAACAAATATCACAAATTGCACAAGATCCATACAGATTAATTATTAAGTTTTACATCTATGACAACAATTCAGCAAAACTCAATTTTTGTGAAAAGGTGATTTGGTCTTTTGTTGAACATGGCTAAACAAAAATGATTATATTTTTATTGTAGTTGGGATGCATAAAATAGAAGCATGAATGCATAGACATACTTAATATTTATAGTTCTACTACAGGTTTGTTCCCTAAAAACACAGGGATTTATGAATTCTCTTTTGTACGATTCCATCAAGAATCCTGGTTGGGGCAAGGTAGGGTGCAGAGGTGCTCCTCTCGGGACCTCAGTTTCCCATCCATAAGTTGAAGGTGGTGGAGTAATGTCAAAGAGTACTTCTAAATTTGAGAAGATAAGACAGCTGAGCCGCCCTAACAAATCTGATAAGCACCTGTGGCTTTTCCAGCCTATCATTGCTTCTCAATCCTTGCTTAGGGTTGACATACATGAGTGACTGGAACAGAATCACCTGTCCTAGGGGCTCATGGACCACAATGGTCCTTGGAAATAGTCAGAGTATGCCCTGTAGTTGACAGTATCTGTTCACCTGCTGTGCTCAGTAATGAGCTCAAAGCCCTTGTGGCTGAGCACAGGGAACTCCATGCCTTATAAGAACCTCAATGAAAGATGCTATATCTCTTTGTTGTCAATTGTTTGCTCATTTCTCTGCTCAAAAGAACCCAGAGGGCACCTTGAGTGGAGTCATTAGGTGTTATTCATAGTGTCATGAAGACCCAAGACCCCCTTGTCTTCCCTCTCCTTCTTATTCTCACCTCAAAGCTTCCTGCAGAACCAGAAATACCTAGAAGAAGCTGTGGGTAGTTTGAAAACTCAGGGAATGTCCAAGCTGAGGGTATTAAGAGAGCTCCACCAGCCCCAATAACTCTCCCCCACCTTTTTACATGTGTACAAATGGAAGCTTCTAGTAGGAAAGATCCAAGATCACACAGCAAATCAATAGCAAAACTGGAGTTGAAATCCAGGTTCAAAGAGTAGCAAGATCCCACATCCTTGTTGGAAATCAGGGTGGCTATGATGGCTACTTGTCTACTTTGTTTTTTAATACTCAGCATCTTAATGTCATTCCTACAGTTGGACAATTCCCTACCATGGAGAGTCTTTGTGTAAGGAAAAACCAGTGTCCCACTATAGAAGCAGGCTCTCACTCTATCAATCAGGGTTTAGTAATGGACACAGAAACCATACTTAGTATTTCAAACAAAAAAAATTAATACTGAGAATTGGTTACATGAGTATTGGCAGGATCCGGACATGAGGAAAGAACTGGGGCTTGAGTAGAAATCAGAGAACATTCTCTCCAAAATAACAGGGTGAAGTTAGACCAGTTCCATGAATAGCAGAAAAAGCTTTGGGCTTGGGCACCTGGTCTCTAGTGCTGCCCCAGACATTAGTCTCTATGTGACAACGAGCAAGTCATTCTCCTCTCTGGGCCCCAGTTACCACACCTGCACATTTGGGAAAAGACAAAGAAAGGATCTTGCCCCCATCCCAGTCTCACCTGGGGCACTTCCTTGGCTCTCATCCTACCTGGTCCCAGTGATGTTGAAAAAGGTACCAGGGGCTTTAGTTATGAGAAAAGTGTGCATCTGTGCAGAGCAATAGGTGATCCAGTAAAATACTGTAGACCACATACCTTCCAGGAAGACCTGGAGTCCAAGCCCTTGTGCTATGTCTGCCTCTCATCAGGTGAGCTGCATGTCAGGAAAATAACTTATCAAGAAAGAAGAACTGAGTTTGTGTAACTGTTATTGAAACCTAGGTTTTGGTCCAGCCAGTGTGGCTCAGTGGTTGAGCATCGACCCCATGCACCAAGAGGTCGCCGGTGTGATTCCCGGCCAGGACACATGCCCAGGTTGTGGGTCTGGTCCCCAGTTGTGGGGTGGGAGGCGGCCAATCGATGTTCTCGCTCATCGATGTTTCTGTCTCTCTCTCCCTCTCACTTCCTCACTCTCTAAAAAGTGAATAAAGGAAAAGAAAAAAATTAAAAAACGACAAAAAATCTAGGTTTTGTGTTTGAAGGACAGGTTTCACCCTTATTCAATGGATGTACACTGTAAAGTCAACAAGTACTGCTATCTGAGCTGTTCTAAGATAGCTCAGACATGAAACAATGTCAGCAGGCCCTGTGAGGAAGAGGAGCACACACTGCAGAATTTTTTAAATACATTTTCTGCCTTTGATTAGGTCAAGGACTTTTTCTGTAGGCAAGTCATCTAAGTGGCTCACCAATACCAGCACATTAAGAACTCAGAGATTCTAGAGTCTTTAAAAACTGAATTAAAAGAAAATGAGCCCTGGCCCATTTGGCTCAGCGGTTAGAGCGTCAGCCTGCGGACCAAAGAGTTGAGGGTTCGTTCCGGTCAAGGGCAAGCACCTCAGTTGCAGTTTGGTCCCCAGCCCTGGTCAGGGTCATGTAGGAGGCAACCAATCGATGTGTCTCTCTCACATCTATGTCTCTCTCTCTCTCTCTCTCTCTCTCTCTCTCTCTCTCTCTCTCTCTCTCTCTCTCTTCCCCTCTCCCACTCTATCTGAAAATAAATGGAAAAATATCCTCGAGTGAGGATTTAAAAAAAGAAAAAAGAAAATGAAAGGTCTCAAGGTGACTGATGTATTATAAGTTTAGAATTACTGGTCTAAAACTCTTCTGATTTAATATCACACTCCTGATTAATATCATAACTTCCTTGGGTTTTGGTTTCCTCATCTGTGAAATATGCAAAACAATAAAACCAATATCATAGAGTCTGTGACAAGCACACAAGATGAGTTATGTAATATGTGCATAACATACTATTATTAGAATAAATATAAGGGGGGAAAGCAGGCAACCCTTTATAATCGCAACCACTCAGATGCAAACCTTATAGGATTACAGCTTCCAGAAAACAGGTCAACCTGGAGCTCCTCACAGTGGACATTTTTCATGTCATATGAGTAGTTCTAGGCTCCTGAGTTCTACAGACAACTTCTCTCTCCTCTATTTATATTCAAGCTATTTGGGATAGAATGCTAATAATTATCCTCTGCTAAAAATTGTACTTGGATTTCTGAAGACATAAATTTACTCTTAATGTGATCCACCTTATTTTGCTCCTCTAGATGTTTAATTTGAATATAAATAAGGTATAAAAATAGAAATAAACTCTCAGTATGTGTATGTTTATGATAAGTGTATTTGTTATATGTATAAGCAAGTCTTCTCTCTAAGTCCCTGTTCCCCTGTTCTGTGAAATGAGGATGATGATATCTATCCCAAGTTCTTTTTATGAGAATGTAATGAGACAAGGCAAAAAAATTCCCTGATGTACTGTTGGTGTTGAAGTGACGTTAGTTTCCTTCTCCCTTCTAGAAAAGATAAAGGTTTAGTGGGTTGAGAATCTGAATGAGAAAAGTCTATTCTTTCAAAATCCCACCCATATTTACTTCCTCCATCCCTACACCATCCAAATAAGTGGATCTCAATAAAAAGTAATTTAATTCTTTACACACATATATGGTTGATATAGGGTTAGTACGACTTGATGAATAAACGTGCTAGATAACTAGCAAGAGCTTCCTGGTAGCTTTTCTAATGTGCTTTTAAAAACCTTACACTTGCCCTCCATCTTCTGGAATGATAGTAACCCCACCACCCAAATCACCCGAGGAAGAGCCAATCACTGAGTTGTGGCCAAAGATCCCCCTGGGCAACCCGGGTACAGAGTGCCTGGTTTTCAAAGGCTGATACCACCCACATCCACCCACAAGGCCTGTTCAGCCAAATAAGTACAGGTACACCTCATCAAGCACTGCCTCTCTGCATGAAGTCCTTATCATACTGCTCACGTTGGAAATATATTTTTTTTATTCTCTCCCAAGGACGTTTTCCATTTATCTTCAGATAGAGCAGGAGGGAGAGAGGGAGGAAGAAAGAGAGAGAAATATCGATGTGAGAGAGACACATCGAATGGTTGCCACCCGCAAGACCCCAACGTGGGCTGGGAACGAACCGCAACCGAGGTACATGCCCTTAGCGGGAACCAAACCGGCGACTCCCTGGTCCACGGGCCAACATTCTAACCGCTGAGCCAAACTGGCCAGGGTAGGTTGGAAATATTTTTATAATCAAACAATATTTATATGTTTAACTCTTCTGCAGGGTTTCCTAACCTTGGCACTGTTGACATTTGTGGGCAGATCATCCTTTGTTGTGGGGCTAATTGTAGGATGGTTACGTTAGCAGCATCACTGGCCTCTACCAGTAGGTCCCCGCTACCCCCCAAATTGTGACAATCAAAAATGCCTCTAGACATTGCCAAGTGTCCCTGGGGGGTAGAATTGCCCCATCCCCAGATGAAAATTGCTCTTTGTGTTCAAAGGTCAGTTCTCACTTCCAGGTCAGCTGCTCTAGAAGAGGGAGCCATGTGGGAGCTCTCAGCCAAGAGCACCTGTAGGCAGTCCTGCCTTTACTCTGTCTGAATGGCAAATGCCAGTCTGGTCACTCCCTGGGGGCCTCCTTCTGCCATTATTTTGGTTTCTGATGAATAGATTTGACCACCCAAAAGAGCTAAGGAAAGAGATACCAGGAATAATCCTGGTGGACCCACCAAAGGGCAAAAGAAGATGTATCACAGAGATGTTGAAACGTAGGCTTCAGAGGAATCTTCAAGAAAATAAAGGCATACCCTGGTTGGTGTGGCTCAGCGGTTGGAGCATTGGCCTGGGGACCAGAGAGTCCCGGGTTTGGTTCCCGCTATGGGCACGTACCAAAAAATAAAATAAAATAAAATAAAGGCAGAGGAAGTAGTAAAGATGAGCAGGTGATGAGTGGGTTGACCAACCATTGTGTGAACTATAGTTTGGAGAAGCAATGTCCAAGGAATGAGTATCATCATGGCTAAAGGGGATTTAAAGGGAAAGAAGGAAGAGTTACTACTAATGTGCAAAGATGGGTAACACATTTCTGCAGAGAATGAGTATGGTTCTGATCTGGTTTGCACTCCCATTTCCAAAAAGATCGTCATACACACATAAGTCTGCAAATGGCATGTGTCTGTGTGTGCATTTATAATGTATGAAGCATTTGTATATTCATTGAACACTTGTGCAGTCCTGGGACGTATGTTAAATCAGCATAATAAATCTCAATTTATAGATGAGAAAACTGAGGCTCAGAGAGATCACATGGCTTGCCCTAGGTCAAGAGCACCTGAACACAAAAGCACAACCTTAGACTTCATATCCGAGACTCTAAATCCCACTAAAACATGTCAGCGTTGTCTTCAAAAGAATCAGATTTCTAGAGGATCTGGGAAAGGAGGGTGGTGGGTAATGTGCTGGTTGCTCGCAATTGAGGTGTCTGGAGACAGAATGATTCTCTAAACCAAATAAAGTTAGGCCCCTCTTCTACACAACAATGTGTGTGTTGCTCTCATAACTCCCTAGGAGACCTCAGATGTGAGGGAGGCAGCACCTAAAATTATGCCTGGCACACTGTAGGAACTCAATAAATGTTTGTTGAAAGAATGAGTAATACAAGGGCGTGGGAGCTGAACAGAGGACGGTCCCAACCCTAGCTCTGAAACTCACTATCCATGTGATAAAGGTCAAGGTAGTTGAACCTCTCTTCATCCACAAAGTGGTTTTATTATTTTTACAGCGGCTTCCACCCGGAAGTGTAATAAGGTGGCCTTGGATAAAAGCCAAAGATCAGATAAGACCAAAGGAAAAAGGCAGAGACATTCTTTGGCTGGACGCTCTGTTCCAGGGGTAGCCCAAACTCATGATTAGCAGGAGTTAGGGGTGAATGAGCTGAATGTGAGGCCAGGCTCCTCCCCATTGTTCCCCTTTCTCCCTAAAATGCCAATCCTGGCTGGGCCACTGGCTGGGTGGCATCATGCAGCACCGGGTCTCTCTCCCATTTTTCCTGCTTCTCACCTTTAGCCAAGAGATTCTATCAGCAGTAGGAACAGGTGGGTATGGAAGTGGGAGCTCCAAGAGCAACTTGGAGGGGGGTTGGCAGTCCCAAGAGAATCTGTTCTTTATCTCATAGGGTAGGGAGTCAATTCAATTCACGTCATCAAATATACATGTTGGGCACGTATGATATGCCAGGTACTGTTGTAGGTGGTAAGGCTAAAGTAATGAGTGAAACAAAGAACGCGCCTTTATGGAATTCATTTTCCAGTGGGAGAGAGACAGACAATACATGATACACAGAATAGATGGTAAACGTGCTATAGAAAAGAGAAAAAGTAAAAAAAAGAAAGAAAGAAAAAAAAGGAAAGAAAAAGTAGAGCAGGGTAAAGGGGATTCAAAGTCTGGGGTGGGGCTGGTTGTGAGCAAGGTAAGATTGAGAAGGGGAGATATGAGCCTAAATTTGAAGGTAAGGGACTTAGCCAGGTCAGATCTATGTGTAGAAAAAGGGTCCTTTCTGGTCTACTTTCTTTGCTGAAGCTTAAAATCTGCAAATGGAATTGAGGAGATGAAATGCAGTATATCCAGGATAATCCATTAGAAATAAGGACAGTTAGTCCTGGCCAATTTGGCTCAGTGGTTAGAGCGTCGGCCTGCAGACCAAAGAGTCTCGGGTTCGATTCCGGCCAAGGGCATGTACCCCGGTTGCGGTTCGTCCCTGGCCCTGGTTGGGGTCGTGCAGGGGGCAACGAGTCGATATCTCTTGCACGTAGATCTCTCTCTCTCTCTCTCTCTCTCTCTCTCTCTCTCTCTCTCTCTTTCCCCCCTCCACTCTATCTAAAGAAAAATGTCCTTGGGTGAGGATTAAAATAATAATAATAATAATAAAAGAAATAAAGACAGTTAGCAGTAGTTGCCAAAATTTTTGAGCAGCTAGTAAGATTCCTTTTTTCAAAAACACACCTTATAACACATGATTATAAAAATAATATCTATAGTCATGGCCGATTTGGCAGTGGTTAGAACGTGGGCCCGCGGACCAGAGAGTCCTGGGTTCGGTTTCCGTGAAGGGCATGTATCTCGGTTGCAGTTGGTTCCCGGCCCCAGTTGGGGTCGTGTGGGTGGCAACCACTCAATGTGTCTCTCTCACATTGCTGTTTCTCTCTCTTTCTTCCTCCCTGTCTCCCTCCCACTCTATCTGAAATAATAATGATAACAATAATAATAATAATAATAATACCTACATACTTTGTAGAAAATTTAAAATACAAAAGTGTAAGGGAGGAGGTAGAAATTTATCAAAATCTTACCTACGAGGTATTATCACTGTTAATATGTTGGTGAGCAATTTTTACATATAGCTCTCTGCATGTATATACATGTATGAAGCTATAAATTATAGATTCTTATATATAAATAGGATATTTTTTTCCTTTATTGATTTTTAGAGAGAGAGGAAGGGAGAGGGAGAGAGAGATGGAAACATTGATGAGAGAGAACATCGATTGGCCGCCTCCTGCATGCCCCCAACTGGGGATCAGGCCCACAACCTGGGCATGTGTCCTGACTAGGAATTGAACCAGCGACCTCTTGGTACATGGGTTGACGCTCAACCACTGAGCCACACTGGCTAGACTATAAATAGGATATTAAATCTCCCAATAATCCTACAGGCCAGTGATTCTTAAAGTCTGTCTCCTGGTCCAGAAGTAGCAGCATCACCTGAGAACTTAACTAATTCCCAGTCCTTCTGAATCAGAGACTCTGGGGCTGGTTCTCATAATCTGCATTTTAACAAGCCCTTGAGTATGATTCTGATGTACACTCAAATTTAAGAACCTCTGCTACAAGGAAGAAGAATGTAGTGGTCAACAGGATGGGCACACCTGGAGTCAGCTACCTGGATTCAGGTCCTGGCTCCACCACTTATAAACTCCATTCCTTGAGAACATTATTTAGCCTCTCTAACCTCCAGTTTCTTCTTCTATAAAATAAGGTGAATGATCTTATTTATGTTATTGACCAACTGCTCTGATGCATGTAAAACTTTCAGTATAACTTAGCTGTTTACATATTCTTATCTTAGAACTAATCAATTATAAAAATGCCATGTAACAAAACTTGTGAAATGCAGCTAAAGTGGTTCTTAGAGGAAAATTTGTAGCCTTAAGTGTTTATATTAGGGGAAAATATGTTGTAAGTCACCCTGGCCAGTTTGGGTCATTGGTTAGAGTGTCAGCCCATGGACTGAAGGGTTACAGGTCCAGTTCTGGTCAAGGGTACATACCTGGGTTGCAGGTTCAATCCTCAGCCCTGGCTAGGGTTGTGTGGAAGGCAACCAATCGATGTGTCTCTCTCACATCGATGCTTTTCTCTCTCTCTATTTTTCTCCCTCCCTTCCATTCTCTCTTAAAATATCAATGGAAAAATATCTTCAGATGAGGATTAAAAAAAGTTGTAAGTCAATTAGCCAAGCATAGCACTCAAGACCTTAGAGAAGAACAACAGAGAACCACTCTCCCCAAAGAAAACAAAAATAATAAAAACAGAAAACAAGATAAATAGGAATAACAATGAAAACTATTAGTTGGAGAAGGGGCAGTGAAAAAATAGGTTCTTGTAAAGGATTAGCACAGTTTCTTTCATACTCAGAATATACACACACATACCTATGCTCACATAAGCACACACACACAGAGGGTATTATCATCCTAATTATATAAAAAAGGAAACAGGTCAAGTAATTTTCCTTTGGTTTAATGAAATGGAGGAGCAGAGAGGCAAGAAGGAGAAAATTAAAAAGTCAAGTGGAACTCCAGCTCCTGCAAAGCCACTTGTAAGAGTCCAGGGGGTGAGGCTGCTGTGACTGAGATGTCTCAGGAACATTGCAACATGCCCCACACCACTTCCCACTTGACTGGACAAACTAGTCTGCCCCTTTCCCATTATCCTTCACCCTCAGTGTTAGCCATACAGGGTGGAAGATAAGACAGAGCCTGAACCTTTTCCTCTGCCTAGCCTGATGTCTGAAAGTTCACCACAGGAGTGGTCATCCATTCATCCATCCATTCATTCTACAACAACAAATATGGATTGAGAACCTGCAAGCCTGTGCAGCCTGACCATCCTAGGCTTGATTCTTGGCACTACCACTTTCTAGCATGACATTAGGAAAGGAATTTCACCTCTCTCTCCTTAATTTTTTCATGTAAAGATATTAGTCCTAATATCTACATTGAGTACTAAGTGTTAAGGATAAAACCTTTCACATAAAATGAGACTACAAAGAAACGTGCAACCCCGCCTCAGAGGATCTCATGGGTTTCTTTTCTATGAACAAATATTTAATGAGAACTGAGAGCTAGGCCTGTGTTAGGCATGTAGACTGTGGAAATGAGTAGGGTGAGATCCCTTTCTTGGTCAAGGAAGGGAAAGAGTGATTGAGAGCAGCTATTATTTATTGATGTTTTTCTATTTATCAATGCTTTCCATAGATTATCTCTAAGCCTTCAGTAAGCCTAAAGTGTGACTATGATATCCCCATTTTACATGAAGGAAATTGAGTGCCAAAGATATAGGTGATTTGTCTAATATCACACAGCTAGAAATTTGAATCAGCTTTGAACCTCACTGTCAGATCCCGTCAGTCCTCCTTCATGCAGGATACCTACTCTAGAATGATTATGAGGGAAGTAGAAACCTGGGAGAGCTTATTCATCCAATCCTAGAAAATCAGATCTGAAAGGATGCTCAGAGATGGTGGAGTTCCACTCCCTAATTTTACAGATGAAGAAATGGAGATTTGGAGAAGTTAAGTTGATACAATATCACACAGTTGTGTGTGGATTTGAATTCACTAGAGCTGTATTCTCAAGTCTGGGATTTTTAGCACAGCTGGCTGCAAACCTCACTCTCTGTATAGATGGATAAGGCAATGGCTGGGTGGGCCAGGTGGGCTGATGGGAAGAGGTACAGAGCTCAGCTACTGTGGACAGCCTCATAGCTGTGCCCACAGCCATCCCAGCCCCGGGCATATGGGGCTTACAATGAAAGGTGATAAGATAGGCATCTCTCAAACACTTTCTCTCTTTAGGCCGAAGGACTTACTATCAGGCTATCTCCAAAGACGTTTGCAAACTTCCTGTGGAAAAGGGCTCTTGTAGAGCCAAAATCCAGCGATGGTTTTACAACATGACAACTCATGAATGTGAGATATTTTACTACGGAGGCTGTGATGGCAATGGGAACAACTTTGTGAAGAAAGACGTATGTACGAAAGTCTGCCAGAATGTCTGATTTCCTAATAAGAGCCCTGCCCTCCTTGGAGTCAGGATTGCTCTGCGGCAATAAAAGGTGTTTTTGTGAACAAGAGATGCATTTCTCCACCCCAAATGTATTCTCCTTGTTGTGTTCTTAAAATCACTCATCTCTGCATCTGAAATTCTATAAATATTGCCAAAATCTCAATACCTTCCTATTTACATACATACATATATACATACACACTGGGGAAATCAAGAGTTAACAGTCATTCACACTTGGTTTGAATTACTACTTAGCCCATTAGAGAGTAAAAGTTTTGGAGGAGAAGGGGGTGACTCTGAACCCCAAGCATGGTATTAGAAGGGTCTACATTGGACAAGTAAAGGATTTCTGGATCCTGTGAAACAAGAAAAGGGAACAACGGAAACCAGAGTTGAAAGGGAAATGGGGGAGGAACTGGAGATATTAAGGCCATTTTAAATTTAAAAATTAGTGAAACTTGATGAAAGCCTTGATCTTCTAAGGCTACACCACATCTTCCTGCCATGGGCTAAATGGGGAGGGCAGTGAAGGGCCCTGGTCCTGCAGTCCCTTGATTTGCCTTAAGCGACACCAATTATTACAACTTGGAGGGGAAGGAGAAAACATGGGGATCATCTGTGCAGTTATCTGAATTGAGAGGGGAAAATGGAGGACCAAAGATGGGCGGGGACTTCTCTAAAATCACAGGGTAGGAATGAAACAGAGTCATTAGTAATCCAAGAAAAAGTCCTTTTCCTCTGCATTGCAATGCCCACCCTGTAACTTTCTCAAACCAGGGATTTATTTTTCAGAGTTAAGGTTTTAAACTATGCGTGAAGGTAGTGAGTCTCATCACCTCTGAATTATAGAAGAGAGAAAGGAAAGAAGAAAGATAGGAAGGAAGGGAGAGAGGATGGGAGGAATGAGGGGAGGGAGAGGGAGGGGCCCCAAGCTCTGCTCAGAATGGGTGGGTTAACGTAAGGCCTAAGGGTAACCCCCTCTTGGGAGTAGGATATTCTACCACAGTGACGTAGTAAACCCTAGCATAGGACATTTAACTAAACTCAGAGGAGAGAGCTCAAAATCTCCTACAAAGCTTACCCTCTACCCCACCATGCCCCCAGGCTCAGAATGTAAAAGGAACACAGTACCCACCCCTCACACTGTAGCTAGAGAGACAGGAAGCCAAAAAAGAGCTCAAAAAGGATAGAATTAGAAAACCATTGTTTACTAACCATTAAATAATCATTACTTCAGGCAAGAATCACCAGTGCATGCTAAACCTAGTGAGTACAATTTTGAGAATAAGATACTTACAGAGTCTCAAGGTGTCTCCCCACAGACAATTACTCATCACAAAGGGGGGAATAGGAACTTTACAGTGAAGAATGCTGGCAGAATCCACCTTACTCAAGTAATGAAAGTTAACATCACTAGTAATCAAACAAATTAACATCATGTGACTAAAAACACAATATCATTTCTGTAAAGCATAAACCCAATCATGAGAAAATATCAGATAAGCTCAATGAAGAGACATTCCATAAAATCACTGACCTATAATCTTCCAAAATGTTATGAAAGACCAAAAAAAAAAAAAACAAACAAAAAAAAAGATCATGGGATTTTTGCATATAGAGGAGATTAAAGAGACATGACTATTGAATGCAATGCAGGATTTTCTTTTGCTGTAAAGGAAGTCATGCAAACAATTAGTGAAATGGACTTCCAGGTGGTGTGGGTAAATACGGTACTCGCCTCCTCCCACAACCACATCAAAATTACAACTAAACTACGAACAAACACCCTTCAGAACCACCAGCAATCGAGCTGAATGGAAGTCTTACAACTACGAAATTAAAGCAGCTACATTAAGACTAGTAGGAAGGGTGGAGGCACGGACAGGCTGGTACCACACCCACGGGTGGCAGATAAAAATCAGGAGGGATACCTGGGCTGTGAAGGTCCTCCCTGAGGCGTGAGGGGTCCGGGTCCCACACCAGGTCCCCAGCTCAGGGTTCCAGTGCCAGGAAGAGAAGTCCCCATAACTTCTGGCTGTAAAAACCAGTGGGAACTGAGGCTGAGGGAGGCTGAGGCTGAGGGAGGCTGAGGCTTCTAGAGTCCTAGGCAGTTCCTCTTAAAGGGCCCACATGTGGACTTACTCAGACCCGCTCCCTCTGAGCTCCAGCATGGATGGGAGACAGCTTGAAAGGCACCAGTGACATATGGGGAAGAACTGAGCTGTTTGGCATTGGAGCGAGGGCTGGAGAGGCAGCTTTCTCGTGGACAGACGTGCTATCAGAGACATTTGTTCCTTCGGTGAGCCCTTCCCTGGGCCGGCAGACACAGCCATAACTGGGACTCCAGCAACCTGGCTCACACTGTTTGCCCCGCCCTGGTGATTCCCTGAGGCCCTGCCCCACCGAACTTTCAGGCCCACCCAAGCTGTTGCCAGTTACTCTACCATAGGATTGGACTGTCTTGGATCCTGTTTCAGCTTTTCCTAAATTCTTTCAAAAAGCAGCATTTGGTCTCAACTAGCCCTATACCTCACACTAAGTAATACATAGGGAGCCAAAGCAGAGCGCCACCCAGGATCTCTCCTGTTGCTTCTTCTACCCTAAGCCCTTCCTTTGTTTCACTGTCCCCAGCTTTAATAAACACAGTCTAAAAATCACACACACGCATACAGATCTTATGTCCCTTTTTCCAATTAACAGCAAGATTTAGTTCCTAAGGGAATCAGAGCCCAAACATCTCACCCTTTTCTATCCTGCTATCTTGCAGAGCCGCCGCTGCTGATGTGGTCTCCGTGGTCGTCGACATCGCCTTGGCTAGGTAACGTGAGCTGGAACAACTTCCAGGATTTGGGTCATAATTCAGGCTCTCTCCACATGTGCTTGTCTGATGCTCCATATTGGTTCCCCGTAGCCAAATCTCAGCTGCCAAGGCCTTGGCTGTTCTAAACACTAAACCCCAGAATTTGCGTACTCCTTTTCCTCCAGATCAGCTTCTCTTCCAACATAATGTCCTTCACCCTTTGACCCTTTCTCAGTGTGTGACCCTGTCTCTTCAACTTTCAGGGCCCCCATTTATCCTTTGAAAACCTCCAGTTTCCCCTAATAAAGTGCTCTGTGAGGTCTGATATCTCTGAGGCTGAAGAATTCACATCTCCTCCCTGAGTGCAGTTTTCGGAGAAGTCATTGGGTCTCCTAGTGACATCAGTAGAGGGAGAGAGGAGTAGGAAAATCCTGCAGAATGAGAACTCTGGTGACACGGTTGCCCCAGTAAAACTGTTGTAAGATGCATAAGAATGGAACCAGAGCAGATCCATGTTTTATATGGTTTAAAGCTTATAAAGCTAGGGGATTCCTTTTAAAAAAGAATACGCATTAAATGAAGAAGTGAATATTCTTTCAAATGAGAAAGGAAATTGCAACCAATTGCAAATTTTCAAAGCTAACAAATATCACAAATTGCACAAGATCCATACAGATTAATTATTAAGTTTTACATCTATGACAACAATTCAGCAAAACTCAATTTTTGTGAAAAGGTGATTTGGTCTTTTGTTGAACATGGCTAAACAAAAATGATTATATTTTATTGTAGTTGGGATGCATAAAATAGAAGCATGAATGCATAGACATACTTAATATTTGTAGTTCTACTACAGGTTTGTTCCCTAAAAACACAGGGATTTGAATGAATTCTCTTTTGTACGATTCCATCAAGAATCCTGGTTGGGGCAAGGTAGGGTGCAGAGGTGCTCCTCTCGGGACCTCAGTTTCCCATCCATAAGTTGAAGGTGGTGGAGTAATGTCAAAGAGTACTTCTAAATTTGAGAAGATAAGACAGCTGAGCCGCCCTAACAAATCTGATAAGCACCTGTGGCTTTTCCAGCCTATCATTGCTTCTCAATCCTTGCTTAGGGTTGACATACATGAGTGACTGGAACAGAATCACCTGTCCTAGGGGCTCATGGACCACAATGGTCCTTGGAAATAGTCAGAGTATGCCCTGTAGTTGACAGTATCTGTTCACCTGCTGTGCTCAGTAATGAGCTCAAAGCCCTTGTGGCTGAGCACAGGGAACTCCATGCCTTATAAGAACCTCAATGAAAGATGCTATATCTCTTTGTTGTCAATTGTTTGCTCATTTCTCTGCTCAAAAGAACCCAGAGGGCACCTTGAGTGGAGTCATTAGGTGTTATTCAAAGTGCCATGAAGACCCAAGACCCCCTTATCTTCCCTCTCCTTATTCTCACCTCAAAGCTACATGCAGAACCAGAAATACCTAGAAGAAGCTGTGGGTAGTTTGAAAACTCAGGGAATGTCCAAGCTGAGGGTATTAAGAGAGCTCCACCAGCCTCAATAACTCTCCCCCACCTTTTTACATGTGTACAAATGGAAGCTTCTAGTAGGAAAGATCCAAGATCACACAGCAAATCAATAGCAAAACTGGAGTTGAAATCCAGGTTCAAAGAATAGCAAGATCCCACATCCTTGTTGGAAATCAGGGTGGCTATAATGGCTACTTGTCTACTTTGTTTTTTAATACTCAGCATCTTAATGTCATTCCTACAGTTGAAGAATTCCCTACCATGGAGAGTCTTTGTGTAAGGTAAAACCAGTGTCCCACTATAGAAGTTGAAAGGCCAGGCTCTCACTCTATCAGTACGGGTTTAGTGATGGACACAGAAACCATACTTAGTATTTCAAACAAAAAAAATTAATACTGAGAATTGGTTACATGAGTATTGGCAGGATCCGGACATGAGGAAAGAACTGGGGCTTGAGTAGAAATCAGAGAACATTCTCTCCAAAACAACAGGGTGAAGTTAGACCAGTTCCATGAATAGTAGAAAAAGCTTTGGGCTTGGGCACCTGGTCTCTAGTGCTGCCCCAGCCATTAGTCTCTATGTGACATCGAGCAAGTCATTCTCCTCTCTGGGCCCCAGTTACCACACCTGCACATTTGGGAAAAGACAAAGAAAGGATCTTGCCCCCATCCCAGTCTCACCTGGGGCACTTCCTTGGCTCTCATCCTACCTGGGCCCAGTGATGTTGAAAAAGGTACCAGGGGCTTTAGTTATGAGAAAAGTGTGCACCTGTGCAGAGCAATAGGTGATCCAGTAAAACACTGTAGACCACATACCTTCCAGGACGACCTGGAGTCCAAGCCCTTGTGCTATGTCTGCCTTCCATCAGGTGAGCTGCATGTCAGAAAAATAACTTATCAAGAAAGAAGAACTGAGTTTGTGTAACTGTTATTGAAACCTAGGTTTTGGTCCAGCCAGTGTGGCTCAGTGGTTGAGCATCGACCCCGTGCACCAAGAGATCGCCGGTTTGATTCCCGGCTGGGACACATGCCCAGGTTGTGGGCCTGGTCCCCAGTTGGGAGCATGTGGGAGGCGGCCAATCAATGTTCTCTCTCATCGATGTTACTGTCTCTCTCTCCCTCTCACTTCCTCACTCTCTAAAAAATGAATAAAGGAAAAGAAAAAAAATTAAAAAGTCTCAGTATGTGTATGTTGATGATAAATATATTTGTTATATGTATAAGCAAGTCTTCTCTCTAAGTCCCTGTTCCCCTGTTCTGTGAAATGAGGATGATGATATCTATCCGAAGTTCTTTTTATGAGAATGTAATGAGACAAGGCAGAAAATTCCCTGATGTATTGTTGGTGTTGAAGTGAGGTTAGTTTCTTTCTCCCTTCTAGAAAAGATAAAGGTTTAGTGGGTTGAGAATCTGAATGAGAAAAGTCTGTTCTTTCAAAATCCTACCCATATTTACTTCCTCCATCCCTACACCATCCAAATAAGTGGATCTCAATAAAAAGTAATTTAATTCTTTATACACACATATATGGTTGATATAGGGTTAGTACGACTTGATGAGTAAACGTGCTAGATAACTAGTAAGAGCTTCCTGGTAGCTTTTCTAATGTGCTTTTAATAAACCTTACATTTGCCCTCCGTCTTCTGGAATGATAGTAACCCCACCACCCAAATCACCCGAGGAAGAGCCAAGTCACTGAGTTGTGGCCAAAGATCCCCCAGGGCAACCTGGTACAGAGTGCCTGGTTTTCAAAGGCTGATACCACCCACATCCACCCACAAGGCCTGTTCAGCCAAATAAGTACAGGTACACCTCATCAAGCACTGCCTCTCTGCATGAAGTCCTTATCATACTGCTCACGTTGGAAATATATATTTTTTTATTCTCCCCCAAGGACGTTTTTGCATTTATCATCAGATAGAGCAGGAGGGAGAGAGGGAGGAAGAAAGAGAGAGAAATATCGATGTGAGAGAGACACATCGACTGATTGCCACCCGCACGACCCCAGCGTGGGCCGAGGACGAACCGCAACTGAGGTACATGCCCTTAGCGGGAACCGAACCGGCGACTCCCTGGTCCACGGGCCAACATTCTAACCGCTGAGCCAAAGTGGCCAGGGCATGTTGGAAATATTTTTATAATTAAACAATATTTATATGTTTAACTCTTCTGCAGGGTTTTTTAACCTTGGCACTGTTGACATTTGTGGGCAGATCATCCTTTGTTGTGGGGCTATTTGTAGGATGGTTACATTAGCAGCATCACTGACCTCTACCAGTAGGTCCCCGCTACCCCCCAAGTTGTGACAATCAAAAATGCCTCTAGACATTGCCAAGTGTCCCTGAGGGGTAGAATTGCCCCATCCCCAGATGAAAATTGCTCTTTGTGTTCAAAGGTCAGTTCTCACTTCCAGGTCAGCTGCTCTAGAAGAGGGAGCCATGTGGGAGCTCTCAGCCAAGAGCACCTGTAGGCAGTCCTGCCTTTACTCTGTCTGAATGGCAAATGCCAGTCTGGTCACTCCCTGGGGGCCTCCTTCTGCCATTATTTTGGTTTCTGATGAATAGATTTGACCACCCAAAAGAGCTAAGGAAAGAGATACCAGGAATAATCCTGGTGGACCCACCAAAGGGCAAAAGAAGATGTATCACAGAGATGTTGAAACGTAGGCTTCAGAGGAATCTTCAAGAAAATAAAGGCATACCCTGGTTGGTGTGGCTCAGCAGTTGGAGCATTGGCCTGGGGACCAGAGAGTCCCGGGTTTGGTTCCCGCTATGGGCACGTACCAAAAAATAAAATAAAATAAAATAAAGGCAGAGGAAGTAGTAAAGATGAGCAGGTGATGAGTGGGTTGACCAACCATTGTGTGAACTATAGTTTGGAGAAGCAATGTCCAAGGAATGAGTATCATCATGGCTAAAGGGGATTTAAAGGGAAAGAAGGAAGAGTTACTACTAATGTGCAAAGATGGGTAACACATTTCTGCAGAGAATGAGTATGGTTCTGATCTGGTTTGCACTCCCATTTCCAAAAAGATCGTCATACACACATAAGTCTGCAAATGGCATGTGTCTGTGTGTGCATTTATAATGTATGAAGCATTTGTATATTCATTGAACACTTGTGCAGTCCTGGGACGTATGTTAAATCAGCATAATAAATTTCAATTTATAGATGAGAAAACTGAGGCTCAGAGAGATCACATGGCTTGCCCTAGGTCAAGAGCACCTGAACACAAAAGCACAACCTTAGACTTCATATCCGAGACTCTAAATCCCACTAAAACATGTCAGCGTTGTCTTCAAAAGAATCAGATTTCTAGAGGATCTGGGAAAGGAGGGTGGTGGGTAATGTGCTGGTTGCTCGCAATTGAGGTGTCTGGAGACAGAATGATTCTCTAAACCAAATAAAGTTAGGCCCCTCTTCTACACAACAATGTGTGTGTTGCTCTCATAACTCCCTAGGAGACCTCAGATGTGAGGGAGGCAGCACCTAAAATTATGCCTGGCACACTGTAGGAACTCAATAAATGTTTGTTGAAAGAATGAGTAATACAAGGGCGTGGGAGCTGAACAGAGGACGGTCCCAACCCTAGCTCTGAAACTCATTATCCATGTGATAAAGGTCAAGGTAGTTGAACCTCTCTTCATCCACAAAGTGGTTTTATTATTTTTACAGCGGCTTCCACCCAAAGTGTAATAAGGTGGCCTTGGATAAAAGCCAAAGATCAGATAAGACCAAAGGAAAAAGGCAGAGACATTCTTTGGCTGGACGCTCTGTTCCAGGGGTAGCCCAAACTCATGATTAGCAGGAGTTAGGGGTGAATGAGCTGAATGTGAGGCCAGGCTCCTCCCCATTGTTCCCCTTTCTCCCTAAAATGCCAATCCTGGCTGGGCCACTGGCTGGGTGGCACCATGCAGCACCGGGTCTCTCTCCCATTTTTCCTGCTTCTCACCTTTAGCCAAGAGCTTCAATCAGGAGTAGGAACAGGTGAGTATGGAAGTGGGAGCTCCAAGAGCAGCCTGTGAATAGGGCAGGGGGGTTGGCAGTCCTAAGAGAATCTGTTCTTTATCTCATAGAGTAGGGAGTCAATTCAATTCACGTCATCAAATATACATGTTGGGCACGTATGATATGCCAGGTACTGTTGTAGGTGGTAAGGCTAAAGTAATGAGTGAAACAAAGAACCTGCCTTTATGGAATTCAAATCCAGTGGGAGAGAGACAGACAATACATGATACACAGAATAGACGGTAAACGTGCTATAGAAAAGAAAAAAAGTAAAAAAAAAGAAAGAAAAAGTAGAGCAGGGTAAAGGGGATTCAAAGTCTGGGGTGGGGCTGGTTGTGAGCAAGGTAAGATTGAGAAGGGGAGATATGAGCCTAAATTTGAAGGTAAGGGACTTAACCAGGTCAGAGCTATGTGTAGAAAAAGGGTCCTTTGTGGTCTACTTTCTTTGCTGAAGCTTAAAATCTGCAAATGGAATTGAGGAGATGAAATGCAATATATCCAGGATGATCCATTAGAAATAAGGACAGCCCTGGCCCGTTTGGCTCAGCGGTTAGAGCGTCGGCCTGCGGTCCAGAGAGACCCGGGTTCGGTTCCTGCTAAGGGCATGTACCTCGGTTGCAGTTTGTCCCCGGCCCTGGTTGGTCGTGCGGGTGGCAGCCACTCGATGTGTGCCTTTCACATCGATGTTTCTCTCTCTCTCTCTCTTCCTCTCTGTCCCTCCCACTCTATCTGAACAAAAAATGAAAAAAAATAAATAAATAAGGACAGTTAGCCCCGGCCAATTTGGTTAGAGCATCGGCCTGCAGACCAAAGAGTCTTGGGTTTGATTCCAGCAAAAGGCACGTACCTTGTTTGCGGTTCATCCCTGGCCCTGGTCGGGGTCGTGCAGGGGGCAACCAGTTGATATCTATTGCACGTTGATCTCTCTCTCTCTCTCTCTCTCTCTCTCTCTCTCTCTCTCTCTTTCCCCCCTCTACTCTACTCTAAAGAAAAATGTCTTTGGGTGAGGATTAAAATGATGATAATAATAATAACAATAATAATAATAAAAGAAATAAGGACAGTTAGCAGTAGTTGCCAAAATTTTTGAGCAGGTAGTAAGATTCCTTTTAAAAAAAATACATCTTAAAATAATACATGATTATAAAAATAATACCTATAGTCGTGGCCAATTTGGCAGTGGTTAGAGCATGGGCCCGCAGACCAGAGAGTCCTGGGTTCGGTTCCCGTGAAGGGTATGTACCTTGGTTGCAGTTTGTTCCTGGCCCCAGTTGGGGTCGTGTGGGTGGCAACCACTCAATGTGTCTCTCTCACATTGATGTTTCTCTCTTCTTCTTCCTCCCTCTCTCCCTCCCACTCTATCTGAAATAATAATAACAATAATAATAATAATAATAATACCTATATACTTTGTAGAAAATTTAAAATACAAAAGTATAAAGGAGGAAGTAGAAATTTATCAATATCTTACCTACCAGGCATTATCACTGTTAATATGTTGGTGAGCAATTTTTACATATAGCTCTCTGCATGTATGTACATGCATGAAGCTATAGATTATAGATTCTTATATATAAATAGGATATTTTTTTCCTTTATTGATTTTTAGAGAGAGAGGAAGGGAGAGGGAGAAAAAGATGGAAACATTGATGAGAGAGAACATCGATTGGCCGCCTCCTGCATGCCCCCCACTGGGGATCGGGCCCACAACCTGAGCATATTGTCCTGACCAGGAATCAAACCAGCGACCTATTGGCAAAAGGGTTGACGCTCAACCACTGAGCCACACTGGCTAGACTACAAATAGGATATTAAATCTCCCAATAATCCTTCAGGCCAGTGATTCTTAAAGTTTGTCTCCTGGTCCAGAAGTAGCAGCATCACCTGAGAACTTAACTAATCCCCAGTCCCTCTGAATCAGAGACTCTGGGGCTGGTTCTCATAATCTGCATTTTAACAAGTCCTTGAGTGTGATTCTGATGTACACTCAAATTTAAGAACCTCTGTTACAAGGAAGAAGAATGTAGTGGTCAACAAGATGGGCACACCTGGAGTCAGCTACCTGGATTCAGGTCCTGGCTCCACCAGTTACAAACTTCATACCTTGAGAACATTATTTAGCCTCTCTGAGCTTCAGTTTCTTCTTCTATAAAATAAGGTGAGTCATCGAGTCATCTTATTTATGTTATTGACCAACTGCTCTGATGCATGTAAAGCTTTCGGTATAACTTAGCTGCTTACATATTCTTATCTTAGAACTAATCAATTATAAAAATGCCATGTAACAAAACTTGTGAAATGCAGCTAAAGTGGTTCTTAGAGGAAAATTTGTAGCCTTAAGTGTTTATATTAGGGGGAAAAATGTTGTAAGTTACCCTGGCCAGTTTGGATCAGTAGTTAGAGGGTCAGCCCATGGACTGAAGGGTTACAGGTCCAATTCTGGTCAAGGGTAAATACCTGGGTTGCAGGTTCAATCCTCAGCCCTAGCTAGGGTTGTGTGGAAGGCAACCAATCAATGTGTCTCTCTCACATTGATGTTTTTTTCTCTCTCTATTTTTCTCCCTCCCTTCCATTCTCTCTTAAAATATCAATGGAAAAATATCTTCAGGTGAGGATTAAAAAAAGTTGTAAGTCAATTAGCCAAGCATAGCACTCAAGACCTTAGAGAAGAACAACACAGAACCATTCCCCCCAAATAAATAAAAAATAATAAAGAACAGAAAACAAGATAAATAGGAATAACAATGAAAACTATTAGTTGGAGAAGGGGCAGTGAAAAAATAGGTTCTTGTAAAGCATTAGCACAGTTTCTTTCATACTCAGAATATACACACACATACATATGCTCACATAGGTACACATACACAGAAGGTATTATCATCCTTATTATATAAGAAAGGAAACAGGTCAAGTAATTTTCCTTTGGTTTAATGAAATGGAGGAGCAGAGAGGCAAGAAGGAGAAAATTAAAAAGTCAAGTGGAACTTCAGTCCCTGCAAAGTCACTTGTAAGGGTCCAGGGGGTGAGGCTGCTGTGACTGAGATGTCTCAGGAACATTGCAACATGCCCCACACCACTTCCCACTTGACTGGACAAACTAGTCTGCCCCTTTCCCATTATCCTTCACCCTCAGAGCTAGCCATACGGGGTGGAAGATAAGACAGAGCCTGAACCTTTTCCTCTGCCTAGCCTGATGTCTGAAAGTTCACCACAGGAGTGGTCATCCATCCATCCATCCATTCATTCTACAACAACAAATATGGATTGAGAACCTGCAAGCCTGTGCAGCCTGACCATCCTAGGCTTGATTCTTGGCACTACCACTTTCTAGCATGACATTAGGAAAGGAATTTCACCGGTCTGACCTTAGTTTTTTCATGTAAAGTTGTTAGCCCTAATATCTACCTTGAGTACTAAGTGTTAAGGATAAAACGTTTTACATAAAATGAGACTACAAAGAAACGTGTAACCCCGCCTCAGAGGATCTCATGGGTTTCTTTTCTATGAACAAATATTTAATGAGAACTAAGAGCTAGGCATGTGTTAGGCATGTAGACTGTGGAAATGAGTAGGGTGAGATCCCTTTCTTGGTCAAGGAAGGGAAAGAGTGATTGAGAGTAGTTACTGGTTATTGATGTTTTTCTATTTATCAATGCTTTCCATAGATTATCTCTAAGCCTTCAGTAAGCCTAAAGTGTGACTATGATATCCCCATTTTACATGAAGGAAATTGAGTGCCAAAGATATAGGTGATTTGTCTAATATCACACAGCTAGAAATTTGAATCAGCTTTGAACCTCACTGTCAGATCCCGTCAGTCCTCCTTCATGCAGGATATCTACTCTAGAATGATTATGAGGGAGGTAGAAGCCTGGGAGAGCTTATTCATCCAATCCTAGAAAATCAGATCTGAAAGGATGCTCAGAGATGGTGGAGTTCCACTCCCTAATTTTACAGATGAAGAAATGGAGATTTGGAGAAGTTAAGTTGATACAATATCACACAGTTGTGTGTGGATTTGAATTCACTAGAGCTGGATTCTCAAGTCTGGGATTTTTAGCACAGCAGGCTACAAACCTCACTCTCTGTATAGATGGATAAGGCCATGGCTGGGTGGGCCAGGTGGGCTGATGGGAAGAGGCACAAAGCTCAGCTACTGTGGACAGCCTCATAGCTGTGCCCACAGCCATCCCAGCCCCGGGCATATGGGGCTTACATCGAAAGGTGATAAATTAGGCATCTCTCAAACACTTTCTCTCTTTAGGCCGAAAGAATAACAATCAGAATATCTCCAAAGAAGTTTGCAGACTTCCTGTGGAAAAGGGCTCTTGTAGAGCCAAACTCAAGCGATGGTTTTACAACATGAAAACTCATGAATGTGAGATATTTTACTACGGAGGCTGTCAGGGCAATGGGAACAACTTTGTGAAGAAAGACGTATGTATGAAAGTCTGCCAGAATGTCTGATTTCTTAATAAGAGCCCTGCCCTCCTTGGAGTCAGGATTGCTCTGCGGCAATAAAAGGTGTTTTTGTGAACAAGAGATGCATTTCTCTACCCCAAATGTATTCTCCTTGTTGTGTTCTTAAAATCACTCATCTCTGCATCTGAAATTCTATAAATATTGCCAAAATCTCAATACCTTCCTTTTTACATACATACACACTAGGGAAATCAAAAGTTAACAGTTATTTACACTTGGTTTGAATTACTACTTAGCCCATTAGAGAGTAAAGGTTTTGGAGGAGAAGGGGGTGACTCTGAACCCCAAGCATGGTATTAGAAGGGTCTACATTGGACAAGTAAAGGATTTCTGGATCCTGTGAAACAAGACAAGGGAACAACGAAAACCAGAGCTGAAAGGGAAATGGGGGAGGAACTGGAGATATTAAGGCCATTTTAAATTTAAAAATTAGTGAAACTTGATGAAAGCCTTGATCTTCTAAGGCTACACCACATCTTCCTGCCATGGGCTAAATGGGGAGGGCAGTGAAGGGCCCTGGTCCTGCAGTCCCTTGATTTGCCTTAAGCGACACCAATTATTACAACTTGGAGGGGAAGGAGAAAACATGGGGATCATCCGTGCAGTTATCTAAATCAAGAGGGGAAAATGGAGGACCAAAGATGGGCAGGGACTTCTCTAAAATCACAGGGTAGGAATAAAACAGAGTCATTAGTAATCCAAGAAAAAGTCCTTTTCCTCTGCATTGCAATGCCCACCCTGTAACTTTCTCAAACCAGGGATTTATTTTTCAGAGTTAAGGTTTTAAACTATGCGTGAAGGCAGTGAGTCTCATCACCTCTGTATTATAGAAGAGAGAAAGGAAAGAAGAAAGATAGGAAGGAAGGGTGGGAGGATGGGAGGAATGAGGGGAGGGGGAGCGAGGGGCCCCAAGCTCTGCTTAGAAAGGGTGGGTTAACATAAGGCCTAAGGGTAACCCCTCTTGGGAGTAGGATATTCTACCACAGTGACGTAGTAAACCCTAGCATAGGACATTTAACTAAAACTCAGAGGAGAGAGCTCAAAATCTCCTAGGAAGCTTACCCTCTACCCCACCATGCCCCCAGGCTCAGAGTGTAAAAGGAACACAGTACCCACCCCTCACACTGTAGCTAGAGAGACAGGAAGCCAAAAAAGAGCTCAAAAAGGATAGAATTAGAAAACCATTGTTTACTAACCATTAAATAATCATTACTTCAGGCAAGAATCATCAGTGAATGCTAAACCTAGTGAGTACAATTTTGAGAATAAGATATTTACAGAGTCTCAAAGTGTCTCCCCACACACAATTATTCATCACAAAGGGGGGAATAGGAACTTTACAGTGAAGAATGCTGGCAGAATCCACCTTACTCAAGTAATGAAAGTTAACATCACTAGTAACCAAACAAATTAACATCATGTGACTAAAAACACAATATCATTTCTGTAAAGCATAAATCCAATCATGAGAAAATATCAGATAAGCTCAATGAAGAGACATTCCATAAAATCACTGACCTATAATCTTCCAAAATGTCATGAAAGACCAAAAAAAGCAAAACAAAAAAAAGATCAAGGAATTTTTGCAAATTAGAGGAGATTAAAGAGACATGACTATTGAATGCAATGCAGGATTTTCTTTTGCTGTAAAGGAAGTCATGCAAACAATTAGTGAAATGGACTTCCAGGTGGTGTGGGTAAATACGGTACTCGCCTCCTCCCACAACCACATCAAAATTACAACTAAACTACAGAACAAACATCCTTCAGAACCACCAACAATCGAGCTGAATGGAAGTCCTACAACTACTAAATTAAAGAAGAAGCTACACCAAGACTGGTAGAAAGGGTGGAGGCACGGACAGGCTGGTCCCACACCCACGTGTGGCAGATAAAAATCAGGAGGGATACCTGGGCTGTGAAGGTCCTCCCTGAGGAGTGAGGGGTCCGGGTCCCACACCAGGTCCCCAGCTCAGGGTTCCAGTGCCAGGAAGAGAAGTCCCCATAACTTCTGGCTGTAAAAACCAGTGGGATCTGAGGCTGAGGGAGGCTCAGGCTTCTAGAGTCCCTGGCAGTTCCTCTTAAAGGGCCCACACATGGATTTACTCAGACCCGCTCCCTCTGAGCTCCAGCATGGATGGGAGGCAGCTTGAAAGGCACCAGTGACATATGGGGAAGAACTGAGTTGTTTGGCATCGGGGCAAGGTCTGGAGAGGCAGCTTTTTACCAGACAGACATGCTGATGGAGGCCGTTGTTCCTTTGGTCAGCCCTTCCCCAATGGGGCCAGCAGACGGGCACCATATCTGAGATTCTAGCAACCTGGCTCACAATGTTTACACCACCCTGGTAATTCCCTGAGGCCCTGCCCCACCCAAATTTTGAGCCCACCCAAGCTGTTTCCAGTGGATTTCCAAGCTGTTTACCATAGGATTGGCCTGTTTCAGCTCCTGCTTCAGATTTTCCTAAATTCTCTCAAACAAGCAGCATCTGGCCACAGCAAGCCCCATACCTCTCATTAAGTAGCCTCAGGCCCGGCACCAGAAGCAGCCAGCCTTGGTTCACAGCTTGGCTTTGCCTGGGCACCTCCAAGCCCAGCACAAGAAGCAGTCATCTGCAGATTGCTTTGTAGCTTATGCCTGGTGGCCCCGGGTAGAACACAGGCAGTGTCTGACTCTGCCCCAGAGCCAGCACACCCAGTGGACAGCTTCAGACTATGGCGAAGCACTGTGCTGACATGTTTATAACCCCATAATTGATGATTGGTAAATTATTGTGCTGACTTGTTTATAGCTCCCTGAACCAAGAAATTGTTGGGATCCGGCTACGTGTCTGACAGAGGTCTGAAGGAGCCTGGAGGTCTTGAGTCAGAGACTCGACCTCCCCCACAATCTCAAGGAATTAGGCTTGCATTGTGTTTGTGCAGCTCGGGGCTAAGTGTGACCCAATGTACCTCGAAATACCTGAGATAACAGACTGGGTGTACCTGGGTGTTCTTGGGTGTTCCTGTTATGCACAAGGCAAACTAATTCTATACAGCATTGTTGTAGTCCTGGGCATTATATCAAGAAGATCCTATTTTCTGTAAGGTATAAAAGGCATGTAATAAAGCACATCGGGGCTGGTCTCCGAGAACTCAGAATCAGTCGCTGGCCGGCTTTGCTTTCTATCTGGCTTTAATTTGGCTCTGGTGGTCTCGGTTCTCTCGCACCACAACAGCACCACCACCCAACAACCTCCACAAGAGACACACTCAAGGAATGGACTCAGTGGGAACCAGAGTCCTGCTGAAGTAAGTCTTGCTCTGTGTGGTGGGCCCCTGCACAGCTGATCATCCAAGGTAGTCAGAGGTCGGTGGTTAATGGGCACAGCCAGTCCTTGCAGCTGATCAGCCTGAGTAAAACCCTCCCACTGATGTACCAACAGCAATCAAGACTCAATTACAACAGAAGGGTGTAAAGTCCACACAAGGGGTCTATTGGCCGCCTCCTGCATGTCCCCCACTGGGGATCAGTCATGTAACCTGGGCATGTAACCTGACCAGGAATCGAACCGGCAACCTCTTGGTGCGTGGGTTGATGCTCAACCACTGAGCCACACTGGCCGGGCAAAAGAGAGAATCTTAAAAGTAGTTAGTTACCTACAATGGAGCTTCTATAAGGCTGTCAGTTGATTTCTCAAAAGAAACTTTGCAGGCCAAAAGGAAGTGGCAAGAAATATTTAAAGTGATGAAAAGCAAGGACCTACAATCAAGATTACTCTATACTGCAAAGCTATATTTAGAATCGATGGCCATATAAAGAGTTTCCCAGACAAGAAAAAGCTAAAGGAGTTCATCACCACCAAACCAGTGTTATACAAAATGTGGATGAGTCTTCTCGAAGAAGAACATAAAAAAAAAAAAAAAAAAAGAACAATAAAATGGACTGAAGGTCCTGCCCTCCTTGCCATGTGACCAAGCCCCATGCTCATTCTGCATCTCAGTTTTCACAACTGCGAACTAAGGGAACTGGTGGGTTATCTCTAAGGGTCATCCGCATGTGCTTTGTGTCTCTGGCTTGTGCCTAAGCCCTGCCCTTCTTCTCATCCCATACAGGCCCCTTCCTTGCCACTGCTCCAGCTTCTCCAGAAGGAACATGGCTCTCTTGCTGCTTCTCCCCCTCTCACTGGAACAGACATTTGCAGAGATACACCAAAAAGTCCAAAGTAGGTTCAGAAAAGCTGCAGCCGCTCATCCTTAGCAGACATTCTTGGGGACCGAGGGTTAGATGCGAGGCAAGGATTCGTGTCAGATAAAGCCACTTCCACTGTGGCTTCAGAGAACTAGCCCTACTCACCCATCCTGAGCCCTTCAGATCCTTCCCTCACCTGCTGCCCGAATATTATTTCCCTAACTTTTCCCGATATCTGTCTTTTCCAAATTTAATTTTCAAAAAAGTAAACAGTCACTAGACAGGAGCCTGAGGGCAGAGGACCAGTGAGGAGGCTGTTGGAACCCTTGACAAAGATCGGAGGAGGTCAGATGCTGACTTGAGGAAGTTGTGGTAAAGTGGGAGAAGAGATAGGGTCGGAGAGTTAGGAGACTGAATTGACCCAAGTTCGTGACTGATATGATGCTAGGCTGATAGAAAGAAAGAAGTGAATCCCTGGGCGACTACGATGCCAAAGGTCAAGATGGGAGCAGGAAGGAGGTGCTGTTTGGGCACTGGGAGACACTGTTCCGTTTCAAACATCTCCCAACAGAGGTGCTTAGGAGATGCTCACATGCTGTTCTCCGCGGGTGATTTTATCGAAGTGTCCTGGCCTAGAAGAGCAGATAGGTCTGCGGGAGATCAGGGAATCAGTCGGGATTGTCATGGGAGTGGATGTGGTCACCTCGGAAGTACATGTCAAGTAATGACAGGAGAGGGCTGAGACCAGAACTCTGGGGACGGTCCCCAGTAACTGCAGACGAACCCCTGGGGTGTGTTTCCCAGAGGAGACTACGCACACAAGGTAAGTGGCAGAGAAGGGCTGACAGGGAGGAAGGAGGATTCTCAGTGAGAGTTCAAGCTGAAAGAGGGATAAGGAGCTACCACGACTGAAACCCCAAAAAGGTTTAAATGGCCCCCCAAAACAGGGAGCAGGCAGAATTGGCTGCAGTCAGCACTAGTGAAGGGGAAGTTGTCTTCATAATCCCGAGGTTTCTATGCCTCTTTGCCTCTTTGGAGGTGTTTCTATGTGATTTGCTTCACTCTGGGCCCAAACCCGGAACACTGGTTCCCAAGGAGTAGCCTACATCATGGTGCCCAGCTGGCTGCTTCAGGACCACCTAGGAACCTTAAAAAATCTGACTCCCTAAGGCCTCACTCTCTAGACATTCTGATTTAGTCCATGGTCTATATTTGCTAAATGATTCATAGATGATTTTTTTTTTCCTCACCCGAGGACATTTTTGCATTTATCTTCAGATAGAGCGGGAGGAAGAAAGGGAGGAAGAGAGAGAGAGAAACATCAATGTGAGAGAGACACATTGAGTGGTTGCCACCCACATGACCCTCCGTGCCCTTAGCGGGAACTGAACCCGGGACTCTCTGGTCCACGGGTCGACGATCTAACCGTTGAGCCAAACCGGCCAGGGCTGATTCATAGATGATTTGGATATACACTCCAGATTAGGAACCATGTGTTCTACTTAGCTTCAGGCTGTCCTTGGAGGGCGCATTATGGGTGGAATGAGGGATAAGAAATATAGTTGGAAAATTTTTTAAGTCTCAGTGGCCAGTCCTCAGGGGAGAAGGGGGGCTTCTGGAGTGAGCCATGGATTAGAAGTCCCAGACCTACCCTAATTCACTGTGTTATCCTATCTGACCTCATTGTTTTTTAAACCTATGAAATTAGGAGGTTGATAGTAATGATTATTATGGTGTTTGTAATTCTACACTTCTATAGTTCCAAGGCTCGGTACTATTTAAAAGGATCATGCCTCTCTGATGAGGCTCCCCTGGAGAGATGCTCAGTTTATAGCCAGGAAGCCACCTTAAGCACTGTTGCTGCGTAACCAGTGACCTCCGCTCAGGTCTGACCAGGCTGAGATCAAGGTGTCAGCCGAGGCTGCAGTTCTCACCTGGCACTCAGGGTTCCCAGCTCACCGGGTGTTAGCAGAATCATCTTCGTGCAGTTGGAGAACCGAGGTTTCCCTGCTGGTTGTCCACGTCGAGAGGCCACTGTCATTCCTTGGCACGTGGCCTCCTCCATCTTCGAAGCTACTAACAGCATAATGGATTCTTGTTATAGTTGGAATCTCTCTTAGCTCTTCTTCTCTACTAATTAGGAAAAAAAACACCTCTTCTTTTTAAGGACTCAACAGATTGTATCAGGCCCACTTAAATAATCCCTGTATCTTAAGGTCAACTGACTGGAGACTTTAATTTCCTCTACAAAATCCCTTCACAGCAATATCGAAATGAGTGTTTGATTCAATAACTAGAGGATGGGAATCTTGGGGGTGCAACTTTAGAATTCTGCCTCCTACAAGCACTGAACTAAGGAAGCCATGTCTAGCCCTAAAAAGAAAGCAAACAAATCCATATCTGCCAAGCGCTTAGCATGTGCCAGGCACTGTGTCAAATGCATTATAGGCATCATCACACTTCATTCTTCTAAGTAGTCTATAAGGTAGAGATTATAATGCTCGTTTTACAGACAGGGAAATTATGACACAGACAAAGGAAGATACTGTCCCCAAGATTTTTTAGCTGGTGGTGTTGGAGTCAAGCCCCCAAGTCAGATCTATCTTATTTAAAGTGCTTCTTCCACCCGGCCAGTGTGGCTCGGTGGTTGAGCATCGACCCATGCACGCACCAAGAGGTTGCTGGTTCGATTCCCAGTCAAGGCACATGCCCAGGTTGTGGGCCAAATCCCCACTGGGGGGCATGCAGGAGGCGGCCAATCGATGTTCTCTCTCTTTGATGTTTCTATCTTTCTTCCTCTCCCTTCCTCTCTCTGTAAAATCAATAAAAAAAAAAATAAAGTGTTTCTTTCACTACAACATTTCCTCCCCCCTTAGAGGTAACTGTGAAGTCATGTAGTGGAATTCAGGTTGGTCTTGAGCTCACAGGGAGTTAGGGGACAAAATCAGGCCTCCTGACCCCTATTTCCAGAACATTTCTACTCCTCCTCACTAATCAACTTCCTCTGTCAACTAAAATACTAGAGACAGGAATTAGGCATTAAAATATTAAGTTTCTAGAGGAGAGAGGAGCTCCTGAATCGAAGGCAAGGATCTTGGTCCCTATTTAATCCCCTGTCCTAGAATCCAAGAAGCTTCCCCGTTAGTTCTACCCGAGCACACATTTCTGATTCAGATCTATCTAAATGAGCTGAGAGTGGTGAGAGGCAGACCCAGGCCCCAGATACAAGCAGAGCAAGAACTGAAGATGAAAGGCAGAGGACAGGACTGAGAGAGTTTCACTAGTCACCTTTGCCATGGGAGAAGAGCTGAACCTATCGAGGGATATGAATTCACACATGTCTTTCTTGCAGAGAAACCAGGAGTGTGCCCCAAGGAGAGGATCACTTGTACGGTTAGAATTCCAGACTTGTGCAAAGAAGATTTCTCCTGTAAAGATTACCTGAAGTGCTGCTCTTTTGCCTGTGGGAAGAAGTGCATGGATCCGTATGAAGGTAGCGGCTTCCAGGCTGAGGGCTGAAGTGTTGTTAGAGGCGCCTACTTCCTGCTTGGTCCAGAGCTGGCTGGACAGTTCCCTGGGATGGCAGGATAAAGAGGCCAGGGTTTGTGCTTTGCTCCTTCTCTAATTAGACTCTCAATTTTCAAGTGCATGTTCGCTGTGTGTCAAAAGAGTGTTTGCACAGTGGCAAACATACACCTCAGTCAGCTTAGAGAGTGGGGTTGTAGTTGGTCTCTTTGGCCTCCGAGGAAGTTTTCTGGTGTTGAGCATCTAATAATATGGAACTGTGCATTTTCTATAGCTCCATTCGACAAATATCTATAGTCAGTGCCCTTTGGCCAAAGACTACCAGGAACACACCTGTAACTGAACAAGTTGGGTTTATACTTATTGCAGTCAGGGAGAGTGTTCACCATAGACACCCTGAGGCATCTTAGGGTTAGAAGCTGTTAGAATCTACTATAGGATTGAGGCTTTGAGAGGGTAATTTCAGGGAGGGTCTAAGGAAGTAGGGTTTGCTCTAGATTGGATACTGTCAGAAAGTGGGGGCAATTCTATGAATACCTCAGTGAATCTCAGCTGTAGAGAGGGAAGTCTAGAATGAGGATAGAGTTATAATTGGTAGAGAAGCAGAAATCACTTAGGTGTTAGGTGTTTTGTGGATTTCACAATGATTTTTTTTGGGGGGTGTCACTTTATTCTGGTCTCAGAGTGACCTTGTTTGATGTCCATGTCCTGTGAATTTGTTCATGTCCAACAAAGGAACAACATGACCTAGCTGAGCATCAGAGAAGTTCCCAGGCATGAGGGGCTGCTTTCCCCCTGTCTCTCAGTATTTTATTGCTCCTATGTGGCGCTGTCTTCAGCACTTTGGATATAGTTGTTGAACAAGTCCTGCCCTCCCAAAACTACAGAGCAGTGGAAAGATCAGCTCCAAAGTATTCTCATGTATTCTTTTTTATTATTTTTATTCTCACTCGAGGATATTTTTGCATATATCTTCAGATAGAGCAGTAAGGAGAGAGGGAGAGAGAGAGAGAGAGAGATCAATTTGTTGTTCCAGTTAATTATGCATTCATTGACGGATTCTTGTATGTGCCCTGACCCAGGATGAAACCTACAATCTTGGTATATTGGGACGATACTCTAACCAACTGAGCTACCCGGCCAGGGCAAGTCAAAAATATTTTCGTCAAAATAATTAATTGTGAGTAGCATGATAAAAAGCTATCAATTTTGTCCTGTATCCAACTACCTTGTCAAATGTCTTATTATGTGTAACTATATTTAATGAGGTTATTGTGATTTTTATGTATAATTATATCATCTGAAATTGATGATAAATTTGACTCCTTTCCAACTTTATGACTTACTTTGTTTTCTTGTCTTATATTATGTAGAACCTGCGAAATAATGTTGAAAATAAAGTCAATGGCATCTATTCCTATGTAGTGTTTTTATTTTAAAGTCTATGTCTTCGGCCATATAAAATACATTTGTTGTTTGGTTTGGAATAAACAAGTTTTATCACATGTGGGGTATTTCCTTTTTATCCATTTACAGCTGCCATTAGAAATTACTGCTGGATTTTAGCAAATACCTTTTAAGCATCTAGTCATTATAATGTTTCTCTTATGGTTTGTTAGTATAATAACTGTATTACTAAATGTTTATGTTGAACCATCCTTACATTCCTGGAATTACCTTGCTCATACTAAGAATATATTTGTACTAATACTCTGTTGGCTCTTTTAGCAAATAGTTTATTTGGAATTTTCACACCTATAGTAAAAAAAAAATAAGTTTATGGCTTTTGTTCTGCTATTTGAGTCATACTACTTTAAAAAAAAACTAACATGGGAAACTAGTTGGGAAACTTACCTATGTTTTCTATGATCTGTAATATTTTTAATAATATATCAATTCTCTGTTCTTTGATGGGTAGATAAAACTCCCAAAGCATCTAAGTAAGGTTCCTTCTATAATGGTATGTTTTTACTAGTTTTTTGGTACTTCATCTTATAGTCTGTATAGTTACTTCTCCTTCTGTAAAGTTTGGTCTTTTATGTTTGCTAAAATGAATCCATTTTCTAGTTTCAAATGTAATATTTTAGGGTAGTATAAATTATCCTCTATATAATTATTTTCATTTCCTTAACTTTGGTTAATGTTTTCATTCATACATTCACGTTTCCACCCCCAAGCTATGCACCAACCGCTCAATCCATTTACTCCCCATCCACCTGCTCTTCTAGCCCTCTAATTGACATACCTTTTGACTCATCTATCTTCCCACCCATCCTTTCACTCATATATCCATCCACTTACCTATTTCGCTCATCTTCCTTCTACCTATCCAGCTGCCCATTTTAAATCTAGTGTTTCTTCCATATACCTATTATCTACCCATTTTTCTTTCACATGCACATATTCTTTAATACTCATAAACATACTTCTTCATCATTTCTATACCCTCCTCCACTCCATCTACCTACCAATCTACTCATCTACCTTCCATTCAAACAGCTTCCATCAATAGATCCATTCACCTTATCTTAACCTAACCATCCTTATGTTCAACCCAATCCTCTTTATCTAGCCATCATTCACCCATCCTTAGCCATGTACTCATGCACCCAAATATCTATGTTACCCTCACCCATCCTTCGTGCTACTCATCCAGCCATCTTCTTAATCATCACACTATGAGCCATTCTTCTATCCACATATCCACCTACCAATCTCCCACCTACCTTGCTCATCCAGAAGAGTGTGCTGTGTTTTTTCTGGGCCTATTCATGTTCTAAGCACCAGGTTCTAGATATAAAGATGTTCAGTGGAGCTCAGAGTTTATCTGTGGAAACAAACATGAAAATTGGTAATACAGTTAGATGTACAGGGAACAACACAGAAAGCCAGTGACAGGAAGTCAGACCAAGACAGGGCTTAGTCTAATAAACAAACAGGGATTTCCAGGTAAAGGGCATCTACTTTGGTGCTCTTTGGAGTGCCTCATTCTGAACCCAGCATTGGTTTTAGAACAGATGTGTGGCTGGGGCAGAGGTGAAGCACCAGGACCATCAATGAGAGTTGATAAGGGAAGGAGAGACAAAGACTCAGGTGGATCCTTACCAAACCTCTCCAAGAAATTAGGTGAGGGAAGGGGCCAAAAATGTCATTCATCCCAGACTCCAAAAACAAAGTTTTAGCTCATCTTCTTGGAAAGCAAGATCCTTGGGTAGGGCTAGAAATTAGGCAGAACAGAAAAGGATAGAACAGGGACTTCTGGTCAAGATGGCGGGTAGGTAAACGCGGTATTGCGTCCTCCCACAACCACATCAGAGTTACAACTAAACTATAGAACAACCATCATTAAAAACCGCCTGGAATCAAGCTGAATGGAAGTCCTACAACTACAAAATTAAAGAAGCAGCCGCATCGAGAGGGAAGGAGGGCGGAGGCGCGACGGGCTGGTCCTACACCCACGTGTGGCAGATAAAAATTAGGAGGATACCTGGCTGGGAAGGTCCTCCCTGAGGACTGAGGGGTCCCCGCCCACACCAGGTGCCCAGCTCAGGGTTCCAGTGCCAGGAAGAGAAGTCCCCATCACTTCTGGTTGGAAAAACCAGTGGGAACTGAGGTTGAGAAAGGTTGAGGCGGCTGGAACCCCCAACAACTCCTCTTAAAGGGCCCGCGCACGGATTACTCGGACTCCCTCTCTCCAGGCTCCAGCTTGCGGGAGGCAGCTTTAAAGGCATCAGAATCATATGAGGAAGAACTGAGCTGTTTGGCATTGGAGCAGGGGCTGGAGAGGCAGCTTTCTCCTGGATAGAAGTGCTATCAGACTTTTGTTCCTTTGGTGAGCCCTTCCCTGGTCTGGCAGACACAGCCATATCTGGGACTCCAGCAACCTGGCTCACAGTGTTTGCCCCGCCCTGGTGATTCCCTGAGGCCCCTCCCCACCCAACTTTCAGGCCCACCCAAGCTGTTGCCACTTGCTTGACCATAGGATTGGCCTGTCTTGGATCCTGCTTCAGCTGTTCCTAAATTCTTTCAAACAAGCAGCATCTGGACTCAGCTAGACCCATCCCTCTCGTTAAGTAATAGAAACAAACACAGAGAGGCAGGCAAAATGAGGAGACAAAGAAACAAGTTCCAAATGAAAAACAGAACAAAACTCCAGGAAAAGAACTAAGCAAAATGGAGTTAAGCAACCTAACAGATGCAGAGTTCAAAATACTGCTTATAAAGATGCTCAATGGATTTAGTGAGAACTTCAGTGAAATTAGTGAGGGCCTCAAGAGCATAAAAAAGGACCAGTCAGAAATGATGGAATCACAGTCAGAAATGAAGGAGGCACTAACTGAAATAAAGAATAGTTTACACAGATTCAATAGTAGAGTAGGTAAATCCAAGAAGCAAACCATCGGTTTGGAATATAAGGAAGCAAAAAACACCCAATCACAGAACAGCAAAACGAAAAAAGAATCCAAAGAAATGAGGAGAGTGTAAGGAGCCTCTGGGACAACTTCAAGGGTGCCAACATTTGCATCTTGGGGGTGCCAGAAGGAGAAGAGAGAGAGAACAAGAAATCAAAAACCTAATTGAAACAATAATGGCAGAAAACTTCCTGAACTTGGTGAAGGAAACAGACATACAAGTCCAGGAAGCACAGAGAGTCCCAAACAAGATGAACCCAAGAAGCCCACACCAAGACATATCATCATCAAAATGCAAAAGGTTCAAGACAAAGAGAGAATCTTAAAAGCAGCAAGAGAAAAGAAGTTAGTTACCTACAAGGGAGTTCCCATAAGACTGTCAGCTGATTTCTCAAAAGAAACTTTGCAGGCCAGAAGGGAGTGGAAAGAAATATTCAGAGTGATGAAAAGCAAGAACCTGCAACCAAGATTACTCTATCCTGCAAAGCTGTCATTTAGAATCGATGACCATATAAAGAGTTTCCCAGACAAGGAAAAGCTAAAGGAGTTCATCACCACCAAACCATTATTATATGAAATGTTGAAGGGTCTTCTTGAAGAAAAAGATAAAAAAATATAAACCAAAAAATGGCAATATATTCATATCTATCAACAATTGAATCTACAAACAAAATGAACAAGCAGAACAGAAACATTCTCATAGATACAGAGAACTTTTGTTGGGTACCAGATGGGTGGGGGCTGGGGGGATGGGTGAAAAAGGTGAAGGGATTAAGAAGTATAAATTGCTTGTTAGACTGACAAACCTCAAAGGGAAGGGGGGTTGGGGGTGGGAAAAAATAAACCAAAGAACTTATGTGTATATATGCATAACCAATGGACACAGACAACAGTGTGGGGAAAGGCAGGAGGGGGGCAGGAATGGGGAGGAGGGGGTCAATGGGGGGAAAATGAAGAACATCTGTAATACATTCAACAATAAAGATAAGTTAAAAAAGAAAAGTATAGAACAACAAGAAATTCTGAGTTTTAGAGTCCCTGTGTGAGGGACAGCAGAGGGTATTAGAGGCAGGGGCAGAAGAAACCAAGTTCCCAGGGCTTCTCAGAGGATGCTGTCTGGGTTGCCTGTTTGGCAGCCCCATTCCTCGCAAAGGCCATGGCTTCCTGACTCCTGCATGTGGTCCTCCTTGGGCTTCCCAGCTCTGGCAAGGGCACCATGTGCCAGAGGATCACCCATAACATTGGCCTCCAGCATCTCTCCAGTGGACACTTTTTACAGGAGAACATCAAGGCCATCAAGGCCAATAAGGCCAACACAGCAGTTGGCAATATGTGAGATGAGTGCCTAGAGAAAGGACTTTGGGTTCCACATCATGTGATCACACACCTAATGATGTTATAGCTGGAGAAGAGGTGTGATCAGCACTGGCTACTAGGTAGTTTTCCTGGGACATGAGTTCAGGCTGAAGCCCTGGACAGAATCTGTGACCTGGATCTTTGAACATTTGATTTGAAACCCTCAAAGATAGTCTCAGCCAATGCTGGATCCACCATTTTAACAGGTGGGTGTATAACCTAGACTTCAATCCACCTCACTCATCTTTCTTCTACTTATCCAGTTGCCCATCTTAAATCCAGTATTTATTCCATATACCTATTATCTACCTATTCAGAATCTGTGACCTGGATCTTTGAACATTTGATTTGAAACCCTCAAAGATAGTCTCAGCCAATGCTGGATCCACCATTTTAACAGGTGGGTGTATAACCTAGACTTCAATCCACCTCACTCATCTTTCTTCTACTTATCCAGCTGCCCATCTTAAATCCAGTATTTATTCCATATACCTATTATCTACCTATTTATCTTCACACGCACCTATACTTTAATAAACATCAACATAATTCATCATTTCCTTACCCACCGCCCCTCCATCTACCTACCAATCATCAACTACCTTTCATTCAAACAGCTTCCATCAATAGGCCCATTCATTCCATGTGTCTACAATTCATTTTTTCTCTCAGGAATGACACCTTCTTTTATGCATCCATGCTTCATATAATCTCTTTTCAGACATTCTGGAATAAAAGAATTCAGCTTCTGCTATTTTTATTAGACTGGTTTTTTTTTTTTTACACCTGTTTTCTCCCTTCCTGGGCTATTAATACAGGTAGTTATTGTTTTGTCCCTCTGAAATTCCTTTCTAAGAGTTGAGTGCTAGGCAACAATGTTGAATCACTTCATGCTCCAAAAACTAGTCAATGGGATTGATGATGTCACTAGTGAACCTTTGGCCCAGCAGGATGATAAACCTGAGGCAGTCGCTGCCAGGCTAAGACAGTACAAGGATGTGGCAAAGCCAGTCGTTGAACTATACAAGAGCTGAGGAGTGCTGCACCAGTTTTCTGAAATGGAGACTAACAAAATCTGGCCCTATGTTTACATGCTTTTCCTAATAAGATCACACTATTCAGTCCAAAGCAGCGTACTGAGCCCATCCAGTGAAGAACCAGGAAGATGTGGTCGTTCTTTCCATTGTATGTGTAGTTTTGTTGCCATATCCCAATTAGAAGCTGGCTGAGATAGCTTGCAGCGTCTTTTGTAGTTTAAATGGTGAACTGATATGAAAATTAATGAGTAGATAAAGAGTTAATGAAGAGCCCTGGCTGGTTTGGCTCAGCGGTTAGAGCATCGGCCCCGCAGAAAAATGAGTCGCGGTCAAGGGCAGGTGCCTCGGTTGCGATTTGTCCCTGGGGCTGATTGGGTCATGCGGAAGGCAACCACTCCATGAGTCCCTCTGTTTCTCTCTCTCCGTCTCTCTCCTCTCTCTCTCTCTCTCTCTCTCTCTGTCTCTCTCTGTCTCTCTTCCTCTCTCTCTCCTTCCCACTCTATCTGAACAAAAATCGAAAAATATCCTCGGGTGAGGATGTAAAAAAAAAAAAACAGAGTTAATGAAGAGGCTCTTAACTGCCTTTCAAAAGAACAGTTACCTACGCATGTTGAAGATATCTCTGCACGTGTGTCAAGCCATTCACAAGAAAACAAGTACAAGCTGGATTTCAAACTGTGTATAACCCAAACTAGCTGATTTGACAGTCATGTTGTTGCCATAGTAGCCATGATGGTGGTGGACTGTGGGTGTCCCCATCCCCTATCCCACATCCCACAGCACCCATAGGCCTGAGAATACCAAGGGCTGTAGCCTGGGCTTTGTCCCATGTTCTCTGTTATGTGCCCACTGGTGACAATTAGGTTGAAACCAATTGCTCTCAGTCGTTGCTTCTCTGACTTTGAGTGACTATGTCCACAATTCATTTTCTTCTCTTAGGAGTGACATGTTCTTTTCTGCTCCATAGAATCTCTTCTTTTCAGACATTCTGGAATGAAAGGACAACCTCTGCTATTTTTATTAGACTGTATTTTTTTTACATCTGTTTTCTCCCTTCCTAGGCTATTAAGTAATGCAGATAATTACTGCGTTTGTTCCTCTGAAATTCCTTTCTAAGAGCTGAGCGCTAGGGGACGATGTTGAATCACTTCATGCTCCAGGGACCTGAGCTTTGCAGAAGGTCTGGTTTGATTCACCTGGGTGAATACCGTTGCTTTCTTTTTTTGTGAAAACATAAAATCCACAGAGTCTTTTGGAAATCCTTAAAAAATAAGAAATATGTAGCTATATAAATGTAAAAAGATCCTATCTTATGTATAGATGTAATACGACCATATGGAATTACTGGACTAAAATAATAGTTTAGCTTTTTTGTTTGTTTGTTTAACTGATCTTTATTGTTGAATGTATTACAGATGTTCCTCATTTTTCCCCCATTGTCCCCCTCCTCCCCATTCCTGCCCCCCTCCTCCCTTTCCTCACACTGTTGTCTGTGTCCATTGGTTATGCATATATACATATAAGTTCTTTGGTTTATTTCTTCCCACCCCCCAACCCCCCTTCCCTTTGAGGTTTGTCAGTCTAACAAGCAATTTGTACTTCTTAATCCCTTCACCTTTTCACCCCTCCCCCCAGCCCCCACCCATCTGGTACCCAACAAAAGTTCTCTGTATCTATGAGAATGTTTCTGTTCTGCTTGTTCATTTTGTTTGTAGATTCAATTGTTGATTAGATATGTATTTATTGCCATTTTGTTTGTTCATATTTTTTTATCTTTTTCTTCAAGAAGGCCCTTCAACATTTCATATAATAATGGTTTGGTGGTGATGAACTCCTTTAGCTTTTCCTTGTCTGGGAAACTCTTTATATGGCCATCGATTCTAAATGACAGCTTTGCAGTTGGCACGCTTGAAGTTGTCCCAGAGGCTCCTTACACTCTCCTCATTTCTTTGGATTCTTTTTTTGTTTTGCTGTTCTGATTGGGTGTTTTTTGCTTCCTTATATTCCAAATCAATGGTTTTCTTCTTGGATTTACCTACTCTACTGTTGAATCTGTGTAAACTATTCTTTATTTCAGTTAGTGCCTCCTTCATTTCTGACTGTGATTCCATCATTTCTGACTGGTCCTTTTTTATGCTCTTGAGGCCCTCACTAAGTTCACTGAGGTTCTCATTAAGTCCATTGAGCATCCTTATAAGCAGTGTTTTGAACTCAGCATCTGTTAGGTTGCTTAACTCCATTTCACTTAGTTCTTTTCCTCGAGTTTTGTTCTGTTCTTTCATTTGGGACCTGTTTCTTTGTCTCCTCATTTTGGCTGCCTCCCTGAGTTTGTTTCTATGTATTACTTAGCGAGAGGTGTGGGGCTAGCTGAGACCGGATGCTGCTTGTTTGTCACTCCTTAGGAAAAGCTGAAGCAGGCTCCAAGACAGGCCAATCCTATGATCAAGCAACTGGCAACAGCTTGGATGGGCCTGAAAGTTGGATGGGGCGGGGCCTCAGGTAATCACCAGGGCGGGGCAAACAGTGTGAGCCAGGTTGCTGGAGTCCCAGATATGGGGGCTGTGTGCTGCCCCAGGGGAGGGCTCACCAAAGGAACAAAAGCCTCTGATAGCACGTCTGTCTGGGAGAAAGCTGCCTCTCCAGCCCTTGCTCCAATGCGAAACAGCTCAGTTCTTCCCCATATGACTCTGGTGCCTTTCAAGCTGCCTCCCCCATGCTGGAGCCTGGAGGGAGCGAGTCCAAGTAAGTCCGTGCGCGGGCCCTTTAAGAGCAGCTGCCGGGGCTCCAGCCGCCTCAGCCTCAGTTCCCGCTGGTTTTTCCAGTCAGAAGTGATGGGGATTCTCTTCCTGGCACTGGAACTGTGAGCTGGGCACCTGGTGTGGCACAGGGATCCCTCAGTCCTCAGGGAGGACCTTCCCAGCCGAGATATCCTCCTAATTTTTATCCGCCACCTGTGGGTGTGGGACCAGCCCTTTGCACCTCCGCCCTCCTACCAGTCTCCATGTGACTTCTTCTTTACTTTCGTAGTTGTAGGACTTCCATTCAGCTTGATTTTAGGCGGTTTTGAATGATGGTTGTTCTGTAGTTTAGTTGTAACTTTGACGTGGTTGTGGGAGGACGCGATTCCCCGTTTACCTACGCCGCCATCTTGACCGGAAGTCCTCCAGTTTAGCTTTGTATTCAAGATTTTTAAAAAACGTATTTTGAAAATGTTACTAATTGTCGATGCTGACAGCGTTTTTCAGGGCCAAGCATATAATCAATAGTTGTGAGTGACCCAAGCATATAATAAATACTTGGTAAAGAGACTGGCACCCATGGAATTGAGGGAACATGTCACACTGGCTGTGTCTAGCCTAAGTATGACAGCTTTACAATTATGTGAAAACAAAGTCTTAATTTTTTTTTTTCCAAAGATTCTACAGGGTGGCCATAAAGTCTAGAATTATAGATAATACTATTTTGTCATTCATTATAATGTAATAGCAATAAATCATTTGTTAAGGATTTGCTTGGTTTCCAGACTTGGTGGCCACCTTGTATAATTCTTGCTCTCCTCTGGGAAGGACAATCTTAAAAATAAACATCCCTCTGCATGCATTGTGATTATCCCCAGTGAGGGTCCTTTATTATTTCTGGAGGTGACTACAGTGTAATCATGGCCTTTGGAGTTTTAGGGAGAGGTGTAGCATAGAGGAAATGGCCTGATCCCCGATTCCAAACTCTACTCCTCCATCCTTCCCTCTATCCAGAAAATGGACAGTTACAGTCAATGCCAGGGATGCTCAGTGTGTGTCAACAGGTTTGCTGTTTCTGAGATTGCCCAGTGACTGAGGGGCCTTTGCTAGGTGAGACCAATAAAAGACAAACGCCTTTGCCAAGGTCTTTGAAAGACAATGCTTGCTTCATGTTCAGTGGCCTAAAAAATCTGTTTCTGGTTTTCTTCAACAAACTCCTTCAATGATTCCGTAAAAAATTAAAATTAAAAACAAATATTTTGACAAATGTAAAATTCAATGGACAGCTTTTCTTGGTTTTCCTTCTACCGCCACACATGCGGTTCCTTCACAGTTACACAGAATAGCTTGTTTGGTCTCTGAGATTCCCACGTGTCCTCGCAACCTGCCCTCCTCACCAGCTCTGAATTCGTGTTGCTTTCCATTATCCTGACAGGCTTCCTACTTACTAGAACTTGAAAATGTTGCTGTGTTTAATGCCCGTTAACATTAAGGCAAACAAAATAGGTATCATCTGTGGAAGGCCTACTGAGTGACATGTACAGTTTTAGGACCTTCATAAATCTCTCATTTCGTCTTTCAAGCATCCTATGAGATAGGTGTGATCTCACGTCTAGAAAAAGGTGAAGGGATTAAGAAGTACAAATTGCTTGTTAGACTGACAAACCTCAAAGGGAAGGGGGGTTGGGGGGTGGGAAGAAATAAACCAAAGAACTTATATGTATATATGCATAACCAATGGACACAGACAACAGTGTGAGGAAAGGGAGGAGGGGGGCAGGAATGGGGAGGAGGGGGACAATGGGGGAAAAATGAGGAACATCTGTAATACATTCAACAATAAAGATAAGTTAAAAAAAAAAACTCATTTATCAATAAAATGAAATGCTGTCAAAGTAGACTGGTGTGGGACCAGGCTCATCGGTAGAGGAGCCAAGCTCACGTTCCTCATGTCTCTCGGTGCCCGTGGTATTGTGCCCCTGACCGGACCATTACCCTGGGCCACCCTCAGCCATGGCGCTCACACATAGGTCTGGGCTCCTGGGAGCGCTCCAGATACTACTGACTTTTCTTTCCTGAGATCAGAACACATCACTCCCTCTCTGCTACCCCCAAATAAGGCCCCGATAATAAACTGATTCTTCCTAAAGTTCTAGCAGGTGATTGAGCTCCTAACACAGGGTAGCCCCTGACTTTATACCTTCTCCCTGTGTGACATTACACATCAGCATGATTCTGAATGGCCAAGCCACGCCTTTGCCTGCCCTCTGATGTGGTGGCACTGCTTGTCATTCACAGTTCTGGTTGAACCAGGGAGACTGGCTTCCTGTCTTATCCTCCTCCCTTAGGGTCACTCCCCGTCACTCTCCAGCAGCCAAGCTCCCAGGAGTTCCAGCGTCACCCAGGTGTGCCCCCCTTTTCGGTAGGTAAGGGAAAAGGTCGGAGTAGCAATAGGTGACAGAGGTGCTGCTGTGGCTTTTCCGGCCACTTACAATGTTGTTGAGACAGGATAATGTTTGATAGAAAGATGCCTGTGCAGATCCATAAATAGGGCTTTGATAAAGCTGAGTTTGCCCTGGCCGGTTTGGCTCAGCGGTTAGAGCGTTGGCCCGTGGACCAGAGAGTCCCGGGTTTGGTTCCAGCTAAGGGCAGGTACCTCGGTTGCAGTTTGTCCCGGGCCCTGGTTGGGGTCCTGTGTGTGGCAGCCACTCAATGTGTCTCTCTCACATCTATGTTTCTTTCTCTCTTCCTCCCTCTCTTCCTCCTGCTCTATCTGAAGATAAATGCAAAAATGAAGCTGAGCTCACTGGAACCTGAGCTCAATATTTGGCTTTAGCTGATTTGGCTTTAGCTGTTTGTCTAAACAGTTTACCAGCCTGCTGGGCGTCTCTGTTCAAATCATAAAGACCACAAATTTCCAAATGTGTTACGGAATAGGCATTCTCAGTAGTTACTGTTTATTGGTACTTATACTAAGCGCATTACATGCATTGTCTAATTTAATCCTCAACAATTACCCTCGGTAGTAGATATTATTTCAATGGTCTTGCCTCCTCGTATTTAAAAATGAAAATAATCCTGTTTACGTGAATCTGTGTTTTCATGTACCTATAGGGATTAATCAGAAAATTCATAAAGGCCGTTTTGGCACCTTTCTTTAGTTTGAGCTCTCCATTCTCACTATAGGTAAAACAATGTATTTGCTGCTTCCTGTATTTGCCATGTATTTGCTTTTGGGGCTCTGGTGCTGAGACAGGAAATGGAGGTCCTGGTGGTAGTTGCACCAGGGGGCGTATGTCTCGCCTACACTCTGCTGGGTTACATGACCTCGGGAGGCACGCGATCTACCTGATGAATTTCATTTGTTACCTTTCATTGAACAGACAGCATCGTTTCTTGCTGCAGTTAATTTTGTCAGAGAAACAATTCATAAACCAGAGTCATTTTTTACAAAATATGTTTTTATTGATTTATTTTTTTTAGAGAGAGAGGAAGGGAGAGAGAGATAGAAACATCAATGTGAGAGAGAAACATCCATTGGCTGCCTCCTGCATGCCCCCTACTAGGGATCGAGCCTGCAACCTGGGCATGTGCCCTGACCGGAAATCGAACTGGCGACCTCTTGGTGCATGGGTTGACGCTCAACCACTGAGCAACACCGGCCGGGCTTCATTTTAAAGCTTTGGCCATAAAGACAGAAATGTACTAAATAAAAATGAATGATCTCTATTGAATTTAGAGAAGAATAAAGGGAAGAAAAACAAAACTCAGTCTTTATGTAAGCTCCAAGGTATCAGGGGTTGAGAGAGCTTTTCTAGTTGTATGAGGATTTGTACCACTGATTTTTTATATACTCTTGTTTTTGAGATGAACAGATCTCTGGGGGAAATTGCCGAGTTCCAATGGCATGTCACTGGGATCCCTCTTCAAGCTCAAATCAGTTCTCTAACCTAACAACAAGGTGTCTCTTTGGTTTACTCTCCTGTCCCAGAAGTCACGTGTTTACAACGAGTCGGTGCTTTTTCTCAGTGTGAAAGTCATTCGCCCTCTTGATTTGGGTGAAGGTGCTTAATTCAAACTATCTAAACCTAATTTGCAAACGCTCTTCTAACTGTTCATGGTGTTATTGACTATTTTGATTATCTTCTTTGAGGATTATTAATACTTTTTTTTTTTATCCTCAACCCAAGGACATTTTTGCATTTATCTTCAGATAGAGCGGGAGGGAGAAAGGGAGAAAGAGAGAGAGAGAAACATCGACGTGAGAGAGACACTTCGACTGGCTGCCACCCTCACGATCCCAACCGGTGCCGGGGACGAACTGCAACCAAGGTACGTGCCCTTAGTGGGAACCAAACCCGGACTCTCTGGTCCGCAGGCTGACGCCAAACCAGCCTGGGCTATTCATACTTTTTAATTTGATAGAAATAAACTTTTTTCTGCTAAAAACAAAAAAAAAGAAAGAAATTCTGAGTTTTCATTTACTTTCAAGAAAATTTCACCTTATTTGGGGGCCCTGGGAACCACTTGGACATTTACAGACTCGGTGTGTCTTTAGCCCCTGTCCTCACCTTCCTTCTCTTTGGACCCATTATTCCACTCTACCTTTAACTCCACAGTAAATATTATATTCACAGCAGTATCAGAAAATTCCCCAGTGACCTGTGACAGAAACTCAGATACTCAGCTTTCTCTTAACTTGATCTCCGACACTCACTTGCTGGTGACATTGAGTCAGCATCTTTCACTTTTCTGGGCCTTGGTGGTCCCCACCTGTAAGATGAGGAAATGGGGCCTGATGGGCCCTCAGAGTCCTTCCACCTGGATATGTCAGCTTTCTATTCCCTCCTGGGCTGAGTTTGGGAGAATGCAGGTAGTAGAGTAAGAAGGACAGTGCTGCTTAAGGCACCTTGGTTGTGCACTAGAAATTCTATTCCTTAGTCTCTTTGTGAGATCTAGTGAGATTGTGAAGTTGGTGGGATGGGATTGCGTAGTGTCAGTGTCTGACATCAAGCTGTTTTATTATAATATAAGTACCTGACATTAAGCTTTTGATTGCCAAGGCATTCATTTCAAAGACATCTACCTCTAATAAACATTTTACCAGCTATAAAACACAGCCATGAGCAAAACAACTAGACAAAGAACCAGGCTGACTTTTATCTATCTATCTATTTATTTATTTATTTATTTATTTATTTATTTATTTTTAATCCTTACCCGAGAATAATCTTCAGACAGAGTATGCAAGAGAGAGAGAGAGAGAAACATTGATGTGAGAGAAACACATCGACTGGCTGCCACCTGCACAACCCCAACTGGGGCTGGGGACGAACTGCAACCAAGGTACATGCCCTTGGCTGGAATCGAACCCAGGACTCTTTGGTCCACGAACTGATGCTCTAACTGCTGAGCCAAACTGGCCAGGGCCCAGGCTGCCTTTTAGAAAGCCCTGAGTAACAGATAACTGACCACTGAGTGACCCTCCTTCTCCCTTCCCATGCCCTAATTCCCACTCTTATGCTTTAAGTTCTCTAACAGAGTGAACTCTGAAACCCTAGACACCCCACGTTAGGACCTTAATAAAGGCAGAGCCCCGGGTCTACACTTTCTGCCCCTCTGTCTGCCCTCAACCTTGCTGTATGGCTGTCCAGCCTGCCATGTACCCTATGGGACCCGTGAGTAATAAATCTTGTTCTTCAAAGTTCCCTGATGGTTTTGCAGAAGTGAGTCCTGCAATCATAATAAACCACAAGGGCTGGTCTAAGCACCATTTTGGTCCTGGTGGTGGTAGGGGAGTGTCTGTGGGGTTCACTACATGAGTAAATATAGCTGCCTGAGTGCCTCAAGCATTCATAGCCAAGGACATCCCTAGCCATAGGCTGAGGGGCCCTCTCTGTGATCCTAAATTTTGTGACCAGATAGTCACTCACTGATGATAAGGCTGGCTTTGTCTGGCTTCTGTCCATCAGAAAGGACAACGGGAGGACCAAGCTTGGCCCCAAAGTGCAATACCTAGTTAGGAAAGGGAATGGGGACCTTAGAGATGACATTGACTCTTTGAAGAGTGTCTCCCTCCATGAAGACCGGTTGACTGGCTCCTGTTTTGGATTCCGTGGCTGTCGGAAAGCTGCCAAGCACTTTCTTTCCAATGGTCCTGTCACTATTCCAGTTAGGATGCAGCAACTCTGCTGCCTTATGGACCGTTATTGTAGTTTCTCAGGCCGGTGTCTTCGTTTCCTAGTTCCTCCTCGGACAACAGGGAGTTTGCACCAGATGATAGGTGCTCTCTGTAAACTCTGACATTCTCTCCTGCTCTCAAAGCAGCACAGCCCTGACCAACTCTATCTGCAAACTCTGCCATCAGCCTGCTTCCTTCTCTGCACCCTGCTCTGGGGCAACATCCTTACTCTTTGGCCTTAGTCAAAGAATATGAGTGACCTAAAGAGAAAAAGGAGAGGGGTGGAGGAGAGTTTGGGAAAGGGAGAAAGAGACACAGAGATGGTGGGAGATGCACAGAAAAAGAAAAAGTCAGACATAGACAGAGAGAGGCACAGAGAAGCAAAGAGACACCAAGAGATCAAAAAGATACTCTGTCAGAGACGAAGGGGGTGTGCCAGTTAGTGTACAGATAAAATGGAAAGTGAATAGAGAACGAGGACATTCCACAGCTCTCAAATTTATCAGGACCCCATTCACTCCTAACATAGCCTAGAAAGTGAGACAAGCTTTCCTCACTCCCCACCCCGTAGCCCCAGTTGACCAGAGGACCCAGCTCAGCCCAAGAGGCTAAGATCCAAGAGTCATCCAATAGGAGACTTTTCCCCAGGGCTGTGGGTTAGAGGTGCCAGCTAGTCACACTGATAATCTCGGAACTTGGCGTTCCCAAGGAAGAAAGAGGGTGGTTGGCTTGACTCCCGATCTCATATCCAAGATACTGACTACTGGAAACATAAGTGGGACAAAGGCAGCCAGGCATTTTTATGTTCCGGAAACACCAGACAGACAGGCCAGCTCTTCTTCAGAATGGTGTCTTCTGGACTTTTGAGGATCCTGGTGATAGCCATCCTTCTAATGAATGTCCAAGGATTTAATCTGGTTGACTTGATCTCTCCCAGTAAGTACTGGGGTCTCAGCCCCTGCCCCGGAGAGTGGGAAGGTTGCTGTAAGGAGGAACAAGGAACAATTATCCCTCAGACTTGAGTTGCTTTTCACTATTTTGGCCTTGGTCCTGGGTTGGGAAAGGAGAGAGATATTTGGAATATTTCTTTCTATTTCCCTCTCTGTGGAAGATCCCTTCAGTGAATGCAAGAATCCACACCTAAGGGAACCCCTACTTTCAGCCCCTTTGAAGTAGAAGGTCTTTCTTGGGGGGAAAGGGAGAGGGCTGGGAAGAGTCGTAGGATATAGTATTTGTGGGAGGGTCTATAGGAATCCAGGAAGCCTAAGGGAACACCCCCTTACCCTACAACAAAAATAGCTCCCTTTCTCAGGACAGCATCCTTATCAATTCCTGATCCTTTCAAATACAGTCCTATAAAGTTGCTCTGCAACTCCAAAGCTTCCTTTGGGATAAAAACAGTCAGTATCCAGAAGTTCCTTTGAACTTAAGACAGTAATATTCCACGACTGTATAGTAATAATGATCATTGCTACCGTTTACGGAATATTCAGAAAGTAAGGATTTAAAGAGAGGGATCTGGAGTCAGACTTGGTAGATCCAAATTCTGGTTCCACAACCTAGTAGCCATGTAACCGTGGTCAAGTTACTTAAATCCCACGTGCTTCAGTGTCCTTACCTGCAAAATGGGGATATTAATAGAACTTATCTCGTAAAGCTATGATGGGGATTAAATGAGAGAACATTGAAAATGCTTAGAAGAGTGCTCGGCCTATGGCAAATACCTAACAAATGTTAGTTAATATAACTGTGCATCAGTTACTCTGATCACAGCTTTACACATGTCTCATTTCCTTCTCACAACTCTGTAAGGCTAAAATGATCTTACAAACGAAGAAACCAAGGTTCAGAGAGAGTAAGCGGTAAACCAAGAGTTAAGAATTTAAAAACCTAACTGTCTGACCGTCAGGGTGAGTGATATTAATTGCTGTACAATAGCTCCCCCCCCCAAAGGAACTCCTAAACTCCGACTCCCCCACTAGGCCAAAATGACTAGATTCACTTAGACCAGTGGCTTTTAATAGGGTAAGTTTGCCTTCCAGGGGACATTTGCAAGTCTGGAGATATTTTTGGTCAAAACTGAGTAGGAGGTTGTTATTGGCATCTAGAGGTTGGAGGCCGGGGATGCTGCTAAACGTTCTATGTCACACAGGACAGCTGTCCCCTCCCATCAAATAATTATCCACTTGGAATGTTACTAGTGTGAAGGTTGAGAAATACTACCTCAGAGGGGATGGGCTGGGAGTGGGACTAGAGGTGGGATAAGAAGGCAGAGTGAGGAGTGGGCAGGAGGGAGCGCAATGTAGACAGTGCTGGGAACTACGTAAGGACACCCTGAGGAAAGGACTCCTGGGATGAGCCAAGTGAAAGCAAACTTCCCTGACTCCCCAGAGTTGCCTTGGGTCTGGAGAAGAGTGGGCACTGTGCCCTCCAAGACTGCTGGTTGTAAGACTGTCCTTTCTGCAGGGAGATGCCCCAGAATCCGAGAGAAATGTGAATTCAAAGAAAGAGATATGTGTACGAAGGACAAAAACTGTCCGGATAAGAAGAAGTGCTGTGTCTTCAACTGTGGAAAAAAATGTTTAGACCTCCAACAAGGTATTATTTAGAGTCTCGGAATAACAAAGCTTTCTACCCAAGCCCTCACCCTCTGCCCACTTGGGTTGGCTTGTCCCTGGTTTGCGAAGGATGGGTCTCTGAGCAACATTGCTGGACTTGGGGGAACTGGGATCTACGGTCTTCCCTGTCCCTAATATAATGTCTGACATTAGGTAATATCTTCATTTTGTATCGCCTAGCTTCTTGCTCTAGAGGGCCTGCCCCTCTGCCTAATCTGAGAAGTCTGACTGAGCTCCAGGAAATCTCCCTTGACCCCTCCAGACTGGAGAGTTTTCCTTTGCTGCTACAGTCTTCACTCCATGCCCATCTCCCTGGGTCCCTGAGAGACTATCAAAGATTCTTTATTCATTTAACAAATATTGAGTCTCTGAGACTCAATAGGATTTGACCAATGTGGTCAGAGAGGTTGACAAAATCTTCCCTGAGAAAGCAAACCAATTGTTGAATTCAGAAAGGTGGGTAGTAGCTCTGGCCAGTTTGGCTCAGTGGTTAGAACGTCAGCCCACAGACCAAAGAATCCCGGGTTTGATTCCATCCAAGGACACGTACCTCAGTTGCAGTTCATCCCTGGCCCCAGTTGGGGTCGTGCAAGTGGCAGCCAGTTGATGTGTCTGTCTCATATTGATGTCTCTCTCTCTCTCTCTCTCTCTCTCTCTCTCTCTCTCTCTCTCTCTCTCTCTCTCCTACCCACTCTGTCTGAAGATAAATGTAAAAATATCCTCGGGTGAGGATTAAAAAAACCACACACAGACACACAAATACAGAACAGAAAGGTGGGTAGTAAATTTAGGCCAAGAGTGGGTGGAAGTGCTTTCTAGGTGCAGAAATAGCATGTACTTAATAGTGGAGTTGAGAGAGTATGAGCACGGTACGAGGCAAACAAGATAGTGGGTAGGCAGGGTCTGGTGGGCTTGAGTCTCATTTTGATCTTAAGAGCAATGGAAATCCATTGAGGTGGGTGGTAACATGAACAGGTTTTTACTATTCTTGCAGAGGGGGAATGGAATGTCTTAAAGAACTTCAGGATGTAAGGAAATGCTTGGACTAGGGAGGTAGCTGAGGGGATGGGGAAGAGTAGGATGTGTGGAGAGTATTTAGGAGGTAAAGAAAACAGGACTTGACAATGGAGCAGAGTGGGAAGGCAGGAGGATGGTAAGTTGTTCTTTTGCCTGCAGGTGAGGGATTCTGAATTCAGACTTCCTGAGTTCAGATCTCAACTCTAGTTTTTGCCAGCCAATTTATCTTGGGCAAATTAACAACTTTCCCTCACTGTGCCTCAGTTTCCTCAGATACCAGTGTTCGAGGTTATTTGGAGGATCCAGTAAGTTGAATGGCCTTTTCTTTGTCTAGCACATGGTAGGTGCTCAGTGAGTGACTTATTCAGTCCAGGTCAAAGATTCTTGATTCATTTATTTTTTTACCCTCAACATTCTGCCAAATTTTATACTGTGCCAGACCTCCTACTAGGAATGGGTTCCAAGATAAAATCAGACACAAACCCGCTATTAGAAACTCACAACCTCACGGGTGAAACCAAAGATGTAACAAATGACAAACATGCACACACGACTCAGAAGCATCATAGAAGAATGCAGGGTCAATTCAGTACCTGTGGGGTGTGGCATGCAGAATGGAGTCAGAGATACCATACAGGAGTTGATGTCTGAGAGAGGTTTCGAAGGGAGAATAGGAGTGTCGCTAATGAACAACAGTGGGGTGGGCAGAGGGAATAGGGGGTGAGAGGTGTGGGATGGCATGGTGTGTTGAAGTTTGCAGAAACATGTAGCTTAGAAGGGTACCATGGTAGGGGAGAAGGCCAGAGCCACAAGCAGGAGCCAGATCATGAAGGGCCTGTGGGTCATGAGGAGTCTTGGTCATGAAGTCAAGGTCTTAGTGTGGAATGATATGATCAGCTTCGTTTCAGATCCATCAAGTTCTCTCTGGGGGGGCAGCATGAAGGATGGATTGGAGGGGCCAGGGACAGGGGCAGGAAGGAGAATTTTGAGGCCATCTCAACAGCCCAGGCATGAGACACTGAGACTTCAATTAAAGACAGTGGCAGATATGGTCATATGTCCAATGGACTATTACTCGGCCATAAAAAAGAATGAAATCTTCCCATTTTCGACAACGTGGATCAACCTAGAGGGTATTATGCTAAGTGAAATAAGTCAGACAGAGAAAGATAAATGCATATGATTTCACTTGGATGTAGAATCTAAAAGACAAAATAAACAAACAAAACAGAAACAGACTCATAGATACAGAGAACAAATTGATGCATGCCACATGGAAGGAAGGTCCGGATCTGAATGAAAAAGATAAAGGGACTGAAAAGTACAAAGTGGCAGTTACAAAATAGTCCTGGAGATATAAAGTACAGAGTAGGGAATATAGTCAATAATACTGTAATAACTATGTATGATGCCAGTTGGGTACTGGAAATATCAGGGGAAACACTTTATAAAGTATATGACTGTATAACCACTATGCTGTACACCTGAAACTAAGACAAAAATATTAAATGTAAACTGTCATTGAAAGACATTTTTTAAAATATTGTAATAACTATGTATGGTGTCAGGTGGGCACCAGACTTATCGGTGTGTGTGGGGGGGATTACTTCGTAAGTTATAGAAATGTCCAACTGCTATGCTGTATTCCTGAAACTAATATACTATTGAATGGCAACTGTAACTTAAAAATAAATAAATAAATAAAATTTTAAGAAAAAGAGTGTCAGAGAGGTGAGCTGTGATGAAGTGCAAGTCAACAGGACTTAACTGTTTGGCTGAACTCACAGTTTGGCGGATCTGGTTGAGTTTGCTAGGGCTGCTGGAACAAACCACCATGGCACCGGGGAGCCTAAATAGCAGCAGTGTGTTGTCTTACAGTTCTGCAAGCTAGAAGTTCAAGGTCAAGTGTTGACAGGGTTGGTTCTTTCTCAGGTTGTGCATGAGAATCTGCTCTGTACCTCTCCCCCAATTTCTGGTGGTTTGCTGGAAATCTTTGGTGTTCCTTGGCTTGTAGACCTCTGTCTTCTTCATCTTCACATGGTGTTCTCCCTATGTGTGTCTGTATCCAAATTTCTCCTTTTGATAAGGACATCAGTCATATTGGATTAGAGATGCACCCTACTCCGGTATGGCTCATCTTAACTAATGACATCTTTCACAACTCTATTTCCAAATAGGGTCCCATTCTGAGGTCTGAGGATTAGGCCTCTAACATATGAATGAAGGCAGGTGGGGTGGGGGGAATGAAATTGAACCCTTAAAAGGACTGAAACTAACTGCAGCAAGAAGAGGTGCTTGACCATCTAAAAAACTACTCTCATCTTCCCTGTATGGACTTGCACTTTGCTCATGATCTCATACCCTCTTCTTGGCATGGTTTGGAAGGCAGAGTAAGTGGCTTATAATTTCTAATTTTCAAGGCACTACCATATCTTTTATCCATTTAGTATGCATTTATTGAGCAGCTTCTCTCTGCCAAGCACTGTGTAGAAGCTGCACATTCAAATATCATCAAGGAGCTCACAACTAAGAGGGCCATGAGGGTGGTCTCACTTGCCCCTCAGGACAACCCTGTGCAACAAGCAGGGTGGGATTTTATATTTCCATTTCGCAGAAATGGAAGTCAAGGACAAGATAGGTAATGTGGGATGTCGATGGGCGACACTGAATTAGGAAAAGAACCTTGAAACCAGAGTCTCCTCACTCTCAGGGGAGACAGTGGGGTCAGTGACCAGAAGGGAATGGAGATACTGATGTTCTCCAGGGATGTAGACACCCAAACAGTTCCACTTTGGGGTCTCCCTACAAATGTGCACAATACATCAATGGAGCTGGCCTTCCAAGGTGTGGTAAGGTGAAAGGAGTCTGCTCAGTTTCATCTCTGGGGGTTGCCAGAAGGACAATAACATTTGTATTTTTTCAGGGTGGGCACTCTAAATTCTCAACTCTGGCATCTCCCTGCAGACATATGCAATTTGCCAAAAGATCCTGGTCTCTGCATGGCTTTTTTTCGTCGATGGTGGTACGATAAGAAAAATGATACCTGTTACAGCTTCATCTATGGTGGCTGCCAAGGAAACAATAACAACTTCCAAACCAAAGACCTGTGTCAGAGCACGTGTTCCAAAAGAAGTGAGTCCCATGGGCCCCAATCTCCCAACCCCACCCGGGCCACGTGGGAGGTCTAGGTGTTGGCTAGTCCATTCCAGGATGGCTGCATCCTTGGCAGACCAGGTGCTGACTGATCCAGCTCCAGTCAGGAGGTAAGAATACACCTCACAGTGGTTGGACAGTGGCTTTCTGGGAACTGAGGTTGGGAAGGGATGTGGTCATGAATGAAAGCTGGCAAGTATGAAGGGTGGAGGGAGGATGCAGATGTGGTGAAATCTCAGAGACCCAACTTCAGAGAGGTCACAGGACATCCAGCCTAGTGTTGGACATGTTGACCAACCATCCTAGGCCATTAATTTCCTAATTAAACTTTTTGCTAGTAATCCACTCCTATCCACATCCATTTTTCCTTTAAGGAGCTTTATAGCTTCCCAAAGTAAACCCATTTCCCTTTAATGTCCTGTGGAATGATGTACAGACATAACTTTAAGACTAGTTCTGAAGATAAGCTGAGCCCAAGATGCTCAGCTGGTTTGTTGTACTTTCTCATCAGGCTCCTAATCCTGAATGCATAAGGATCAACTGGAACACCACCAGGATTTGGCTCACGATTCAGGCTCTGTCCATGTGCCTGATCGACACTCCAGGTTGGCTTCCACTGTTCCACTCCCAGCATTCCAAGGCCTTGTTCCTTCCCATAACTGAATCTTGAGATCTGCCTCCCCATTCCTCCATCTCAGCCTCTTTTCATACAAATATCCTGCTTTGATCCCATTTCTATAGTCCAACATCTAGCACCCCCCATTTATACCTGTGTAGCTCCCAATTTTTCCCAATAAAGTGCTCTGTTTGATCCTGTGCCTCTGAGGCTGAATGACTCACATCTGTTGGCACATTATGGTTTGTGGAGAGCAAAAGCTCATTGGGGCTTCTGGAGACACCATCAAAGGGGGTGAAGAAAATCAGAACCTTGAAAGTTCAGAGCCCCAGGGATATTGTTCTCCTCCTCTGTTTCTTTAAAAAATCACAAGACCCTTTTAAGACAAGAGCCCATGGGCATTGGCTTAGTTTGAAGCCCCCAGAAATAGATTCTAGGACAAGGGCATGGGTAAAAGTAGCTGCCTTGGGAGATAAATGTGAGGAGTGTGATAAGTGATATAGGAAAGGAAGGAGTTGACTATGAGCTGGTTACTACTGTAGGAAACTGTAGCTTGATCCTACTGGAGACCTCCTAAGGGACCATGTAAACCATGCCATATTTATTTCATCCACCTTCAGTTATGGGGAAGCTGAGGCGGGTACCCACTGATTTCCATACCCTATTGAATGTCTGGGGTTATGAAATCCCTCGTTTTTCCAGGCTGTTCTGCATGCGATCTGAGCAAGCTCCCAGGAGCCAGAGAAAACCCACAGCAGAGAAATAGAGACTCTGATGCTTGAAGTGGAAAGCCAACAATGTGCACTGGATATCATTCAACCGTAAGAAGGAAGCACGGATATGTGCGACACTGTGGATGAACTAAAAACCTTACGCTAATTCAGTGGTTCTCAACCCTTTGGGGGTCGAAGGACCCTTTCACTGAGGTCGCGTAAGACCATCAGAAAACACATATTTCCAATGGTCTTAGGAACCGAGACACCACTCCTCTGTGTGTCTCCAGGCAGGTCCGCACACATGCAGATACGCCCACATGCAACATGAGTATTAGGAAGGTTGAGAACCACTGCAAGTGAAAGAAGCCAGACACAAAAGGCCATACATTCTAAAATTCCATTCATATAAAATATCCAGAATAGACAAATTCATAGAGGTAGAAAAGAGATGAGTGGTTGCCAGGGGCTGGAGTTGGCTGAGGGGAAATAGAGAGTGACTGCTAATGGGTGTGGCATTTTTGTGTGTGATGAAATGTGTTGGAATTAATAAAGGTGATGGTTACACAATATTATGCAGGTACCAAAAAGCCACTGAACTGTTCACTCAAAAATAATTAATTTTTTCCGGCTGGTGTGGCTCATTGCTTGAGCATTGACCCATGCACCAAGAGGTTACTGGTTCGATTCCCGGTCAGGGCACATGCCCAGATTGTGGGCCCAATCCCCAGTGGGAGGCATGCAGAGGCAGCCAATTGATGTTCTCTCTCATCGATGTTTCTATCGCTCTCTCCCTCTCTCTCTAAAAATCAATAAAGAAAAATATTTTTTAAAAAATTAATTTTATATGATGTGAATTTCATCTCAATGATAAAAACTGGATTAGAAAAAAAATGTACACTAGAACTGTCTCCTGCAGCTGCAGGTAACATCAGAGGTGAGCTAAGAACATGTCTTACTGATGCTACAGGCCTTAACTTGGAGAGTTCAGTGGGACAATCTTCAGGCCCCACCCTGGTTCTGAGGTCAATACTGACATTTACTTACTATTTCTCTCCTGCACCACCTATTCCAAATTGCACCCAATGATAGGAGCTCTCCATGAGTTTTCACATTCTCTCCTGCTCTCAAAGCACCATGATCTTGACAGGCATTCTCTGAAGATTTGGTTCAATCTGGAATTGACCTGTCTCCTCCCCTACATGCTACTCATGGCAGTACCTTTACTGTTTGACAATGGCTTAACGAAACAGAGTGGCCCAAAGAGGAAAAAGACAGGAAGGAAGCAGAAAAGCAGAAAGGAAGAGACCCAGACAAAGAGAGACTCACAGAAAAAGAGAAAAAGACCGGCACAGTACTCCCAGTGGGGAAATGGGAGTTGGCTGCTAGGAAGGAACAAAGAATTCTACTGATGAGAAATGCTTTCCCCTACCTCAGCCTGGGATCCTGAGTGGGAGAGAGGGGAGATACTTGGAGTCTTCTTTTCAGCTCCCTTCCTCCTGGTAAGATGCCTTGGTGAATGCAGGAAACAGTCTGTGGCAACTGACCCACTATCATTATGATAGGAGATTTCACTTCCTGGAAGTACCTGGACCTGGATCTCATGAAACAAACTAAGAGAATTGGCAGCTGAAGGGTCTTTTCCATATGAAAGGCCACACCCCTTAGCACCACCCTCCCCACTGCAGCCCCCAAAAGCCTTCCCACATCCACACCCACAGGGGATCCTTGCCTCTGGGGTAAAGAATGGTCTCTGGAAGTCCCTTGAAATGCTGAGATATGAAGACCCTCATAATTAGCAGCTGAAATATAGGAAGCACTCAGACAGCAGATTCACATCCTGGCTCCACTCCTTAGCAGCTGTGTGACCTTGGGCAAGTTCTTATAACTTCCCTGTGCTTTATAAAATGTGAATATTAATAGCGTTTACTCACAGAGTTGTCATGGGGATTAAGGAGAAAAGTACAAGCACACAGTAAGCACTTCATCAATATCAACTATTATTATTATGCCCCAGGCAGCCTGACAATGGCTTTACTAGCTTTGTCACATTAATTGTCAAAACAACCCTATAGGCAAATGAGGGAATCAAGGTTCAGAGATGGTGCCTGCCATACCAAGGGTTGCCCAGCCATCGGACTCCAAAAATGGAGAGCTCAATCACCAAGAGCTATGTCCAAATACAGGAAGGTCATGTGACCAGAACAGTCCTAGGGGAGAGCTTTCTTCTCCCTGAAACTTTGTGGGTGGTGGGTGTAGGGGAGAAGGCTGGGTTTAGGGATTGTAAATTGTTATGGGGTTGGGGATGGGGGCAGTAGTGTGCCAATCATGAGCTCTCTGAAAGTCACTACTTTCTGGGGACAATGAGGTGAAAACAAGCTTCCCTAAGTCCGCAGTGGTGCCCTGAACCTGGGAATGGTGCTCTGGCCTCTTCAAGGTTCCTTCTTCCCTCCTCTCAGGGCAGTGTCCCAAATGCCCAATAAAATGCAGTAAGAACAACATACTCAAATGTTGGAGGGACAGCCAGTGCCCGAAGAAAAGGAAGTGTTGCGAATTTCACTGTGCAAGAGGTTGTAGACCCCGGCGAAGGTAACTCAGGAATCCCCTGAACTATCCATTACCCTCGTCCGCTACCCCCACTTTCTGCCCACCTGCATTGGCATTGCCAGACCCCTTCCCTGGTTCACTCATAGCTGGTGTCTGGCCAAGGGTCTGGATCCATCTTCCACTAGATACAAATCCTGGACTGATTGGGAGGGGGTTGTTGGAAGTCATGAGTTTTATTTCTTTTCTGTTCATATTTAGGTATGTGATGTGAGTAACAGAGTTTTCCTTTATGGGTATTAGTTTTCCCATCTGTAAGAAAGATGTGGGCCAATGATAATAATAATTACAACAACAACAAGTGGGCATTACACCACATCATCTCTTGGCTACTCTTCTGTGATTCTCTTAGATGCCAAATAGCCAGTGAAGTCCCATCAGATGCCAACATGGTGTCAGGTGATAGAATAGCTATAAAACACAGGCATATGATTTTTATTTCCTGGCTCTCCCCCCTGCCCAAAGCTCTCTGTCTACATAATTCCAAGATGCTGTCCCTAACCACCTTTGACCTCCTTCACTCTTTCCTCTCTGCTCATATCACTGCGCTCTAAAGAAGACCATCAAAGAGTATTCATCCATTCATTCATTTCACAGACATTTATTGGTGCCCCTGACACCCATGACAGGCTCCACTTGCTCAGTGTGTCCGGGGAGCTCGGGAAAGGTTTTCCTGGTAAAGGGATCCACAATTTAAGACCTGAGAGATCTTAAACTGTGAGGTCTTGAAATACTTTTTGTACCTCATAGCATTATGCACAAAATAGTTGCTCTATAAATGCTTCTTGAAGTTCAGGATACATTTATTTATTACTGTGAACATTCCTGAATCATCCACTCAGTGCCAAATTATCTGCTAGGAGCTGGTGTACCAAGATGACATAAGGCACAAATCTCACATTCTCATGGGAGAGTCAAAAAATACAAACAAATAATTACACAGAAATGGTACATGTGTGTGCAAGATTGAGAAGCAATCAAGAAAAGCAAGGAGTGAAGCATGGAGCCAGGAAAGACAACATAAAAGAGTTTGATGTCTGAGAAGGGTTTAGAAGAACGAAAAGGAATGTACCTAGTGAGCAAGAGAGGATATTCCAGGCATGTGTAAATGCACGGGGGAGTGCAAGAGCGTCACTCCTCCATGACTTTGCACATGCTGAAATGCTCTCTAGGGAGGCAGGCACCCAAACTGCTCTACTCTGCAATCTCCTTGCAGACATATGCAGTTTGCCACCGTCAGCTGGCCCCTGCACGATGTACACACAACACTGGTGGCATGATGAGAAAACTGGGGTGTGCTCCAAATTCACCTATGGTGGGTGTGAGGGGAACAATAACAATTTCCAATCTGAATCTATCTGCAAAGCCTTCTGCAAACAACCAAAAAGTAAGTCCCAGGGGTCCCGTCTGTCATGCTCACCTGGGCTACTCTGGGAGGTCTTGACGTTGGCTGGTCTATTCCAGGAACTTGGCAAGTTTGGGGCTGACAACCAATCCAATCAGGAGGTAAGAATGCACTTTCAGAGGGGTAAGTAGAAGAAAAAGGGTGTGGGGAGGGAAGCAGTAGTCAAAGTTGGCAAGTACAGATGAATAGGGGTGCAGAGAGAGGTAGCAGAAGTGGTAGAGTGTCCAAGACCAAGGCAGAAGAAGGCCCAGTGAATCAACCCAGTGCTGGGCACCAGAAACCAGCCAGTCACTCCAGGCCTTACTTCTCACCAAACCTCGTCACCAATTCTCTCCCCTTTCTTTGTTAAGGAGATTAGAGCCAGGACAACCACATACTATATTGATTAAACCAAGAAACTTTTGAGAGTGAAAGGGGATGCCATTAATTCTTTTACTGGGACAACAAACATAAACTGGGACTCTGTTGGAAAACCAGAACATGAGATCACTCTCTGAGCTTCCAAAGTCACTCCACTTCTGTTTTCTCTGCCTGTGAAAAGATGTCAAAATGATCTTATCTCGAGCACGCCTATACCTTTCTTCCCCCTTTCTCAGGCATGTGTCTCTGCTCTCTTTCTCCTAAGCTCTAAGGTCCTGGTAAGGCTTGCAACCAGGGGAGCAATGGGCAGTGGCAGCTCATCCTGAGCTAACCCCCTGAACTTGTCTCCAAGGCCCCCTTTTCTCTGACTCTTTAGTAAGCTAACAGTAGCCCCACCTTGATTCACTTCGGTCAATGTGACTTTTACTTCTCAGTGAGCCCACACCACCCTGCATGACTCCCTTCTTTCCTATAATGTTTCTAGGGAGCCAAAGCAGAGCGCCACCCAGGATCTCTCCTGTTGCTTCTTCTACCCTAAGCCCTTCCTTTGTTTCACTGTCCCCAGCTTTAATAAACACAGTCTAAAAATCACACACACGCACACAGATCTTATGTCCCTTTTTCCAATTAACAGCAAGATTTAGTTCCTAAGGGAATCAGAGCCCAAACATCTCACCCTTTTCTATCCTGCTATCTTGCAGAGCCGCTGCTGCTGATGTGGTCGCCGTGGTCCTCGACATCGCCTTGGCTAGGATAACGTGAGCTGGAACAACTTCCAGGATTTGGGTCATAATTCAGGCTCTCTCCACATGTGCTTGTCTGATGCTCCATATTGGTTCCCCCTAGCCAAATCTCAGCTGCCAAGGCCTTGGCTGTTCTAAACACTAAACCCCAGAATTTGCATACTCCTTTTCTTTCAGATCAGCTTCTCTTCCAACATAATGTCCTTCAACCTTTGACCCTTTCTCAGTGTGTGACCCTGTCTCTTCAACTTTCAGGGCCCCCATTTATCCTTGAAAACCTCCAGTTTCCCCTAATAAAGTGCTCTGTGAGGTCTGATATCTCTGAGGCTGAAGAATTCACATCTCCTCCCTGAGTGCAGTTTTCAGAGAAGTCATTGGGTCTCCTAGTGACATCAGTAGAGGGAGAGAGGAGTAGGAAAATCCTGCAGACTGAGAACTCTGGTGACACGGTTGCCCCAGTAAAACTGTTGTAAGATGCATAGAAATGGAACCAGAGCAGATCCATGTTTTATATGGTTTAAAGCTTATAAAGCTAGGGGATTCCTTTTAAAAAAGAATACGCATTAAATGAAGAAGTGAATATTCTTTCAAATGAGAAAGGAAATTGCAACCAATTGCAAATTTTCAAAGCTAACAAATATCACAAATTGCACACGATCCATACAGATTAATTATTAAGTTTTCCATCTATGACAACAATTCAGCAAAACTCAATTTTTGTGAAAAGGTGATTTGGTCTTTTGTTGAACATGGCTAAACAAAAATGATTATATTTTTATTGTAGTTGGGATGCATAAAATAGAAGCATGAATGCATAGACATACTTAATATTTGTAGTTCTACTACAGGTTTGTTCCCTAAAAACACAGGGATTTAAATGAATTCTCTTTTGTATGATTCCATCAAGAATCCTGGTTGGGGCAAGGTAGGGTGCAGAGGTGCTCCTCTCAGGACCTCAGTTTCCCATCCATAAGTTGAAGGTGGTGGAGTAATGTCAAAGAGTACTTCTAAATTTGAGAAGATAAGGCAGCTGAGCCGCCCTAACAAATCTGATAAGCACCTGTGGCTTTTCCAGCCTATCATTGCTTCTCAATACTTGCTTAGGGTTGACATACATGAGTGACTGGAACAGAATCACCTGTCCTAGGGGCTCATGGACCAGAATGGTCCTTGGAAATAGTCAGAGTATGCCCTGTAGTTGACAGTATCTGCTCACCTGCTGTGCCCAGTAATGAGCTCAAAGCCCTTGTGGCTGAGCACAGGGAACTCCATGCCTTATAAGAACCTCAATGAAAGATGCTATATCTCTTTGTTGTCAATTGTTTGCTCATTTCTCCGCTCAAAAGAACCCAGAGGGCACCTTGAGTGGAGTCATTAGGTGTTATTCAAAGTGCCATGAAGACCCAAGACCCCCTTATCTTCCCTCTCCTTCTTATTCTCACCTCAAAGCTTCCTGCAGAACCAGAAATACCTAGAAGAAGCTGTGGGTAGTTTGAAAACTCAGGGAATGTCCAAGCTGAGGGTATTAAGAGAGCTCCACCAGCCCCAATAACTCTCCCCCACCTTTTTACATGTGTACAAATGGAAGCTTCTAGTAGGAAAGTTCCAAGATCACACAGCAAATCAATAGCAAAACTGGAGCTGAAATCCAGGTTCAAAGAGTAGCAAGATCCCACATCCTTGTTGGAAATCAGGGTGGCTATAATGGCTACTTGTCTACTTTGTTTTTTAATACTCAGCATCTTAATATCATTCCTACAGTTGAAGAATTCCCTACCATGGAGATTCTTTGTGTAAGGTAAAACCAGTGTCCCACTATAGAAGTTGAAAGGCCAGGCTCTCACTCTATCAGTCAGGGTTTAATAATGGACACAGAAACCATACTTAGTATTTCAAACAAAAAAAATTAATACTGAGAATTGGTTACATGAGTATTGGCAGGATCCGGACATGAGGAAAGAACTGGGGCTTGAGTAGAAATCAGAGAACATTCACTCCAAAATAACAGGGTGAAGTTAGACCAGTTCCATGAATAGCAGAAAAAGCTTTGGGCTTGGGCACCTGGTCTCTAGTGCTGCCCCAGACATTAGTCTCTATGTGACAACGAGCAAGTCATTCTCCTCTCTGGGCCCCAGTTACCACACCTGCACATTTGGGAAAAGACAAAGAAAGGATCTTGCCCCCATCCCAGTCTCACCGGGGGCACTTCCTTGGCTCTCATCCTACCTGGTCCCAGTGATTTTGAAAAAGGTACTAGGGGCTTTAGTTATGAGAAAAGTATGCACCTGTGCAGAGCAATAGGTGATCCAGCAAAACACTGTAGACCACATACCTTCCAGGAAGACCTGGAGTCCAAGCCCTTGTGCTATGTCTGCCTCTCATCAGGTGAGCTGCATGTCAGGAAAATAACTTATCAAGAAAGAAGAACTGAATTTTTGTAACTGTTATTGAAACCTAGGTTTTGGTCCGGCCGGTGTGCCTCAGTGGTTGAGCATCGACCCCATGCACCAAGAGGTTGCCGGTTTGATTCCCGGCCTGGACACATGCTCAGGTTGTGGGCCTGGTCCCCAGTTGGGAGCATGTGGGAGGCGGCCAATCAATGTTCGCTCTCATCGATGTTTCCGTCTCTCTCTCCCTCTCACTTCCTCACTCTCTAAAAAATGAATAAAGGAAAAGAAAAAAAATTAAAAAGCAATGACAAAAAACCTAGGTTTTGTGTTTGAAGGACAGGTTCCACCCTTATTCAATGGGATGTACGTTGTAAAGTCAACAAGTACTGCTATCTGAGCTGTTCTAAGATAGCTCAGACATGAAACAATGTCAGCAGGCCCTGTGAGGAAGAGGACACACACTGAAGATTTTTTAAATACATTGTCTGCCTTTGATTAGGTCAAGGACTTTTTCTGTAGGCAAGTCATCTAAGTGGCTCACCAATACCAGCACATTAAGAACTCAGAGATTCTAGAGTCTTTAAAAACTGAATTAAAAGAAAATGAGCCCTGGCCCATTTGGCTCAGCGGTTAGAGCGTCAGCCTGTGGACCAAAGAGTTGTGGGTTCGTTCCGGTCAAGGGCAAGCACCTCAGTTGCAGTTTGGTCCCCAGCCCTGGTCGGGGTCATGTAGGAGGCAACCAATTGATGTGTCTCTCTCAAATCTATGTTTCTCTCTCTCTCTCTCTCTCTCTCTCTCTCTCTCTCTCTCTCTCTCTCTCTCTGTCTCTGTCCTCCCTCCCACTCTATCTGAAAATAAATGGAAAAATATCCTCGAGTGAGGATTTAAAAAAAGAAAAAAGAAAATGAAAGGTCTCAAGGTGACTGATGTATTATAAGTTTAGAATTACTGGTCTAAAACTCTTCTGATTTAATATCACACTCCTGATTAATATCATAACTTCCTTGGGTCTTGGTTTCCTCATCTGTGAAATATGCAAAACAATAAAACCAATGTCATAGAGTCTGTGACAAGCACACAAGATGAGTTATGTAATATGTGCATAACATACTACCTGGGATGTTGATATTCCATAAACAATAAAGATTAGTATTATTAGAATAAATATAAGGGTGAAAAAGCAGGCAACCCTTTATAATCTCAACCACTCAGATGCAAACCTTATAGGGTTACAGCTTCCAAAATCGGGTCAACCTGGAGGTCCTCACAGTGGGCATTTTTCATGTCATATGAGTAGTTCTAGGCTCCTGAGTTCTACAGACAACTTCTCTATCCTCTATTTATATTCAAGCTATTTGGCACAGAATGCTAATAATTATCCTCTGCTAAAAATTGTACTTGGATTTCTGAAGACATAAATTTACTCTTAATGTGATCCACCTTATTTTGCTCCTCTAGATGTTTATTTTGAATATAAATAAGGTAAAAAATAGAAATAAACTCTCAGTATGTGTATGTTGATGATAAATATATTTGTTATATGTATAAGCAAGTCTTCTCTCTAAGTCCCTGTTCCCCTGTTCTGTGAAATGAGGATGATGATATCTATCCCAAGGTCTGTTTATGAGAATGTAATGAGACAAGGCAAAAAATTCCCTGATGTACTGTTGGTGTTGAAGTGAAGTTAGTTTCCTTCTCCCTTCTAGAAAAGATAAAGGTTTAGTGGGTTGAGAATCTGAATGAGAAAAGTCTATTCTTTCAAAATCCCACCCATATTTACTTCCTCCATCCCTACACCATCCAAATAAGTGGATCTCAATAAAAAGTAATTTAATTCTTTACACACATATATGGTTGATATAGGGTTAGTACGACTTGATGAGTAAACGTGCTAGATAACTAGCAAGAGCTTCCTGGTAGCTTTTCTAATGTGCTTTCAATAAAGCTTACACTTGCCCTCCATCTTCTGGAATGATAGTAACCCCACCACCCAAATCACCCAAGGAAGAGCCAATCACTGAGTTGTGGCCAAAGATCCCCCAGGGCAACCCGGGTACAGAGTGCCTGGTTTTCAAAGGCTGATACCACCCACATCCACCCACAAGGCCTGTTCAGCCAAATAAGTACAGGTACACCTCATCAAGCACTGCCTCTCTGCATGAAGTCCTTATCATACTGCTCACGTTGGAAATATATTTTTTTTATTCTCTCCCAAGGACGTTTTCCATTTATCTTCAGATAGAGCAGGAGGGAGAGAGGGAGGAAGAAAGAGAGAGAAATATCGATGTGAGAGAGACACATTGACTGGTTGCCACCCGCAAGACCCCAACGTGGGCCGGGGACGAACCGCAACCGAGATACGTGCCCTTAGCGGGAACCGAACCTGGGACTCTCTGATCCACGGGCCAACACTCTAACCGCTGAGCCAAACTAGCCAGGGCATGTTGGAAATATTTTTATAATTAAACAATATTTATATGTTTAACTCTTCTGCAGGGTTTCCTAACCACAAAGTGGTTTTATTATTTTTACAGCGGCTTCCACCCGGAAGTGTAATAATGTGGCCTTGGATAAAGGCCAAAGATCAGATAAGACCAAAGGAAAAAGGCAGAGACATTCTTTGGCTGGACGCTCTGTTCCAGGGGTAGCCCAAACTCATGATTAGAACGAGTTAGGGGTGAATGAGCTGAATGTGAGGCCAGGCTCCTCCCCACTGTTCCCCTTTCTCCCTAAAATGCCAATCCTGGCTGGGCCACTGGCTGGGTGGCAACATGCAGCACCGGGTCTGTCTCCTATTTTTCCTGCTTCTCACCTTTAGCCAAGAGATTCTATCAGCAGTAGGAACAGGTGGGTATGGAAGTGGGAGCTCCAAGAGCAACTTGGAGGGGGGTTGGCAGTCCCAAGATAATCTGTTCTTTATCTCATAGGGTAGGGAGTCAATTCAATTCACGTCATCAAATATACATGTTGGGCACGTATGATATGCCAGGTACTGTTGTAGGTGGTAAGGCTAAAGTAATGAGTGAAACAAAGAACCCGCCTTTATGGAATTCATATTCCAGTGGGAGAGAGACAGACAATACATGATACACAGAATAGACGGTGAACGTGCTATAGAAAAGAGAAAAAGTAAAAGAAAGAAAGAAAGAAAAATAAGGAAAGAAAAAATAGAGCAGGGTAAAGGGGATTCAAAATCTGGGGTGGGGCTGGTTGTGAGCAAGGTAAGATTGAGAAGGGGAGATATGAGCCTAAATTTGAAGGTAAGGGACTTAGCCAGGTCAGATCTATGTGTAGAAAAAGGGTCCTTTCTGGTCTACTTTCTTTGCTGAAGCTTAAAATCTGCAAATGGAATTGAGGAGATGAAATGCAGTACATCCATGATAATCCATTAGAAATAAGGTCAATTAGCCCTGGCCAATTTGGCTCAGTGGTTAGAGCGTCGGCCTGCAGACCAAAGAGTCTCGGGTTCGATTCCGGCCAACGGCACGTACCCTGGTTGCGGTTCGTCCCTGGCCCTGGTTGGGGTCGTGCAGGGGGCAATGAGTCGATATCTCTTGCACATTGATCTCTCTGTCTCTCTCTCTCCCTCTCTCTCTCTCTCTCTCTCTCTCTTTCTCTCTCTCTCTCTTTCCCCCCTCCACTCTATCTAAAGAAAAATGTCCTTGGGTGAGGATTAAAATAATAATAATAATAATAATAAAAGAAATAAGGACAGTTAGCAGTAGTTGCCAAAATTGTTGAGCAGCTAGTAAGATTCCTTTTTCAAAAAATACACCTTATAACACATGATTATAAAAATAATACCTATAGTCATGGCCGATTTGGCAGTGGTTAGAACGTGGGCCCGCGGACCAGAGAGTCCTGGGTTCGGTTCCCGTGAAGGGCAGGTACCTCGGTTGCAGTTTGTTCCCGGCCCCAGTTGGGGTCGTGTGGGTGACAACCACTCAATGTGTCTCTCTCACATTGATGTTTCTCTCTCTTTCTTCCTCCCTCTCTCCCTCCCACTCTATCTGAAATAATAATGATAATAATAATACCTACATGCTCTGTAGAAAATTTAAAATACAAAAGTGTAAGGGAGGAAGTAGAAATTTATCAAAATCTTACCTACGAGGTATTATCACTGTTAATATGTTGGTGAGCAATTTTTACATATAGCTCGCTGCATGTATGTACATGTATGAAGCTATAGATTATAGATTCTTATATATAAATAGGATAATTTTTCCCTTTATTGATTTTTAGAGAGAGAGAAAGGGAGAGGGAGAGAGAGATGGAAACATTGATGAGAGAGAACATCGATTGGCCGCCTCCTGCATGACCCCCACTGGAGATCGGGCCCACAACCTGGGCATGTGTCCTGACTGGGAATCGAACCAGCGACCTCTTGGTACATGGGTTGACGCTCAACCACTGAGCCACACTGGCTAGACTATAAATAGGATATTAAATCTCCCGATAATCCTACCGGCCAGTGATTCTTAAAGTCTGTTTCCTGGTCCAGAAGTAGCAGCATCACCTGAGAACTTAACTAATTCCCAGTCCTTCTGAATCAGAGACTCTGGGGCTGGTTCTCATAATCTGCATTTTAACAAGCCCTTGAGTGTGATTCTGATGTACACTCAAATTTAAGAACCTCTGTTACAAGGAAGAAGAATGTAGTGGTCAACAGGATGGGCACACCTGGAGTCAGCTACCTGGGTTCAGGTCCTGGCTCCACCACTTACAAACTCCATACCTTGAGAACATTATTTAGCCTCTCTAACCTCCAGTTTCTTCTTCTATAAAATAAGGTGAATGATCTTATTTATGTTATTGACCAACTGCTCTGATGCATGTAAAACTTTCGGTATAACTTAGCTGTTTACATATTCTTATCTTAGAACTAATCAATTAGAAAAATGCCATGTAACAAAACTTGTGAAATGCAGCTAAAGTGGTTCTTAGAGGAAAATTTGTAGCCTTAAGTGTTTATATTAGGGGAAAATATGTTGTAAGTCACCCTGGCCAGTTTGGGTCAGTGGTTAGAGGGTCAGCCCATGGACTGAAGGGTTACAGGTCCAATTCTGGTCAAGGGTACATACCTGGGTTGCAGGTTCAATCCTCAGCCCTGGCTAGGGTTGTGTGGAAGGCAACCAATCGATGTGTCTCTCTCACATCGATGTTTTTCTCTCTCTCTATTTTTCTCCCTCCCTTCCATTCTCTCTTAAAATATCAATGGAAAAATATCTTCAGATGAGGATTAAAAAAAGTTGTAAGTCAATTAGCCAAGCATAGCACTCAAGACCTTAGAGAAGAACAACAGAGAACCACTCTCCCCAAAGAAAACAAAAATAATAAAAACAGAAAACAAGATAAATAGGAATAACAATGAAAACTATTAGTTGGAGAAGGGGCAGTGAAAAAATAGGTTCTTGTAAAGCATTAGCACAGTTTCTTTCATACTCAGAATATACACACACATACCTATGCTCACATAGGCACACACACACAGAAGGTATTATCATCCTAATTATATAAGAAAGGAAACAGGTCAAGTAATTTTCCTTTGGTTTAATGAAATGGAGGAGTAGAGAGGCAAGAAGGAGAAAATTAAAAAGTCAAGTGGAACTCCAGCTCCTGCAAAGCCACTTGTAAGGGTCCAGGGGGTGAGGCTGCTGTGACTGAGATGTCTCAGGAACATTGCAACATGCCCCACACCACTTCCCACTTGACTGGACAAACTAGTCTGCCCCTTTCCCATTATCCTTCACCCTCAGAGCTAGCCGTACGGGGTGGAAGATAAGACAGAGCCTGAACCTTTTCCTCTGCCTAGCCTGATGTCTGAAAGTTCACCACAGGAGTGGTCATCCATTCATCCATCCATTCATTCTACAACAACAAATATGGATTGAGAACCTGCAAGCCTGTGCAGCCTGACCATCCTAGGTTTGATTCTTGGCACTACCACTTTCTAGCATGACATTAGGAAAGGAATTTCACCTATCTCTCCTTAATTTTTTCATGCAAAGTTATTAGTCCTAATATCTACCTTGAGTACTAAGTGTTATGGATAAAACCTTTTACATAAAATGAGACTACAAGGAAACGTGTAACCCCACCTCAGAGGATCTCATGGGTTTCTTTTCTATGAACAAATATTTAATGAGAACTAAGAGCTAGGCTGTGTTAGGCATGTAGACTGTGGAAATGAGTAGGGTGAGATCCCTTTCTTGGTCAAGGAAGGGAAAGAGTGATTGAGAGCAGCTATTATTTATTGATGTTTTTCTATTTATCAATGCTTTCCATAGATTATCTCTAAGCCTTCAGTAAGCCTAAAGTGTGACTATGATATCCCCATTTTACATGAAGGAAATTGAGTGCCAAAGATATAGGTGATTTGTCTAATATCACACAGCTAGAAATTTGAATCAGCTTTGAACCTCACTGTCAGATCCCGTCAGTCCTCCTTCATGCAGGATATCTACTCTAGAATGATTATGAGGGAAGTAGAAGCCTGGGAGAGCTTATTCATCCAATCCTAGAAAATCAGATCTGAAAGGATGCTCAGAGATGGTGGAGTTCCACTCCCTAATTTTACAGATGAAGAAATGGAGATTTGGAGAAGTTAAGTTGATACAATATCACACAGTTGTGTGTGGATTTGAATTCACTAGAGCTGGATTCTCAAGTCTGGGATTTTTAGCACAGCAGGCTACAAACCTCACTCTCTGTATAGATGGATAAGGCCATGGCTGGGTGGGCCAGGTGGGCTGATGGGAAGAGGTACAAAGCTCAGCTACTGTGGACAGCCTCATAGCTGTGCCCACAGCCATCCCAGCCCCGGGCATATGGGGCTTACAAGGAAAGGTGATAAGTTAGGCATCTCTCAAACACTTTCTCTCTTTAGGCCGAATGAGTTACTCTCAGACTGTCACCCGAGAAGTTTGCATCCTTCCTGTGGAAAAGGGCTCTTGTGAAGGCAAACTCCAGCGATGGTTTTACAACATGAAAACTCATAAATGTGAGATGTTTCAGTACGGAGGCTGTAACGGCAATGGGAACAACTTTGTGAAGAGAGACATATGTAAGAGATACTGCCAGAATGTCTGATTACCTAATAAGAGCCCTGCCCTCCTTGGAGTCAGGATTGCTCTGCGGCAATAAAAGGTGTTTTTGTGAACAAGAGATGCATTTCTCCACCCCAAATGTATTCTCCTTGTTGTGTTCTTAAAATCACTCACCTCTGCATCTGAAATTCTATAATATATTGCCAAAATCTCAATACCTTCTTTTTTACATACATACATACATATATACATACACACTGGTGAAATCAAGAGTTAACAGTCATTCACACTTGGTTTGAATTTCTACTTAGCCCATTAGAGAGTAAAGGTTTTGGAGGAGAAGGGGGTGACTCTGAACCCCAAGCATGGTATTAGAAGGGTCTACATTGGACAAGTAAAGGATTTCTGGATCCTGTGAAACAAGACAAGGGAACAACGGAAACCAGAGCTGAAAGGGAAATGGGGGAGGAACTGGAGATACTAAGGCCATTTTTAATTTAAAAATTAGTGAAACTTGATGAAAGCCTTGATCTTCTAAGGCTACACCACATCTTCCTGCCATGGGCTAAATGGGGAGGGCAGTGAAGGGCCCTGGTCCTGCAGTCCCTTGATTTGCCTTAAGCGACACCAATTATTACAACTTGGAGGGGAAGGAGAAAACATGGGGATCATCCGTGCAGTTATCTCAATTAAGAGGGGAAAATGGAGGACCAAAGATGGGTAGGGACTTCTCTAAAATCACAGGGTAGGAATGAAACAGAGTCATTAGTAATCCAAGAGAAAGTCCTTTTCCTCTGCATTGCAATGCCCACCCTGTAACTTTCTCAAACCAGGGATTTATTTTTCAGAGTTAAGGTTTTAAACTATGCATGAAGGTAGTGAGTCTCATCACCTCTGAATTATAGAAGAGAGAAAGGAAAGAAGAAAGATAGGAAGGAAGGGAGAGAGGATGGGAGGAATGAGGGGAGGGAGAGGGAGGGGCCCCAAGCTCTGCTCAGAATGGGTGGGTTAATGTAAGGCCTAAGGGTAACCCCCTCCTGGGAGTAGGATATTCTACCACAGTGACATAGTAAACCCTAGCATAGGACATTTAACTAAAACTCAGAGGAGAGAGCTCAAAATCTCCTAGGAAGCTTACCCTCTACCCCACCATGCCCCCAGGCTCAGAGTGTAAAAGGAACACAGTACCCACCCCTCACACTGTAGCTAGAGAGAGAGAGGAAGCCAAAAAAGAGCTCAAAAAGGATAGAATTAGAAAACCATTGTTTACTAACCATTAAATAATCATTACTTCAGGCAAGAATCACCAGTGCATGCTAAACCTAGTGAGTACAATTTTGAGAATAAGATACTTACAGAGTCTCAAAGTGTCTCCCCACAGACAATTACTCATCACAAAGGGGGGAATAGGAACTTTACAGTGAAGAATGCTGGCAGAATCCACCTTACTCAAGTAATGAAAGTTAACATCACTAGTAACCAAACAAATTAACATCATGTGACTAAAAACACAATATCATTTCTGTAAAGCATAAATCCAATCATGAGAAAATATCAGATAAGCTCAATGAAGAGACATTCCATAAAATCTCTGACCTATAATGTTCCAAAATGTTATGAAAGACCAAAAAACAAAACAAAAAAAACAAAAAATCAAGGAATTTTTGCAAATTAGAGGAGATTAAAGAGACATGACTATTGAATGCAATGCAGGATTTTCTTTTGCTGTAAAGGAAGTCATGCAAACAATTAGTGAAATGGACTTCCAGGTGGTGTGGGTAAATACGGTACTCGCCTCCTCCCACAACCACATCAAAATTACAACTAAACTACAGAACAAACATCCTTCAGAACCACCAGCAATCGAGCTGAATGGAAGTCCTACAACTACTAAATTAAAGAAGAAGCCACACCAAGACTGGCAGGAAGGGTGGAGGCGCGGACAGGCTGGTCCCACACCCACGTGTGGCAGATAAAAATCAGGAGGGATACCTGGGCTGTGAAGGTCCTCCCTGAGGAGGGAGGGGTCCCGGTCCCACACCAGGTCCCCAGTTCAGGGTTCCAGTGCCAGGAAGAGAAGCCCCCATAACTTCTGGCTGTAAAAACCAGTGGGATCTGAGGCTGAGGGAGGCTCAGGCCTCTGGAGTCCCAGGCAATTCCATTTAAAGGGCCCGCACATGGACTTACTCAGACCCGCTCCCTCTGAGCTCCAGCATGGATGGGAGGCAGCTTGAAAGGCACCAGTGACATATGGGGAAGAACTGAGTTGTTTGGCATCGGGGCAAGGTCTGGAGAGGCAGCTTTTTACCAGACAGACATGCTGGTGGAGGCCGTTGTTCCTTTGATCAGCCCTTCCCCAATGGGGCCAGCAGACGGGCACCATATCTGAGATTCTAGAAACCTGGCTCACAATGTTTACACCACCCTGGTGATTCCCTGAGGCCCTGCCCCACCCAAATTTGGAGACAACCCAAGCTGTTTCCAGTGGATTTCCAAGCTGTTTACCATAGGATTGGCCTGTTTCAGCTCCTGCTTCAGATTTTCCTAAATTCTCTCAAACAAGCAGCATCTGGCCACAGCAAGCCCCATACCTCTCATTAAGTAGCCTCAGGCCCGGCACCAGAAGCAGCCAGCCTTGGTTCACAGCTTGGCTTTGCCTGGGCACCTCCAAGCCCAGCACAAGAAGCAGTCATCTGCAGATTGCTTTGTAGCTTATGCCTGGTGGCCCCGGGTAGAACACAGGCAGTGGCTGACTCTGCCCCAGAGCCAGCACACCCAGTGGACAGCTTCAGACTATGGCGAAGCACTGTGCTAACATGTTTATAACCCCATAATTGATGATTGGTAAATTATTGTGCTGACTTGTTTATAGCTCTCTGAACCAAGAAATTGTTGGGATCCGGCTACGTGTCTGACAGAGGTCTGACGGAGCCTGGAGGTCTTGAGTCAGAGACTCGACCTCCCCCACAATCTCAAGGAATTAGGCTTGCATTGTGTTTGTGCAGCTCGGGGCTAAGTGTGACCCAATGTACCTCGAAATACCTGAGATAACAGACTGGGTGTACCTGGGTGTTCTTGGGTGTTCCTGTTATGCACAAGGCAAACTAATTCTATACAGCATTGTTGTAGTCCTGGGCATTATATCAAGAAGACCCTATTTTCTGTAAGGTATAAAAGGCATGTAATAAAGCATATCGGGGCTGGTCTCCGAGAACTCAGGATCAGTCGCTGGCCGGCTTTGCTCTCTATCTGGCTTTAATTTGGCTCTGGTGGTCTCGGTTCTCTTGCACCACAACAGCACCACCACCCAACCACCTCCACAAGGGACACACTCAAGGAATGGACTCAGTGGGTACCAGAGCCCTGCTGAAGTAAGTCTTGCTCTGTGTGGTGGGCCCCTGCACAGTTGATCATCCAAGGTAGTCAGAGGTCGGTGGTTAATGGGCACAGCCAGTCCTTGCAGCTGATCAGCCTGAGTAAAACCCTCCCACTAACGTACCAACAGCAATCAAGACTCAATTACAACAGAGGGGTGTAAAGTCCACACAAGGGGTCTATTGGCTGCCTCCTGCATGTCCTCCACTGGGGTTCAGTCATGTAACCTGGGCATGTAACCTGACCAGGAATCGAACCAGCAACCTCTTGGTGCGTGGGTTGATGCTCAACCACTGAGTCACACTGGCCGGGCAAAAGAGAGAATCTTAAAAGTAGTTAGTTACCTACAATGGAGCTTCTATAAGGCTGTCAGTTGATTTCTCAAAAGAAACTTTGCAGGCCAAAAGGAAGTGGCTAGAAATATTTAAAGTGATGAAAAGCAAGGACCTACAATCAAGATTACTCTATACTGCAAAGCTATATTTAGAATCGATGACCATATAAAGAGTTTCCCAGACAAGAAAAAGCTAAAGGAGTTCATCACCACCAAACCAGTATTATACAAAATGGGGACAAGTCTTCTTGAAGAAGATTTTTAAAAAATGAACAATAAAATGGCAATAAATACACATCTATCAACAATTGAATCTGCAAACAAAATGAGCAAGCAGAACAGTAACAGACTCATAGATACAGAGAACTTTTTGTTGGTTGCCAGATGGGAGGGATGTTGGGTGAAAAAGATGAGGGGATTAAGAAGTATAAATTGGTTGTTAGACTGATGAACCTCAAAGGGAAGGGGCGAGGTGGGGCGGGAAGAGATAAACCAAAGAACTTATGTGTATATATGCATAACCAATAGACACAGACAATAGTGTGGGTAAGGCAGGAGGGGTGTAGAAGTGGGGCAGAGAGGTGGGGGGTGGGAAGGAGAGACATCTGTAATACATTCAACAATAAAAATAAGTTTAAAAAGAAAATAAATAAATAAAAAATTAAAAAACAAAACAAAACAATTCGTGAAATCGAATAAGGTGTGTACCACAGCTTTTTTATCCACTCATCTATTGATGGACACTTGGGCTGTTTCCAGATCTTAGCAATTATAAATAGTGCTGCTATGCACATAGGGGTCATATATTCTTTCTGATTGGTGTTTCAGGCTTCTTAGGATATATTCCTAGAAGTGGGATCACTGGGTCAAATGGCAATTCAGTTTTTAATTTTTTGTGGAAACACCATCTTGTTTTCCATAGTGGCTGCACCAGTCTGCATTCCCACCAGCAGTACCACCTTTAATAGCTGAGCAAACCAGACCCTCACCGACTCCTAGCAGCACTGATTGCGGGGTTAAGTTTGTCAGCCAGCAGTCTGTTACGTTTTTCTCCTCCCTCTCACTTTTGCCATGACCTTGTGGTAGAATTATCAACTGAGTAAACACAGGGAAGGAAAAGGAGCATTTGATGTGTTTGCTATATGATTAATTCACAAATTAAAGTTTCTCTAAGCTGCATCAGTGAACGGGACAGGCAGAACCACGCAGCAGCTTCGGGTGCCATCAGAGCTGGTACAGCCAGAGCTCAGGAAAGAGGGAGGAACAAAGTAATTTCTTCCCTGCCCTAACCTAACTGCTCTCCCTGCTTCCACATCGCCCCCTAGAGTCTATTCTTAACATAGCAGCCAGATGGATCTCTTTCAAATATCGTCAGATGATGTCATTGCTCTGCTCAAACCCTCAGGGAGCCACAGGGCTCTCCGTAATCTGTGTCCGCCCACATGACCTCTTGGATCACATCTCTCCTCAGGCTCCTGACCATTTATTTGCACCAGCCTCCTGGACGGTCCTCAGGCACCCACAGCGCACTGACCTCAGGCCCTTAGCCCTGAAAGTTTCCTGGGCTTGGACAGCTCTCCCCATGGATTGTCACAGGGCTCATGTCTTCATTCCCTCAGCTCACTACTTGCATGTCACCTTATGAAAGACTTTTCCTGAACACACACTGCACAGTAACCACCCTCACCTCTACCCATCCCCTGGACTCACTAGTCCTCTTACCTAACTTAATAGTTCTCCACAACCTGACGTGTCACATGTGCGTTGGTTCATTCATTTATTGACTAGTCCCCCAACACACACACACACACACACACACACACACACACACACACACACACTCACACACACTCACACCTCCTTGATGTCAAATCCCCACCACCTAGAACAAAACACATAGTAGGAGCTCAATAAATACTAACCAAATGAGAGAACGCCTCTCTGTATGCTGTTCCTCAGGCCAGGCAATCCTCTACTGGTCTGTCTTTAGAATTCCATTTTTTAAGCTCCAGCTCACTCCTATGTTGTAACTTCCCTCCAACCCCAAATGTGCACTTCCCTGCAGAACAGATGTTTGTTTCCACACGGGCGCTGCTACACAGGCGTTACCCTCCATGGCCGGTGGACTGGAGACTGGGTTTAGAGGCGTCTGGCAACGGGAGAAGGTGAGAGCAGGAAGAAACCCTGCCCTGAGCAGTTCTGGGAGGAGCTGCGAGGGTGACAGTTCCATCTGGAGCCTGCAGTTCACCAGGATTCCTGGCCCTGGAGCCATCCTCCTAGCCCAAACTAAGGATTGCCTTTGAGCCCATCAAGACCTGGAAGGGGTGGGGGGGAGTGGACCAGTCTAGAGCCCCTCCTTCTTTCCTCTTCCCTCTCCTCAGCCAAAGACCTTCAGAGTCCCCAACCTACAGCAGCCACTTGGCTGCAAAAGTTGGTCAAAGAAAGGTCCTAGGCCAGGGGTTCCTCTTAATCCCCCACCCAGATTTCTCACCTGACCCACTCCACCCCCTTAACCTTCCTTCCCAGGTGGATTCTTCCTGTTCATCCCTGGCATGCTTCCTGATCACCACCCTGGTTCTCCCCACCTCATCTTCCCCAGGAGGCCCCTTGAAAAAGCCCCACCCCCTCTTAAGGTTCTGGTAGAGGGCCTGAGGTTCCATCTCCCTCGGACCCCTACTCAGGGTGGCCCTGTGCAGCCTTCTCACTCAGCAGAACCTCAACCACCAGGTCTGATACTCCACTGTTGGCACTTTATTTCTTGAGTTAAATCGGGAGTAGCACCTTTGCCTGCCAATGCCAATGCTGATGAATGGAGGGCTGGTAGCAGCTGCCTGGAGCCCTGACTTAAAGATTCTGTGGCCACTTATAGGCTCGTGAAAGTTGCTGCATGAGTGACACAAGTTTCCTGTGAGGGTGCGGGTGGAAGGAATGACGGCATGCAGACATCCTTGAGTTAGACGTGGTCTCACCCAGGGCTCTCTTTCCGAATGCAAACCTGGAGGAGGTGGAGAGGGTGGTAGCCACCCATTTGGCACCTAACAACTCTATCCAGCCCATCACTGGCTGCCTTTGCTTCTGCCGAGAAGGGCTGGGAAGACCCAAGCATGGACAGAGATAGAAATCAGAAAAGGGGATGTTAGAAGAAAAGCTACACTGCCATCTATCGCCAGGGGGCAGCCTTATGCGCTGAGCACCCCAACTCTCATCCAGGAGACTCCTGCACCTTGTACCCCCAGAGGGGGTAGATGGAGAAGCCCTTCGTACTTGCCTAGCCCATGGCCTGGGGCTGGGCCCACAGGAGGATAAGAAAGATAAGGCTGGCCAAACACCAAGCCACCACACTCTTCTATCTCCAGACAGTGGCACTTACTCTGCCCTGATCTCTCACATTCCACAGTGGGTGGATTAACAGGAGGCATAAGACTGTCCTGGGGGCAGAGTCACTGCCATGACTTCCATCCTTTCCCTCCTCCACAGCCCAAAAGCTAAGCCCACACCCCATGGATTAAAATGAGACATCACTGCAGCGGAGCAAGCATGGGACTCTGGCGTCAGGTGACTCAGGTTCAACTCTCGGCCTGCCAAAGGTCGAAAGCAACCTAAATGGTAGAAGTGTGGTTAAGGAAAGGTGTTCATCCAAGCAGTGGAACACTCTACAGCCGCAGGAAAGGATGGAGACGTTCCCTGCCCTTTACTATGGCGTGATCGTCAAGATGCATTAAGTGAAGAAAGCAAGACACAACACAATGTGCATAGCGGATGGCTCATGCAAAAAGGTGGGATGAGAATTTTATATCTCTGTATCCCCAGGAGATGATGATAGATGATAGAGATAAGAGGCATAGAGAGGGAGGGGTAAAAAGGAGAGGGAGAGAAATGGAGGGGGGAAAGAGGAAAGAAAAATGGGTGTAGAAGGAAGGGGTGGAGAGGGGTGTGTGTGTGGAGGCTGTAGAGGAACAGAGACGGGGTATTAAGAGAAGGGGGTAGGGAGAGAAGATAGAGAGAGAGGCCCGGCCTGGATTGGCCTGCCATGGGCTGCCCCATTACCTGAGGGTGCCTCATGGCGTTGGAGGTGAGGTTTGTGCCAACATCTACAGCCACAGAAACATCCCTCGCTCTGGGCTGACACTCTGGGCTTTCCTCAACCCAGAGCCTCGGGAAGTCAGGGAACAGCAAACATACATCTTGCTCTCTTGTTGGCTCCTGTCAAGTGAGCTGCGTAGGGATGCCTGGTTACCAGACTCCTAACTTCTGTTGGGGTTCTGTCACCAAGGAAGTGAGGTCACCCCTCAAGGTTCCATTACCTGGGCTCCTTCTTCCGATCAGAGACACCAAAACCACCCTGGGCTGGCTGCTCACCCTCCTTGCCCATGTCATCTTCATACCTGTGCACAGATAGCCAGCACAGCTTCCTGGGAATGTACCTGCTGCCCGGCTGTGCAGAGGGCTGAGCACAGACCTCTTTATTTCTTACCCGTTTGGGGCCTCCCCAGTCTCCCAACGTGCACGGTGGGGATGATGCCAGGCACCATTTTAAAAGACATTATTAGATTTAGAGGAGATAATACCTATAACTCCTGGGAGTATTGAGAGAAGGGGATAGAGAGATGATAAAGAGAGGGCCATGGAGAAGAGGGGACAGAAAGGAGGTGCTAGAAAGAGAGGATTGGAGATAGAGAAAGAAAGAGAATAGAGTGAGGGATAGAGGGGGGAAATAGAGAGGAAATAGAAAGGGGGCTAGATAGAGGGGGGAGAGATGAGAAGGGAGGGAGAGAGAGGGATAGAGAAAGGGAAAGAGGAATAGAGAAGAGGGGGAAATTATGGGGACAGAGGGATAGAGAAAGGGATGGAGGGGGAAGTAAGAAAGAGGAAAAGAGAGAGAAGGAATAGAGAGAGGAGGGCTACACAGAGAGCTGGCACTGTACCTCTGAAAGGATACAGCAGAGCCTGATTTTGGTCACATTCACAAACACAACTGGGTGGCCAGAGTTGGAGACAGGGAGTCAAGGGTGAAAGATGCTTTTCATTTTTACCTTTAAAATGTTGACGGCTATGAATATGTTGTTTATACCAAACAATGATTTGACTTAAAACAACAAGAACAACAAAGGACCCTGGCTTTGCCTCTTCTTCCTCTGTGGCCGTGAGCTGGTAACTTGGTGGAGTCCTGGTCTACAGCACGGGGCTGCCAGCAACCACTCTGGGTCGTCTGTGGACCCAGGAGCTCCCCGCAGGGACTCTCCCAGCCCTGCATCTGGAGCATAGTACGTGCTGCTGCAATTGTCACACCCCCAGCAGGGAATCCGAGTGACCTCAGAAGCATGCCACCATCTCTCTGAGCCTGACTTCTCCCTCCTGTCAGCCTGGGAGAATAACCACCAAGCGCACATGAGACGAGCCCTGTAAATATGTTCACTGTTTCAGGGCTGATCCCTCTCTGGACTCTGTGCCTAGATGATCTTGTCGCTGCCCCCCTTCCCCCCAAATCCCATCCCAACCCAGAGTCAGAGGAGGCAGGGACAGAATGTAAGAATGGAGGCCACAGCCCCAGCCATGCTGGAAGTGGTCACTTTATTGGTTGGAGAAGGAAACGGGGGTCAGCACAGGAGGGAGGCAGAAGCCAGAAAGAGGGGAAGGCAGCGGGGCTGCCCCCGGACAGGGCCAGGCAGACACTTCCACTCCCTCATTCCTCAGGCTGCGGTGGCTGAAACTGGAGGGAGAGAACAGAATGAAACCATCAACAGCAATATCCACAATACTAGACAAGAGTACCTGCAGCTTAAATTCTGGACCAAAGCTTCCCCGACTCCACCATACTCTCCCCTCCCTCCCCCACCCCCACTCCACCTTCCTGGGGCCCCGGGGCTCTGCCTGTACTCTGCAGGTCCTACACTCTCCTCTTCTGCTTCAGACCATTCCTCGGACACAGCTGGCTATACCATGTTCTCAGCTGACCGTGTGGCCTTCCTGAGGACCATTGTCACTTATCTCCGTGTCCCTCGACCACCAGGAAATGCCACCATGCCTCCATTCTTTGGGTTTGGCTGGGATTAGCTGGTCAAAGAAGATCTTATTGACCCCACTGTAGAAGTAAAATAATTGCAGCTCAGGGAGGTGAAAGTGTCAGAGCTGAAATTTGAAGCTGTGTCTTCCTGACTCAAACGTCTGGCCGTGCTGTTGGCCCTCAAGGAGGTAAGGGACGGTCGGAATCACTGGGGAGCACGGGGCCCTAGGGAGACCTGGTTCCCTCACTGAAGGTCATGCCTTGAAATTGCAACCACGGGGCCTTGGGTTCGTTCGTCCTCCCCTCTCTGGGCTTCCATCTTATCTGTGCAGTACTGGGTTCCATTGTGACCTGCCTGTCCCTTGGTCAAAGGCAGCAGAGAGCTGGTCAAAGGCAGCAGATCAACAATGAGATTTCAACCAAAGGGCACTGCCAGGTTCTTGCTCATTCTGTTTCCTCTGCCTAGAACAGCCTCCTCACTGTGCTGCACCAGACTGGCCACTTGCACGCATCCTTTAGGGCTGGCTCGGGCTCAGGCCGCTGCACCTCTCCCAGTCCTCCGCTGGTTCCCACAGCACCCGCCCTCCCTCCACGGCAGCACTGGGAGGTCCGTCCACCTGTCCGTGTCGGCCCCCGGCTGCGAGCTCTGTGAGGAAGGGCAGCAGTCACCTTCGTCCCAGCACCTGCCACAGAGCTGGTGGCCCGGTACTGGACCACCCAGGGGGCTGGCTGAGCATGTAGTTGGGTTTTGTTTCGCTTTAATTCCTTAAGCTTACTTTAGGACTTGATATTGCTTCATTTATTTTTTATTTTTTAATCCTCACCCCAGGATATTTTTCCATTTATCATCAGATAGAGTGAGAGGGAGGGAGAGAGAGAGAGAGAGACATCAACGTGAGAGAGACACATCGACTGGTCGTCTCTGCATGATCCCGACCAGGGCCGGGACAAAGCCAAACCAAGGCACGTGCCTTTGACCGGAATTGAACCTGTGACTCTTTGGTCCGCAGGCCGACGTTCCAACCACTGAGCCAAACCAGCCAGGGCGATATTGTTTTATTTTTAATTATAGATGGGGACAGAGAGGCTCCAGCGTCCTTTCCGTTTAATGTCAGAGCCACTAGAGGCCAATAGCCCCGGCCTGCAGGGAACGGCTCAGCGCACTGCAGGCGCGCACGTGAGGACGTCAGCTGAAGTTCACCGATCTCTACCTGTCCGTCCTGAAAGCCACCAGTCTTGGCAAAAGTAAAGATCAACTCTTCTGCCTCTCACTGGCCCTGCAAAGAGCTTCCCAGGGGCCCTTCGGCCACTGTTCCCTCTCCCAAGGCACAGCTGCTCCTCCAGCTGCTGACTTATTTAAATGCCGTGTTAGGAAATGAAGGAGTAAACCTCCTTCCCTCACAGGCCAATTCATCAGCAAATATCGTCCCATCTACCTTCACACATGTCCCAAACCCAGCCACTGATCTCCCTGGTCTGTCATCTCCCGCCTGGTACCTTGCAGGAGCCTCCTGGTGGCCTCCCTGCTTCTGCCACCGCCCCTACAGTCTATTCCCCACACAGCAGCCAGAGCAAGCCTTTCAAATCTGTCGCAGCGTGTCCATTTCCAAGGGCGCAACATCTCTGAGTCAAGACCGGAGTCCTTCCAAAGGCCTGTCAGGCCCCCAAGGAGCTGCTGACTTACTCCTTCCCTCTCCGACCCTCTCCTCTTATTGGCTCCAGCCTCTGGCTTTTCCAGAAACGCACCAGGATGCTCCTGCTTTAGCACCTCGGCCTGAACATTCTCCCAGATGCCCTCGTGGCTCCCCGCTCAGTGCCTTCTAGATGGCGCATAAAAAACGACAACCCTGCTCCCTGCCCACCCCATCCCACCCCAGTACTCCTCATCCCCCTTCGCTTTTCTTTTCCTTTACAGCACTCAGCTCCCTCTAACATCCTATGTACTGCTTGTTTTGTTTATTGTCCGCCAGCTATAAACCCCATCAGAGAGAAACTGCCGTCTGGTTTGCTCACTCACGAAGCGTCCCCAACCCCTAGAGCAGAGCATGGCGCGTGAGAGATGCTCAGGAAACATCTGTGGCGTGGATAGAAGTAGATTCGCCCAGGGCCTCCTTCTCCACCTCCTGCAGGTGTCATCATATCTGGGCATCAGGGCACTTCCTTCCTCCCACCTACCTCAGAAGAAGACAGGTGTGAGGCAGGACACCTTCCCGCAACCATTGCGGCAGCATTTCATCTGGTCGGGACACTGGCTGTCCATCTGGCACTGGTTCCGGCAGAGGCCAAGCGGGGTCAAGGGAAAGTCCACCCTGGGGCAGGAGCCCGGCTTTTCTGCATAGAAGGAGTAAGGGGCAGTGGGTGGAGGGATATACCAGGAGAGGATCACTCATCCACAGCCTGACCTCCCAGCGCCCCTCTCCCTGGAAGATCACCTGCAAACCCCTCCCCCGAAGGCTCCCTCCGTCACTGCTTCTAGAATCACAGGACCTCAGAGTCCCAGCTCTGCCTTTTCCTGACTTTGTGGCCTAGGACCAGAATGTCCCAGAGCCCCAGCACAGTGCTGCCCACATCAGGGGTGGTTGTGAAAGTAATGGGGTCAATAGACCTGTAGGAATTCTCCCTGAAAAATCAAACTCCTTTGCAACAACAACAATAATAATGAGTAATTAGAGCAGTCCACATTTACTTAGCTCCTTCTATGTGTCAGGCATTATTCTAAGCCCCTGATGTGTGTTAACGCGTGTATTAGCTCATCGAATCCTCACAATGGTCCTAAAGGAAGGGGAGAGGTATTGTCACTATTTCCTCATGTTACAGATGAGGAAACCAAGGCACCAAAAGGTTAAGTAATTTGCTTAAGGTCGTACAGGATAGAGGCAGGATTTGAAAGCCAGGAGTCTGGCTTCTGAGTCTATGCGCCATGCACTGTGCTGCTTCGTAAACTGCGAAGTGTGGTGCACACGTGAGGGGTCACATACCCACAGTCTCTTTACCCACTCCCATATGCTCATTCCCATTTACAACCAGGAGCACCACGACCCCATCCACGCTCCTCATCCACACACAGTCAAGCATTCTCCCACCAACACACACACACACACACACACACACACACACACACACACGCACAGCTATGGCTGCAGAGATGTGCCACTTACAATGTTCTTTATGTAAACACATTATCTCCTTTATTTTTGTTCTTTATTGATTTTTTTTAGAGAGAGAAGGGGAGGGGGAGAGATAGAAACATTGATTGGCTGTCTCCTGCATGCCCCCCACTGGGGATCAGGCCCACAACCTGGGCATGTGTCCTGACCGGGAATCGAACCAGTGACCTCTTGGTGCAGGGGTTGACGCTCAACCACTGAGCCACACCGGCTGGGCCCCATTATCTCCTTTAATCCTCATATCCAATATCTCCTCTGTAGGGGATATTTATGACCCTGTTACTATCACAGATGAAGAAAATGAGGCACAGGATGTGAAGGCACAATCCAACATCATGCCACTGGACAAAGGTAAAACCAAGGCCTGAGACCAGCCTTCCACTATCTGTGTTCCTTCTCTCTCTCCCTCTCTCCCTCTCTCTCTCTCTCTCTCTCTCTCTCTCTCTCTCTCTCTCACACACACACACACACACACACACACACACACACACACCATGCTCCACTTCCCGGGTCAAGGAGAAGGGAACTCGGCTCGCTTCCCAAACACCCCAGGAGCAAGCAAGCCCAGTGAAATGTCAAACAGAGGCACAGAATTGGGTGACTAGCTGCAGAGGACAGGAGTGGCCGACTTTCTAGCACACAAAAATACATTCCTTTGAAAAAGGCAGGAGCTCTAGATACCCTGGCTGCCCAGCAGTTGACTGATGAAACAAGGCACTGTGTATAAAGTATCTACTCCTATTAAGATATTTTACACGTATTATTTTATTTAGCCTTTATGTCATTCCTATAAAGTTTGAGTAGAGATGAGAAAGCAGAAGCTCAGAGAGGTAAAGTGACTTGCTCAGGATCACACAACTAGCAGGTGGCAGAACCAGGATTCTAGTCCAGGAGGCCGTCTAGCCCTGGCCCTCTTCCTGCCTCAGTCTGTCCATCTGAGACAAGGGAACAGCAAAGACACCACCTAACAGCAGAGACTCCTTTTTCGCTCATCCACCTCTCTCATCTGTCTGTGTGCCTCCTGCTTTCTCTCCTGGTCTCCACCTCTCCCTCTGTTCCTCCTCTCTCTGATCCAGATTAGAGGCCTTCAGATCGAGAAGCTGCCCCATGGGCCAGTCCTTTACCTCCCACCTCCCTGATCATAAGTGTCTGAGGTCTCTAACTACAAACCTTCCCAGCCCCTGCTGGCATCTTTGGAGAAGTAACAAAGAGGGAACATCACAGGGTCATACTCTGGATAAGGACCAGTAATCACAATAGTTGGTACCCCAGGTCATAGCCCTGCATCTAGTCCTCAGTTTTTCCCTGTGAAAACCCAGAAGCTTGGATTCTATGCTGTCTAATGCCACTTCCTGCTCTGATGGGAGTCCCAGGGCCTAGTGGAGAGACTTGAGCACTCAAGCTTTCCCACACATTCTCTCACTCAATTCCTGGAGTGGAAGAGGTTGTTTTGAAGATGAGGATGGGGGAGGAGTGTTCAGGGAAGAGTCCTGACTTCCTTCAATCCACTGGGGAAAAGTTGAACCCCCCTGGCCATGACGCCTGCTGAACCAAGATCTGGCAGTGTGACTGGGCAAGAACTTTCCTCTTTCCTAAACCAGTAAGATTGCCCCCTGCCTGGATAGGGTAATCTGGGAAATCTGGCCAGGCGTCCCAAGTCCTTCCCCTGGGGCCTCCCTCAGCCCCAGGGGAAGGACTTTGAGAGGGATAAGGGCCCAGGTCTTGGGGCCCATGTCACTGGCCAGCTTGGACTTCCCCGTCTGCCAGAACAACGTCCTCGCTGTGCGTGCCCGGAAGCCCGTCACGCACCAGAGATTGGAATACAGGTAGGGGTGGGGGCCTCCCTGACCTCTCGCTGCGCCTCAGTGACGTCTTTGTCTCCCCAGGGCCAAGCAAGGGAGAGTGCGGATCGATCTAGTTCCATCCGCCTGGACTTGGCCAGGGGTCCCCGGGTCCTGGAGCGTCCCCCTTCCTGGAACCCGGAGGCTCCCGCCCCGCCCCGCGCCCCGCCCCGCCCCGCCTGCAGTTACCATTGGGCATTTGGCAGACGGTGGCGCAGCCCGCGCGGCAGCACTTGAGGTTGTCCGGGCATTCTTCATCCGAGCCGCACTCCTGCGTGCAGTTCCCGACCTCCTCCAGCTCGGGGCACACGCCCGTCTTCCCTGCTGTGCCTGGGAGGGAGGTTGAGGACGCTCAGTGGAGACCAGAGCCCGGGTCCCAGAGGATGCCCACCTACTGCTCCGGGGACCCCAAATCTCAAGCTTCAAGGAATTCTGTCTCTGGCCCTAGGCGCTCCCCTTACAGCCTTCAGCGGACCCTACTTCCAGGCCGGGGGTTCCCAACACCGGGGAGCACAGGAGTTACCCAACCCTTGGCCCAGATCCCTCTGTCCTCGGGGGATCCCCGCACAGCTGACTGTCTAGGAGCTACCGTTGTCTAGGCAGAGGGACCCCCTCCGGACATAGGTTCCACCTTCAGCACAAAGCCTCTCCCCGCCTCCAGTACTTTGGACCCCACACCCTAAACTCCAAGAGTCACCACCTTAGACACCATGGTTCCCCAAATTTTCGTCTTAATGGGTCTCCCCACTTCCTCCTCAGGAACCCCCACTTCTCCAGCCTGCAGAGAGGCTACGCCTCTGCCCTGCTCCCTCCTGGCGTTCCTGGCCCGGCCTCTCCCTGCCCCACTCACTTGTGACCGGGAAAAAGCCCAGCAGCAGCAGGCCCAGGAGGAGGGCTGCGACGAGCAGACCGCTGCGGCAGGTAGTCATGGTGCTGCGCCCGGCGGGGTGCAGGTGAGAGCCGCTGCCGCCGGGATGGGGGGATTTAACCGCGCGCGCGGGGGGCGTGGGGTAGGGGCGGGGCCGAGCCGGCGGGGGTAGACTGCTCTGCACCACGGGCGGGCGGCCACCTCCTGCCATTTCACAATCCCCTGGGATCAGGTGTCACTCTTGGCCCCGGTGGGAACCAGGAACCTAATCAGCTTCCAGGCAGGCCCAGCTTGACCAGCTGCAGCCGGACCCTTGTCCACTTTTCCTCCACCTCCTCCCTCTTGGGGCCTGAGGACAGGGTGCGGGAGGAGAGGGTCAGGCCCATTCCAAGACTCCGAGGTCTCCCCATAATGCTCAGGGCCGGAGGAAGAGAAGGGAAGGGCAGGGCCCACAGGGAGACTATCGGGACTGGGGATTAAGTGGTTGGATTTGGGGTCAGGGATTAGTGATGGAGGTCCAGTGTAGTGATACAGAGCACATAGTAAAGGCTAGAAAAAAAGCGGTTGTTATGAACCCATTTGACACAAGAGACTGAGACCCACAAAGGTGAAAAACCTATTAACAGTCTCCAGCCATTTGGGGTGTGTGTTTCTTCCTCTCTTTTCCACACCAGCAGTCTATCAGGCTGACTATAAGCCAGGCTCTGCTCACTGTCTCATGGAGGCTCGCACTTCCCAGGATACCTGTGAACAGAGAATTATTATTATCAGCAGCAGTATAAGACAGATGAACTGGGTGTTGGGAGGTTAGACCCCTCCCCAGCAAGCTCCCATGTAATGCTATAGAAACAAGGTTTTGAATCCAGGTCTCCTTTGTCCAAGCCCTTGTTTTCCCCATCCCATCGTAAATATTCTCTAGGTGCCCGCTATGGGACACATATTGGGCCAGACACTTGGTTTAGAGAAAGTAATCAGAGGAACCTTCCTGCATTGGTCTTGCAGTGACAGGGTCTGGATTTGATGACCTCCACCACTTTCCAGCCGAGGGACCTGGAACGAATCACTTCCCTGTTCTGAGATGTCATTTTGTCATCCACAAAGATGATAATCGTATCGGAATTCAACGAGAACATGAATGTAATGTTTCTGACATGGAATAGCTGTGTACTTGTTGAGGGGCTAGGTGCATATGACCGACATAGGGACCCAGCCCTGACACATAATGGCTAAATGGTGTCTACTCTTACTAAGGAGACTGATAAGTACATACCAAGCTTTAGAATCCAGGCTGGCAAATGCCAAGACAGAGTTACCCAGGGAGTTAGACAAGGAGTGCCTTCCAATATCCTTCCTGCTCCACCGATCTGAGGTTCTATAAGTCCCAGGAAGTCTTTGCTGCTGCAGGCTATAGGGCAGGGGTGGGGACGTCCGGCCCGCGGGCCACATAAGGCCTGTGACATCAATACCAGCTAACATCACACACCTCACCAAATTAGCCTGACCATTAAATACAGCAGGCTAAGTTTTAAGTTGATAATTTTGTATGGCCCCCGAATGATGTTATAAATATCCAAATGGCCCCCAGCAGAAAAAAGCTTCCCCACCTCTGCTAGGGGGTCTGGGGCAGTGACCATTGGGATGACAGGTGAGTAGGGCTCACCTCCAGCCACTGTCTCCACAGATGGATAAGGCTGAGAATGCCTCCCCCAACTTCCCATGCCCAGCCTGGGGACTAGAAACATGCCTTCATTGGGAGGGGCCAGGACTGTTTACTCTGAGCTCAGAGAAGTCCACAGCAATGAAGCAGGAGCCAGGTGGGGGCACAACGCTGGGTGGAACGCAGTCTAGGGCACACAGACTCTGGTGAGCCGCCAGTTTCAGCCTCTGGACCCGGCTGGCGGCTACTGGACATTTAGCCTTAGGTACTGCTGCCCACAGCTTTCTTCTGGGAACTACCCAGCTCCTCAGGCCAGGAAACTGCCCAGCCTCACCACTCCCCAGCCCTCATGGGCTCCCCCAAAGATTGACTCTCTTTTACAGGAATGAGGATTGGCCTGAGGCTGAAAGGATGGGGTGGGGCAGAGGATGGAGAATAAAGTTTCATCAGTCAATGGCTATGTTTCTCTTTTGTGATGCTAGTCTCTATGCTAGGGACATTGATATATTTTCTATATTTTCTCTTCTACACAAAAAGTAAAAAGGGCAGAGGCTTTACAACCAAATACTTTTAGGTCCAAAGCAGGGACTGGCCACTTCCTGGCTATTGACTTAGAGTGACACTTTGCTATTAGACCTACATCTTCTTCTTACATCTTATTTTAAGGATTAAAGGCGAGGGGAAAGCATAAACCAGGGGCTGCAAATCTGGCTAAAACATATCTATTGTTAGCCCACACAGTATATTTTAAAAATTTGAATTCATTGTCAAGATTTGAAAGCAGGAGATTTCAAATAATTAAAAATAAAAATACATTTCTAGCTTCTCCTGGGAAAAGAGAAAGGTCTGGAGACACAGTCCTGCAGTCTTACAGAGCAGTAAGTGGGTCTCAAATTTGAGCAAACATCAGAATCACTTGGAGAGCTTGTTACAACACAGATTTGGAGATCTCTGCCCCCAGAGTTTTGATTCGGTGGGTCTGGGATGTGAGGAATAGAGTGAAGAAAGAAAATGGAGTCACCATAGTCAAGCTGCTGAATTACTAAAATCAAGTAGATTGAGATATGAGGAAATGATTCAATTCTTGCTTTAACGAGCCTGGGAACTTAAACTTTTGAACTTTCCAGTCCCGCGTCAATGCCTGGCTATATATCAAACATCCAGATAACACTCTGATTACCCCCTGAAGGACTCACATATCCAGACCATCTGACATCCATTTGCCAGATCACTGGGCATGAGCAGACCTCCTGTCGCTTGTCGTCCAGACTACCTGGCATCTAATCTATAACCATCGTGGATCAGTCTAAGAATGGACCACTGATTATTCCCAAGAATGTACTTTTTACTGTAAGAACTCTTTTCTTTCTTCTTTGGAACACTTTTGGGCCTTTTCCTAGTTCTGTTTCCAGTTTGCAAATCCTAAGACTCTTGAATAAACCTTTATCATTTATTTCTAGCAAAGCCTTCAGACGCCTTTTGATTTTGACAGGTGGGAGCTGAGAACTTGCATTCCAACTGCTTTCCAGGTGATGCTGATACTGCTGTCATTTTCTGAGGGGAGAATTCTTTCCACTTTCCTATCATCTCCACTGTTCCTATTGTCTCACATGCCCTCACCCCACTCCCACTACTTCCATTCACAGTACTTGTCTGGCCTGGAGGACGCTGAAAATTGTGACCTTAGTGAAAGGTAGCTAGTATTTCCTTAACAATCTTATGAATTAAGTATTGTTATTCCTGTATTATAGGCGAAGAGACTGAAATTCAACTGTGAAAGTGACTTACTGGAAGAAACATAGCCAGTAAATCAGAAGGAAGACATTTGCCAAAAGCTTTTAGTCATGTAGTCCCAGTGATTTCTATTTTGTGCACACACACACACACACACACACACACACAAGCGCACACATATCTGAGGTTAGCAGAGATGATGCATCAAAGATTTTGGACATGACTTCATGAGCATAAAATAATATTTATCAGGGAAGAAAAGGAAGAAAGGAAATAGAAAAGAAGGAAAGGTTTACAATGGGAGGTGACATTAGTCAGATGTAGACACACCCTCTCTGAGATGACTATAAACAAGTTAACCTTGAAGATTAAAAAAATTCCTAGGAACAAACAGGGTGGCTTTAACTATACAATGGGGCCTCATCCTCTTGGACCATTGGACCCCACACAAACTGTCTTCACTCCACGGAAAACTCTCTCCCTGAGTATATTGGCTATTTTGTTATTTTGTTACCTAGCATCTGTTTGTCCTTTTTCTGATGATAGTACCCTGATTTTGTTTTGGGGGAATGACTCTTCCTCTACCTAGGACAGGTGAGGCAGTGGGGCCTGCTGATCAAAGTGGTTGCCCTATCACCAGACAAAGGGTGGTCACACAGATGCTCTCCCTAGAATGTTAACCTTAAGCAACGAATGACTGAAGACCTGAAAATGTATGGTGCTCATTCAAAGGTGCCCTGGGAAGACTCAGTTTTGCCTTATTTACCATTCTTTCCCAGGTGGGTTATTTTAGCCTTGCCTCCAATTCTACTGGTTGCAAAACAAAGAATCCAACAGGGGCTAACTTAAGGCTCCTTTTAGGAAGGGAGAATAGATGCCCACTACATGCCCATATCATTCTCACAAATTTCTTCTCTGCTTATACTAGCCAGAATTAGTTTCTGTTGCTAGCAACCAGTGAGATCTAACCGCCTATACCCAGGTCGCCACCAGGTTTCTCTTTTCCAAATCCAATGGCCTTTTCTCAGCCCTCACCCCCCCTCTAACTCACAGTTAAGGCCTTCATGACATAAATACAAACCAAATTCTTTATACAAAAATTATTCTTCCAAATAGTCTCAGTGCAAAAAAACATGAAAAGCAGAACTTCTGTATTTGAAGCACCTGAGTCCCCCCTTGTGGTACCTACGGTCTTTGAGGGCACAGCTTTTAAACCTACTCTTTTTTTTTTTTTAATCCTCACCCGAGGATATTTTTCTATTTATCTTCAGATAGAGTGGGAAGGGTAGAGGAGGAGGAGGAGGAGGAGGAGGAGGAGGAGGGGGAGAGAGAAACATCCACGTGAGAGAGACACATCAATTGGTTGCTTCCTGCAAGACCCCAACCAGGGCCCGAGATGAACCTCAACTGAGGTACGTGCCCTTGACAGGAATTGAACCTGAAACTCTTGGTCTGCAGGCCGACACTCTAACCGCTGAGCAAAACCAGCCAGGGCTCAAACCTCTTTTAGAGGCTAGTCTTTGGAGTCAAAGGGTCTTGAATTTGAATCCTAATTCCTGCCATTATTGGTTACATGACCTTGGAGAAGAGATTAAGCCACTGAGCTTCAACGTCTTTGATTTAAAATGGGAATAAAATATATTCTCTAACCCTTGCTCATCCAAGTGTCTATCAGTAGACGAATGGATAAAAAAGCTGTGGTACATATACACAATAGAATACTACGCAGCTGTAAGAAAGAAAGATCTCTTATCCTTTGAGACAACATGGAAGGACCTGGAAAGTATTATCCTAAGCGAAACAAACCAAGCAGAGAAAGAAAAATATCACATGATCTCACTCATTTGTGGAATATAATAAACATAACAGTATGGGGAACAGGGTAGACCCAGAGATGTGAAAGTAGGGTACAGACTGACAACCCCCAGAAGAGGGGGTGGGGGGGAGGGAAGAGATAAACCACAGAACTTATACGCATGTATGCATAACTGATGGACATGGACAACAAAGCTGGGGAAGGGGTAGAGGGATGGGGAGGAGGGTGTCAATGGGGAAAAAAGGAGAAACATATGTAACAAAAATAAATTTAAAAAAAAAAAAGCTGTGGTACATATACAATAGAATACTACGCAGCTGTAAGAAAGAAAGATCTCTTATCCTTTGAGACAACATGGAAGGACCTGGAAAGTATTATCCTAAGCAAAACAAGCCAAGCAGAGAAAGACAAATATCATATGATCTCACTTATATGTGGAATATAATGAACATAACAGTCTGAGGAACAGGGTAGTCCCAGAGACATGGCAGTAGAGTACAGACTGACAAGCCCCAGAAGAGGGAGTGTGTGTGGGGGGGGAGATAAACCACAGAACTTATATGCATGTACGCATAACCAATGGACATGGACAACAAAGCTGGGGACGGGGCAAGGAGGGAGAGGGAGGAGGGTGTCAATGGGGGGAAAAGGAGAAACATCTGTAACAAAAATAAATAAATAAAATAAAATAAAAATAAAAAATAAAATGGGAATAAAACCTCCCAAGGTGGTTGTGAGGTTTCCAGATGAAGACATATGTGACTTGCTACATAATACATGCTCAGTAAGGGGTACTGGGTATTATTCTATTATATTATACCACTCTCAGAGATTACCTCTCTCAGAGTTACTCAGAGACTTTTACCACCACATCAAGGCAGGGAACCCGTTCTGCCACTTTTGCCCTCCGAGGTACCCAGTAATACCCATACCTTGTCTGAGCCTCAGTTTTCTACATGTAAAACAGGATGATGGCACCTTCCCTGCGGGCACCTTTGAGGGGCTATCTGCAGTTATGAATGTAAAGAACTCGCAATGTGCCTGGCACATAGTAGGTGCTCAGTACATGTCGATTTCCACCCCCCCAACCTCTCCTCTGAGTCTATGACACTCAATCTTTTTCCATTTTTATTTTGGTCTCTTTCATCCTCAGTTGTTGGCTTTGCACATTGCCTGAGATAGAGCATTTTCACCTGGCTGTCTCATCTTCTTAAACTCAACACCTTTATTGGTAAGATCAGCTGAAGTTACTGCCTCATTGTTTAGGGCGGGGGGTTCACAATCGCAGCATCACTGTGGACTCTTCCTGTTCCTCCCTGTCCAACATCACCAAGTCCAATCTTCCCTCTGAACATTCTTCACACCCATCTGTTGGCTTCTCTGCAGCATTTTTTTTTACCTCAAACCTAAATGATCACGTGCACCCCCCTATGTCCTTCCTAACTCTATTCTATTGTACATCTTCACTTGGTTGTCTAACCTGCCTTCCAAACATAACATCTCCAAATCAAATTCTTGATTCCTCCTTAAGATGCTTCTCCCATCTCATAAATGGCAACTTGATTTTCCCAGGTGCCCAGGCCTTATGGTCATCCATAACTCCTCCCTTTCTTTCATAACCCACAGAAATCTATCAGTTAACCCTATAGACTCTGGCTTCAAATATATAAATACTTCCAGAATCCACTTCTCACCATTTCCACCATTCTTGCCTGGTCCAAGTATTATCTTATTGGCCTCCCTTCCATCTATTCCATCCATTCTCCACATGCAGACACATATGGGTGCTCCAGTGGACGGCCCAACTAAGCTCCCAGCCAACAGCCAGCACCAAATGCTAGTCTTGTGGGGGAGCCATTGTGGGTGCCTAGCCCAGTCAAGCCTTCTAATGACTTTAGCCTCAACCACCATCTGACCCAACCTCATACAGAACTCAGCTGATCCAAGTTAACCCACAAGCCCACAAAAAGATAATAAGTTCTTTTAAGCCACTAGTTTTGAGATGGTTCATTATGCACAATAGATCACCAAAACAGTGGTAAACCAGATGAACAAGGTATCTGCCCTTGGAGTATACTCTCTAGTGAAGAAAATAAGCAAAGCCCTGGCCGGTTTTGCTCAGTGGTTAGAGCGTCGGCCCGAGGACCAGAGTCCTGGGTTCGGTTCCCGCTAAGGGCACATATGTCAGTTGCAGTTTGTCCCCAGCCCCGGTTAGGGTCGTGTGGGTGGCAACCAGTCGATGTGTCTCTCTCACATCGATGTTTCTCTCTCTCTTCCTCCCTCTCTCCCTCCTGCTTTATCTGAAGATAAATGCAAAAATGTCCTCGGGTGAGGATAAAAAAAAAAGCAAATAAATTACTAAATAGAAAATATCAATAAATGTTGTTTAAAAAAAAATTAAAGCCAGGTCGTGTCATTGTAAGTCGAGGATGGAAGGGACCAGGGAAGAGCTCTCTGAAGAGTTGACATTTGCACTGAGACCCTAACGATGTGTAAGATCTGTTCATATGATCATCTAGGTGCTGAGTGTTGGGGAAAAAAGGGTTAAAGCTCTTGACATGGTCACCTTTGTATGGGGGACAGTCCTTGTTCACACATCTAGATCTTTTCAGAAGTGGTAGAAGTTGGCAACTAGGGTACATTCATCCCAGATGAAATGCAGAATATTATGTAGTTGCCCTTTATAAGCTGTTAAATGGAACTGTTCAAGCCATTTTTATAGTTGTGGTGCACAAAATCAATAAGGGCTTCTATCAAATATTGCTTCAGTATAATTGTATAGTTTGCTGCCCATGATGAGTAAAACTGAATAGTTATTAAAATTTTTAAATGTAAAATAAATAAACAAATAAATAAATAAATGAAATGAGCATTTGTCATCTCAGTCAAAAGGGCAGGGGGGTTTATGTGGGTTCAGGCAGAGGTTGCACTTCCTCTACAGCCACCAGGGGGCAGGCAGGGCTTCCTTAAAGAGTGGTTCCTAATGGCTGAAAAGGTGGCTTTGATCCAAAGAGAACCAGCAGTATCCAGACCACTTTACATCCTTTTTCTGGATGGCCTGACACACACTATCCAGACCACTGTTCATCTAGAGCAGCGATTTTTCAACCGGAATACCTCAAGAATTTTTAAAACATGCAATACCTGACTATTTAGTCAGGCGCACAGACCTCTTTTCCCTTAGACTGTCAAATAAAAAAATGACAACCACCACCACAATAGCTGCCCAGTGTGAATGAATAAAAACTATACCTTTTTTTTTTTCAGATCAGCAAAAAATATATTATTTGGTGTGCTGCAGAATTTTAATGATTAGTTTATATATGCCATGAGATGAAAAAGATTGAAAATTGTTGAACTAGAGGATGACCATCTCAGACTCACCCAGAGGCTAAGAATGCAGGACAGATTCTTCCTGAGAATGTACTTTGTACTGTAAGAACTCTTAGCTTTTCTTTCTTCTTCAGAATCCTCTGGATATTCCCCAGTCATGTTTTAGGCTTGCAAACCATTAAGACCCTTGAATAAATCTTTATCATTTATTCCCAGCAAGCCTCAAGACTCATTTTGAGTTCATTTGACACTCTGGAGATAAACTCAGCCAGGAGTGCAGGACAGCACAAGAAAGACTGCCTGTTTCACCATGGGGACATGGGTTTGGCACATTCTTAGTGTTTCTGGGCCTCAGTGCCCTTATCTATGGAACAGGCTTGTTTATACAAGCAACCCCATTTCTTAGGGTTCTTGTTGTGAGGGTATTTGAGACTAATACATGGAGAATGCTTAGCTCTGTGTCCCTGGGGAGTAATTGCTCAGTAATTCAGGGTTCCTATTTTGATCTTCATTATCACACCTGTGGGGGAGAAATAAATTTCCTCTATACTTCTAGGGTGTGGGGGCTGGTCGAGTAATCACATCCACAGGAGACAGATTAACAAGCAAAAATAACCAGATTTAATTACATATGCACATATGGGAACTCCACATACATGAGAGTCAGAGACCCCTCATACATGAGAGGTTCAGAGACAGGAAGGTATAATAAGGTATATATGGCATCCTGAGCTGAGGAACGAGGTAAGATGCCTTGGGCCTTCAAAAGGGAGGAGGGTCATTCCCCGATTGATAAAAACACCAGATAGATGTTCAGTAATTAGATGTGCCCTGCCCCAGATAGGCAGGTCATAGTTATATCTGGTAATATCTCTTATCTTATTTGGGGAAAACCCCCCAAATTTAAATTCTTTAAGGGAGAGTTTTACTTCTTGAGCCCACAGGGTCAGAATTGCCTTCAGCTTGAAATGATTCACAAGTAGCTCATCCTGGGGAGGCCTGTTCTGAACCCCCCAGTCCCGCCTTGGAAACTTCCTGAGAAGTTTTACCTTCCAAATGTTGGGTTGACAGATTTCATTTGTAGCTATTGCTGACCCATCTCAGTGTCTCTGGTTCCAGAGCAGGATGGCAGAATCTGGCGCTGGAGGGTCATTTTTGCAGAAGCAGAATGGCTGTCATTCACACGGGCTACAATCTTTTTTTTTTTTTAATTTTATGTTATGTATTTTTTTTTACCACAATAAAAGTAAAAAGGTGGGTGAGAAAGAGAAGAAATTTTTAAGAGAAGAAAAGGAAAGGCCTTTTATAATCCCACTGGGATTTCCAAATGTTGGAAGAATTTGCAAGGGCTAGTACTTCAGGCCCAGTTCCAAGACTGGCTCCTTTTGGGATTACGATTTAAATTTAAAGAGAGTTCAGCTTCCTGGGAGCAGAAGCCCATGGCAAGGCCGAAGAGAAGCCTGGGGACTGCCGCTGCCCATGGTGCACACCCAGAGCGATGCCCGCCTCCCATCAGCACCCCCTTCTGTCTGCCCGACCGTCCTCAGACACCCAGGGTGTCCTCCAGGAAACTGGGGGTGTCTGCTGAGTGGAGGAGCATTTCCACTGGCTTTGACAAGAAGTGCTGGGCTGGCCTCGGGCAGGACAAGCAGCTGCTCCTTTAGGAAGTTTTATGTCGAAGAGCAGCAGTAAGCCCATGGTGTTGAGCCGGCAGAGTTTCTGGTTGATGCTTGGTGTGTTCGTGCGCAGCAGAGCGGCCATGAGGCGGGCCAGGAAGACAGGCATTCCCTGGGGGCTCCTCCAGCAGGCCCACGATGATCAGGGTCACTTTTTTCTTTGGTGGGTGGAGCAGGAGCTGATGGAAGTCCTTCAGCCGAGGCTCAATGCCATGCAGGACACTGCCGCTGACAGTGCACAGACGGGCCACAATCTTGACAGATTTTGTTGTGGCTGCCTTTGCGCGAAAGTCAGCGAAAGCATTTCCCTGACACTCAGGTTCAGTCCTTTCAGGGTGAGCCTCCATTTTGATAACAGACAACATTTTGTGCCAAGAGATAGACTTCCAGTAATTTTACACAATTTCTGGAACACTTCTACCATATACCTTTACGGAGACAACAGAAAGAGTTTTGATGTTTGGATATTTGACTAAATAGGATCATGGACTATTATGAAATAATACTTACATATTTGACCAAAGTAACAATAAAAGATTTCAAAGACAAATACAGAAGGTTAGCTCTTACTATTGACAACATTGCATTTTCTTAAGTAATCAAAGACCCAGTTAAGATGACAGAAATTTGTTTTTTTTTAATTCCCATGTCATTTCTTTTATTATATATTATCTATTTTATTTTTTTTAAACTTATCTTTATTGTTGAATGTATTACAATTGTTCCTCATTTTTCCCCCATTGACCTCTTCCTCCCCACTTCCGCCTCCCTCCTCCCTTTCCCCACACTGTTTTCTGTGTCCATTGGTTACGCATATATACATATACGTTCTTTGGTTTATTTCTTCCCACCCCCAAACCCCCTTCCCTTTGAGGTCTGTCAGTCTGACAACCAATTTGTGCTTCTTAATCCCTTCACCTTTTTCACCCATTCCCCCAACCCCCCTCCCCTCTGGCAACCAGCAAAATGTTCTCTGTATCTATGAGAATGTTTGTTCTGCTTGTTCATTTTGTTTGTAGATTCAATTGTTGATAGATATGTATTCATTGCCATTTTGTTTGTTTATATTTTTTATCTATTTCTTCAAGAAGATCCTTCAACATTTCATATAATAATGGTTTGGTGGTGATGAACTCCTTTAGCTTTTCCTTGTCTGGGAAACTCTTTATATGCCCATCGATTCTAAATGACAGCTTTGCAGGATAGAGTAATCTTGGTTGTAGGTTCTTGCTTTTCATCACTCTGAATATTTCTTGCCAATCCCTTCTGGCCTGCAAAGTTTCTTTTGAGAAATCAGCTGACAGTCTTATGGGAACTCCCTTGTAGGTAACTAACTGCTTTTCTCTTGCTGCTTGTAAGATTCTCTGTCTTGAACCTTTTGCATTTTGATGATAATGTGTCTTGGTGTGGGCCTCTTAGGGTTCATCTTGTTTGGGACTCTCTGTGCTTCCTGGACTTGTATGTCTGTTTCCTTCACCAAGTTAGGGAAGTTTTCTGCCATTATTGTTTCAAATAGGATTTCGATTTCTTGTTTTCCCTCTTCTCCTTCTGGCACCCCCAAGATGCAAATGTTGGCACGCTTGAAGTTGTCCCAGAGGCTCCTTACATTATCCTCATTTTTTTGGATTCTTTTTTCTTTTTGCTGTTCTGATTGGGTGTTTTTTGCTTTCTTATATTCCAAATCAATGGTTTGCTTCTTGGCTTTATCTACTATACTATTGAATCTGTGTAAATTATTCTTTATTTCAGTTAGTACCTTCTTCATTTCTGACTGGTCCTTTTTTATGCTCTTGAGGCCCTCACTAAGTTCACTGAGGTTCTCACTAAGTTCATTGAGCATCCTTATAAGCAGTGTTTTGAACTCAGTATCTGTTAGGTTGCTTATCTCCATTTCGCTTAGTTCTTTTCCTGGAATTTTGTTCTGTTCTTTCATTTGGAACCTGTTTCTTTGTCTCCTCATTTTGGCTGCCTCTCTGTGTTTGTTTCTATGTATTACTTAACGAGAGGGATAGGGCTAGCTGAAACCAGATGCTGCTTGTTTGAAAGAATTTAGGAAAATCTGAAGCAGGATCCAAGACAGGCCAATCCTATGGTCAAGCAACTGGCAACAGCTTGGGTAGGCCTGAAAGTTGGGTGGGGTGGGGCCTCAGGGAATCACCAGGGTGGGGCAAACAGTGTGAGCCAAGTTGCTGGAGTCCCAGATCTGGCTGTGTCTGCCGGCCCAGGGAAGGGCTCACCAAAGGAACAATGGCTTCCCAAAGCATGTCTGTCCAGGAGAAAGCTGCCTCTCCAGCCTTTGCTCCAATGCCAAACAACTCAGTTCTTCCCCATATGTCTTTGGAGCCTTTCAAGCTGCCTTCCCCATGCTGGAGCCTGGAGGGAGCGAGTCTGAGTTAGTTCATGTGCAGGCCCTTTAAGAGGAGCTGCCTGGGGCTCCAGAAGCCTCAGCCTCCCTCAGCCTCTGTTCCCGCTGGTTTTTCCAGCCAGAAGTTATGGGGATTCTCTTCCTGGCACTGGAACCTGAGCTGTGCACCTGGTATGGGACAGGGACCCCTCAGTCCTCAGGGAGGACCTTCCCAGCTGAGGTATCCTCCTAATTTTTATCTGCTACACGTGGGTGTGGGACCAGCCCGTCGCGCCTCCGCCCTCCTACCAGCCTCCATGCGGCTTCTTCTTTAATTTTGTAGTTGTAGGACTTCCATTCAGCTTGATTTCAGGTGACTTTGAATGATGGTTGTTCTGTAGTTTAGTTGTAACTTTGATGTGGTTGTGGGAGGACGTGATACCACATTTATCTACGCCGCCATCTTGACTGGAAGTCTTATCTATTTCAGAAAATTGTTTTGATAAAATACAGAATCTTTGCTTTTTTGTCAGATTACCTTCTACAATTTCTATCAGAAGCAAACAGTCCAAAAAAACTTTGTACTTTTAACAGATTAAAAAAACTGTTTTAGTTTTACAATGTACATCATTATATTAAAGCTTAATTTTTAAAACCCTCATTCAATTGAATTAGCTTGATTAGATTTATTCAATCTAATTAACTTGATTACACATAAAATTCCTGTCTCAGATTCCTTTTTCATAAACCTTTGACAACTTTCTGTGTTCATTTTACTTCATCTCTTGTTGTTTTACCCATTCAGAAAAAAATAACTTTAAATCAGGACAAAATTACTTTATTTTATTGCCTCACCCTGAAATGTATCTCCAAACCTTAGATCATGTTTTACTAAACACATATATTATTTTCCTTCCATAATTAATTAGAATTCTTAATTCTTAGAAACCTTGCTTCTAGTGAAAACTAAGAAGAAAACAATTGTGAATTATCTGTTACACCAATATTTTTTAGACTGACAAACTTATAAATACATTCCATAATTTCTAGAAATATATGCTTTTTCATAGTACAGTCTTTCAATGTGACACATGTTCACCAAAAGACCCTAGTTTATCTTTTAATTTCTCTGTAATAAGAAGTCAAAAGTTGATAAACCTATGTTTAATAATTAATGTTTCATTATTTTATCTTATTGGGAAATGATCTGGATATTCAATAATTTCCATTATCTAATTTAACTGCAAAATTCTAAGGTTTCAATTACCAAAAGGTTTTGGGAAATGACTTTTAAGTACATATACCATAATACATTAATTATTAATGGTTTCGCCTAAAAAACTTTTATTCTACTAACATCTACTTACTTGTTGTTAACAATTATGTTTAGATTACTTAGGAAAATTTCAATGTACTGAGTTTTTTTTCTTGCTGACAAATTTTTGCAACAGAAATAACACAAGCTTATTTCAGTAAGCCTAAGCAAAATAAAAGTATGATATTTAATGGTAATAACTCTAAACACTTGTCTCTTTTAATTAAACAAACACATTTAATTAGACTTAATATCAAGTATTTTCCCCCAGATCATGTGAACCAGAAAAGCATTTGGATTAGCTTTTATTATATTATGGAGATTTTTAAAAATATAGTGCTTTTTTGGTTAAGCCAGTTAAATAGAACTCCTTGACAAATTAGTAATATCAGAGGTAGGGAAATCCACACAACACACACGAACAGACAGACAGATGCAAACAAAGACCTCCCAGTTTTTGTTTTAAAATTACTGCCATGACACTAGTGGCAGCCAGTCTTCGTTTGCAGCTTGGCCTGCCCCAGGCACCTTCAAGCCCAGCACAAGTAGTAGATTGTTTTGTATCTCATGCCAGGTGGCCTCAAGCAGGGCACAGGTGGTGGCTGACTTTGGCCTGCACCTCCCAGGAGGCCCCAGAGCCAACACATCCAATGGACAGCTTTGGACCACACCAGGGCACCACCCAACCACCTCCATGAGCAACAAACTCAGGGCACAAGAGCCCTGCTGAAATGAGTCCTACTCCATGGGGTTGACCCCTGCACAGCAGACCCTCCATGGTGGTCACAGCCAGTCCTCACAGCCAATCAGCCTGGGGTAAATCCTTCCCATTGTTGTGCCAACAGCAATCAAGGTTCTACTACAACAGGAAGGTGCACACAGCCCACATGGGGTGGGGGCACACCTGGAGCACCTAGCTTGGGTGACCAGGAAATAGGTGCCACTGGGCCCTACAGTGCACCTACTACATAACGACACTCTACCAAGACCAGGAAACATAGCAGCTCTATCTAATACACAGACACAAACACAGGGAGACAACCAAAATTAGGAGACGAAATATGTCTGAAATAAAAGAACAGAACAAAATTCCAGAAAAATAACTAAAAGTGAAGACAAATGATCTACCAGATGCTGGTTAAGGATGCTCAACAGGAAGCAAGCTTAGTGATAGGAGGAGGGAGGTGGGGAGGTGTCTGAACCCTGATGGTCAAGAACGATTTTATTGGACATAGGATTTTAGATCCGGTGGTGTATGTGTGCAACATGGATGTAGCTGTGGTGCTATACAACAAATTTACAAGAACATGAGGTTCCAGACAGTCTGTTGAGACCAAAACAAAGACTCAGACTATGAGTCACCAGTCAGACACCTTCCACAAGCCCGGTGGCTAGATGAGGAGCCAGAGCCTCAGAAACCAGAGCCCCCACCCCCAGCTGATAGAGCTGATCCTGCGCTTGCAGCAGACCATAGAGGACTACATCATGCAGCTGGAGACCAGGCACCTGCAGCAGGACTTGGAGCTGGAGAAGCAGAGGCACAGCCAGGCCACCAGGGAGCAGGAAACCATCCTTGTCCACTTAATGTGCCAAGTGGCCAACTTCTTACAGTAGCCTGGAGTTCCAATTCCCTCTAGGGGTGATGTTGGAGGTGGGCAGTAGGCCCAATCATCCAGGCAGCCTAACCAGCTCTAAGTCACCAACTGAGTGATTCGGAAGCTACATTTGTCAGTCATGACCTGTCTCACTGAGGGATTGACATCTCTGCCTTATACCACTCCAGCTTCCAGGACTACACAACCTACCATGAAGACAAATACCACGAGGACAAAAGCACCTCGGGCTTCATTGACCTTGGTATCAATGAGAATAATCTCTGCATTGATCTTATGACTGAAAGGTTGAGTCAAAGTGACATGAACTACATTGGTGATGCCCTTCAGTAAAATTCTGACTGGACAGAACAAGCATTCCTATGGGAAGAAGTGGCCCGGTTCCTGACCTACTACTGCAAGGTACCTTCCCAGCTTGATGCAGAAAATGTGGTTGTTCTAAGTGGCTGCTGCTCTGCCTTCTCAGTGTTGACCATGGTTCTGTGTGACCCAGGTGAGGCTTTTCTGACCCCCAGCCCCTTCTATGCTGGCTTCACCTTTACTTCCTGCATATATGTGAAAGTTGAGCTGATTCATATCCACCTGCTCAGTGAGATCACTGAGGTGAACACCCATTTATTCCAGTTGACTGTGGACAAGTTGGTGAAAGCCCTGCTTGAGGCTAGGCTTAAGGGGAGAAAAGTCAAAGACCTTGTGCTCATCAACCCTCATAATCCTCTGGGAGACATCTACTCCCAGGACTCACTGAAGGAATACCTGGAATTTGCCAAGAGATACAACCAACTTGTGATTATTGATGAGATTTATATGTTGTCTGTGTTTAATGAATCCATCACATTCCACAGTGTTCTGAGCATGGGAAGTTTGCCTGACCCCAACAGGACCCATGTGATCTGGGCACCAGTTAGGGTTGTGGGATCTCTGGCTTCCATTTTGGTGCTCTGTACACCCACAACAAGGAGGTGGCTTTTGCTGTGAGAACTTTTGGATTCCCCCACAGCATCTCTGGCATCACCCAGCACAATCTGTGTTAGCTACTCCAGGACAGAGAATGGACTGACAAAGTATACCTGCCCACTAATCACTCCTGTCTGCAGGCAGCTCACAGATACATCACTAACAAGTTGAACGCATTGAAGATACCATTTTTCAGTCGTGGCTCTGACCTCTATGTCTGGATCAACTTGGAAAAGTACCTGGACCTATGCACATTTGAGGAAGAGATGCTCCTTTATTGCCACTTCCTGGACAACAAGATGATATTGTCCCCTGGCAAGTCTTACATGTGTAAGGAGCCTGGCTGATTCCACCTCACCTTTTTGGATAAACCTTTCCCCCCTAAAAGTCACCATGCAGTGGTTCTCTTGAGCACTAGTGAAGCAGAAGCAGGATTTGACAGAGAAGCAAATGAAGGATGCACTGAGTGAATAAGTGGTCTGCCTTCCAACGAGCAGCTCCAGCCAATCACATGCTCAGGGTGTCCCTGATATCAGCCTCTGGTCCAGAAGGCTAGGGTATTGATCTGCTGCTGTGGCAGAGCAAAGAGTGGGCTCCTCCAGAAACGGGCTCATCTGACCCAGTCATCACCCTCAAGCTGAGCACCTGTCACTTTTGGAAGCTTTGTATTTTTTTAAATTCTTTTCTAGCAATTTTGTGGTGTGAAATTATTTAAGAGGTTTTTGGTGGGAAAGCTTGTAGAAATAAAGAAGCCATGGAAGGGTTTTATTTTGTAGCCTATATTTAATAAATTCCATATTCTCCTATAAAAATAAAATTTTTAAAAGGATGCTCAATCATCTCAGCAAGAACTTTCACAAAGAGATAGGAAACATAAAAAAGGAACAAATCGGAAATGAAGAATACAATAACTGAACTGAAGAATAAATTACAGGGAGTCAACAGTAGATTAGATGAAGCAGAGGATCAAAGTAGCAATTTGGAAGATAAGGAAGAACAACAAAAAAGAAAAAATCCCCCCAAATGAGAATAGTTTAAGGGGCCTCTGGACTTCAAGCATATCAACATTCATATTTTGGGGGTGCCAGAAGGAGAAGATAGAGAGCAAGGAATTGAAAACCTATTTGAAAAATAATGATGGACAAGTTCCCTAATTTAGTTAAGAAAATAGACATATAAATCCAGGAAGCACAAAGAGTCCCAAACAAGATGAACCAAAGAAGCCCACACCAAGACACAACATAATTTAGAAGACAAAGATTAAAGACAAAGAGGATTTTAAAAGTAACAAGAGAAATGCAGTGAGTTACCTACAAAGGAGCTCGAATAAGACTGATTTTGCAACAGAAACATTTCCAGTCAGAAGGGATTGCCATGAAGTATTCAAAGTGATGAAAAGCAAGGACTTACAACCAAGACTACTTTACCCAGCAAGGCTATCACTCACACTTGAAAGAGAAATTAAGAGCTTCCAAGATAAGAAAAAGCTAAAGGAGTTCATCACTACCAAACCAGTGTTACAAGAAATGTTAAAAGGTCTTCTTTAGGAAGAAGAAGAAGAAGAAGAAGAAAAGAAGAAGAAGAAGAAGAAGAAGAAGAAGAAGAAGAAGAAGAAGAAGAAGAAGAAGAAGAAAAGATTAAAAATATGAATAATAAAATGGCAATAAATATATATTTATCAACAATTACTTTAAGTGCAAATTATATGCTCCAATCAAAAGACATATGGTGGCTGAGGAATAACAAAACAAGACCCTTACATATGCTGTCTACAAGAGACTCACTTCAAATTGAAAGACACACACAGATTGAAAGTAAAGAGGTGGAGAAAGATATTTCATGAAAATGGAAATGAAAACAAAAAGCTGGGGTGGCAATACTTATACCAGACAAAAAGACTTTAAAACAAAGGCTATCACAAGAGACAAAAAAGGACTCAGCTATTACACTTCTGGGTATTTATCCAAAGAAACCCAAAACACCAAATTGAAATGACGTATACATTCATATGTTCATTGCAAAATTATTTCCAATAGTTAAGATATGGAAGCAACCTAAGTGTTCATCTATAGTTGAATAGCTAAAGGAGTGGTACATATATACAATAGAATATTACTCAGCCATAAAAAAGAATGAAATTTTGTCATCTGCAATAATATGGATGGACCCAGAGGGTATTGTGCTGAGTGAAATAAGTCAGACAGAGAAAGACAAATGCCATATGATTTCACTTATATGTGGAATCTAAAAAAACACCCATACGAAAAAAACCAAAATAAATGAACAAACAGAACAGAAACAGACTCATAGATACAGAAGACATTTTGACAGTTGTCACATGGGAGGAGGGTTGGGGTGAAAAAGGTGAAGGAATTAAGAAGTACAAATTGGTAGTTACAGAATAGTCATGGGGATGTAAAGTACAGCATGGGGAATATAGTCAGTAATATTGTAATAACTATGTGTAGTGTGAGATGGGTACTAGATTTATCAGGGTGATCACTTCATAAGTTATATAAATGTCTAGTCACTGGGTTGTACACCTAAAACTAATATAATTGTATGTCAACTATAATTTAAAAAATAAAAAATTATTTAAAAAAAAAGTACTGCCACACTCGGCCAGTGCGGCTCAGTGATTGAGCATCGACCCATGCACCAAGAGGCCGCCAGTTCAATTCCGGGTCAGGGCACATGCCCAGGTTGTGGGCCTGATCCCCAGTGGGGGGCATGCAGGAGGCGGCCAATCGATGTTTTCTCTCAACGATGTTTCTCTCTCTCTCTCCCTTCCTCTCCCTAAAATCAACAAAGAAAAAATATTTTTTTAAAAAAATTACTGGCGTGAGATGGGCATGATCATGTAAAATTTGCTAGTTATAAAAGAACAGTTGGAATAAGTTAAGTTTATCCACTCAGATGGTTAAGGCTTTTTCTTGTTAATAATTGTAGAGAAGATAATCTTGTGGAAGCTAAGGGCTAGATTTAGGCAAGGGAGCTTCTATACTCATTTGTATTTTTAGAAAAATACTTCCCTTTCTTTTCTTTCGTCTTCATTCTTAGGAATCGAGGGTGGTAAGGATAAGTGGGCTTTGAGCTGCTTGCAAAACTGCATCTCTGGTTTCACAAAGATTTGTAAGATAAGAACAATTGCTCTCAATTCCCCCAAAGAATTGGGTTGTAGCTTCAGTGACAGCATAGGCTGATCTACTCATCCAATTACACCATCCTTATTTGCTTTTCCCCCTCTGGGTACATAGTTTGATTTCAGCTGAGAGGAAAAGACCTCAAAAAGAAAAGAAAGGAAAGGAAAACCTCTATCAGGCTCTGAATATCAGCTTCCAATGTGGCCAAATTTCTGATGAAAAATTATTAGTTTAAATATCTCATCAGGTTTCAGCCAAGATACACAATAAATATTTCTGGCAGTTTTAAGTAGTTACATGATATTTTAACAAACTTCCCCAAAATCAAATTCTAAGTAAAGTCTCTCTGACCTCCAATAACTTTGAGGTTTTCCAGAGGGTTCCTGGAACATTTTAAAGGACTTGTTCTCTCTCTTTATAAAAAAGAGAAATGTTCATCTAGCTAGGATCATTTGATATGTTAAATTACCTGGGAAGCATTAATAACTAAGAAGTAATACTAAACCTTATTAGGTTATATTTGTATTGATATATGTTATTAATATGGGTCCCAGAATTAGATAAAATTCCTAATAATCTGATATGTCCTGGTATAATATCAGACATAATTCCGGTTACCCTATTTGTGTGATAACCAGAGCCAAATTTGAAAGAAGTTAAAATAGCAAGTGATTCTGTAAAAGGTCAGTTATTTTATTTGTTGGTAACTCATACACTGTAAAGATTGTTTAATGTAAATACCTGTTTCCTAGTTATAAAAAAATGATACTGTTCAATGTCATTCAAATGATACTAACAAGAATTTTTAGATATTAAAAATCATTTGAAATTCCACCACCCAGAGATAACTACTCTAAATGCATTGGTGAACAACCTTCAAGTCATTATTCTATAGGGTTGTACACATATGTTACATCAGTGGGACCATATTAGATCTCCTATTTTGTGATTTGATTTTTTTTTTAATCCTCACTGAGGATATTTTTCCATTTATCTTCAGATAGAGTGGGAGGGGGGTGTGCGGCATCGATGTGAGAGAGACACATTAATTGGTTGCCTCCCACATGACCCCGACCAGGGCCAGGGATTGAACTGCAACCAAGGTACGAGGTATGAGGTACGTGCCCTTGACTGGATTCGAACCTGTAACTCTGGTCCACAGGCTGACACTCTAACTGCTGAGCCAAACTGGCCAGGGCTTGATTTTATTTTTTATTCAACAAAATGTATGGCCCCCTCTCCATGTTGATGTATATAGATTAACACTATGCTTTTTGTTTTGTTTTGTTAATGCTCACCCAAGGATATTTTTCCACTGATTTTTAGATAGAGTACAAGGAAGGGAGCGAGGGGCGGGGGGTAGAGAGTGAGAGAGAGAGAGAAACATTGATGTGAGAGAGACATATTGATTGGTTGCTTCCCATACAACCCCAACTGGGGCCAGAGATCCAACCTGCAACCCAGGTACTACATGCCCTTGGCTGGGAATTGAACCCGAGGCCCTTTGGTCCGCAGGCCGATGCTCTAACTGCTGAGCAAAACTGGCCAGGCCAACACTGCTTTTTATTTATTTAGTTTTTTTTTATGTATGCTTCTTAATGAACACGTAGAAGCCCATCAATTCCCCTCTGATGAATATTTCCTCTTCTTTCCAAATTATAACTTTTTGCCATTATAAACAAGGCTATGGCAAATATCATGATGTCGAATTATGAGGCTGCAGGATGCAGAGCTTGGGATTCAAAATTAGATCTGGGTTTAAACCTCAGACCTGAACTTACAGGTTTTATGATTTAGGGAACATTACCGTACTTCCCTGAGCTTCAGTCTCTCCATTTGTGAAGTGGCGACAGCAATACCCTCTTCATAAGACTGGTTAAATAATGCAAAGTATGGCAAAGACCTAGCATGGTGCCTGGGGTAGAAGAGGTGCTCAGGAAAAACACTTACCAGTTAACAAGGAGAACACATAAGTGACAATCCTGTCCTTCCTTACCCCTGCAGCCAACCTCAAGATAGGCTCCCAGGAGTCTCCCTGCCCTGGGCCAGCTCCTCACAGCTGGTGCTCCTGCAAAGGCTGTTTCTGCAGATACTTCTACAACTCTACTTCCAATGAGTGTGAGCACTTAACCTACGGTGGTTCTCAGGGCAATGCCAATGTTGACACCCCAGGATCTGTTTGAGGGTCTACAAACCACCTGGTGCATCCTTTCATAGAAGATGAAAGAGTTTTAGAAGTGATAGGATGATGAACATGTGAAGGGGGAGTGTTGGTGAGAATGGTGGTAGTGATACAGATGGCGATGTTAGTATGGGACTTGGTGATGACGGGAATAATGGGAATCAGGGACATGTCACCTTGGTGGTAATGAGGTGTAGATAGCCAGTCTGTGGTTGATGCTGGATGGGTAATAAGGGTGAAAATAATCCTGGTCCAGGGGTGGGGAATGTCCGGCCTGTGGGTTACATAAGGCCCATGAAATCAATACAAGCTAACATCACATGCCTCACCAAATTAGCCTGACCAAATACAGCAGGCTAATGTTTAAGTTGATAATTGTGTATGGCCCAAGAATGATGTTATAAATATCCAAATGGCTGTTGGCAGAAAAAGGTTCACCACCCTGGATACCTTTTTAAATATACGGTGGTGCTGCTGTGGCAGAGGTGAAGACAGCAATGGGGACGATCACGTAGACAGAGATGGTGAATGCCACTGGCTCTGATCATGCTGGGAGGTGATAGATAAGAAGAGGCCCCCAGGAGGGTAGATGTTGAAAGGGTTGAGTAAGGAGTCCAGCTTGATGGCTCTCGCTCCAGGCCACCAATAGGCATCCAGAAGGAAGCTGATTGTCATCTCCTTTACAGAGATCAAGGTAAAGAGAAGTTAAAGACCATGCCAGCACATTCCGAGGTCTTGACTGAAAGCTGGCTCTGCCGCCATTCCTGCACTGAGGCCCTGTTCTGAACCCATCCTGGAGCCCTCTGGGGATGGGTCAATAAAGATGCGCTGTGTACCCCATCTTCTTTGTCCAAGCATCTACCCAAGGACATTTCGGTTGTTTCCATGTCTTGGCACATATATATTTCATGTCATGTGGTACATTTATACAATAGGATACTACTCAGCCATAAGAAAAGATGAAATACTGCCATCTGTGACAACATGGATGGATCTTGAGAACATCATGCTAAGCAGAATAAGTCAGACAGAAAAAGTTAAGAACCATATGCTTTCTGCCCAGGCCAGTGTTGCTCAGTGGTTAGAGTGGAAGCCCATGCACCAAAGGGTTGTGGGTTTGATTCCCAGTCAAAGTCACATACCTGGGTTGCAGGTTTTTTAAAATTGATTTCTTAGAGACAGAGGAAGGGAGAGAGATATAGAAACATCGATGTGAGAGAGAAACATCGATCAGTGAGCTGCTTCCTGCACGCCCCCCACAAGGGATCGAGCCCAAAATCCGGGCATGTGCCCTGACTGGGAATCGAACCAGGACCTCTCAGTCCATGGGACGACACTCAATCCACTGAGCCACCCCAGCAGGGCTGAGTTGCAGGTTTGATTCCCAGCCCCAGTTAGGGTGAGTGTGGGATGCAACCAATCAATGTGTCTCTCTCACATCAATGTTTCTCTCTCTCTCTCTCCCTTCCTCCTTTCCTTCCTTCTACTCTCTCTAAAAATCAATGGAAAAAAATATCCTCAGGTGAGGATTAACAACAACAACAAAAGAACCATGTGATTTCACTCATATGTGGGATATAAAACTGAAATAAACAAATAAGAAAAACAAACAAAAACTCATAGACACAGACGACAGTATGGTGGTCACCAGAGGAAAGGGGTCGGGGAAGTAAAGGGTAAAGGGGGTCAAATATATGGTGACGGAAGATTTGACTTTGGGTGGTACACACAATGCAATATACAGATAATGTAGCACAGAACCGTATACTCCAAACCTATATACCTTATTAACCAATGTCATCCCAATAAATTTAATTTAAAAAAATAAAGACTTGATGTGGCCTGAAGACTTCCTCCAAGGACCCTGAGCCTGTCCTCAAAAATTGGGCACAGCCTCCTCAGCTCTCGTGGGTGATCAAGCCAGCTTCATCCCCACGACCCCTACCTCTTTTGGGCCTTCGTTTTCCTGTGCTCCCAAATTAAAGATGAGGACACAGGACACAGTTTGCCCTCTCACCAGAGGGTTGTCATGGAAGTCAGACTGAACGGAAATTTGAGGACCTTGCATGTCATCTCTGGAGCCGCCCGCTGCTCAGGCCTGGGCTCCATGTTGAGCTGGAAGGTTCTTCCTGTCCAGCAGGAATCGTGTCCTGGAGGGGTGTGGAGAGGGGTAGACATGCAGGGAATCTTGGTCAGCCAGGTGTGACTCCCCTCCTACCCAGAGGAATTCTGGGAAAACAAGGGTTTTACTTTTTAGCAGTGTGGTAACATATATACAACATAACGCTTACCTTTTTAATGACTTCTAAGTGTACGGTTTACTGGCATTGGGTATACTCACACTGTGGTGCTACCATCGCCACCACCCAGCTCCAGAACCTTTTCATCTCCCCAAACGGAAACTATCTACCCATTAAAACTAACTCCCCATTCCCCCTCGCCCCAGCTCCTGTAAGTCCTGGTTCTCTGACTACATGAGTTTGACTGCTGTGGGCATCAGTGGAATCATGCAGTGTTTGTCCTTTTGGTCTGGCTTGTTTCACTTAGCATAATGTCCTCAAGGGCATCCATGAGGTAGCATGTGTCAGACTTTCCTTCCCTTTTCAGACTAAATAATATTCCATTGTTACATAGTTTTTAAAATGTCAGACAGGGTTTGCGCTGACCACCACACCCACCTCCCACCATTACCCTCTCCTCTTGTCCTCCATCTAGTCCAACCACTTCCCCTTGTTAAAAGGGAAACACTGCCCAAGACGAAACAGCAATCCTAGAAGCCAGAACCTGATTCCCAGATGAGACCCCGGTCCTTGGTGGTGCCACTGGTGTTAGTCTTGTGTGCTTCTCAATCTCACACACCTCAGGTGTCCTGGCATCACCTCTACTTGGCCAGGGACGAATCTAGATCATGTGAAATCACATCAGGAAGAACGTGTTGAGTAGCCCAAATTGCCCGGCACTCAACCCTCTTGGAGAAGGCCATGGCCAAGCATACACTTGGAGAACACCCAAATAAGCATAAATGGAAACGCCCAGGCCCTGAGTGCAGGGATAAGGGAAGACTGTCCCAAGTGCTGGCACAGCAAGGATTTCCAGGCTCAGAACCCAGGCGTTCGGGCGACCTGGCTTGCGTGGCAGCAAAATTATTGCATGATCTTCATGCCTTCATTCAGCAGTTATGGGAATTCAAACTCATGCTCCAGCCACTGCCGCAACAAAAGGCAAAAACCTTGGCCCTTATAGAGCTCAATACTGATTAAACAAGATAAGTAAGACACGCGGCATGTTAGATGGCGGGAAGAGTGATAGAGGAAAACAATAGGAGAGGAGCCAGCTTGTAGCTGCCAGGAAGACCTCACTGATAACTTGATAGTGGGGATGAAGTGACAAGGAGTTGGATGCCGGGTGGGTTCTGAAGGTAAAACAAACAGATTTGCTGATGGGATCCGCAGGGTGTGTGAGAGAGAAGAATCAGACAGCACCAAGGTTTTTGGCCTGGGCCACTGGAAAGAAGAGAGTTGCCGTTAACAGAGATGAGCTAACGACGGATGAGCATGTTTGGGGTGAGGGTGGAAGGTAAGAAGCTCAGTTTTGGAGATATTAAATCTGAGATCCTTTAGACATTCAAGTGCAGATGGCAATCTGGAATTCAGGGAGGAGGTCTAGACTAGAGATATGGGGTGTTGTTACTGCACAGATGGTAGGGGGTGTTGTTTCTATGTACAGCCTCGGCAGGGGGTATAAAGGACAGCCAGGCCACAACTCCACGCTCTCCTGACTTGGCCGCCCATGCAGGCTGCCAAGACCACTTAGCTTCGGGGGTACACCCACCTGCATTCTCTCCATTTACACCCTGCTTATTTACTACTTTGGCAATAAAATCAAGTCAAAGCACCTTGATGAAGTTGCTTTTGCCCATGGTCTAGACTAGTTCACCACCTACCTCCCTTCCAACCCACACGTGGTGCACACACATCACTTATGTGTTCTGAGGGCTCTTGGAAACCCCTCAGAGGCAACCTAAACAGTCCCATTTATGTTGGCTCTACAAACATCACCAGTACCATTGTCCTAAAGACTGTTGCACTCATACTTGTGGGGTTTACAGGTGCCCCTCGCCCTATCCATCCCTACCCCTGGACCCTAGATCCCCACCAGAACGGCCCATACTCATTCATGCATTTACCATTTGCTGACTGAGCACTTACGGGTCCCGAGCTGGGGCAGGTTCAGATGGGAAGACAGCCCCTGTGCCTCCAGGAAGCCCGCAGTCCAGTGGAAATGAAAGGACAACCAGGGTGATAAGGAACGTGTAAAGGTAAGTTCAGGGAGCTGTGGGAGCAGAAGGAAGGGGCACCCACAGCAGCCTGGTGTATCGGAGACTTCCCGGAGGAAATAACAACTCATCTGGTTTGGTGAGAGTGAATCAGGAAGTTAGCTGAGTGGGGTGTGTGGTTGGTGGCACAGGGCATTCTAAGCCAAAGCACTGTGATGGGAGGGACAGATCGAAAGTAACCTACACAGTTGCCAGTTGTGTCTGAGGAAGAGATGGAAGAGGGGGCAAGGGGAGGCGTCTACCTAAGGCCTGTTTTACAGGAATCCAGAATTACACAACCAGAAGGGGGTGGCAGGGGCAGGCTTCATTCAGTCCAAGGGGCCTGGCTTCAAAGCCTGTGGGTGGTCTAAGGACCACCTGCGACGCAAGCTCACGAGGAGCCTGATAAAAATTCCAAGGCTGGGCTACATCCAGACCACCCGAATCCACAGGATCTGCATTATTTTCACAAGAGCCCCAAATGGTTGTGATGAACAATCCAGCTAGAACACCACCGCACACAGCTCTCCCGCCTCTGGAGCTCTACCCTTGGTGATCGGACGGGTCTCAAGGCCCCTAAAAAAGGCGGAGAATGATTCATTTTCATGGTCATGGATGTACTTACATAGACACTGCCAGCCACACCCAGGGAGTTCTGGGAACTGCTGTCAGATGAGGCTGGTGGGGGAGGGGTGAGCAGACTGGCTGAGGCAGGAGAAGGTCGGAGTCAGTTTGTTTCAGGGGGTAGGAGGTTCTGTGCAGGCACTCGGCAAACTAGCCCTAGGCCCCGCTCTTCCCCAGCCTCGAGGAGACAGGACGCAAAGCTCCAAAAAAGCAGCCACTTTTTATTCCACAACCAGTAAATCCCACCTACCACCCAGTGAAATAAACTCTCCAGCACAGCCGTGATCTAGGCCAGTGCTGCCCAACAGAACTTTCTGCAGGGGGGGGACGTTTGTTTACACCGTCCCACACAGTAGCCACTTAACCACTTCTGGTTACTGAAATGTGTTCAGTACAACTGAGGAAGTGGAACTTTAATTTATTTTATTTTTTATCCTCACCCAAGGACATTTTTCCATTTTTGTTCAGATAGAGTGGGAGGGAGAGAGAGGAAGAGAGAAACATCGACGTGAAAGGGACACATCGAGTGGCTGCCTCCTGCATGACCCCAACCAGGGCCGGGACGAACCACAACTGAGGTACATGCCCTTGACCGCAATCGAACCCGAGACTCATTGGTCCGCGGGCTGATGCTCTAACCACTGAGCCAGACCAGCCAGGGCAGAACTTTAACTTAAATTCACATGCAGCTCGAGGCCCTGACCTAGTCCAGGGCCAGTTTGGTTCAAGAGCCAACTCTGGGGAGAGCAAGTGGCAGAACAGTCCTTGGGGTCACCACCACTCCCCAGAGAGAAACAGCAGCCCCGGTGGTGAAGAGGTCGCGTCTCAGAGTAGGGGGACACCCCGGGCGCGCCGGATGAGGTTAGCCAGCCTCTTGGCCAGGCCGCCCTTCTTGGGCTCCTCGATGTGGAAGGTCCGGGTGAGGAGATTGTAGAAGGAGCCATAGCACACGGCCACCACCGTGCACGTGAGGCAGATGACATTGTAGGGCATGCTGAAGTCCGGCGTCGGCAGGTTCACCAGCAGCGGCTCCGTGTAGAGCCGCACAAAGTAGCTAGCGCTATCAGAGACTGGGAACCTGGGGGTCAGGAAGGAGTGGTGAGGCAGGACCCCCGGCTCCTCCCCATCTCACCCCCGTTCCCCCTCGGGCTGCACTGGGCCAGTGCTTGGCAGTAAGGATTTTCGCGGTTGTCTTAGCCTCCCAACCTCCCCGACAGAAGAACCTCGGGTGAAGGCTCCTACACACCCGGACAGCTGCCTCGTACTGCCGGCGGGAAAGGGGCCTTCGCTTGGCTGCCTCTTCCTTCTCCTTCTGTCTCAGCTAAAGGCTGTCTCCTCGGAGAAGCCTCCCTGAGTCACCCACCAGGTTCCTCCCAGCGCCAGCTCGGACCCCACCGTCCTCCAGAACGGAACCTCCTCTCAGGAACCTTCTCTCGGGACCGTTAGCTTTAGCCGGGCAGGGGCAAGTTTGTTTATTTACTGTTGGGCAGCGGCGCTCTCTGGAGTTCCTTGCATTCGGTAAGTGCTCAATGAAGTATCTCTTAAAGCATCGGTGAGTAAACGTAGGCTTTAAACACTGCTCCTCTCACCTATCTATTCTCCTAGTCTGTACGAATGTTACAGACCACTGGGACTTTTGTTAGGATTGAGTTCAAGCTCCACGTTGCTTGGGGAGTGGCAACACCGAGCCCCAGCCTACCCTGCAGGAGCCTGACCATCTGTGTTGATGCCCCCGAACTGGGCAGCTGAGGTCACACTTACAGGCTGTTGAAGAGGGGACTCTCTTCCCAGTCCACGGGTTTGGCTGCCACCATGCTGGGTACGAGGGCACTGAGCACAGATGGGCTGCAGAGAAGCAGGCAGGTATTCCGTGAACCAGGGTTGGTGGCAGAGAAGGTGGGTCAGGAGGGTGGGGGCAGCATGGGGAGGAGGGCCCACCTGACATAGAAGCCGTGGTTGGGGTCTGGGGTGTACTCGGTCCACTTGAGCAGCGCCCGCTCAAACTGGATGGAGACCTTGGTGACCGAGCTGGCCGGCAGCTGAATGAGCATCTCCAGGAGGTGCGGCTGCAGCCGGTCCTGGGCGGGCTGGTAGTGGATGTAACCTGGAGACAGGCAAGGCTCGAGCGTCACCCGTACCTCTTCCCTGGGGTCAGACTACCTGCACCTCCTGCCCCACCTATCGAGGCCTTGAGGCCTGGACCTGGGCACCCAGAGGTGGGCTCTGGGTCAGAGAAGCCAGGCTGGCTCAGAGCAGGGAGCAGGGCCTCTAAAAAGGAAAAAGATGCTTCCAGAGTAGCCATTCCAGGCAGGCAACTAATCAGTCTTCACATCAGGTACCACATGTGATACAACAGGAAGTTCACAGAACCACCTGGGATGTTTTCCTGCCAAAAACAGGGGATCTGAATCTAATCAAGTCTCTCTCGGAACCACCATACCCAAGAAATGCAGGGCGTGGAGGAACATGTTAACACCGATACCAGGACAAATCCAGAATGCAAAACATTCTGTACAACAAATGACCCCGTTTGCCCAACCAATAAATTTTAAAAAAAGAAGAATGGGAACTGTTACAGGTTAAAAAGAACTTAAGCCTTGGTCGGGTAGCTCAGTTGGTTAGAGCGTTATCCCGATACACCAAGGTTTCGGGTTCGATCCCTGGTCAGGGCACATACAAGAATCAACCAATGAATGCGTAAATAAGTGGAACAGCCCAGCCAGTGTGGCTCAGTGGTTGAGCATCGACCCATGCACCAAGAGGTCTCCAGTTCAATTCCTGGGTCAGGGCACATGCTTAGGTTGTGAGCCTGACCCCCAGTGGAAGGCATGCAGGAGGTGGCCAATCGATGTTCTCTCTCATGGATGTTTCTATCTCTCTCTCCCTCTCCCTTCCTCTCTCTGTAAAAATCAATAAAGGCAAAAAAATTTTTTAAATAAATAAATAAATAAGTGGAACAACAAATTGATGTTTCTCTCTCTCCCTCCCTCTCTTTCTCAAATCAATAAAAATAAAAGACCGTTGGGGAAAACAGGAATGATAATGATAGGCCATATATATTTTTAAAGTCCTTTATCTGTTGGATATATACTGAATTATTTAAAGGTGAATGATATGATGTCTAGGACTTGTTTTAAGATACTCCAGCAGAAAAATAGCTAAACCAAAACAAGTGGGGGAGGAGGAGAGATGATACAAAAATGAGAGGAAGCTGGAGACTGCTGAGGCTGCTGATGGGTACAGGGGAGCTGATTCCACTGTTCCATTTGGGTGTGTGTTTGAATTTTTCCAGAGCAAAAGGTAAAAAAAAAACCGAAACAAAAAAACCCCTACAAAATACACAAGTGGGTTGTTCGAAGCCGATATTCTGAAGGCAGTACAAGTAGTGGTGCCGAAAATCAGTAAAACTATTAACCATAGGCTTGAAAATAAGGGACGCAACAGCGGGCTTTAAAGAAGACAGTGAGCCTGGCCATCTGGGGTGTGCTACAACCTCTTCCTAAGGACTCTTTCCTGTAGTATTAGTCTTTCTCCACTCCAGAGTGCTATGCCTGGCACCAGCAGAAAGCAATCAGGAAATAGTAACTCTTCTTCAGAAAAATAATAAAAATAAAAATATGCCCAGCCGGTGTGGCTCAATGGATTGAGCATCGTCCCATGGACTGAGAGGTCCTGGTTCCACTCCCAGTCAGGGCACATGCCCGGGTTGCAGGCTCGATCCCCAGTAGGGGGCGTGCAGGAGGCAGCCGATTGATGTTTCTCACATCAATGTTTCTATCTCTCCCTTCCTCTCTCTCTAAAAAATTAATTAAAAAATATTTAAAAGAAAAGAAAAATAAATTTTAAAAACGACACTTCTGCCCTGGCCTGTTTGGCTCAGTGGTTGGAGTGTCAGCCCGTGGACCACTGAGTTGCGGGTTTGATTCCAGTCAAGGGCACGTACCTTGGTTGTGTTTCATCCCCGACCAGTTGTGCAGGAGATGACCAGTTGATGTGTCTCTCTCACATCGATGTATCTCTCTCTCTCCCTCCCTCCTTCCCACTCCCACTCTTTCTGAAGATAAATGGAAAAATATCCTGGGGTGAGAATTAAAAAACAACAAAAATGACACTTCGCCCCTCCCAAGGAAGCAAAACCAAAACCATCTCCAGGTTGTTTATCTTCTTTGCTCCTAATACTCCTTGTTCTTGCTGGCCCTTCCTCTGCCTGACAGAGCCTACACCACCACGAAGGACTGCTTGGAGCACCAGGAAGGAGCAAGTGGAAACGATAAGGAAACTACTGCCCTCCTCAGGTCTTACTAAGAATCACCAGTACTATGTGTTTAATTATTTTTGCTTTCAAAATTCCTCCAGATCTGGTACTGGTGAGGCTACCCTTTCCATTGGTCAACCTTTTCCTAACACTTTCTGCCAGTAGTTTCTCTGGGGTAAGGAATTTAGGAATTACCCTGAGAAATGAGGGTTTGGGAGACCTGGAGGTAGGCAGGGGTGGGGGGAGCTGGTTCGGGACTCAGTTCTCACTTGGCTTGTTCTCCTTGCCCTTGGAGGTGATGGTGAGGGTGTGCACATACAGACGCAGGTACCAGGGCACGGTGTCCAGGAGCAGCACGGGGAAGGCCCGGTATGGGTGGGTGTTGTACAGCAGCGTGCTCAGCTCCCCGCTCTGCAGACCATAGCCACTCACGTACCGCTGGGCATGCAGAAAGGGCACTGGCGGGGCCTCTGCGTAGACCAAAGTCAGAAGTTACTAGCTCCTAAAGTAAAGGGTCATTCCCCACCCCAACTCCCCAGACCACATTCACAGTCTCAAAGCCAGGGAGGGGAGGGGACGGGAAAGAGCTTTGCTATCACAACTGGGAAACCCGCGTTCTGGAATCATCCCCATCATCCCCAGGCCACAGCGATAACAGAATTACTATTATTTCCTGAATACTTATATGTGCCGGGCTCTGTGCCCCTTCCAATCAAACCAGGTGCTCTCATGATATTCTGCACTTTTCCTGGGTAACACCGAACACAATCACAATTAATTGTGTGATGTCTGCCTCAACTAGTAGACATTAGGTTTCTCAAATGCAGGGTATCTTCTATATTTGTTGATTAAATACATGGACAGACTCCATATTTTACATTCATTATCTCATCCTATCTGCTAGGTATCACTGTTCCCATTTTCCAGATGAGGCAGTAAGGTCAGGAAGCTGCCCAAGGTCAGAGAGCTTTGAGGAAATGGAGTTAGAACCAGCGGGCTGACTCTGGAGATCTGGGTCTAAACGTTAGCCTGTTATCTCGGGATGATGACGCAGGATGTCTACCCCAAGACGACATCTCAGCCTGTGGGGGCCCACCGTTCTCAGGAGGTCTCTTCCACTTGAGCTGGAGGTTGAGGTTGCGGGAGCTGTTGATCACGGCCGTGTCCAGTAAGTCGTAGACAGCGTAGGTCTTCCGGGTGCCCAGGATGACATCCTGGTATGTGGTGAGGGGAGGCGGGTTCACTTCCAATGTCTCATTGTCCTGGAGACACAAGGGCAAGGCTGAGAAGTGAGCAGAGGGGCAGGCTGGCCTTGGGGAGGGGGTGATGGGTGTGGCTGGAGACCTCGGTACCTGGCTGTAGCTGGTGATGTCCACGTAGACTCGGCTCTCTGAAGCCAGGGGGCAGGGCTCTGTGAGGGTTCGGGAGAACATCCGGAAGAGGGACCAGTCTGAGGAGCAGAGAGCAGGGTTGAGCAGGGGCTGGGACTAGGCCTGGTCTACATAGACAGAGTAGGGCTGGCGATGGGTGAGCAGAGATGAGTCGCCATGGTAGCTTACCTTTCTTCCCCTGCCCCGTGACAAAGGCATCAAATACAACGGAAAGGGTCTGCCTCAGCTCCCAGGAGACGCTGGTACAGCGAGCATTCTACCACAAGGACCAGAGAGCAGCAATGAGGACATATCACTCCAACCACAGAGCCTCAGGGACTCCTACCTGGACTTGGTCCCTCGTCTACGATGTAGCTTTCCATCCATTGATTTGCTACCATTCACTACCAAGCACTTGACCCTGTGCCATACCCTGTGCCAGCAGCTTTATGCATCAGTCAGATGAACCATCGCCAACAACTGTGGGAAGTACTACTACTATAACTCTCATTTGACAGATGGGGAAACCAGGCTCAGGGAAACAAGATGACTAACTCAAGGTCATGCCAGCTGGAGAGTGACTGAGCTCGCGGTGCACTGCATAGCTATTCTGCAGCACTATGCTCCATGACAAAGATTTACTGAATGCTTGCCAGGCAACCACTTGGTGTCCTTGGTGCGTGGCCAATGCCCCGAAAAGTCATCATTGTATCTACCACTTACTACTGGCTCAACCCTCGACAGACACTGGACTACGCGCTTGGCCTGCACTTTCTCTCAGAGCCTCTGGATGGACCACCCCCATTCCCCATGACTTACTCTGCAAACAGGGCGGATATGCACTGCTTGGGAGTGGTAGCTAGTGTGGAACAAGCGATCAGCTTTCAGCAGCATAGAGAGGCCTGCCTGGAGGAGGCAGGAAGAGATGAACGGTCAGTGCCCTGGGCACCTGGGCATATGGCAGAGGTTATCTGTAAATACACCTGACTGACTTGCAGTGAAAGGGCATTTGCCAACTCCATCCACTCTCTGGGGCTCCCACCCACGTTCAGACAATTCTGGCCTCACCTTGGAACTACAGGGCAAGAGCTTCTTCCAGGGAGTGAGGTTCTCAGTGCAGACAACCTCCCGCGGCAGCACAGCGTAGCGCAGGAAATAGTGATCAGTGTCTGAGGGAGACAGAAGTTTGTCTGGCGTGGGCCTTTGGGGCCCACTCCTCAGGACCCTCACTCTAGTGATAGGGGTGACCACTCCTGTTCCCCACACACCTCTCTAGCACCACCACCCTCACAGTCCCAGCTGGAAGTGGGACCCTCTCCTCCCCTGGGAAAAGGCAAGCAGAGACAGTAGTCTTGGGAAGCCTTCTTCTGGAGCCTGCACACCAGGGGATTCATGATCTGGCCCCACCAAGGAAAGAGGAAGCTGGAGGCAAAAGGAGGCAAAGGTCTGGGACAGAGGTAACAGGGAGAAGGAAAGGGCTGCAGGGCCTTCTCACCATTGGCCAGCCCCAGGGGTTTGAAGGACGCAGTGGGAGTGACCGTGTTGGTGGAGTCGATGAAGTTGAGAGAGGCGCAGAAGATCCCTGAGAGGACGTTACTGAGCTCCTTCCAAGATTTATCCACACTGGATGGAGACACAAACCCCCTCACTGTCCAGGGCTGCCTCTGCTCCCATCTCAAAGCCTGCACTGGCTGCCACACCATTAGACCAGCTAGCTGATGGCACTGAACAGCATCACTGCCCCTGCCTCCACGCCCCCTTTGCTCAGGTGACTCCTCCTCCTGCCTAGGAATGCCCTACTCTCTCCTCTCTGCCCACCTTCAAGGAGACTCCCTCCTCCAGGAAGCCTTTCCTGCCCTCCTCAACCACAGCCTCCACCCATGCTGCTGCGGTTCTGACCATCCGAGTCTCTCTAGACCCCTCCTAGGAGATGGCTAGGTGGTGGCAGCATCTTGTCCTCAGCACCATTTCTCCTCAACCAGGCTGGAAGCAACCAGAGGACAGGGAGCAAGTCTGAGTCACCTATGATGTTTCACAGCACCACGTCAAGTGCCCCACCCTCAGCTGGGCAAAAGAACATATTCCCTGTGAACACCCTGGTCAGGAAGGTAAGTCCTGGTTCTACCTTCAGGGTGGGAAGTCTTACATCTATAAAGACTCACTGAACACAGGAAAACAACCATTCCAGGATTAAAAAACAAAACAAAAAATGCCAGCAAGTTAAATTAGGTGTTGTTGTTTTTCCTTAGAGAATTATCAAAACAGATTTCTTCTCTATATTAATCATAGAAAGCACAGAACCAGAAATCTAAACGTCAACTCCATATTATAGGCAACTACAAGCTGAGGGGAGACAGTGACAGCAGAGCCGATGGAGAAAAAGGCAAGGGGGCCAGCATTCAGATGGGAGCCTTAGCAAGTTTATGGGGGTCACTGCTTGCTCCTCATTTGATATCACCTTAGTGCTGCCCTGGGGTTTTTCAGTTGCTCCAAGCTTTAAGTCTCAAATAAAGATTGCACACCTGAAGCCTGAAAGCTCTATCCAAACCAGAACCATGTTTCATTTGGTGTGCACAACAGTGACCTACATAGCATGTCTTATGTTTTCAAATTCCTTGCTGATATTTAAATTTGCCAATTTTCACATTAAAATCTAGATTTCTGGTATCTCTTTAAAAATGAGAGTATCTTACAACAGTGGGCCTCTATTCCCATGGCAATGATCCATAGAGGGTGAGTGGCAGCTGTCCTCTCAAGCTCTCTAGCCTGCCACAGTCCCCACCACTCCCTATTATTGCCCTAAATTTATTTTTTTATCATACTTGTGCTATTGACTTCTCATAGTGGAATTAAGAGGAAATTGTGGTACAACAGCAGTATCTAGCCCCATCCCCTCCCAAACAAAAGCAATTCCTCTAATATGGAGATCTGGCATCTTGTAGGCCAATTCCAGCCCACTGATGTTTTGCTTGGCTTTACATCCAAGTAAGCTTCAATTATTTGTTATCTGCCTCTGCAGAGATATGCATGTTACCTCCGGTCTGGAAGTCGGTAGGGGAAGTAAGTATATTCAGCAAAGTAAAGCATGCCACTCAGTGGTAACTTTATTTCTCACTTCCAAGGCAGCTTTACCCCCATGGAATTACTGCCTGCTGGAACTGCTGCCCCTAAAGGCTGTGGCAAGATGATAACACCTTCCCCTGCCACAGTCCCTCTGTGGCCTGCAATAAGCCTCAAGGTAGGCACTCACTCAGTGACGGTGTCTTGGAACCAGACCCAGAGCTCTGCACCTGATGGGGCCTGCAGGAAGGGTGGCCCCCAGTATCGAGTTCTCCAAAAGCCTTGAGTGAGTGACAGGTGCAGCTCCCGGAGAGAATACTTGGAGATCAACTGCCCCAGGGCTTTGGGGAAGAGCCTGTAATGAGAAACTAGAGAAGGGAGAGCAGGAGAGAGATGATACTGGAGGGAGGGTTCTCAGTCATCCCCAAAGAAGCAGCAGACCCCAGGGTCTGGGGTCAGAGAGATCTGAATTCCAGACCAGACTGTCGTTTACCAGCGATGTGATCTTGAGCAAGTGCGTTTACCTCTATACATCTCTAATTTCTTCCTAGTAATATTTCACAGGACTTAGCACTGTGCTTAGCACCCAATATAAATAGTAAACTTCAACATCACCATCATCAGTGTAGTGGACAGAGAGCTCTAACTAAAGGTTTCGAGTGGCAGCCTGGAGCTGCAGGAAGAGCACTGGACTAGGAGTCGCTGCCCCTGTCTGGGCCTTAGTTTCACCAACGGGGCAGTGGGGTTCTTCAATAACTATGCCATCCTTCCCCCCCGGACCCACTTGGTCCAGCTCCACACTCATCCGCCAGAACCCCACCAGGGACTAGGCCCCGCCCCCAAGGCTTGTCTCCACCCACTCCCAGCAGGTGCCACAGGTAACTTTCTCCGGTCAGTCTCTCCTCTCACCTTTTTCCCGCTGCAGCTCCGAATCCCAGCGCGTGCGGAACTGGAACGTGGCGGCCACGTCTCCAGAAGGCAGCGGGGTGATGACGAGCTCCTCCCGCAGGCTGTCGCGTGGGGGCTCTGCATGGCCCCAGCTGCCGGGCCCCAGGAGCAGCAGCACCAGCGGAGCGAGCCGCACGGCCGCCGCCATGCCTGCGGCTGCTTCCGCCCCCCAACAGCGCCCGCCCCCACGAGAGACCAGCCTCCAATAGGAAGAGCGTACGAGTAGTGACTTCCGGTGCCATCCCGGAAACCGGGCTGCGGTTACCAGAGCAATGGCAAGGCTAGGCCCTTCAGGGCTAGTGAGTTCAGGTGGGCGCTGGGAGGGTACGGAGGGCGGTGGGCATGTGGCGTGTCTGGGGGTAGGGTTGAGGGTCTCCAAGTTTGAGGTGGTGCCACCCACGAGAAAGTGCTTAATGATACCGAGTGCTTCTGTGATAGTGGAGCAAACAGACCGAAAAAGGTTTATTACTTTTGCGAGATGACAGGCTTTTCTCCTGCCTCCCTCAGCTTCTAGTGTCTCCATTTGCTCGGTCCTAAGACTAGCCAGCTCCTCTGGTGGCAGAGCTTTCCTGCAAACCCCCAAATAACCGGCCCTTTTCTTATGGAAAATTTCAAACATACAGCAAAGTGAAATGAACACCTGTTTCCCCATCACCTAGATTCCACCATTAACATTTTACTATGCTTGCTTCATCACATACCGGTCTACAAATCCCTCAGTTCACTGAAATGCAGTGTTTTAATGCATTTCAAAGTAAATGGCAGGCATAAGTACACTTCCCCCTAACTATTTCAGCATTCATATCATTTACTAGAGTTCAATATTTGTTTACATTTTTCTTTTGGTGTAAAATTTTCATACAATGAAATGCACAACTCTGAAGGGCACATTCATTGAGTATGACAAATGCATTCACCTGTGTACCCAAATTTCTATGAAGATAGAACATTCCTAAAGCCCCAGAAAGTTGGCTAATGCCCCTTGCCAATCAATTCCTGCACGCTACCTTCCAGAGGAAACCACTATTCTGATTTTTCTTCACAGAATAAGTTAATCTGTTGTAGATCTTCATATAAGTGAAATAATCATAGTATGTATACTTTTTTGTGTAAAGGATGGCAAGGATGTCTTTGAAAATCATCCATGTTCTTGCATGTTTTGGCAATTTTTATTGCTGTGTAATATTGCAGTATATGAATATACCATAGTTTATCCATTCTTCTGTTGATAGACATCTGAGCTCTCTCAAGTTTTTAGTTATGAATTAGACCTCTGTACAATTGACTTTGTAGACACGTTTATCATTTACCTATCATTTACTAAATATTTAGTAGTAAAGAGTAGGTTAGGCGTATGTTTAATTTTTTTTCTTGCCAGTTTATTCTTGGGCAACAGACCAATTCAAACTTTCTGCCCGATCATACAGTTATAAACATCAAGTCATATTATTTTAGCATTAGAAAAGGCATTAAAGATGATCAATACTCAGATCATCCAGCTATGGAAATTAAGAGAGGGTAATTGAACCCAGGCTGGGTAGCTCAGTTGGTTAGAGCATTGACCTGATATGCCAAGGTCGTGGGTTCAGTCCCTGGTCAGGGCACATAAAAGAAGCAATTAATGAATGCATAACTATGTGGAACAACAAATCAATGTTTCTCTCTCTCTCTCCCTGCCTCCCTTCTATCTAAAATCAATCAATAAATAAAAATTAAAGAGAGGGTAAGTGAAATGGCATGACCACAATCAACATACAGCTGGCTGCTGGTACAGGCAGAGTAAAGCCAGGTCTCCCAACTCCTCTTTCTTGCTGTCCCCACCTCTTTACAGAGACTATAAATGAAAAATCAACATGCATTCAGCTGAGATGAATCTTGTAGCAAAAATTTCGGGATTCTCTGCAACCTTTTTATTAAGATTCAAATCAGGATCACTGGGTTTCTTTTCTTCTGCTTGGGGGTGTATCTCCAATAATACACAGGATTTAAGCCAACAGGCTCTGACTGCTGTAACCAAGGGAAATGGGAGGATCTGGGAGTCAGTTTGTTTTCAAGACGTTTCCAGGAGGAGTAGGTTGGGCGGACGCTCTCTGGCCCAGGGAGCTTGGTACCAACTTCCTTTGCTTGTCCTGAGTACCAGAAAAAGCTTGACTGCTTGTTGCATCAAGAGATCAGGTTTTGAATCTGATTATAAATCACAAATACTAGAAAATTGTGGGAAGAATAACTTTGTTCTTATTGGGAATGCAAATCTAGCCACTAGTATTTTCTTTTTAAATTTCACATAGCTTATTTTTTTTCCTTTTTGTTGAGGTGACGCTGGTTAACGAAATTATACAGGTTTCGGGTCCACAGTTCCACAAAACATCATCTGTACACTGTACTGTGTGTACACTGTACTGTGTGTACACTACCCCAAGTCTGTATGTTTAATTTTACAAGAAACTGCCAGACCTTTCTCCAAAATATGTCCTTTAATATTTGTACCAACAATATATGAGCTCTTGGTCAACATTTGGTTTTAATTTTTCATTTTAGCCATGTGGAAATGTATGTAGTGGTATTTCATTATGGTTTTAATTTGCCTTTCCCTGGTGGCTAATGATGTTGAGCATCTTCTCATGTGCTTATTGGCCATTCATATATTTTCTTTTGTGAAAGGTCTGTTAAAATGTTTTTGCACCCTCCCTCTTTTTTTACTGGCTGTTTGCCTTTTTATTATTGACTTGGGGTTCCAGTGTTAAATTCCTGCTTTAGGTTGTCCAGTTTCCCTGTGGGGAACACATTCATGAAGAATTTCACACACAGTCTCTTGGTAAAACTCACAACCGTACTTCTATGAAAAGCCAAATTTGCTGTCAGGCAGGTGTGCCAAGATATATTCCAGCCAACCAGAGGAAGTATCAAAAAGGTGTCCTTGTTTCTTTATGACTTCACTCTACTTATATCCAGTGTTCCTGTCCCACTAGACATGGAATAGAAGGCAGGCCATGAGTTTAGATGTCAGACAGATATGGGTTCAAACCACCTGCCAGCCTTCAATCCATACGAGCACGAGCAACCTGAGTGTCACTTTCCTCCTCCATAAAATGGAGGGTTGTTGTAAGGATTAAAAGTTATGTACATGTCAGATAGGGAATGTAGTAAGTGCTTAATGACATCTACTCAAACAACTCTTCGAGGTAGGTACTATTACCTCCAGTTTAGAGATGAGAAAACAGATCATTGTTTTAAGATCACAGTGAGGGATGGAGCCAGGACTAGAGGCTTTACTATCCACCTCTAAATTAAAAATAAAAAAGTAGCTGCCATCACTATGATTATGATTATTTTTTCTATGCTTTCTTTCCTTTTGAAATTGCCTGTTCTCATCATTCAAGACCCAGCTACCTGCAGAGACTTGTCTTCGCCTGTCTAGTGCGCTACAGTCCTCTGTGCACTTCTGCTACAGCCCACATTGTTTCCTTCATCCTTGTCCATGTCTGCTCCTGGAAGGGCTCTTGGTGGCCTTAGTATTTCTGTTGCCTAAGCAAGGAGGCTAGCATATAGCAGGCGCTCAGTAATGTTGAACGAACACACACACAAGACACCATCGTAGCAGTTCCATGTTGCCCCACACTGCCGTGCTGCTCACAGTGTCAAGTTCTGGGAACTGCTACAGTGTGAGCCTTCTAGGGAATCTCTCGCTGGGTTTTGGTCCCCCCTATTTCTTCCACACACAGGATTCTAGAGAACGAGTTTGTCTTCCCTCCTTTCCAGAGTCTGTGATAAGTCTATACAACAGACAGAAGAAGCCACACTGTGGCTTGGAGAGTAAAAGCTGGGCTGCTTGCCTCGGAATTGGCTCCAAATCACCCTCCCATCTCCAAGGGCACTGTGTTGCCTCAAGAAACAGACAGCTGGAGATGCTGGCTTTGAAGGCCAGCCAAGCCTCTGTGGTTTGGCAGAAGAAGAGGTCATTGTCCAACCAGGAAGTGGTCCTGGGTCTCAGCTGACCCTAGACTTTTCTAGGCAAGGCTGGGATTCTTAACAGCTGAACTGAAGGCTCCCAATAGGTTCACAAACAATTCCACCTCTCCAGAGGGCTGTAGATAGATCCCTCTCCCCAGGCAGACTCCCTGCCCCAAACCCCGCAGATCCTAGCCTTGTGTGCCTGGGGTACTAAGAAGTTTGTTGTCATGTTGACAGCAATCAAGCTAGTCTAGCCACTCATCACTTACCTTGGAGGGAGGTGCGGTGATCCCGGGAACTGAGAACCCCTGCACAGCAAAGCTGCAGAGCTTATGGGCTGCAGCCCAAGAGAAAGCTCAGCCACAGTCAGAGAAGAGGTTGAGAGCTTGATGCTCCAAAGGAAGGGAGAAGGAACAAGCTGATAGAGGACAGAGACCATATGTACAGCAAAGTCAAACAACCCGGAAAAACTACACAATTTAACATGATTGGGCCCTCACCCAGCTTAGTGGATGATCTCAGCTGGGACACAGTGGCTTTTAGACAAAAGGAACACAAAACTCCCAAGTTCCAATCCAGCGCTAGGGAAAGCACTTACAATGGCCTCCTGCAGGGGTGAAAGCAGGATGGGACTGTGGGACAACTGCAGCCCTGTCATTCAGCCTGGGTGGCACAAAGAGCTATGGGATTTAGGCTGAAGGTCATTGATCCATGGGTGGTGTTTGATGTATGAAAGGAGTGTGGAATTATTTGGGTTTTTTTCCTGTGAGAAATGACTTCATGTTCCTTAAGGCTGGGTCTTACAACCCCTTCTTTCATTCCACACACACACTCTGGACAAGCTCATTGACATCCATGGCTTCACTTACCACCTATACATTGATAGCTCATGTATTTATTTTTCCAGCCCCAATGCTCTCATCTAAATCCCACACTCATGGATCCAACTGTCTCCTCAACATGACCCCTTGGATGTCTCAAAAGCACCTCAAACTCATCATGTAAACCAAATTTATGACCTTCCCACAACTTTTTCTCTCCTAAACTCCCCATCTGGGTGAAGCACCCTGTTGTACAACGCAGAAACAATGGCGACACCCTTGACCATTCGTCTCTCACACCCACCTATCAAATCTTTCAGAATTTGCCTCCTAAACATCTCTTCATTCCTTCTGCTTTTCTATATACCCCCCACCTCCTCCTTAGTCCATTACCTCTTATCTAGGTGGCTGCAATCATCTCCCAGTTTCCAGATATCCACTTCGGTCCTCTCCAGTAAGCACTCCTAAGGAGACCTTCCAGCCTCTCTTCCCCTACTTGACTCCTACTCATCTTTCAGATCTCAGCTCAAATGCCACTTCCTCAAGGGAAACACCTCGTGACCTCTCTGAATAGGCTATTAACTCCTTTCTAGCACTAGTCAGAGTTGCAATTTTACATTTGGCCTCCACGAGACTCTAAACGCCGTAAGAGCAGGACTGTGTCTGTATTTGCCACTACTGCATTCCCAAGGCCATACTCAGTGTCTTACACATGTTCAACCCCGACATCTAATATTTACTGAATGAGTGTCACTTGTTTATACCCAGTTAACCTAATCATCACCACAGTCTTCTGGGCCACTGTTATGTCTTGCATGATTATGTTGTTATATGTCTGTCTTGACCCTGTCCTCCTCCAGTATATTCTCTACACTGCAGCCAGAATTGTCTTTTTAACAAGCAAATTCAACCATTTGTCATCTTTCATTACTCCCAATAGAGTTCAAATTCATTAACGTGGCCTCTAACATGTAAACTGCTAGTTAACCTATCCAAAGACTGTCGTCTTCTTGTTCCTTAGTAACATAGCTCTGATTTATCAAGATAGCAGTGTGCCCTACTAAAGGACTAGCCCAGCCTTCCCAGTAGCCAGCCTGCTTCTGAGAGGTTTGAAAGGTAGAACAACAATCAGATGCATTTGTAATTCAGTGACTTGAAAGGGTTATTGTCTTTCCAAAGGCCAGAACTGCCTATCTTCTAGATAATGCTGTGTTCCTCTGTCTATAAAATGTCCGTAAATAAAACATTTCTCCCATTAGCAAGTGCTGGCCAGTGAGATGAAAGTGGATGGTACTGGTTCGAACTTCCCAAAATGCTTCTTGACGTGGGAATACACAGCTGGGTGTGCTTTGCTCCTCCCCAATTTCTTCTGCGTTCTGCCAGTTTAAAGGATATGATGGTGACATGAAATAGCAATAATTCAAGCCATGTGCCTGAGATGGCTGAGCAAAAAGAGCCAAACAGGACCCTGGCGCCCACTACCAAGGAGCCATATTGCCCTGTAGTTTGGACTTCTTTTTCGATGAGGACATAAATCTATTATCTTAAGTTACTGATATTTTCCTAGCAGTCAAATTGAAACTTGATACAGGCTGAATGTTTTTGCAGTTCCTCACAGCTATTTCTCTCCATTTCAAGTCTTCCCAAGCTGTTCTTTCTGCCTGGAATACAGCCCCCACCTAGCTAACTCCTACTCATCCTTTGGATTTCAGCTGAAGAACAGCTCTTCGACAACCACACAAGCCAGGTTCAGATGCCCCCGTCTTCTGATACCAGAGCAGTTCCCTGTCATGCTGCTCATTGCACTGTGAACTGTGGTATTTACTTCATCTCCTCCTCCAGAGACTTCAATTCCATGAAGGCTGGGATACAGCCTGTCTTATTCAAAACTGTATTCCAAATGCTCAGCACAGGTGTTCAATAAATATCTCTGGAATAAATGGAGTAGATGAGTGAGGGGGATATGGTGTTGTTTACAGAGCTAAATAAATACAATGGGGTTGACATCTCTGCAGTGTGAAAAATGAAGTGGAATGGTTGGTATATTATCATTTGTTTATTGTTTATTCTGTGCCCTATTCCAAAAGAGGACATAAGGAACCAGGATGGCTGGAGTACCACTTCACGTGAGTGCTGAACGGTTCATGTCCATCTAGAGACACTGGTGTAGGAGGCTCTGTTAGAAGACTGCACGGGTAGTTTAGGGGATAAGGGGTGCTAAGAAAAGCAGTGGCATCTTGTCCTACCTTATCTCCATCTCCTTGCTTACAAGCTCTACCTCAGGAGTAAGCCAAAAACTAGTGGGAGGGTTGCAGCAGGAAAGGTTAGCAGTAAAATAGGAGAGGGTTAACTCCCAGGGAGGTACACCACCCCGCCTTCCTTTCCACCCTCTCTCTGGTGCCTACTACAAGTAGAGTCTGGTCTTCTCCGAAGGGCTCTGGCTGGGCCTAGGGTCTCATGTGGAGAATAGCCAGCTCGGCCAGTCCATAGGTGGGGGCCCACTGCTAGCTGCAGGCTCCAGGCTCTGCCCCTCCCTCACCCCCATCCTCCTCCTCGTCGGACTGTGCCAAGGGCGTGTCTGCGCCGCCGTCACTGGGATTTGGGCTGTGCAGGTTGGTGGAGGAGTCAGAAGATGAGGAGGAAGTGCGGGACGTGGTCCTGTCTGGCCTGTGCATTGGCAGGCTCAGCTCCTCTGGATGGTCAGCAGCCCCTGCCCAGAGAGAAGAGCTGGTCAGGGCCACGTCAGGGCTTTGAGGACTCTCAGGGATGATCTGGCCAGGAGAGACTGAAGCCCAGACAGGGCCAGGGACTTGTCCAAAGTCACTTAGCCAGTCCAGCAAAGAGCCAGATCTCCTGACTCCTAGCTCCTTCTACTTCTGGGATCACATCTGGGCCCTAGAGTCGAGTCAATCAATTCAAGATTTCAAGTTCTATCTGTGTCACTTATTTACTTAGTAGCTCTGGGCAAGTCACTTTCCTCTCGAAGACTCTGCTCCTTCTCTGTAAAAAATGGGATTCCTACATTCCAGAAGAGTTATGCAGATGAACTCTAATAATGCTTATAAAATGTCTGGCACACAGTGGTAGGCTATCAATTAATAGCAGCAGCTTTAAATAAGAGAATACCTATAAGTTAAGTATATGGGCTTTGGAGTCAGAAAGCCATGGTCTGAATCCAGTTTTTCTACTTTCTGGCTATGTGACAACTTCTCTGAGTCAAATATCCTGCTTTATAAAATGGAGATAATACTACCTGCCCTAATAGGACATTTGTAAGGATTGAGATAATATATATAAAGTATTTTAGCACAGTATCAGAAACTTAATAAAGTGCTCACTAAATACTATATTATTAGGATGACTAAAACTGCTTAAGTTCTCTAATGTAAAAACTACATTTTTATATAATTTTAATTACACTAATTTCACAAGTATAAAATTAATAAGGGTAAGGGGGGTTGGGCATTCCTAGAATTTTAGATCGGGGATCTGTAACCCCGCTGCCCTCAGGGTCAACTTCCCTAAAATCAGAACAGACAGCTGTTTCATTGGTGGAAACGCTTCCTTCCAGCACCTATGAGTATACTTCCCCAGCCTTGCAGCCACACTTCAGAGCCCCAACATCCGCCTCTGGCTAAATGGCGCCCAAGTCTCAGCACAGGAGCATACCAGACGTCTGCGGGGTTGGTGGAGGATCTTCGCAAGGCAGGAACACGTCTGCTCCATCCTGATCCCCAAGGTCGATGAGCTCCACTTGCTCCAGGGTGTCCACATTCACTTCCATGGATGAGATACTACCTATGGGGGCTGCAGATCAAGAAGACGGCAAGTCAGGAGGACCCAGGCTGGAGCTGATAGGATGGTCAGAGATATCTGTCAGGTCCAGAGATAGAAGTTCAGAGGGCCAAGAAAACAAGAGGGGAGGGGCCCCCAAGATCCTGGATCTTCAAGACTTTCTCCTTTCCCAGTCCCTCTCCCCAGGACTTAGAACTTACGTCTCTGTGCCTCAAGATGTAGGTGGGACAGGGGGAAGACAAACTCTGTCTCTGGCTGTAAAATGTCCTCAAAAAATTTCTGCCGCTCCCGCAGGCGGAGCTGCTGGCGCTCCAGCGATGCCCGAGGATTTGGGTCCATGTCAGCTCCTGGAGAGTGGAAGACGAAGCTATGAAATTGAGAGGCAATGCAATGGGGGCCTGAGCCTGGGGAGCCCCACTGCAGCCAGCATCCCAGCAGTGAGGCCTCTGGTTCCAGCCCAGACACCTCGGACTTGGCTTCCTCCTTCCCCTTCCCTAAAACAAAGTCCATTACCACAAACTTCAAGTCTCATACAGAGGCGGGGCCAACCCTAGCTCCACAAAGGGGATGCCAGTTCCAGGCACTGCAAGAGAGGCTCCTCTGTATTCAGGGGACAGACAGAGCCAATGGCCAAGTCTTAGAATCATGCCCATGGGGGGGGGGGGGCAGGGGGGGTGTTGGAGGGACTGATCCAGCCCAAATTGGGGAGGCATTTTATCCACTTAATGGACCCATCTCTCCTCAGAGGCCAGGGAAGCAGATAGGACAGAGATCTCAGGGTGGAAGGTCCTCTTCCTCTAGTGCTCTGGTTCCTGTCCATTCTTCAAAAACCCAGAAAAAAACTTAAGTACCCCCTCCCCTCTTCTCTCTCTCTACACTCACACACCCCATCACCTTCACCCCTATCCTCACCAAACCCTGCTCTGAAGTCACAGACCTGACTTCCAGACTTGGCTCTTTGCCTAAGGAAATCATCTTTCTAGTCTCAGTATTCCCATCTGAAAATGGCAGAATCATCCTACCTGCCTCAAACACAAGACATGGCTTGTGAGGGTGCTCTGTAAAATGTAAAGCTCTCTCTTCTCTGCACTCCCACGGCTCTTTATTTGCGCTGTCTCCTCTGACACACGTCTCCTCTGTTTTACCTCCCCACTAGTCAGTGAGTAGCAATAGGAAGGGCAGGTTCTGGGTCCAATTCAGACCAAGCCCCCAGTTCTGAGAGCTTTCCAGAACACCAGAGCTCTGGGCCAGCCCAGGCCCCGTGCATTCACTCGCATTCGCTCAATCTCCTTCCAGGCATTGGGCTCAGAGCCCATCATCGGAGGCAAGGAAGTAGTATCTAACCTGAGGACCAGATCCTCCTCCTCCCGCAGACTGCCTTCCCCGCCCCATCTGTGCTCAGCGTATTCAAGACCCCATCAGCTCCACGGGCGTCGGGCTGCGGTGAGGGACCCAAACCCACTGGACCAGGCAGGGCCAAGGAAGTGTGCGGAGACCTTGCGGCCACGGGCTAGCAGGCTAGCGGTGGAGGAGAAAGGCGCTGACGCCGATTCCTAGGAAAGGCTCTTAGATCTGCGGCCCAGGTCACAACGCTAAAAATACCCGGGCTCCTGAGGCCGACAGCTTTAGCAGCGGGTGGGGGAGGGCGAGTGAGAGGGTGGGGGAGTGACAGGGACCAGGGGCTCCGGGACGCCTCCTCGAGGTTCCCCTCCCCCAACCCCATCAATCGCTGGAGACTAAAGGAGCTGCCCCCCGGGGGGCCACAGGGCCGAGTGCTGATGAGAAGTAGGGACTTGTTTACACGACTAACGGTGCTGGGGAGAGAGGTGAAGAGATTTGGAGGCAGGAGGCTGCCAGGGGCCCAGCTGGGGACCCGTGAAATGGAGAGCGCCCTCCCGGTCTCTGCCCCACCCGCACTGTAGTCTGGGAGAGCGAAAGAATTCCCTAAAAAGGGACAAGCCCTGTCCGCCGAGGGAAGGGAGGGAAGGCGACAGGGACACCCCCCCCACCCTTGCCCCGGCCATTCCACCCGGGATCGCGTCCCCCCACACACCGGCCCTCCCGCAGCACCTGCGCCCGCCGCCTCGGCGGAGCCCCTACCTGCCGCGCTGGCGCCCCCGCTGACTCAGTCTGTCCGCTCCAGCGAGACGGCGGCGGCGGGGGCGTGGGAGCGAGCCGCGCCGGCCGGGGTGGGGCTGCGCCGCCGGGTCTCCCCCGGGACGCACGGGCCCTGGGAGCCGGGAACGAGGAAGAGGCGGGAGGCGGAAGTGGGGGAGGGGCGGCGGCGGGCACTCGCGTTCGCCTCTCGCCCCGCGGTCTTGGGGAGCCCCCTCGGACGCGCAAGCTCGTACTTCCAGGGCGGGCGAAAAGTTCCCGGCCCGCATCCTTCCTCCCCGCTCCCAGCTGGCCTCCGTCAGCCGCCACTGCCCGTGCGCTCGGCTCCGCGCTCGGCTCCACCAGCCGCGCCCTGCTGCCGGCGCAGCCCCGCCGCGGGGACACGCGCGGGCTCCCTACCCACACGCACTTGATGCTCCCGGACTGCCGGGCAGCCCCCAAGCAACCAGCACGAACCCGAACCCCGGCCACACTCGCACGCTGATGCGCACACATCTCGACAGGGAGCAGGGAGCAAGCAGGGAAAGAGAGGCTAAGGACTGGTCGGAGGGGGAGGGCACCGACCCAGGGCTACCCGTCAGGGCAGGTGCACTGCGGCGGAGGACCCCCAGACCCTGGGACTCACCAGGCAGCCCCTGGTTCCTGGGTCCAGGACTAGACAGAGCCAACGCCCAGCCTTCCAGCACACTGGGCGGGGTGGGCACCAGGACCGGGCGGGTCAGGTCTAGAGGGGTGGGCCGCTGCGCCGCACCCCCAGACGCCGGCGAAGAGCCAACTCCTGTAGGTACTAAGAGGGGTGCTGCATGCCCGGGCTGGCGGGGAGAGGTGCAAATTGCGGGACGAGATGGGGAACGCTTGCCTCCTTGCCCGCAGTGCCTCCTGGCTCAGACTAGTGCCAGTGTCCAATCTAGCAGTTCCGGGAGAGAGAGACTGTGCCCATTCTCTTCCTCTTCCCTTCCACCCGTACTCTTGTGCTGGTAACTTCAGAAGCCGCGGGGGGTTAGGGAGCAGGTGGGGAGGTGTCTGTTGGAGATGCTTCTGCCCCGTGGGGTCACTCGATCATTCATTCAACGAACATCCTCGAGCAAGCCAAAAACTAGAACTTATCCTTGGCACCTCCCTGTTCTTCGCTGCCGTCATTAAAATACATCTTCATTTCCTGTCGATTCTCTTTCCTAAATATCTTTCCAATCCACCATTCCTCTCCGTTCCCACCACCATCTCTCCCTTGGCTCCTACAACAGCCTTGTAGCTGGTTTTCTTAAACTCACTCTGGCCCTGCTACACTCATCCCCCCCCCCATCCCCCCAGCAGTCAGTCATCATTTCAACATGTAAGTCTGACATGCTATACTCCCTGCTTAAATCCCTCCATTGTCAGAAAAATACCTAGGCCTGATATCTGAGACGAGTTTTGAATAAATAAGTTCAACAAGCAGAGAAGAGGGGGAAAGGAATGGAAGTGTGAAAATTCATGACACATTCAGGTTTCCATGTCAAGGGACCAACACTCTGTACAAATACTTAAAGCACTGCCTCTTCTATTGTTATTGGGATCTCAGAACAACTCTGTGAGATAAATACAGCGAGCAGCTTTCCCATTAGTTTACAGGAAGAAACAAGTGCAGTGGTTAGGCGCACAGGCCTGGTAGTCAGACCCTCTTGGGTTGTAAACCTAGCTCTGCGTCTAGCCAGCTAGCTAAACATTTAATTTCTCTGATCCTGGATTTCCTTGCCCATTAGATAGGAATAATTAATCCCTACCTCTTATGAGATAATTCACATAAAATGCTTAGAACAGGACTTGGGCACTTTGGAGATGTTCAATAAACATGATCTGTTTTGACTGTAATGGGTTCCGAGAAAGGGAAGAAACTGCTTTCTTCTACAAATTTCTGAAATTATAAAATATGTCCTAATAGTTAATACTTCTACAGAGCTTATTATGCACCTGTCATTATTATAAGTACTTTGTGTAATGGGTTCTAAGAAAGGGAAGAAACTTTCTTCTATAAATTTCTGAAATTATAAAGTATGTCCTAATAGTTAATACTTCTACAGAACTTATAATGCACCTGTCATTATTATAAGTACTTTGTGTATATTAACTCTTTCAATCCTCTTAACAATCTTGTGAGGTAAGTACTACTATTATTTCCGTTTTACAAATATGGATACTAAGATGCAGAGAAGTGAAGGGACTTGTCCAAGCCCATACAGCTAGTAAGTGATGGAGATGGAATCTGAACCCAGGTAGGCTGCCTCCAGAGACTGTGCTTAAAACCACTACTCTGGGTCTGTTCCTCTTTTGGAACAACCCTGATGCAGTTTTCATCTTCCAGGAAATGTTTTGGTCAGTTGATTCTTACTCCTCATTAATGGATAGAATAGATACTTGGTCCCATTTCCCAGCACAGAGGAATAAGGCCAAGTCAGGAGTACAGTGGATGAAAACTCAGCGCACAAAGTTATCTCCCCCCTTTTCAGGCTCATCGCCAGAAACAGGACTCCATGGATTCTTTTGAGCTGTCCCCAAGATAGTGACAGATCAGGAACCTCTGTCCTTTCTCTTTGCCAGATATTTCCCAGATGAAAGGGTGGAGGGGGAAGAAAGTACCCAAACTAGAAATAATTCAGGGGGCTATGCTATAATTCAGGCAGCAGACGTAGGAGTGGATGGCAAAAGGAGTTGAAAGGAGCAGTGAAAAAGTAGATGGCTTAGACTTCTGGCTTCCATCTAGGATGCAGAAAGCTGGGAAGAGCATCATTACCACGCTAATAATTTTTTTAAATCGTTAGGTAATCCATAAAGTTATAACTTTTGTTGAATCCATCAGAGAGTTGAGGTTGCAGAGCAACCAATTAACCTGAATTCCAAAGGACAGGAGTGTTAAAGAAGAAATGGGATGCAGGCACTGGCACACTTGTGAAGCAGGAGGAAGACAAGGTCTCCAGACAAGCAGGTAAGAAAAGTCCAGCTATAGGTTTTATAGAATTGCTAAAGGCCCAGTGTGGCTAGCGTGAGAGTGGGAGTTCACAGATACTAAAAGTAATCATGGAAACAAAAAAACCCAAACCTCGTTCAACTCCTGACAAGACTGATTTAGTCCTCTACACTAATGGCCTAAGAAGAGATATGACAATTTCTTTTTTTTTTTTTAAATATGTTTTTATTGATTTGTTTAGAGAGACAGGAAGAGAGTGAGATAGAAGCATCAATGTGAGAGAGAAATATCGATCAGCCCCACCCCCCCGCTGATAGTGAGGAAAATGTGACAGTTTCTAAGCATAAATAATATTGTCCTCATTCTCTACTGTTCTACTCATTATGTTCAGAAATCAATAAAACATTATAATACATACATAAAAAGCAACTTTATAAAACCAAAGAAACAAAAAGCCCTATTGTCAAGAGACAAAGTAATCAACAGAACCAGAACCAGACTGAAGACCCATATAACTCTCTGGAATTATCTGACAGAGAATTTAAAACAATTATAACAAAATGTGAAAGGCCACTGTTGGAAAATGTAGACAACATGTATAAACAGAAGGGGAATTTTAGCAGAGAGATGGAGACTATAAAAAAAGAGTCATATGGAAAATTCTAGGAATTTTAAAAACATGTAACAAAGATGAAGAATGCCTTTGGCAAGCTCATTAGTAAACTTAACACATTTGACAAAAGAATCAGTGAACTTGAAGACAGGTCAACAGAGACCAACCAAACTGAAACAGAAAGAGAAAAAAGAGTGAAGCAAAACAAAACAAGAACATAACAGAACATCCAAGAGCTAACAAATGTGTAATTTGAATCCCAGAAGGAGAAGAGATGCAGATACACACACACACACACACACACACACACACACACACACGCACGCACAATATGACTTATCTACATATTCAAACTGTTGAAAACCAAGGAAAAAATCATGAAGGCAGCTAGAGGAAAAAAATACACTACCTACAGAGGAACAAAGGTAAGAATTAAAGAAAACTTCTCATAAGAGGAGTTATATGATCAGAAATTATATGATCAGAAGACAATACAATGTTATCTTTAAAATGCTGAAAGAAAAAACCGTCAACCCAGAATTCTATACCCAGCAAAAATATCTTTCAAACTTGAAGGAGATACACTTTTTTCAGATGAACAAAATAAAATTCACTAGCAGGTCAGCACTACAAGAAATGGTAAAGGAAGTTCTGGAGGCAGAAAGAATTTGATACCAAAGAGAAACCTGGATCTACATATAGAAATAAAGATCTCTGGAAATGGATGGAATAAAGGTAAATACAAAATATTTTTCTGTTTTTAATCACCTTAAAAGATAATCGACTGTGTAAAGCAAAAGAAGAGTGATCCACAGATATATAAAAGGAAAATGTAGACAATAACAATGGTAAAAAAAAAAAAAAAATGATGGAATGAGGAATTGGAAATATACTGTTAAAGGGTCCTTATGCTATATAAGAAGTGTTATAATATTATTTGAAGATTGACTTGATTAATTAAAGATATATATATTGTAAATGCAAGGGCAACCACTAAAAAAACATTTCAGAAGTATAACTCACAAGCCAATAGTGGAGATAAAATAGAATCATAAAAATATTGGGATGCATCCTACCTGACCTCTTTGTATTCAATATGAATTCAATATGACTGGTTGAGTATGTCAAGATTGCAAGGCCCTGACTTCTCTTTCACCTGGACCCTTGCTCAGGATTGTTAATACAGCTAGCAATTTTAAGAGGTGAGATCATGTGTTTCTCAAACAAAAGCAGGCTTGTTTACTGCTTGCTATAAAAGTGCTAGACCTGGGTTTCTCAGCCACAATGCAAACCCACCTTATGTATACTGTGCATCTAGGAACTCTGTATCACTGGTTGGACTTAGAGCTGAGAGAACCAGTACAAACTATGCTGATGTTTATGTTGTTTGGTGTGCTATTAGTAATAAACTGTCTTGACTAGATACAGTCTCATTGTCTACTTTTTGTACTCATGAAGTTAAGGTTTTTTCCTGACAAACCATAATCAATCCAAAGAAAGGAAGAAAAAGAGGAAAAAATAGAAAAAAAAAAAAGCATAGATGAAAAAATATAAAACAAATAGTAAGATGGAAGATTTTAATCCAAATGCAGTGACAGCCAATTAAAAGGCCAATTACTAGATTGGGGGAAGAAAAGCAAGAGGCAAGAAACTCAATTTAATTATAAATAAATATATGGGTTAAAAGTAAATAGATGGAGTAAATTACCATACACACACTAATCAAAGCAAATTGGAGTGGCAGTATTAATGTCAGAAAAAGTAGACTTCAAAAGAAGAACTATTAACCGGGAAGAAGAGGGACATTACATAATTACATAAAAGCTTCTATTCACTAAGAAGACTTAACAGTCATAAATGTATATACATCTAATAACAGAGCTTCAAAAATACATTAAGCAAAACCAAAAGATGTAAAATAAGAAAGAGAAAAATCTATAATACAGTTAGAAAATTTAATGCTTCTCTCTCAGTAATCAGTAAAACAAATACTAGATAGAAAAAAAGCTAAGGCTATAGAAAACCTGAACACTATCAACTAACTTGTTCTGATTTATGTCTTATAACACTTTTCCCAAAAACAGCAAAATAAACATTCTTTTCAAGTGCACACAAACATTCACCAAGATACACCATATTCTGGGCCATAAAACAAACCTTAATGAATTAAAAATAATTTAAATCATATAAAATATATTTTATGACTATAAAAGAACTAAAATATAAATAAGAGAAAGATATCTGGAAAACAGTGCAACACTTAGAAATAAAACACAACAATTCAAAATAACCCAAGTCAATGGCCCCGCTGGTGTGGCTCAGTGGTTGAGTATCGACCCATGCACCAAGAGGTCACCGGTTGGATTCCCGATTCCCGGTCAGGGCACATGCCCAGGTTGTGGCCCCGATCCCCAGTGGGGGGCATGTAGGAGGCGGCCAATCGATGTTCTCTCTCATTGATGTTTCTATCTCTCTCTCCTTCTCCCTTCCTCTCTCTCTAAAAATCAATAAAGAAAAAACAAAATTAAAAAATCAAAATAACCCAAGTCAAAAACGAAATTAGAAAAGTATCTTGAATAAAATTGGAATGCAGCAGCCAGCCACCTAAAGAGCCCCATGTTCCTTGCCTTCCGTTTATTTAGACCTTTGTATAGTTCTCTTCTACACTGTGCTGAACAATAAGACAGGGCAGAAATGATAGTATATATCGCTTCCAAAATTAGGATTTTAAAAAGAAAGGTCCACAGCTTCCATCTTGGCTGTGTTCTCTATTGCTTGGATCACTCACTCTGGGGGAAGCAAACTACTACTTTGTCAACAGCCCCACAGAGAGGTCCACATGGCAAGGAACTGAAGATTCCAGCCAACAGCCAGAGGAGAACAGAGGCCTGCCAGCAACCACGTGAGTGAGCATGGAAACAGTTTCATCGACCCTCATAGAGCCCAGAGATGGTGCGGCCCTGGGCAGCAGCGTGACTGCAACCTCGTGAGAAACTGAGGCAGAACCATTCAGCTAGAGCATTCCTGAATTCCTGATGCTCAAAACCTTTGAGATAATAAATACTTCTTGTTTTAAACTGCTAACTTTTGGGATGATTTGCTATGCAGCAATAGATAACACACAGAGATGTTGGCACTGGGGCAGAGGGCGGCTGTCACAGCACTCTAAAATATGGCAGTGGCATTAGAACTCGGCAAGAGCCTTTGAGAAGAGTGTAGTGAAAGCCTAATGTGCCTTGAAAAAGCTGTTACTCGAGGCCCTGGGCCTTTGATATGGTTGCAGTCACAGCATAGAGGAAAGAGAAATAAATATTATTGGAAACTGGGGGAAGAGAAATTCTTGTTATGTTGTGGCACAAAGTTTAGAACTCAGTTGCAGTAAAGTGGAAAGCAGAAAATGTGCCTGATGAGTTGAGTGATCCAGCTAAGGATGTTTCCAAGTAAGGTGCTGAAGACGCCACCTGATCTCTTTTGCTGCTTATGGTAAATGCAAGTGGAGAGAGAGAAACTAAAGCAGTTCTCAGATGAGAGCAACGTTGCCTCCTGGGGGACATTTGGCAACGTCTGGAGACATTTTTGGTTGTCAAAACTGGAGGTTGCTACTGGCTTCTAGTTAGTGGAGGCCAGGGATACTTAAATATCCTACAATGCACAAGACAATGTAAATAAAGTTTTACTGCAACACAGCCATGCCCACTCATTTACATACTATCTATGGCTGCTTTCACAGGACAGCAGCAGAGCTGAGCAGTTGCAACTATATGGCCTTTACAGAAGAACTTTCCCGACCCCTGGTCTAGCCTTAAGTAATGGAGATGTTAATAGTGCAAATTAAGTGTAAACACGTGTCCTGTCTATAGCTGTTACACGTAAATAGCAACACACACCCACCCCCAAAATGAGAAAATATACTTCCAGTATTTGAAAACTATGATCCAATACAAGTAAGTTTATCATCTCATTGATGAATGGGTGGAATTGCAACATCTTTGTTCTTTTATTTTTTCACTTTTTCTTACTCTTAGTGTAAATGAAAATATCAACATTCACGTTAGAACTACACTTGTCCATCCATTACTACCATAGGTTGGCTATGGATACAAGAGTTAGGCACAATTCAAGATAAGGCACTGTAAGAATCAACTGGCTACATGGAACTTACAATAAAGAGTATTGTCAAATTTCATTATTTCAGCTTTCTATTAGTAAAATGTATAATAAACACACACACACACACTTTGTTTTAGAGAGCCAATTACTGAACATTTACAAGCACACACAGTTTTGTTTGTCCTCCACTAGAATGCAAGTTCCTTAATGGTAGGGATTTTCTGTTCCAGTACTTAGAACAACACTTGACATGTTGACATGTAGCCTGGGCATTTAACACATGTGATATAAATGAGCAGATAAGCATAGTTGGGAACCCCTGGTTTCACGGGTTGATTGTCAGACCTTAGGTTTCCAGCTCCACCATTATCCAACTGTATGGCCATGAGTAAGTTATTTAACCTTTTGAACCTTTGCTGCTTCGTTAAAAAAGAGGGGATAATCCTCTTACCTCACAGAGGGGTGGTAACAATATATGCCTCTGCCTGGCACCTACCAGCTTTCTCCTCCTATGGGAGTTTCTTCCTCACCCTCCACCCCTGCCACATACACACTCCTTGGAGACCCAGCCGCTGTTGTCACACATTTCAGTGATGTCACAGCTCCCCTCCCTGGGAGCTGCAGCACAACCATCCGAATGGCCAGCCTGTGTGCTGGCTGAATTGAGAGGGGCAGGGCTCAGGCAGTACCTGGTACAGTCTTGCTCCATCTGTTTTTGAGGCGTCACAGCCCCAGCATGAGTCCATCAGCAAAGAAGAGGCCCCGGAATAGTGTGAGTTTCAAGGTGGGACTAGGGACTGGACCTAGAGGGGTCCTTACAAAGAGTCCAACCACACCGAGGGCAGGTAGAGGGAAAGTGAGTGCTGAAGGGTGAAGGGAGGTCAGGAGAGTTAGAATGGTCTCCCCATTTCTGCCCCCAAACCGAGTTGACAAAACTCAGTCTAGGGTTGGCCAAATCATGCTGAGCCAAATGGAGAGGCATAATGGAAGTGTTTGGAGGGGGGGTTCCTCCTGTGTTAGCACTTCCTCTCTCTCTCTCAGATGCAAGATGAGGAACCACAGGACAAGATACAGCAGCCTGTCAGCAAATTATTTAAGTGGAACCGACTTAAAATGGTAAGAGGCCCCATTGTGGTCCCAGCCGAGGAGAGCCCGAGCACCCACGCAGTACTGCTCTGGGCTGCCATGATCAAGTGACCCAGAACAAGTCACCAGGATGAGTTGAGCCTAAGTCTGGATGGCGAGTGGGAGTCTATCACAGAACTGAAGCATCTGTTTTTTGTTTTGTTTTTCATTTTTCTACTCTGACAGGTGTTAAAAAACTTGTCGCTCTTGAAGCTACTCAAGAACTCGAACCCTCGGATCCAAGAACTGCATAACCTGGCCAAAAGGTGTTGGAATTCACCGTTCAAAGTTCAGAAAGTCCTCCTGATCTCCTCTAGGTGAGCTGAGCCCACCCACAGCCCCCACATGGACCCAACATCTATCTTTACTAGGAACAGACACTGTGCTAAGGAAAGAACCTAATTTTCACAAAGGCTCTGTGAGAAAGGTATCTATGAGCCCTATTTTACTAATAAAAAGCTGCGGCTCAGGAGATGAAGTGACTTGTCCCAGTTACCTGACCTGGTAAGTGACAGAACTAGGATTTGAAGCCATTCCTGTCTATCATCAGAGCTGTGATCATAACCATGGTCATAATCGTGCAGTTATGGGACTAACTACCACCTAGGGCACTGAGCAGGGTGGGCACCCCTCTCCTCCCCCTCTCAAGTCAACACAACCCCAACATTCACCTGCAGACTAGGCATCTTGCTGAGGCTCAGTTTCCTCATTGTCACATCAGAATGTTAAGAAAACTCACCTGCTTTATTAGGCACCTGCTAAGTACCAGGTACTGTGCCGTTGACCAAGACCACACACCAGTTCTTTACAAGCATTTTCCCATTTAGTTTATTCTTCACAACAATCCTATTTAGGTAGACAGAATTATCCTAATTCTACTGCTGAGGAAACCAAGGCTCTGAGAGGTTACATTTCTTGCCCCAAATCACACAGATAGTAAGAGGCAGAAGCAAATTTGATCCCAGGTTGTCTGTCTCAAAAGCCTGTGCTCTCCAAGCCACTCTGCCGTTTCACTGCCTCCTACGGTGCAGGACTGTCGTGAGGGTCCCAGGCCTCACACATAGTGGGCACTCAGTCAGCGCTGGCCATTACCATCCGCAGTATTGTCACCATCTTGAGCCCAAGGCCTCGCCCCTCTCCACACACTCAGTTAGGCTGGTGCTGCCACTTTGCAGGGGACCCAATCTATTACAGACACCCTTGGGGAAAGTCCCTTCCAGTACTTCTGGGTAACTCCACCTCTCTGGGCTCCTCTCTCTCAGTTGGCCTCCTAGATGCAAGCCAGGGGATCAGGATCATCTAGTCCCTGATAGTTTTCCAACCTTTTCAAAGCAGCAGAACCTCTCTTCAAAATCTGTTCCCAAGCCCCAATTGTGTTGTCATGGGGGAAGGTCTCCTGCCTTTACCCTGTCCCTGGAGGTGGGGAGTGGGGGGATTCCTCAGAACCCTCAGGTTTCTTAGAACACAATTTGAAATAAACAACACCGGACTACTTCATCCCATCAACTGAAACCCAGAGAGGCAGAACCCTAACCTAGCAGCTGATGCAGACTACCTATGTTCCTAGGTGTCCTACCTACTAGTCATTGCTTTTGCCTTCCCAACCTCTCACATCCCTGCGTCCAATACTGTATCACATCCCCTTCCCCCAGGTGTGAGGCCTCTGGGTGGTAGAGAAGGTCTTTCCAGGCCCTCGCTAGCTTTCTTCACAGGCTCCCCCAAGCGGTCTGCATGCTATCTCAGGGCCAGGCTGGAGGACCAGGCCTCAGTCCTGCTCTGCTGACTGCTGTTCCTCTCCTTGCCAGGGACACTGTCCGTGATCAAGTGGACCAGAACAAGGTGGGGTTGCCAGAGAGGAAGGTCAGGCAGTCGTGCGCAGCAGTGCCAGAGAGAGAAAAACAGGTGAAGCCTGAAGGCACAATGACTTTGAGGGGTCATGGCCTGACCACTTGCCCTGGAGCCTGGGGGAGGCAACTACCCACTGGGGACCCTGGAGTTGTCCTCCTGAAGACCCACCATGGGCACAAGGAGCAGCTGGAAGGAGCTGATCAGTGGAACTGGTTTGAGGGGCTGCCCACGCGAGTCCACCTCCCAGGACCCCGGGTGATGTGCAGATCATCCACCCTGCGCTGCGTCAAGCGCTGCTGCACCCGCTTCTGCTCTGCATCACTTGAGCTGCCTATGTGCCATCCATACAGGGTGTGACAACGCCGCTGCCAGGCCAGGGTGAGATGCAGGCCCCACGCCAGGCCCAGAGCTGGGCCCCAGGATCCAGGGGGCTGTGGTTGGCAGTGCTGGGAGGCCCCAACTTCATGCCTAGAAAGGGAAGCTCAGAGGGGGGAAGCCATTGACCAGGACCACGCACCAGCCTAGTGGCTAGGCTGGAGCCTCTCAGGATCCAACTAGGGGCCCTAGGGAAGGAGAGGCACTCCGGGAGTGTGGATTCTGAGGTAGATCATCCCATTGCCTGGAAGCCTCTGGAGGGGCCATAACTGCTATGACAAAATCTCACAGAAATCTGAGTAAGCAGTTTAAGAATTTAAATGTGGGGGAAGGCAATGTGGTCAAGTAGGGCTCTGCCACATCCCATCCCCTCTCAGACCAAATCAACTCTTCATTTGTTTTATTTATTCATGCTTCAAGTAAGATTTACTCTGAAAAAGTTCCTTAGCACGAAAAAGAAAGAAAACAGTCCAGCCCCTCCAAGAGAGAATTCAGGTCCCAAGAAAGGAAGGGGGTGATGGGCTTGGGGGTCCAAAGGAAAGGGAGGCTTCCCTTTCACAAAACCCACATCTCCAACCTGCCAGACCTCACTGAGCCGGGTCCCTAAGCCCTCTCCCTGGACGGCAGCGCCCCCTGGGGGCGATCTTAGCTCCTAACACGAAGGTCTCTGCTCGCAGGTGTGTGACCTCGGATGGGAGCCAGAGTGTGAGCAGAAGGCGGAGATTGTACAATCATCTGAATGGGAGGGTTGGACGGGAAAATTCGCGAGTATGCAAATAAAACCTCCCATATGGCACTGAAGAACACTTCCGCTGGCTCTGCCTGTTTGCCTGGGGCTGGAAAGGCCGGAGAAAAGAGGCCCTCCGCGGAGGTGGGGGGAGAGTGTGCATCGACTTCAGGCCTCTTCCACCCCAACCCAGGCCCCTAAGGTAAGTCTAGAACCCGGAACAAAGAAGTCACCCCTCTCTACCTCCCTGAACTGGCCTCCTGAGTGGTGTACTCTATGAAGTCATAGAAAGGGAACATTTCCTGGGTGCTTTCTGGGTGTTCCCTGGGTGCCAGATGCCTCACAATGGCCCTCGAAGCTAAGGAGAGAAGGAAACCACTGCGCAGAGGGAAGGTACTTGCCCAGCCTCTCACTGCTAGGAGCGGTGGTGGAGCAAGAACTCTAATGTCGGTCTCCTGGCTGCTCCCCCTTCCCTTTTCAGAAGAAAGGAAAAAGGCCCACGGGAGCATCCATCCAGCCCTTCCTGTGCATTGCGCCCTGATTATCACAGCATCTGGTGTCAATAAATGGGTGTCGCTGGGCCCCACCTGAGTCACAGGTCACAGATCACAGAAAGACTGAGTCAGGTGGGAACCTGGTACTGTGTTCCTACTGCTCCCATGAGACATGGCATTGCACATCATCGAACTCCAAGCCCTGGTCCACCCACCCACTTGGAGTCACCCTCTGTTGGTAGAAGCTATAGGGCCCTGAACATGCAGTTGGGAAGAAAGTCTGGGCTTTCTCGAAGACTATAATCCTCCGTATTCCTTCCCCTAGAGGCAGGATGCATTGAGCAGATGCCTCAAGGAAAGCAGGGGAGCCATCCGGGGGCCCAGAGTCCCCTCCCACCTCAGCCCAACCCTGGAGGAGCCAGGGCAGTTGATGGAGAGGGATGCCTAGATTGGGAGAGAGGGAAAAGGATAGGAGGGGCTCCCCTTGAACCCTCCTACTTGAAACCCTCCACCCTACTGGTGCTCAGCACCATGATGAACATCCATGGACCTCGGTTCCCTTGGAGCAGCAGGACAGCCTGGGTGCCCTGCACGGAAATGCTCTATGCTGCAAGTTCTGCCTGGGTAAGGAGGCTGGCAGCACTCTCTCCATCTTGCCACAGTGCTGCTCCCCTATTTACCATGCATCCCCTGTCCCCACCCCTCTCTCAGCTCCCACCACTTCCAAGCAATCGCCACCCCAGTAACCTCCGCTTCAAGCTGTCTTCCCCTCAGCTTGCATCCCAGCCCAGTTCCTGAGTCTCCATTTCAGTTCCCTAGCTGGATGTCATCAATCCATCAACCTTTGAAAAGAACCTCTACTAGATCTTTCCTCCCAAGCACTTTCCATTCCATCATCCCCCACTCATGTGCACTTCCTTCTTGCCCTCTCAGCGGGCAGGTGGTCAGGGCAGTGCGCTCCCAACCTAAACAAAAAGACCTGTTGGGGGGCCCCTGCACTATTTTTTGCGGGATCCTACCGAGGGAACCCCAACTGGGGGGCCCAGAAAGATCGGCAGCTTAGGCTTTGCCCCCAAGGGAGCCAGAGCTGCCCACAGGCAAGGCCATGAAGTAGATAGGAGCCTGGCCAGGGCACCTAGAGAGAGCAAGGATGCAGGCCTCCTGTGTGAGTGACTCCTAGCAGGGGCACTTCTTCCAGCCTTAGCCCCACCTGCACTGGCACTTGGTCCTCAGACAACCTACCTACCACAATCCCACAACTGGAATCTCCCCACTATACTCTCCCTTTGTTTAACCACTTCAATCTGAGGCTCTTCTTCAGGGCTCAGATCCTGATTTGGGCAGAAGGCTGCAACAAGGATCAGAAACCACCCCAGAAATGGTTCCCTAACAGTTAACTGATTGGGGAGGGAGATTCGAGTGTTTGAGTGATTTTTAACAAGTCACATGACCTCTCTGAGGCTATTTCATCTGTTTACTAAATAGAGAACTAATATCCATTCCAGACGGCTTGAGGCAAATCAGGCTTGATGCAGGCAAGACCAGTTTGTGGGGTATTGAGCAAATGGCTGGCCTTTTTTCCATGCCTTCTCCCTGGCCCTGCACCATAATAAAGCCCTGAGGCTGGCACTGGTCCTGTTTCTCACTTAGGAGCAGCTGTCTAACCACCCACTAAAGGGAACTAGCTGCTTGTGAAAAAGCCAATCCTATGTTCACATTCACCTTTTGCTGAGATGGCATCTGGGTTCCCGAGACTGTCCTTCTCCCACTCAAACACGACTGGACCATGAAAATATGAAGCTACAGAAGCAAACAGGCCTAGCTTCTTACCCTCAATCTACTCCTTATCCTCAATTTGTCTGCAAAATGAGGAAAATAATGGTGCCTTATCTCATTGGGTTAAGTGAGAATATACATAAGTCACTTTGCAGTGCATGGCACATAGGAGCTCAATACTTGCTGGCTCAGAAAAAAAGGTGTGTCCTCTGTACAATGGGGGGCGAGGCAATAACTATAACTTAGATTTATGGATCACTTCCTGTAAGTGCAGGGCCCAGTGCTGAGTGCTTTACACACGATGACTCAGTGGATCCTCACAACCACCCAGGGAAGTAATACTATTATCCTCAGTTGACAAATGAGGAAACCGAGGTAGGGAAAGGTAGCTAGCTTATCCAAGGTCTCACAGCTAGTAATGGGACTCTAGGACTTAACTCGGAACTCCATTACAGCTCTCTCAAGTCTTCCATATTAGACCCGTAGAATTCTGACTCACCCAGATAGGGGCAGGGCAGGGACTAAAACTCTCTACCGCCTCATCTCAATGCTACATAAATAACAATAGATGTTATTTATTACTAAAATGACATCACTGCCATTGTCCACTTCTCTCTGGAACTTGCCTGTAGATACTGCTTTTATTGTTACTTTACAAAAAAACAAACAAAAAAACTCATTAAGGTCGTGTATTTTTGACCCCATCATTCAGCTCAGTCATTTGGCTCCCCTGACCTTTGGCAGTATCCAAAAATCAAATTAACACTCAAGGGGCAGAGATTGATCACAGGAAATATGCAGAACAGCACAGTTCCTGAAGGAGACCCCCAAAGAGGTGTGCCATCACAGCTGCAGCAACCACCATAGGTGACCAAGGGAGATGGCAGCCACATGATGAGTGTGCTTATGCCTTTCTCAAAATAAAGTTAGTCATGTGCCCTTAGAGTTTGTGGTGTCTGGAGGGAAATCGACCTAGGGGAAGTCATCTTAGCTGGTATTGCCTCCTGGACCCTGCAGCCAGGATTAGAATCCTATTACCAAGCTGCTTCCTTCCAGCTTAGCCAGAGCACCCTGAGTTACGGAGATGCCTCACCCAGCACTTTCCCAGCCTCTGTCCAGGCACATTCACTCTTACACCTTCATCTTGTCAGCCTCAAAGCCCTACTCTGGAGGGCTGGGGGCCAGGAGGCTAGAAAGGATTCCTGGGGGGGATGCAAAACTCATCTGTGTAGCCCTAACACTAAAAGCTGAAAACTGACAGCTCTCCTGGGCAGACTCCAGAGGACCCAAAGAGGAACACCAACGGTTTCAATGCAGAAGTGGGTCTAGACCAGTGTGTTCCACTGGACATGTTCAGAAGTCACCAGCAAGTGAGAAAGGAATCCTGAGAGTCATGGCGGTTCACCCGAGGTGTAGTAGAGGAGGCTACAGGTGGAGGGGGTGGGACATAGGCGTTCCCTGCATTTAACCAAATGAAAGAATAATCTGGGTCCAGAAAATGAGAAGGTGACCTAATAATTCTTTATATACAGCTCCCTTGCCTGGCTGTGCTGATCTCTCACAGCCCCAAAGCATTACAAAGTACAGGCAGAACTGTGGAAAATACTGTATTTATGTACACAGGAAAGACAGCTGCAAGCCCCTCACAGAGGACACTCCACCCCCAAGAAAAATCTTAACAGCAAATTCCTATCTCCCTCGGCACTGTCAGTGCAGGCCGAGCTGGAAGGCTGGGGTTCCTGTCTCTGGGCATCCATCATGCCCCTCCCACTGCAGAATTCCAAATAAGTCAGGAAAAAGGACCTATTGCCAGAACTGATGTCCAGTGGGAGCTGAGGTGCCTGATCATTCCCAGAGATTCTACTACAAGGGTTAGACTGGGAACAATGCTGAGACTCTTCTCTGGGTCCTAAGGCCTACTGTGCGGAAAGCTGGAAGCAGGGTGGGGACCCAGCAGAGAAAACTTGAAGTAAGTTAGTCATGGGTTCATGGGTGCACCCACACATGCATGTAGCAGGACACAGGTTGTGCATTTTCCTTGTGCTTGATTGCCTCCAGCTGCCATCCTCTCCCTGATAGCAGCCTAATACTTTGCACCTGCGTCTTTTTCTGTGGCTATGAATCCAGACATCAAGCGTTTCTCCAAACAGAATAGCTGCGGTTCGGCAACATGACAAAGGTAACAGCTGTCCCAGGGAGATAAGACAGATGACTAGAAGAGTGGTTTGCTTCAATCAAATATCCTTGATTTTTTTCTTTTTTAAAATAACAGGCTGGTGACAGGTATGATGGCTCAAGAGTGACATGGTTCCAATTCTGTTATTACCCTGAAAGAGGTCCCCTTGCTGATCTCCCAGATACCAAATTCAGATCTCTTTGCTGACCTCCCACATATCAAGGCTTCAGCAGATGGAGGCCATTCTTGCAGCTGTGATCCTGACTGCGACCTGCCTTCTTGACGGGGCCTCACTATCTCTCCCACACCAACAGACTTCACATTTCCAGGGTTCCTCTCAGACCAGGGCTGGACCTTAGCTGGAGGGTCTGAGCAGCCCAACGTGTAGGGGGGGCCAACTGCCCAGCAGGGTGTCCAATGGACCCAATTCTAGACATTGGATTTAGGGGCTGAGTTGAGGGGGATCTCCTTGAGCTCCGTCCGCATGCACAGGTACTCCCCGATGACAGCCATGAGCGCAATGCACACGGCTTGGACCAGCCACCAGGTCAGCGCCGAGGGGAAACGGGAGCTGTAGAACCAGCAGCCCAGGAGGTGAAAGAAATGGACAGTGACAGTGAAATCCAGACACTGCTTCCCTCGCCGGATGAAGTACAGCAAGCCCAGGGCACTGTGGGGAGAGGACAGCAGTGAGTTGTCACTGGGTTGTCCTGGCCTTAAATTAGGTTACTTGGGGAGTGGGGACAATTAGGATGACAGCACAGAGATCAGAAGCAATCAAGATAAGTGTGAAGCATGGGTTACATTATTAGATGCCTAGAGGAACCTGTCAGGTAATGCTGAGCGTGAGTCAGGCTGGGTAGAAGAAAAACAAAAGTATGAGCTTGATGATAAATTGCAACTGTCATTCAGGGCAATCCTAGGGATTGGTGGGAATCATGGCACCCTGAAGCATACATGTTCCATCTAAAGTGGGAACAAGAGCTACTTGCAGCTGGGTAAATCATCATGCTAGAAGTTTGGCCTAGAATCAATCCTCCCCTTTTCCAAGAGGAGCCAGAAATCTGGATTTTTTATATATAAAATATCCTCACTTTCCACTAAGTGGAAAAATGTTTTAAACACCATGCAGGTACTGACAACTGTGTAAGCCAAACAGAACATATATAGGAGCCAAACTGGAGTCAGCCCACCAGTTTTCAACATCCAGTGTAAGGTCAAGAGTAGTCATGTGCAAGGTACTGTTCTAAGTACTTCCATGAATTAGCTCATTTAATCCTTACAACTATGAGATGGGTAATATTATTGGCCTCATTTTACTGATGAGAAAACTGGGGTTTAGACAGATTAACTTGTCCATAGTCACTAGACTAGCGGTAAAGCTGAGGTTCAAAGCCAAGTGAGTCTGCGTCCAGAGCCTGAGATCTTAATCACTATGCTAACCTGCCTCTCAAGAGAAAGGCAATGGTCATGAGTGACGTTAGACGTTACCCAGTGAAACCCCTCAGTGTACAGATGAGGAGCCTGAGGCCCAGAGAGAAGGGAAATAACTTGGCCAGTGGCACACAGATCAAGAACACAATCCAGTTCTCCTGATTCCCAATCTACTCCTTTCCTCACCACATCAGGGAAGTGACCTGAGACAGAAGCTGTCCCATAGGCAGCATGCACAGAGTGACATAGAGCTTTCCAGCTAAGTCCAAACAGTGATGAAAGGAGCACAGTGATAGAGCCAGTCCCAGAATTGGCCTCTGCCACCCACTTTAGTCCACCACTCCTCAGGAACAAATGCCAGCCTGGCTCATGTCCAAATTTAGGAAGTTAGTTCCAGTGCTAAGACCCCAAAAGCTGGACAGCAAAACTGGTGATACTCACCAGGTGAGGGCGTTGAGGATGAAGGACATCATGGAGAGCCGGCCTGAAGGGGTGGAAAAGCCCAGGATCTGAGGGGGAATCACAAATGGAAACATGCTGGAGAAGTGACTTGGTAGAGCCCCAGGCTCCAGGACCTCAGCCAGCCTCCTAAGGAACTCTTCCCAGAGCACAAAAGACAGTACGATCCTTCATCTGTATGGCAGCCTATTTCCACAAGGTGCTTTCACAGACATCCATTATGGTATCTCATCTGAACCCTCAGAGCAGCTGGGAAGGGGCTATTAACCCTCATCTTACAAAAGAGGAATAAAGGCTCAGAGAAGTTAAGTAACTTGCCCAAAGTGATATAGTAAGTAAACAGCAAGAGCAAGGTCTAGAACAAGCGGTCAGCAAACTATGGCTCCAGGGGTCAGGCACCTATTTTTGTAAATAAAGTTTATTGAAACACAACCACACTTATTCACTTAGTATTGCCTATGGCTGCTATTGCACTACAATGGCAGAGTTGAGTAGTTGTGACTTGAAATCTTTACTAGCTCATCGTTTAAGGTTTGTCCACTCCTGGTCTAGAATTCAGGTTGTGTGTGCATGAGATGGCTCTTCAACAAAGCCTAGGGTCCCCACATTCCCAGGAGGACAGAGGCTCCTAAGAGGGGACTACTGGGCACCTGTGGGTGTGCAACCTCCAGCACTTTTGACACAATACTACTGAATACCAAACATCTGCACAAAACTTTCAGCTTACAAAGCCCTTTGATATCCACAATCTCATGTTATCCTCACAACAATCTCACACATCTATTATTTTTGTTGTTGTTTTTCTTACCTCTTTTTGGATAAAACTTACCCAAGGGCTACACAGAGACTAAGCAACAGGAGTAAGGATTCCATCCCAGATCTCACAGCTCCAAGAACAGTGCTCATTGCCACACACCACAGCTACCTCTCAGATGCAAACACCTCTTATGCCCCTCATTACACGTTATAAAGTACTTTCATATTCCTAGGCCCCTTTGGGCCTCATAACATTTTGCTGAGGATTATTCTGTCAGGTTTCCAGAAGAGGAAACAGACTCAGAAAGGTGAAATGGTGCAACAACTGTCCAAAGTCCCATAGCTAGTACGTTTGGGCCTAGATTGAATACCTAGCCGTTTTGAATGAAAAATACAGGCTCTCTGTACTGCAATCAAGACCTCTCTGCTCCTCATCTCATGATTTTGCAAACAGAAAAACTGAGGTTCAAAAATATGACGACACTTGCCCCAAGTCACACTGCTAGTAAGTGGAACTTAAACGGAGGCCGACTTCAAAGCCCAGGCAGTTCCCATTACACCTCTTTGAATACTCTTTAATCCATCCTCCTCCCCAGTTTGGCACCTGAGAATTAAGTCACTTTCTCAACAGTGTCAGAAAGGAGATTTGGCTGCCTAGGACGCTGGCCTGTTTGTTATAACATCCAGCCCCTTTCCTTTGTACTAAATCAGCCTCCGTTATCAGCCGTTCCACTTTACAGATAGGGCAGCCGAGGTTCAGCAAGGTGAGATCCCTTCCCCAGGGTCACAAAGCTAGAAGGTGGCCCAGCCAGGTCTAGAGCCCAGTAGTGTCGAGACACACAGCTCACTCTGTGAGGCCGAGACCCCGCCCGCGCCCACCCGAGGACCCTACCTCGGCGTCGAACATCTGGTCCAGCGAGGGGCTGCCGCGCAACAGCCCGTCCACCAGCGCCAGCCACAGGCCCAGAGAGCCGTAATAGATGTTCTGCATGAGGACGATCTGCGACACGATCAGCACCGGATCCCACACGTAGCTGCGGAACTGGCCTGCCATGCCGGCCCGCGGGGCTCGGCCTCTGCCCGGGGCCTGAGTCAGCGCAGCCGCGCCATGGGCTCCGGGACGCCCCAGCACCTGCGAGGACACAAGCCGAGCCTCAGCCAGCCGGCCGTCACCATGGCAACACCACCCAGCCCGGGAGGAGGGGCTGGGACGGAGGGGGCGAGCCCATTTCGGGAGTGGGGGGAGGGCGGGGCGGACAGACCCATTCCCAGAGTGAGGAGAAATCCTGCCCGTCCGGCTGCTCGGGCCCCACCCGTACTCAAGCTCCCTTGGGGTTCACTCACCGGTGACCCAGTGGAGGATCGAAGCGACCGAGCGCGGCCCAGCCTGCCTCACCGGCCGACCCCCCAAACAGTGCTGACAGACAGGACCATGGAGGAGAGGCCCTACCGGCCTAGAGAGGCAAAGCTTCAGCGATCCCGGACGCTGTAGCGGCTGCGTAGGAAGGAAGCGTTTCCTGGGACGGCGGAGGAGGGGCGGGGCTGAGACTGCGCAGGCGTAGTGGGTGCAAGCTTCGGCTGCGCCACCTGAACGAGGGCCTGAGCCTCGTTTAGCGAGGTGCGCGCATGCGTAAAATGAAGACACGGCGATCGGAAGTGAGACACGAGGACCGTGGAGCTTGCGTGCCCTCTAGAGGGCAATTTTGAAGAAAAAGAGCGCAACTATGGGGAGAAGGAAGAGAGGTAGCCAAGGGCAATGCAATGTTGACTCTCTCTTTGGCAAAGATGTCCAGTATTTTCTTTCCCCTAAGGTCTGGGATACTTGAAATGAATTTAGCAGCTTTTCCACATATGATTTTGCCACTGTTCGCGTTTCACAGATGATTAAGGGTCAGAGGAAGAAAGCAATATACTGTCCGTCTCAAAGACTTAAGAATTAGTGGCAGTCGGGATTGGAATTCAGGTGTTGCCAACACCACATCATTGATTCTGTACCTACTGGGTGCCAGGGAAGATTGGACTCATACCAAAGAGAGTCCTTGCCTTCAGACAGAACCTAATGAGAAGGCAGAGTAGTGGGTGTTTTATCACGTATCCATGTATACTTAAAATGGGAAGAAAGAAAAATAAAATAAAAAGAAAGACACAGGTTCAGAAGTCCCGAAGGACCTGGGAGCAGATCCTGACTCTGCTTGCGGCCATCACTGTTTTCTCTCAGCCTTCTCTTCTGAGTCCAGATAGTGTGGACAGTCAGTAAATATTTGCTGAATGAGTCAAGAACAGAGAAAGGGCAACAGCAAACTGATGAGTCACTTTATTCCTGCACCAGCAGACTGAAAACCCTCAACTTCATTGATAATAGGTTCCCCCTCTCCAGAATGGAAAGAAGGGAAGTAACTGGTTGTGGGAAAGGAACCTGGATTTTCCAGCCAGCTCTACTAGCTAGGTGACTAGCAAGCCACTTCCTTCTTTAAACTCAACTTCCCTGTTCATGAAATGGGGAGTTAGGCAACATTGTTTCCAACATTTAATCTACCCTCCTCTAATTATTTTCCCATTAACAAAACAGTATCAAAGACCCATGTAACTACCAATCAGAACTTCTGAACAGCATGTGATAACCGTGGGTTGATACAATTCCAGACAAAAGTAAAGAAACTTGAGACTTTATCAGGAGTAAGTATGTGATTTCCTTTATCATTTGGAAATACTGTAAACAGTTCACTTGGACTCCAGTTTTGAAGTTATTGAGGTCTAAAGATTTCTGAGGGACTTTCCAGCTCAGCCATTCTCTTAGGTTCCTCAGTTTGGTTCAATAAGAATACAGGGGTGGGTGCACCCCGCACTGTGTTCACCCGCTCCACCGCCACCTGTTGCTCACCCAAGTCCACACCACTGTGCCCTGACATGGCTGGCAAAGCATACAGACTAAGTGTTGAGGAGAAGGACTACCTGCTGCCAAACCTAAGGACTGTGGAGTGGAATGAGCTTGAAGGCCACGATGCCATCTTCAAGCAGTTCCATTTCAAAGACTTAACAGGGCTTTTAGCTTTATGACAAGAGTGGCCCTGCAGGCTGAGAAACTGGACCACCATCCTGAATGATTTAACATGTACAACAAGGTCCACATCACCCTGAGCACCCGTGAGTGTGCAGGCCTGTCAGAATGGGACATAACATCCTGGCCGGCTTCATCGAACAAGTAGCAGTGTCCATGGCCTAGACTCTGCCTTTCCTGTTTGAATTCTTCAGGGTAAGAGGTGACTGAACTGGAAATCCAGAGGGAGAATAGGGGGGCCCCAATATGTTGCTGCAGTCAAAATTTCCAAGTCCACCCTGCTGCCTTCATTTGGGATGAGTCCTTGCTGTGGAAAGAGATGCCAGCATCACTGCCAACACCAGGAACTTACACCATTTTCCTCCACACCATGCTCTTCATCCTTCGGGCTCTATTAAATGTACACTAATTTGAAAAAGATCTTCCGAATCTTTCCAGCTTTCCAGCAGCAGTAATGATATTCTTTCCAGGCTGTATCTTGCTCCCTTTCTAATTCATTTCCCAAGAAGCTGTGATAGAAGCTGTCTAAGATAGACAAAATCTTGTCTTGGAAACCAGAACCCTCATGCCAACCCCTCCTGTGTGATAGAAACACGTGCTTTTATGCCTCAAATAAAATTATTGTTCCACTTGGGAAAAAAATACAGGGGTGGAAAAAAGTAGATTAATAATAGTAATAAATAACAACAATAAATAACTAATAATACAAGAATAAACTGTTTCACAGACTCACAACTGTAAACCTACTTTTTGCCCACCCTGTCTATATTTAAATCTCTCTGGTCTCTACTTACATGATCCAGTGTTTCTGAGAAAACATCTGTTTAGGTACCTACATGGTCTTGTTTCATCCTCACAATCCAAGAAGATAGATATTATTCTCCCTTTTAGAAGTGGAAACTGAGGCTCAGAGAGGGGGTGACTCTACCTAGGTCGGACAGCTCATAGGAAGCTGAGCTGGGATTCAAACCCAGGACATCTGACTCCAAACACCAAGATACCAGTCCAGAAGAAAAACAGGAAAGAAACTGAAATGAGTGGTGGAGTAGTGGGAAGTGGAAAGGGAGCAGTGAAGCCCTCGACTCAGGTAGCTATGGGGCAAAGGATTAAGGTAGTGGGAGGAGAGGCTCCGGTAAAGTACTTGAGAGGTTTAACTTAGTTCCTGGAAGCAGCTTCGTCTTCCTTCCATGTGCTGGAATGTGTGGCTCTTCCTGAGGCGCGTCCCCTGACGTCACAGCTGGACCCTGTCCATCCTGTCTCCTCCCACGGAGGGAAGGCTCTCCCTACCCACTCTCCTGAAATGGAAAACACAGGTAGCCTGGAGCTGAGGCATTGGGGCAGGCTGGATAGCTGGTGCTGGTATCTGACATTATGCTTAGAGCTTGGAATTTTGCTGGTATCTGACGTCATCCTCAGAGCTTGGAATTTGTTTCTGGGAAACCCCCAAGGACCAGCAGGACCGCCTAGTGCAGTTTCCTTTTCCATGGAGGATTCCAACTCTTGAATTCTCACCATTCCTAGCCCCAGAAATGGGCACCATCCAGTGTTTTTATTAAGGTGCAACAAGGAAACCAAGCGCTGGGGAAAACCACAATAACCTTTGGCCAGCCTCTTGGGTCTGTTTTAAGAATGTGACCACAGGCAGCTGGAGAATAAGAATGAGCTCTGGGTTCAGACCACAAAGCCGAGCTAGGACTACACTGACGTGTCATGTGACCTTAGGCAAATCCCATGCTGGTTCTTAGTACCCCAAACTCGAAAACGAAAGAGGGGCATTGGACTCAACTTGCAAATGCAGTCCATGGCCCTATTGCATCTGAATCACCCGAGGAGTCTATCATGTAGTCAGATTCTCAGGCCTTGTTGCAAACCAAAGTCTGAATCTCCAAAAGCAGAGTGCAGAAATCTGTATATTTAAAGAGCTCGCCAAGTGATTCAGAGGTACAGCTATACTTGGTAATTACAGAACAAGATGATCTGTAATTGACTTCAAACCAACTGTCCTAACAGAAAATTGCTCTGTGACCTTGCCATGTACGTGCCTCTCTTTGGACCTCAGGGTTTTTTTTCCCATCTGTAATATGAGGGGGTTGGACTAGAATAGCTGATCTCCAAGGTCCCTTCTCTCGTGGCCAAGTTTGTGATTCCAAACTTATGAATGAAATTTTAAACTTCACGTCAGAGGCAGAATGCCAAACAGCCACAAGCTGGGACAAACTGTCCCCCGGGAGTGCCTCTGCTCACTTGGTGACGTCACTTACATCACTCCCACTTGGGCCCCCACTATGGTCAAGTAAGGACAACTGCTGCTGGGGTCACTTTCCAGATCCACCTCCACAAATCCCTTGGGGAATGTCCTCAAACAGGTCTAAGGGCTTTGGAGCCCTGCTTGTATTCGAATCCTGGCTTTACTACTGTCTTGCTGGGTGACCTTGGGGGAGTGACTTCATCTTTCTGAGTCTCAGTTGCCTCTTCTATAAAACGAGGATCAGAATATTCCCGTGTCATGGGCTGTCCTGAGGGTCAAATGTGTGCTTACCTCACTGCCTGGCACATAGTCAGCATTATGTAAATGTTAACAATATTAATTATTGTTATTTTTCTTCTGTTGGAATGCGGGAGTGGCAATACCTGATCTCTCAGATTTATGGCAAGGATCTAGGGAGATATCAGAGTGAGCCCAGTGCCTGGCACATAGTAGGGTACATAGTAGTACCGTCTTCCTAATCCCACCCCACCCCAAGTTTCTCCAACTCCCTACCTTTCTCCTTTCTTCCTCGCCTAGGCTGCCTTACAGCCCTGCTCACATGATCCCTTTCAAGGAATGTTTGGTGAAAACACGTCAGGGGAGACACGTGTCTCAGGGACAGCTTATACAACTGTGCTTACGCTTTTTGGAAACTCCATGTGGGAGGCCAGCATTTGGCTGCTTGTCCTCTGCATCAGTGACCATCCTGGGCTCTGGCCAGCAAGTTCGTCTCTGAAACGAGAAACTGGAGAGAGAGGAGAGAGAGCTCATCACCTGCCTGTTTTCTCCTCCAGATGGAGAATCCTCTGTTACTCAGACATTTGTAAGGGCTGGGTATGGCTCCATGTTTGGGAAGGAGCATTTGCTGAGCACCTACTGTGTGCCAAACACTTCAATTAGCTCATCTAATCCTCATATAATTTCTAAAACAAACCTGTGAATTGTGGATACAATGTTCCCACTTAACAGATGAGGAAACTGAGGCTCAGAGAAGGAAGTGACTTGCTCAGTTCACAGCTAGGTGTCATTGGTCTTAACCCTAACTAGAATTTATTCCTTGGTCTGAACTTGAATGATTTCAGGGCTTTTTTTTTTTTTTTTTTTTTTTTATCCTCACCCGAGGACATTTCTCCATATTGTGTTCAGATAGAGTGGGAGGGAGAGAGAGGAAGAGAGAGAGAGAAAAACATCGATGTGAAAGGGACACATCGAGTGGCTGCCTCCCGCACGACCCAACCAGGGGCCCTAGTTGGGCCGGCGGGGACAAACTGCAACCGAGGTATGCGCCCTTAGCGGGAACCGAACCAGGGCCTCTCTGGACCACAGGCCGATGCTCTAACTGCTGAGCCAAACCGGCCAGGGCTCAGGGTTTTATTTTGAGAAGAAAAACTGTTTTTCTCACCTTCTTTTCATTATCATTCATTCGGTCAGTCATTCATTTGATAAATATTCATTGGCATTTGTTATGATAAATATTCATTGAGCATCATTCATTCAGTCAGTCATTTGATAAATATTCATTGCGCATTTACCAGGAACTGGTTTGGGTGGTACAGATATACACAAATAAAGTGAAGAAAGAGAAAAACTGTGACTTAGTAGAGTTTATGTTATCATGGAGGAGACAGACAATAAACAAGTCAACCAAATTACAAAATTTAACATCAAGTAGTGAGAACTGCAATGAAGGAAAATGGGGGAAGGGAAGACAGAGAACAGGATGGTGAGAGGAATTAGTTCAGAAATGGCAGTCAGGCAAGACTTCCCAGAAGAGGTGGCATTTTAAACAGAGATCTGATTGAAGTGAAGGATGGAGCCAACTGAATACCTGGGAAGAACATTCCAGATAGAGGGAACAAGTGCAAAGCCCTGAGGCAGGAATGAGATCACATATTGGAGGGAGAGCAAGGAGGTGAGTGTCACAGGGGCTGAGTGAACAGCGGAGGAGTGGAGGCTCCAGCCATCAACCTTGCCCATGAATTTCCAGCTTACAGTTCATTATCACCTTACAACACCCCTGGGAGGTGAGAGGGGGGAGTCGGGTAGGAGTAGGTGGGAGGGATGGAAAGGGGGGCAGTTTCATTCACTCGCCCAACACATATTTTTTAACATGTTTTTATTGATTTGAGAGAGAGAGAGGGAGAGACAGAGAGAGAGACAGAGAGACAGAGACAGAGACAGAGAGAGAGAAACATCGATCAGTTGCCTCCAGCACACACCCTGACTGGGGATCAAACCTGAAACCTGGGCATATGCCTTGACCTGGAATCAAACCAGTGACCTTTCGGTGCACAGGATGATTCTTTGTTTGTTTGTTTTTTATCTTCACCCGAGGACATTTTTTGCATTTATCTTCAGATAGAGCGGGAGAGAAAGAGAGGGGAAGAGAGAAACATCGATGTGAGAGAGACACATCCACCTGTTGCCACCCACACAACCCCGACTGGGGCCAGGGACAAACTGCAACCAAGGTACATGCCCTTAGTGGGAACTGAACCCAGGACTCTCTGGTCCGCAGGCCGGCACTCTAACCGCTGAGCCAAACTGGCCAGGGCTGCACGGGATGGTTCTTAATCAACTGAGCCACACCAGCCAGGGCCCAACAAATATTTTTTGAGTGCTTACTAGGTAGCAGGCACTATGCTAGTCTCTGGGTATAGAAAACAGACACAGCCCCTCCCCACAGGCAGCTTCTGATCTAGCAGAGGAGATACACAAGAAAACAAGAAAGCAAATAATTGTATAAATATAAAAGGCAGTGAGAGTTATGAAGGAAGTGATGTAAAAGAACGTGGGTAGGACCACAATTTGGCCTCAGGGGAAGGTCTCTCTGAGGAAGTAGCCTGCTGGTAGTAAGCCTGAAAGATGACTGAAGTTAGCCAGGGCAAGGATGTGCCAGGCGAAGGGGACAGAGCATTTGTAACGGCCCTTGGGTCATCACACGAGAATCCTCATTTATAGGAGGAGAAAACAGAGAGCCGAGATGTGAATTGCGCGTGTCGTAAATCAAACGGCCAGCCAGGCTTCAACGGGCTACCCTGTTACCTTTCTGTTGCACCAACAGCATTTGCTGTCTACGAAGAGCACATTCTGAGTTCTGTGGCACCTGGAAAATAGTTGCACTATCTCCACCTTGACCAGATGTTGGACGGAGGCTGGGGAAAGGGACCTCAAGGGAACAGGACAAGTTGGGAGGAAAGGGAAGGCTCAATGAATGATTGGTAAAGTGAGATGATGGGCTGAGGTTCAAAGTGTCCTGCTCTGTGCACTGCACTCTAGCTCTAGATGCGGTGGCATGTGAGTCACATAGTCCTATGCTACCACTTAAAAGTGCTCAGATGAACGACGGTCTCCATCAAGGACTCAGAGGCAATAGAGAGTTTGTGGAAAGAGCCCAAGGCTAGAAACCAAGGGATCTGGGTTTAGATGAAGCTTTGTAACCCAGACAACTCACTTCACCCTCTGAGCTTTAGTTTCCTCAACTATCCACTGGTTGTAATAACACCGGCCCTGGCTACCCTCTGGCACTGTCTGGGTGTGCAAATGCAATAATAACCTAGATGAAACCTCTTTGAAGAACTCTGTAGAACTCTGCCTATGGTTGGAATTGTTATTATCTATGTCTTTCTCTAGCTGTCAGAGTAGGATGCAGGGGAAGCAAAAGCTTAGTATGCACGTGGTTTTCAGGAACAAATCTCTCAACCTCTTTTCCAGTATTTTCCTCTCTGTTCCTTTGGGGATAGGACACCTCAAAAATGGGGAGAACAGGAATCAGACCCATAGACTCAGTGGGACATGGTGAAACAGAATCAAAGAAACTGGATTTGAATCTTGTATTAGTCAGCTGTTGCTGCATAACAAACAACCCCCAAATTTCAGTGGCAAATAGCAAGAGCATGTATTTCTCAGTCATGGGTTTGCAGGTCAGCTTTGTTACAAGCTTTGTTGTCATTTCTCGTCTCTGAGCCTGTTTTATCATCTGTAAAAGAGAAATCCTATCGACTTAACAGGGTCAGAGGAAAGAGGATGTTCATCACCCCTGTTTAACTAAACATACCCTCTGCTCAGTGTATGTTAGAAGCTAGATGATAGTCACCCTCTAGGCCAACTAGTAATCCCAGAACTGGTCTGACCTGAAATCTCTCACTCTAGGAGACAATGAAGGCCAATCAGACTGGCTATCTCTCAAATTCAGCCTAGAAGAGAGAGCCAGCCAGTAAGTCAGTCAGAGAGTGAGAGGTACATATCCAGGAAAAAGAGACACTCTCAAATAAAGCCCACGCAGACTTCAAAAGCTGGAGAGAAGTCTGCCAGCCCCTGGAATCATCTTAGTTCTTGATGTCTTTTCTGTTTTAGTCTTTAACCCTCCTATATCCTTCTAAAGACCCCAACCCCTTTATTCTTGAGTTCTGAGTGAGACATGGTTCCTGACAATTTCAAGAGCTGCTCTAACACAGAGAAGATATACATGAAGGTGCCAGCCCACTGGTGGCCATTGTTCACTAATCAGGAAACTGCTTAAGAGCAAGGATAATGTCTCATTCACCAGGATTTTTCAGAAGGCCTCTTACATAGAAGATGGTCATTAAAAGTTTATTGGATAAATGACCAAATGAATGCATTTCTATGCTTGGCTCTAAGGACAGCCGTCCATGTGTCATTCATCCAGTTACCTACACAGCAAACACTTACTTGAGCAAGGCACCTGGGATCCATCTGTGAACAAGACAATGTCTCTGCTTTCATGAAGCTAAATCTGGTGGCGAAACAGATGATACATAAGTAAAAGAATAAATTACACGTTGTCAAGTAAGGAAAGCTTTATGACAAAAAATAAAGAAAAGCAAGGAAAGGGATTGGAGGAGGTGAGGGTTATTTTTAGAATTCTTGGGAATACCTCTGGTGGATGCTGACTCACTGTGTGGGCCTTGGTTTGCCTATCTTACAACGGGTTTGCCTGTCTCTTAGGTTGAAAGGTCTGCCCAAGGGGAGGGACAGATACAGTACTAGAGGTCTCAGGGGAAAGAGAGATGAGAGCTAGACAGAGAGGTGAGGAATTTAAGAAGGCTTCCACGAAGAGGAGGCATTTGAACTGGGCCGTTAGGGACAGGATTGTTGTAGTTCTTGACCTTGGTGTCTCCAGATGCTCCAGCTGTGCACCTAGCCTCAGTTAAACTCGGGCCTTGGAGGCCTAGAAAGAGGGGGAGGGGCGGCTTCACCCTTGTAGGCTGGGTCTCACCTCCTTTTTTGAGATGGGTGCCTCTTGACTCCCTGAATCACTTCTCTGCTTGAAAGAAGCTACGGGAGAACTTCTCCCAGACTCACTCCATCTCAGGGGTAGAAAATAAGAAAAGGGGTGGGGGAACCAAAATGGGGGGCATGTACTATGGACCTGGCCTTCACCTTATTCCATCTTCCTAATTACCCCCAAGAAGTAGGTCTTTTACCGCCATTTTACTGAGGAGCAAAGTGGCTTTCAAACTTTCTTCTAACTGGCAAGTGCTGGAACCAGGATTTTTTTTCTCCTCTATGTTTTTTTTTTTGTTTTTGTTCTTCTTCTTTGTCACCTCCTCCTCCTCCTTCTTCTCCTTCTTGTTTGTTTGTTTAAGTAGGTGATGATGGAACCAGGATTTTAATCAAGAAAGAAGTTCTTACCCTAAAACCTCTGTGGGTTTTGTTTGTTTGGTTGGTTGGCTTTTTATTTTCTTGTTGTTGTTTAAAAATTTTTTTTTCTTTATTGATTTTAGAGAGAGAGGAAAGGAGAGGAAGAGAGAGATGGAAACATCGATGAGAGAGAACATCGATTAGCTGCCTCCTGCATGCCCCCCACTGGGGATTGGGCCCACAACCTGGGCATGTGCCTTGACCGGGAATCAAACCGGCGACCTCTTGGTGCATGGGTCGATGCTCAACCACTGAGCCACACTAGCCAGGCTCTTGTTGTTGTTGTTTTTAACTTCAGTCTCAGGCTGGGAATTGGGGACTTCAATTTAGTTCTACAAAACTTTGACTACTGCATTTTGTTTTCTGAGAGCCAAAGAAGAACCCATCATAACTTTTTAAAGGGCCCCAGGGTGCGGTCAAATTGTTTTGAAATCTTTGGAGGTCATGACTTCATTGTGCATCTACAGAGAGAATGTGAAGGTTCTTGTCCAGAAAAATTTACATAGAGACATACCCTACAAAAGTAGTGACCATCCATGTACCCTTTGCCCCCAATCCAAGGAGCACAGGCTAAAACCCCACAGATCCACAAATAGCTGTGTTTAAACATACTACACACTTTCAAAGAGATTCTTAGACCTTGGAGAAAGGGAAGTTAATTTCTTAATTTCAGGGGGTTGGCATAGTTTTATAGAAGAGCTTCCTCTAACTGTCTCAACTAGTAGTCCTCGATTGCTTTTGCTAGTGTACTCTCTAAATGATTATTGAAAAACTATGTACTTCCTGGCACACTTTTTAGTTGACTGTTAACCTTTTTCATCAAAAGTTTATGTAGTGTCCAGCTGGTGTGTCTCAGTGGTTGAGCATCGACCCATGCACCAAGAGGTCGCCGGTTTGATTCCCGGTTAGGGCACGTGCCCAGGTTGTGCGCTCGATCCCCAGTGTGGGGCATGCAGGAGGCGGCCAATTGATGTTCTCTCTCATTGATGTTTCTATCTCTCTCTCCTCTCCCTTCCTCTCTAAAATCAATAAAGAAAAAATATTTTTTTAAAAGTTTATGTAGTTACCAAGGTTGTAATTTCGGACACATTGTGAAGTCATACACTCAAACAGTTCCATAACTCTTTTAAATGTATCCAGTTAATTAAATACCCTAGCAATTTGATACAACCATCCATTTAAAAAATACATGAACGGAGTTAGAGCAGCGGCGGCTTTTGGAGCGGGCACGAACTTGATGGCTTCTACAGGCCAAGCCTTGGATACAGAGAGCGTCTGTGGATTCTTCAGTGACAGCACAGCCCCCACCAAAAAGCCGGGCCGCTGCCTCCAAGCTTAGAAAGTCAGGCGCCCCAGGAACTTGAGCTGGTGGTTGGAACAGTCATGAGTGCTGCGGCTCCAGCCCTGAAATCCTGGCAGGTGTTAATTCAGGCCTTACTGGGAGCTGCCACTGACTTGGATCTTCCAGAAGATAAGGAGAGCAAAAAATTTCAGAAATGTCTCCAGGAAGACAGGACTCTTGCTCATGTTGCCCATGACCTTATTCAGGAACTCTCCTCGTGCTAGTAATAATGACGGATCCACGGGTTTCCAGGACTGTTTATGTGCAGTATTCAGTGATGTGGAGTCGAAGATGGAAGACTCTGGAAAGCAGCTACTTCTGCCAGTTCTCCACCTGATGGAAAATGGAGCCCTGGTATTGCGTACAAATGTTGACCATCTCCTGGAACTGTATGCAGCTGGCCAGGGAAAACGCCTGGAATCCCTTGACCTTACTGATGGTCCTAGAGTGGGCTCAAGAGAAGCAGAAGCTGAGCGTGTCTACTCCATGGGGTCTACCCCAACCCCAGTGTCACTGTCCTTCATGCAGCTGGGTGTCAGCGTGTGCTCAGGAACACTGAAGTTACGAGAGATCCAGAAAGTCTGTGAAGACAAGTCATTTCTTTCCCTGGGTGTGGCCGGACTGCGGATGACATCACTTTCCAAGCCCTTTTTCCAGAGGCTGTCAAGCATAAACCTGACATAACACATGTCATGCTGATTTGGATAGGAGATAGAGATGAGTTCAGGAAGCTTCGAGTAGACCTGGGGGACAAAGGGATTTATGTTGTCCCTTATGGAAATGAATATGCTGATTGATCTTCTAGAATATTTCAAGCGACTGGCCTGTGAGATGTCGGGGAGGGGTGGCTCAGCAGGGATGGTGAAACAGGTCAGCTAAATGGCTCGTCTGGGCACCCAGTGAAGTGAGACCGCAGTACATGGGAGGGCTACAGAAGTCACCACCATTAGACCAAGCTGTCAGGCGCTATCGTGGACTGTGTTTAACAGTAAACTTACAAGAACCTAACACAGCTCCTAGGAAGAACCAAAACCCAGAAGTTGAAGGCTGGGGCTACGTCTAGTGTTGGAGGGCATTCCAACTTAATCCTTCGTGCGGGCCGGTTCTTGGTCTTTTTTTGTTTTGTTTTTTTCCAGTTCTTGGTCTTATGCGGTCTTTTATTCCAGTTCAAGAATACCCAAGTGACAACAGGACCCAGGTGCACCCCACCCCACCCCTAGGCTGGACACACTGTTTGTGTCCATGAAGCAGATCAATGTGGCATCTCCTGAAGGGCTGCTGCTCTGCAGAAAGGACTTGGGAGGTAGATGCCATGCTCACCACGGACCTTGCCGCAGTTGTGTGCTCTAGACTTCATGTTGCACTTAAGCTTAATGGCTTTTTTATTTTTTATTTATTTATTTATTTTTTCCTTTATTGATTTGAGAGAGAGTGGAAAGGAGAGGGAGAGAGAGAAACATGGATGGGAGAGAACATTGATTGGCCGCCTCCTGCAGGCCCGCCACTGGGGATTTGGCCCACAACCTGGGCATGTGCCCTGACCAGGAATTGAACTGGCGACCTCTTGGTGCATGGGTTGATGCTCAACCACTGAGCCACACCAGCCAGGCAGCTTAATGCTGCTTAATGGCTTTTTCAAAAACAAGGCTGGAGCCCAGCTGGTGTGGTTCAGTGGCTGAGCATCAACCTACGCACCAAGAGGTTGCTGGTTCAATTCTCAATCAGGGCACATGCCCAGGTTGTGGGCTCGGTCCGCAGTAGGGGATGTTCAGGAGGCAGCTGATTGATGTTGATGCTTCTCTCTCTCATCAATGTTCCTATCTCTCTCTCCCTCTCCCTTCCTCTTTCTCTCTAAAAAAAAAAAAAATCAATAAAAAACATTAAAAAAAAAAAAAACGGGACTCAAAGCTCTAGTTTTCTAGATCTCTTACAGTGTACAGTATTTTACTTACCTGAGCTGTATTAAAAGCTTGTTCATTAAAAAAAAAAAAATACATGAATAGGCTCTTCTCTAACAGTCAGAAATTTCACATCATTCCTTTTTCTACTTGAATTCAAATTTCCACTCCATGTTCCACTGCAAAATTTTACCATATGTATTTTTTGTGCCTACATGGATTATTGATAACTCTATCATATTGCTCTGCCTAAAAATATATATGACTATTGGATCATTATTTTACTTTCTATGACCATAAGACGGGGTATTAAATTTTTCTATCATTACAATTAACATCAAAACAATGTAAATATGTTACAATTTTTTAATGTCCTACCAGAATTTTTAATACCTTTGTCGAGATACAGCTGACATAAAATATTTAAATATTTAAAGTGTACAATTTGACATATGTATACACTCATGAAACCAGTCCCCAAACTCTGATAAATAATTATTAAACAGAAAAAGTAAAATTGGGTAAATTTTCCTTCCCATTAGTTCACATGTCCCTGGGTGAATATTGCTTGTGCTAGAATGAGATCATTTTAGCAATAATTGTATTCCTAATTTTTACAGCTGTTGAGCAGTGGTATGCTGAAACCAGCTTGTCCTTGTTCAAGTTTGGGACATGTTGTGGGTGGTAGTTAAACATAACCATCACTAAAAATTAAATTATATAAACTTACAATTAAATAAACTAAGAAACAAAGGAAATAAGTACTCAAAACTCATCACTGCCTAATTATTTGCCTACATTTTACTGTTATCTATACTCTTGATATTATTTGCACCTATTATATCTGTGTGGTAGAAATACTGCTCATTCAGTGACATCAAATTGGTAGCTTGAAATCAGCCACGGTGGGAGTATTTACACCACAGAAATTAGCAAATGGTACAAATTACCACTTCTTGACCCCAAAACCACCCCATACACCACCTATTGTTAAATATTTACCAGCATACCACTGGCTATAAGTGCTGAGAAATCCTCATCACTTAAAGAAGCTGGTGGGAATGAAAGGTGTTTTGTTATAGCAATGTGATGACAGAAAACTAAAATCACATAGTGATCTGTCATCAAAAATTATTTTTAATGATCTATCTACTGACAACTAGATTAGGCCCTCCTTCAATTCTGTAGACAGCAAAGATTGCAAAACCCATCTGACTTGCAAAAGGATTTCTTATTCTGACATGAAATTCATTCATCTTCTCAGTTTATTTCCAAATCCTAAGGAGCGGTGTTGAGAGTAGCTGAAAAAAAAATTTTTGCTTAGCTTTAAACCCGTGGGCGGGGGCGGATCTGAGCAGCATTTTAAACTTACTTTAGTGTGTGTCAAGGCTGTCTGTCTCAAAAGATTTTCATCCTTTAATAATAATTAAGGGATGGGACAAAGAGGGGAAGTCACTCCCAACTCTTCACAAAGTGTATGAATTCAAAGTATATGAATCCAAGAGAGGCCAAAATATCCTGGTTCAGCCTTAGAAAGATATATATATTCTTATAAAGACATATTATATAATACATGTGTGTGTATATATCTTTATATCATATATCATATCTTCGTATCTTTATACCATATAAAATAAAGAAGAGACAAGGTTAGGTACCTTTGATACTTTGAGTATCATAGGATACTCCCTCTAATAATTCCAACAGTGCCTGTACTTGGAGCCCCAGAGGATTTACCATCCACCACATCCCCACGCCCCCACCCACCAAACACACATACACACACACACACACACACACACACACGAGCATACGCTGTTAGGAGGATGCAAGGATAAGGACGAGACAGACTTGTTTTTACAAAGGTGGAAGCAGATTGAGAATGGAGATAAATTTGTACACCAGTCCTCTGAGACATCAAAAGTTTTAGAAGTTCAAAATCTGGGAATACAAATCCCTTACAACAGAGGTCAGCCACCTTAAGACCAAGAAGTCTGCCCATGGCTTATTTTTGTTCAACTCACTGCTAAGAATGATTTTTACATTTTTAAATAATTGGGGGGGGGGGGGATCAAAAGGAGAATGCTATTTAGTGACACGTGAAATTTTTATAAAATTCACATTTCAGTTTCCATAACTAGTGTTTATTAGAACACAGCCACACTCATTCTTTTAGGTATTTATTGGCTCTCTCTGAGCTACAACTCTAGAGTTTAATAGTGACAAGAGGCCATATGGCCGGCAAAGACTAAAATACTTAGTCCTTCACAGAAAAAGTTTGTTGACCCCTTAAAACTATCGATGTTCATGTCCCATTTGGAAAGTCTTCCGCCTGGTTTTGAAGAGCGCTGGTCTAAACTGACAACTCAGGACAAGTCCTTCCTGTCCGTGGGCCTCAGTTTCCCCCACTGTAAAATGGAGTTAGACGCAGTGTCCTTTGGGGGCCTGCCTAACAGGGGATCAAATGAATAAAGGGGGTTGGGGCTCCAAGAGAACGATGACTCGGGGTAGATGGGGACCCGGCTGACGCGCACAGGGCGGGTCTCTTGGGGTTTCCATCTCCCCGGGCGGGCGCAGCGCCCCAGAGGCCCAGCTTTCTCGGGGAATTCCTGGGGGAGGAGGGCAGGGGTGCGGGCTCGGGGGCGGGGCGGGGCGGGGCCGGCCACCGCCTATAAGGAGAGCCGGCTGCGGACCGCGGCCACTGCCTGCGCGCCCTTTCCGGACGGCGATACCATGGCCCCCGTCCGCCTGCTCGCACTGCTGCTGCTCCTCGTGGGCGCCCCCGCCGCCGCCGCAGAGTCGGTAGGTGCTTGGGGATCCCCGGGGGGGCGGACCAGTCCTCCTTTGTTCCTGGCAGCCTGGGATAGAGGGTGATCGGGGGCTGCGCCATCCCCAGGGAGATGCCGAGGCCGGGGGAACTTTGTTGGAAACTTGGCTCCGAGGTCACAGGGAGGCCCCGGGGTGTGGGGGTGTGGTGTGGCTCCTCCGCTCTCCGTGCGCCCCCAGCCTGTTGCTCTTCCCGCCTCCCCTTGGCCTCCGCCCCGCCGCGGGCTCCAGGCTCGGACGTGACTAAGCCGGTGTCACCTTCCCCCCCTCATCCCCCGCACCTTCCCTGGTGATACAGGGACAGGCTCAGAGCCCCGAACCCTCCTCCTCGCCCCCTCGGTGCCGGGAGCGGGCAGCTCCAGAATCCGAGATGCCTGGGGATGAGGGGGACTGCGAGTACTCGGGAGCGGGAGGAGTTGAGGGTGCTGCGGGGCCTTGTTTCACACACCCGGGAGTGGAGAACTGAGCCCTGACCTCACTTCTGGCCGCAGCGTTGCCACTGGCTTCTGACTTGGGGCAAGGCCCTGCCCCTGCCGAGTCTCAGTTTCCCCATCTGCAACAAGGGTACGGGGCAGTGGGACAGGAGGTGACCAGTGCTTCTTTAGGGTCTGCCTTTACAAAGTGGAGACTCTGATCTTTCAAGGGCAGGCCGTGGGGGTGGCCGGGGCTCAGCACCTCACTGCCCACACCCCCTGGACTTCATGCAAGAAGAGTGTTTGTTTTTGCTCAATGCAGACTGGAAAATCAAAGCACCCACTTTGAGTGAGAGTGAGGTGAAGGGCGCTGGGGAGAGGCCTCCGTGAGCTGGGAGAAGCCTTTCCTTCTGGCTGCTCACTGGTCCCTGGACCACCTGAAGCTCCATTCATCCCAGCAGCCAGCTGGGGAGAAGGGAGGCAATCTCCTCTGGGAAGCTGGGGGCACAGAAATTGCTGGGAGAGCCTGGGCTTTGTGCCCCTTTCGTGTCCTTAGGCCCAGCTTTGGGGGGGGGAGGGTGGCGGGTAAGTCCCAGTTGTCAGTTCCTGTATGGGGTTCCTACTTTTCTGGGCTTCCTTAGCGGGAAGTCGTTTCTGCTTGGCAGGCTTCAGTTGAATGAATAAGACCCTGAGCAATAACCCTCCAGCGCAATTTAGTGCTTATGGTGTGCCTGGCCGTGTTCTAATAGCTTTCTAATGGCTGTTCTACTAGCTCTAGCAACTCGCCTAATTCTGACAACAGCCCTGTTTGCTGTTCATAAACTGGTCCTGAGGCTAGAAAGGCTAACTCACTTGCCAGAGGTCACATAGCTTATTAGGGGCTGAGCAGATTCTCCCTGCTCTCATCTTAACTTGTAGTCTGCTGCTTCTCTGAGTGGCTGCTGCTGTGTCCCATCCTCAGATATCAAAACTAATTTAGAATCTGAAGATTTGGAGCCAGCCTCAAGGAATTCTGAGGTAGAAGGTGATGACTTGCCAAACTAAGGGCAACCTTGCTAAAAAGTTAGTGGCTGAGCCAGGACTCGAACCCAAGCCTGCTGCTCCCTGGTGCAGTGGTCCTTACTAGGCCCTGAAGGATGTGTGGGAGCCCAGCAGGCAGGGAGGCATCCAAAGCATGCCATGTTGGGTTCTGCTGGTCTGAGCAATGGGAGAGGGTAGACCCCAGAGGTTGTGAGATCAATGCGTGGGCAATCACATGCCAGTCTAGGCTCAGGGACTGCTGAGCCTGCAAGTCCTTGAGTGAGGAGCAGACAGCTGTGTCCCCGAAGGATGTGGTTTGGGGGAGGGCTGTCAGTCCTGCGGGTGGTGATCCATCAGCTGGGGGAGAAGTCAGCCCCTAGCAGCTGCTTCCTGAGAGAGGTGTTCTTCTGTTTCATTCTGACCTTAGTGTCCCCCTTCCTGGCGAATGTCACAGGCCTTCCGCCTCTAATTGGGTCAGAGGGCTTCCCCTTTGGGCCCTGCCATCCCCTTTCCTCCCATGGTTGTGGCCCGAAAAATCAGACATCATCGCAGTTGGATTAGACCATAGAGATGATCCAGTCGGCCCTTTTTTTGCAGAAAATGAGGCCCAGGGAGAAGAGTTTTGCTAATAACAGATATGATTTATTGGGTGCTTTCCCCATGCCAGGTTGGGTATATGGAAAACACTCCACAAAAAGCCTGTGGGGATTGTACTATGCCCACTTTACAGATGAGGGAACTGAGAGCAGTAACATGGGTACCACTTTGGGGCAGCAGAGAGCATCTAGGCCATCAAAATCTGTCCAGTAGCCCCCTCCAATAGTGCTATTGGGGCCCCTCCCCCAAATTTAGGTTTAAGCCAAAGGCCTGCCCTCCCCTTGGGTGGTGCCCCCTTTCCCCTAGGTGCCACAAGTTTTGGGAAGGGAGCCGGGGCTGAGCACCCAGCCTCTTCTCCCTTTGGCTGGGGCTTGCCATCCTAAACCAGTTCTTCCTGTCCAGCTGGGAGCATTCCCCTGAACCGCCTTCCTGCCACTCCTTCCCTGACCAATTAAAGGCAGCCTTGTTTTGGGAGTCTGACCCCCACCTCCCAGGTGGTGCTGTCCAGGAGCACAACCCACCTATGTGGCACCAACCCAATTGGTTCTGGGAAATTGCCCCCCACCCACCGGTGTACTTTAGCGTAGAAATGTTTCTGGTCTCCTTGAGAATTCTCTCCTTGACTGCACAGAAGTAGGGTTGGGGAGGAAGCCCAGGGGTCTAGGACCCTTGAGGAACCAGTGAGAGCTCTTTGGAATCCTTAGAAGCCCTGAGAGCTACCGAGCGCCCAGGAGAATATTTGGGCCACGGTTGGGGAGGGGAGAGTTCCAGGAGGTTGGGTCCCTTTCCCTCTCTGGGTTGACATCTCCCGTCTGTAAAATGGGATATGAACTAATGGCCTCCAGAGCCCTTTCCAACTCGGGTATTTTATTCATGAGTAAGTACCTACACTTTGAAAAGGGCTTTGGAAACCATAAAGACATCTAAGGCTTTCCCTCCCTCGAAGAAAGTTATGTTTGGTGAGGGAATGGTATACTCCACCAAACTCCGAGTTGCCCCCCGCCCCCCACACACACCCAAGGCTCTATTTTTAGTAAAACATGTCTTGTAGTTAGTAGTTAGGAAATGTTGGTATGAATGAAGAAGTAATATCCAGGTGTGTAAGTTCATTCTAAAAGGTGCACTGGGGTCATTTATGATGCGAATGCCTCTTGGTGTACTGCGAGGTAGGTATGATTATCTCCATTTTTGCCAGAAACTGATGCTCAGAGGAATGTAAGGGTTTGCCAAGGTCAGAACAAGGTCTGTCTGATAACACAGGTGTTTACTTTGATCGTTCCACAGAGAACATTCCAGATCAGGAAACTGCTGGGTTGAAGGTAGATACCTTAGGTCCTACTTCTGAATTGATGACCTTGAGCAACACGCCCTATCTCTGGATCTCAGTGTCCCTAACTCTAAAATGAGGAGATTGGACCAGAGCCCTTCGGGGTCCTTCCTGTCCTGAGAGCCTACTGCTAGGGGGAGGAGAGTTTTCTTGGCCTTCTTGGTAAAGAGCCTGAACAAGAGGAGAAGTTGGGGGTGGGGAGGGACATTCAGCTCCTGCCATCCCCAGCTCCTGGAAACAGAGGGCTTTTCCAAGGACTCGGAGTGCTGAGCGGCCTGAATGAGGGGCTGGGAGAGCCAGGCTGGGCTACAAGCCCCAGCTCCCTCCTGGGCGGAATTGACTCCTAGCTGTCCTCAGCCTCCTGGACCTCTGGGTGTGACTTCCAAATGACGTTTAGAATTAGGGAAAGGGGCTGGACAGGGCTCTGAGTCACTGGAGGAGAGCAGTAGCTGGCCTGCCTGAGTCACCCATTCCTTTCTACCTCTTGGCTATAGGATGGCTCTGTGGTGGGGTTGTTGAGGTGGCTCCAGAGTTTTACCTATCCTTTGAGAGCCTATTCAAGGTCGTCAGCATCTGTGTCCAGGGCCTTGAGGGGACATCACAAGAAATGCTCTTACTTGGCCTAGTCCTTCACAGCGCCTTGCCCTGTGTGTGGACTTTGAAAGAATAGACGTCAGCCAGCCCTCAAAGTTGGTTATTTGGCCTCTGCTGAGCAGGTAGTACTTTTTTTCCCCTTAAAGCAAAATTAAGGCTGCAACTGGTCTGAGTTCACAGAGCAAAGCTGAGACAGCCCAAATTGGATTTGACCCCAGGAGTCTCTGGTTGTTTGGACACCCCCTTCCTTGCTTTCTGGGACTGGCTAGAGGGCATTGGAACATTGATTTGGAGTTAGGCAGACCTAACTGCAGAGGTGTGAAGTCCTACCTGGCTCAGGATGGGCCACTCAGCCTCTCTCTCAGCTTCTTGGTCTGTAAGATCTGGATCGTGGTGAGGTTTGTAGGAGATGACAAGACCGCAAATAAAGCTCCCAGTATCGTGCCTGTAGGGAAGAGGCGTTCTTAGTGACATGCCCTTCTTTGTCCAGGCCACTTGAATGCTATCTGGTACCTTTGAGAGACCCACCCCCTTGGCCCCTCCCCCATTTCCAACCCAGAGCTGCAAGGTAGGATGGGAGGAGTCCAGGGTGGGGCTGACAGAGCCCAAATCTGCTATTTGTTTGTCTTAGAAGTGGGCTGTTTGCTAATTATCAGATGGGTTTATATTTAATCAAGAACCAGTTCCTGGCAGCCCCACCCCTCCTGCCCTGATCTGTGGGAACCCCTTGCTGAGCCATTTGCAGCCTGGAGGGAGAGGGGGCTGGGGGTTTGCAAAGGGTTCGGACCCCCGGGACACTGCCCGGGACTCAGGGGTCCTCCCCAGTTGCAGGACCGGGTTAGAGGCGGAGTGAATGCAGAGCGGGCTCTGGGCTTTACGGGGAGGCCATGGTGGACAGAAAAGGCAGTGTTCTGAAAAGCCAGTTTCCCTACGTTTTCATTGCCTGGTGCCTAGAGAGGGAGGAGAAGAAGGCATTTGTCAACAGTTGGGGCCTGATTTAACCCTAGGAAAGAGTATACCAAACCTGACTTCTCAGGCTGGTTTGTTATTAACTCACTGGTGACCTTTGGGTGCTGTCCCACCTCTCCCAGGGGCCTCTGGCCCTGTCTGCTGGAGCTTGGGTGCCTGGAAAGTGGGTCTGTTTCACAGCCAGAAAAACCTGAGCCCCATCCCAGCTCTGCCTGTCACCCCTCAGTGACACACAGTGAGTTAATAAGTCACTTAGCCCAATGGGAGCCCCAGTGTCCTCTATAAAACACCTGTGTCGCTGGAAGGTCATAACCGGTGTTTGGCAAACTTGTGAAGTGCTGGCTTAAGCTTAGTTTATTATTATCGGCTAGACAAGGGTTCTTAACCCGGCCAGAGGTTGGCTTCAGGAAGGTAGTCTGTACCCATGTTGAAAATGTAAACCGATGATTACAGTTCTTGGGGTTCAAAACTTTTTATTTTTTTCAGAGAGCTCTAAGAGTCCCCAAACGATCACTCTGTGATCTGAACATTCTTTCTGGCTTTGGCTTCTGCAGTCGCCCTACCTCTGTGTCCCCTGTTACTCCTCGTTGATTGTCCCACCCTCCATCCAGGCCCTCCAACTCAGCCCCACCCCCTTACTCTGCATGTCCCCCTTCCCTGCCCTTCAGGCCCAGAGCTCAGCTGCCCCAGTTTTCTCTGGCACTGGAGAAGAGGCTGCTAGTCAGGTGACACCTGGGGTAATGGAAAGGGGAGGCAGGGAGAGGCTGGTATGTGTGGAAACAGTGACTTGATGGAGCCTGCTGGTCATGGCCAGGCCTGCAGGGACTGGCTGTACCACTCCAGCTTTGGGGCATGGAGCAGGGGTGACCAGTGACTGGGCGAGTCACCAGGAGTAGGTGCACTCCCTGCCCTGGGGAAGCTGGGCTGAGACGTCTTTGGGACAGACTGACTTGGTGGCTTCCCCGAGTGGTAGGGGAGGCTTCGACAGGGCAGGAAGCCAGCACCCAGAGCTGATCTAATCAATCCAGACAAGGCTATCGACTGCTCTTGAGAACAGGGAGGCTTGTTTATGTCCTGCCCGCCATCCAGCAGGGACCTCGGATCCAGGATCCGCTGCCTAGATTACAAACCCCTGCTTCAATGCACCTCTGTCTCCGAGGCCCTGCGGGAGCCAGCCCCTCCCGGCTGTCTCCACCGGTAATCGGAGCAGTGCCCAGCTTGGTTACCAGGCCTTCAAGACAGAGGGAGGCTTGTCTCTTGGAGAACCGTCTTTTACAGGTGGGGAAACCAAGGCCCAGAGAGGCAATCTCCCAAGATCGCCCAGGGAGTTAGTGACAGGGGTGTGACATCAGCTCCTGGCAGGGGGACATCCAGAGGCTCCAGAAGCTCCCACCCCCTGCCCCCATTCCTAGCTGGCACCCCAGGATCCTGGAGCCCTTGCTGTGGGAATGGGCTGCCCTGGGGGGGATGGTGAAAAGCTGGCTGCTGGCAGTGCCAGGCCTGGCTACTCTCCTGAGTGATTGTGTTCCGAGTAACCCGACCTCGGAGTGGGCAGAGCCAGCCGACATTCGAACCCCCACCTCACCCCCAGACCTGTCTTAACCCTTCAGGTACCAGAGCACTAGGTTGTGGGTTGGTGTGTGGTTGTTTTTGCCTTCTAGATATTTTTTTCATCTCCAAGGCAGGTCAGGAAATACTCTGGCATCGAATTTCAGGCGTTAGTCAACCTCGCCGTCTGATCCTTTTGGAAAAATACAACTGCTGGACAGGTGCTCCAAGTTGTGTGACCTTGGGCGGGTCGCTGCCTGTCTTGGGGTCTTTCTCCCTTACACACTCTGAAGGGGACGTGGTTGGCTGTGGAAAAGTCTCCGACCCAGTATAGGGCATGTCCCCTCACAGTTTGCAAAGCATCTCCAACCACCTCCTCTCTAGCAACGGAATTGCTTCAGCTTTTCCCAGGTCTCTCTGACCCTTTGACCACCAGCCCCATCATCCAGAAGGAAGACAGGTGGGGATTAATAATAGCTGTGATTCGCTGAGCACCTGCTGTGTACCAGGTCACGTGCCGGGTCCCTTGCACACACTCATGCCTTTCACTTAATCCTCATCATCCTGCCAGGTGCCACTAGCCCTGGTTACAGAAAGAGGAAACTGAGGGTTCGAGATGCAGAATGAGCCTCCAGACTCATAGAGTTTTGCCTTTGCAGGTAACCACTCTAGTGGAGCCTTCCTTTCTGCCAGGGCGGAGAGTCCTGGTTGTGGCCCCCAGGCTGTGCTCATTCTGGGGGCTATCTGACCCTTCAGAAGGGGGGTAGGGGAAATCAGCGACAGTACTGATGGTCCCCTCTGGAGATCTCCTGCCAGGATCATTCTGGTGGGTTTAGTCATGGAGCCCAGGGTGCTCACTAACCTTCCCGCTCCCAAAATATGGCATACCCGGTGCCCTCTGGTCTCACCTCCTGAAAAAAGGGTCAAGTGTGTCCCTGACCCTGACCCTGACCCTACCTCCCCTGGGGAAGAGTCAGGTAGGGGAAGGCTCTCCTCCCTCTTCACACCAGTTCATAGTTAACCAAGCCCTGACCCTGAACTTCTCCCCGGTGCCCCAGCCAAGTTTCTGTTCTTTTGTTTAAGCAATATCACTTTCCACTTTGTTTACTCCCTGGCCAGGGGGAGGGGTGCCCTGCAGCCCTGGCCTGGCAGTGTGTGCTGTGGGCTCTGGGGTTGAGGTGGAGGTGAAGCGTGGATGGCAGTGAAAAGTTTGGATGCGGCCAAGACATTGTCTTGAGAAAGAACTAGGACTGAATCTCAGCTCTGTGGCTTTCTAGCTCTGTGACTTCGGATGAATAACAACCGAACCTCAGTTTCCTGCGAAATGGGTGGAACACCCTCCCAGTTTGTGCCAACAAAATGAGCTCTTACAGAGAAGAACCCGGCTCGGCGCCTGGCGTGCTGTGGATACTTGTGCTAGCCACCCAGCCCCCGTGCTTGTCCTGGGTGACAAAAGCTATAGGACTTTGGGGTAGGGTTGGTGACCTTCTCCTAGCTTCATGCCTTTAGGGACTGGATGGGGATATATCTGGAGTGACAGCTACTGCCTGTGGACCTGCTGAGACCCTGAGGGGGCAGCCAAAACCCTCGAAGCGGGGAGGGAGGACAACTCCAGCCTGAGCGCCAGGAGACCTAGGTTCTAAGTCCAGCTCTGTCGCCAGCTGCTCGGGTGACCTTGGCAAAGCCCCTTGTCTTTTCATCTGTTTGCTGGGTTATAAAATGAGACACTTGGACTCTGTGGCCTCAGATACCTTCTGTTGGCAGGTGTTAGTCCCTTTAGAACAAAACAGCACCTACCCCTCTTCTTTCCATGGAGAGTATGGGAAGCTCCCAGCATCTCTAAACCTCTGGGCACCAACCCCAGGGGTGCACCAGCCACAAGGCCAGCAGGGTCCGTGAGACCCAGGCCCGTTGCCTCATTCCCCTGGCAATTTCTGTTGTGTGTCTGTGAGAAGGACTAAGATGCAGGGAGACCCAAGGGCCCAGAGAGGATGCCTGTGCGTGCACACACATGTGAATACACGTTCCCTGGGCAGGGATGGGGTGAGCTGAGGAGAACAGACCACATCCTTAGCCGGGAGCAGGGTGGGGTCCTTCTCTGGTCAGGGCTGGGCCTGGCTGCTGGGTGGCCTGGTTCTTCAAAGCCACCCCAGACTGAATGGGCCTTGCTGAAAAGAGGGTGGGAGAAGGGAGGGCTGTTGGCACCCCCACGCACACACATAAAGGGATGATTACCCACAAGTCCCTGCAGTGAGGTCCTGTCTTGCTGGCCTAGTCTTAAAGGGCTCCTGTCCACTTGGGAATTTCCCTGTTGTCAAGGGTCATGGACAGAGAAGGAGCCAGAGAGGGTGCTTCTGGAGTTGAAGAAGAATTTAATTTCCTGTTTCTTCTTACCAGCACACCTCACAGTTCTGCCAGGGCACCTTGACCTGCTGGAGGAGGGCACTGAGGCTCTAGAATGCAGCCTTTAGGGACCCCGTCCTTTTAGAGCCGGGACAGCCATCTGACAGGGTCTAATCCCGACCATGCTGTGTGACCTCAGACGCCTGGTATAAGTATGAAGGCTTAGGGCTGACCAGGGACCATAAAGAGGGCTGCACTGGGAATAAATCTGGCTCAGCCTCAGTTTTGCAGATTTGGCTGCAAGATTGCCATACCCGCCTCCTCTTCGTCTCGCCAGTGTACGACGGAGGTAGTTACCATCCACCAATCCGCGTGCTAACCCACTAACCCATGGGGGCTTTGAAACACGCACTGGAAGGCAGGTGACGGAGCAACATTCTATGGCTCCTGGGATGAGGAGGGGTAGGGAAGGTCTCAGCTGGAAGCAGCCCCTGTTGGGACCCCAGCCCCTATCTTGAGGACTTGCAGCTCTGACTCCCGCAGCACAGTCTGGTCTCAGGCCAGCTCAACAAGTGGCCGTAGCGCCATCTTTCCCTCCTGGGCTGGCTTAACCTCCACTGAACAGGGCTTCCTGGGTAGGAGGGCACTCTATGTGCACGTGTGTTTGTGCATGTGGGTTTATGTATATGTGGGCAAAGCCTCAGGGGACCCATGCTTGGGTTCTGGTCCAGTGTGGCCATTTTCTGCGTTTGTGAATTCAGGCAAGTGACTTTACCTTTCTGAGGCCCCTGCCCCCTTTCCACTTCTGTAAAAAAAAAATCTATTAGTAAAAGCACTTCGTGCTGAGTGCTCAGCTAGGTAAGCCACGGAGGTCCTGCTCTCAGATTCTGAGCCCCAGAGGAATTTGCAACAGGAGACGGGATAGAAGCACAGGGACCCCGCCCTAGGTCCTGGCCTCTTGCGCAAGCAACCACCAAGGAACCTTACTTCTGAGCTGCCAAACCAAAGCCACGGGCACAGGGCTGTGTGCGGGGGCTGGAATTCCAACCCCAGAGGCTCAACAGCTCCTGATTCCCAAGTCATGAAGTCATCCCTAACCAGGGCTTAACCCCTTCTGCCTCCCACCCCCGTGTGCCAAGCGGTCAGCAAAAATTCTCCCCTCCTGCAGGAGGTGCGGTGGGTCCCCTCTGCCTTCCTCCCAGCCTGGCCCGGCTCCCTTCCGGGAATCCAGCACATGCCCCCGAATATGCCCCCGTGGGAGTGGAAGAGGGCTTGACAGGCTCCACCTGCCTCTTTCCGGAAGCCAGTGGAGGCGCCTGGGCCCTTCCTGCGATGGTAACCTTGTCTTAGGAACCAACATTCCTTCTCGGGCTCCTGGCTCCCTGGCAGTCTGTCTCCCTGGCAGTCTGTCTCCCTGGCAGTCTCCAGCTGGGTAAAGGACAGCCTGGGGCGTCAGAAACAGAGACGGGGCCTTTCCCTCTGAGCTGTATAGCTAACTCACTGTGTGAACTTGGGCAAGTCACGGGCTCTCTGGGGCCAATATTCTCTCCGATTCTGTGAAACGAGGGAACAGGACGTCCCTGGCCTCTGCAGCTGGTATTCGGTGGTTCTGAGCAGAGCCCTGACCTCCTGCAGTTAGGGCTCTGGGAAAGAAGATGGGAAACTGTTGGGGAGGCATATGCATTGAACTTAATCGAAAGCCTAACCCTCTGGCAAATAGTAGACACTTTAATATTTGAATTAACTACTGAAGTCATGAACTTGGCCCAGGGCTGCTGGTCTGTGGCAGACAGAACCCTACAAGGGAGCTAAGAGGAAGGGTGGAGGGCATGCCGAGCACTTTCTACCCTCTTGAGCGCTAGGGGCGGGAGCAGAGTAGGACCTTGCAAAGGTTCTTTGCCTCCCTGGACCTTTGTTACTTTCCTTTTAAAAGCTTCTCGGTTGGGGTGGACCTAAGATTCTGCTGTGACCAGGTGGGTCCCCATGGGGTAGGTAGGAGCTGAGTGACCCTTGTGGGTACTGGAGTAGATGGTCCGTGAGGGCAGGACTGTGCCTCTCCATGTCCTGTGCAGTGTTGGTGGCAGAAGAGACAGCTTAGTGGGAGCTGTTTGGAAGGCTGAAGACAAGAGTGAGTCACTAGGTCTGGGCGACGCCCTGCCCTGAGGCTGTCCTGCGAGGTGCGTGAGCCAGCCCTGCCTGTCCCAGGCAAGTCTGACTCAGCTGGGAAAGGTGTCCCAGAGCCAGCAGCCCTCTGCTGTGGGTGAATCAGCTACAGCAGCATCCCAGAGCCCCTGCACAGCGGACCCTCTGGCCGGCCTGTTGGGGGGACGAAAGGGGGGGCACTGACTCTGAAGTCAGGCGACCCGACATGGAACCCTCACTCCTCCATCTGCTGCTTGGGTCACCGAAATAAAATGATTTCATGTCTTTAATGCCCACTTTGCTCGCTTGAAAAATGGGATTGAAGGTATGCCTTTAGAATTAAGAACAGGGCCTGGCACATAGCAAGTGCTTGGTAAATAGCATCTACTACTATATTCTGATTATTACCACCTTTATTAGCCCAGAATAGGAAAGAGACTTGTCTAAGATCACACAGCAAGTTAGGGGCCAGGAGGAGTCCAGGACTCCGGACTCTGAGCTCTGGCCAGGTCCCCTTCCAGCACCCTAGTTTACCTTCTCGAATGCCCATTTTCACTGGGCATTTTGGGGCTCAGGGGTTGTTGTAGACCATTTGGGGGCTATTGGCTGATCTGTCTCCTTTTTTCGCCCTAGATCCGAGAGACTGAGGTCATCGACCCCCAAGACCTCCTGGAGGGCCCGTACTTTTCCGGACCCCTCCCGGACGATGAGGATGTGGGAGCGCCCGGGCAGGACTTCGATGACTTTGAGCTGTCTGGCTCTGGAGACCTGGGTACGGAGGTGCATGGGCAGGCCTGGGGCACGGGACTGGAGGGAATGCTGGCTCTCCTCCTGGGATGGTGACCATGTTTGTGTGGATTTTCCTGGAGTGCTCCTCCTCGCTTAAATAAGAGGGAGCAATGTAACTGGATCAGCCATTTCCATCCCTGAGACCCTCCCTGAGCTGGTTGTTTGCATTAATAGTTCTAGGTTTTCTGAGCAGCAGCCTGGACCTGTCCACCCAGGGCCCAGTGAGAGAGGGGCGGAGTGGGGAGAACTAAGTGTTTTCCTTCCTTGGGAAAGAAAAAGACCTGGGGGCTTACAAGGGAGGAGGTGTGGATGGGAAACCAAGAGCAGGCCCCTGCTTCAGAGCGGGTGGGAGTGGGTGAAGGTGCCCCGGCTTCTGGGGGCTGGTCTTCTGTGACTTTCTAGCCCCGGATGCTGGACTAGACAGAGCTACTAGGAAACATCCTTGCTGTGTGTAGGGTAGTGTCGTGATGCAAAGTTTGGGCTTTGGAGTCATGTAGTCCTGAGCTCAAAACGCCAGCCTGTGGCCTCTGAGCTTTGGTTTCCGAGTCTGTAAAATGGGAATAGAAATGACATTACGTCCGTGTTTTGGGCACTGGACTCTAATGCTTTAATATTGCAATTTCTAAAATTTCATATTGCAATCTTGCCTTCTCACACGAGTCCCCTGGGGATCTTGTTAAAATGCAGATTCTGGTTCAGTGGGCCCTGGAATTCTGCATTTCTCACCAGCCCGCAGGTACGCTCTTAGTCCCTGGATCCACCCTTTACTGGAGTTGACAAAACATCTGCCCAGCTCCCAGCTTGACATTCCTGGGAAAGAGCCGGGGAGGCAGGTGTTAGGAGCCCCATTTTACAGATGCAGAGACTGAAGCTGGGTGCAAACAGTCACTTGCTGGACACTGAGCTTATAAGTGTAGACTTCCAGCAGCCATGGCTGAAAGGGGGTCATTTATCTGGGGGTAACTGATCTCACACTCACACAGCCTTTCTGACCTTACAGATGACTTAGAGGACCCCAAGGTCTTCCCCGAAGTAATCCAACCCTCGGTAAGTAACCGCATGCCTTGCTTCTCCCCCTGCTCTTCTGTGACACCCGTTGAGAGGGGCAGAATAAGTGAGAGTCTGACCTTACTCTGCAAGAAGGCTTTTATTTGTGACCCTGGGCTCCTTGGGGACGGGCACCACTGTGGGCCATGGATAGGCCATCCTCCCTGCAAGGATCATCACTGGCAACACTTAGATGTGTTTCCAGCCCCTTTCCTGTGTTTTTATAGGTATTTCCCAGTATGCATCTCAAGTGATATACACAGTTCTGTGTATTGCATTTTTCACTCAAAGTGGTCATGAGTATTTCCCCACATAATTAAATGTTCTTTCTGTTGTTTTTAGAGGCTGTGTAATTAGAGTTCACCCGACTCCCCTGATTGATGGAAAAGTTGTTTATAACATTTCGATATTCTGAAATTATAGCAAACATCTGATTCAAATTTCTGATTAGCATCTTGAGACAGTCCCGGAGGCAAAACTGCTGCCTTAAAGGGCAAGCAACTGCGCCGTTTGGCCAGACCTTCCCTCCAGAGTGCTTTCTCTTAGAAAACCCACTGAGCAGCAGGGAGTGCGGACACCTGCTTCCCTGTTCTCCTGGCCATGCTGTTCATTCCCACTTTGAAACAGACCTACTAGAAAAGTGGAGGGAAGGATTTGACGGCATAATGATCGAGGTTGTGGCCGATTTCTGCTCCAGGGCCACGTGGTTCAGTCACCAAGAAGGCAGAACCAGATTCCCCACCTGCCCAGGGTCTCTCTCCAAACTGTACTGAGTCTTTCTCTTCTCCTCCCCCATCCAGGTGCCCTTCGATAACCACATTCCTGAGAGGGCGGGGCCTGGGAGCCGGGTCCCCACGGAACCCAAGGAGCTGGAGGAGAACGAGGTCATCCCCAAGAGGCTCTCACCATCCCTCGAAGGGAACGAGGATGTGTCCAACAGGGTGTCCATGTCCAGCACTGCCCAGAGCAGCAGCATCTTTGAGAGAACAGAGGTCCTGGCAGGTAAGGTCCCTCCACCTCCGAGGGGGAGGGCTCAGTGGGAGATAGTGCTGCAGGCAGGGACACCTGAGTCTTTGGGGCTCCTTGGTGGCCCTTCCTTACAGCCACACTCAGAGTATCCCACCTTGAAGGACTACACCTCCCTAAGGTGGGGGGAGAGAATAATCGCACATCAAAGTCTTCTAAAGAGTAGACAAACGAGTCATTCCCTTGGCTAAAGCCCTTGTCTCTTATTTTCAAAACATTTTCACCTCCTGGGTTTGGTACCTAGGGAGTTGATTATTAAAAGTCAACAGTCCTTGAAAACCTCCCTTGAAAGCCCAGACACTCCTTAGGATTAGCTGGCTTCCCCTCCCCCTCCTCGTCACTTGACAGCCTCTGACCTCGGCTGAGAAGCTTTTGAACCTCAGTGGATGAACCTCAGTTTCCCCCTCTGTAAATGGGGACAGGGAGACTTCTTTGGGTTGGTATAATGACTCCATGAAAAATAGAATCTGAAATACTAGGCAAACTGTAAAGAGCTGTTCTGATTGGTTAGTATGATAGGTTAAGCTACAATATAAGGTCAAGGTGAGAGGCAACAAGAGTTTGAGATCCAAAAGGATAGTTATGCGGGAAGCGCTGATTCAGGCAGAAACCCAACTAGTGTTCCGATTAGGAGGCGAAGATAAGGGGTATTTATGAGAAAGGGAAGGGGAACAATGACATGAATAGAAGGAAGGAATTCCTATGGGTGTTACATAAGCTAAGGAAGCAGATAAACTAACAGAGTGATGCTAGTTATAAAGAATGTCTTTCATACTCAGTCATGATGTCTGCTTTCCTGTTATCTTTGCAAACGGTTGCTGGGAATGCAGGGCTGCTGCTCTAGGCCCAGTCCTCCCAGAGGTTGTTCCGCCCAGTTTGAACGGCCCAAAGGTTCGAGGAGGAACACCTGCAGGGCAGTTCCGCTAGGGTGGCAGCTCCCACTCCATTTTGAAGTGGCTCCGTTCATATTTTTCACAAATGTGTTATTGAATCTGCATTGACCCTTCACAGTAGGTGGCACACGGGGGACCTTCATGTGACAGTCTGAAAGCTGAGGCCTAGGGTGGTTCAGCGGTTGGCCTCAGGTGAGAGCCGTAGGGTCCTCGACTGTAATGCGCTGCTATGGGGAGAGCTGTGTCCCAGGCTGAGGCTTCAGGAGTGGCTGCCAAGCCTGACTGGGCCCTTCAGCTGGGCTGGTGACTGGCTGCCTCCTTCCCTGGCAGCCTTGGGGGTCTCCAGAGCTGGGGCGTTTTGCAGGCCAAGGGCCAGCCAGTCTGAATGAACCAGCCTGGGCAGCGGGCACTCCGGGCCCAGGCTGGGTAACTCCTGTCTCCTGGCAACCACCTGGGCCAGTAGCTGCCAGAAGGCTCTAGGTACAGGGAAGGAGCCCTGTGTCCTGCCTGCATCTGGCAGGTGAGGCTTCTAGAAGTCTAACCCCAGGCGACTTTGGGCCCATCTCAGCCCTGACCCCGGGCCCCTGGGATCTGAGCTAACATTCTTTTTACTTTTCCTTCACTACCTTCTGTGTGATGCGGGTGGGGGCAGGGGGGTGTTTTAAAGCTTCCCCCATCTTTCTCTAACCACAGAGTTTCACTTTCCACCCCACGTGTGGGATTCACAGAAGGCTTTGCTTTTACCAATAGAAGGGTTCTATTCTTCTTTTTCTAAAAAAGGCCTTTTCTTTAAAACCATAAAAGTGGTTTTCAAAACCACTGATCTATTCCAAGCAACTGTTTCTTATACATGGGGAAGTTGACACCCAGAGAAGGCAAACCACTCGCCTTGGGTCACATAGCCAGAGACAGAGCTGAAGACAGGTCCTCTCTTCAGTCTTGCGGTAGAGAAGGGTCCGAGCATATGATCTTCAGGTGAAGTGCTGTTGTTGAGCTGGTTGAGGCGGGACCCTGCCCTCCCACCTTTTCAACAGCACCTGGGAGTTCATCAGGCGCTTGCCATGTGCCCTGGGATTCATGTGCCCCCCTCATTTGAGTCCCCACGTCGACCCTATCAGATGGTTATGGTTATCGGTACTGTTTCAGAGAAGGAAACTGAGGCTTGGAGAAGCCAAATCACTTGTCCAAAGTCATATCACCAGAAAGTGGTAGACCTGGCATGGGGACCTAGGACCACAGACACTTCTGAGACTGTACTTGAACCTTGACCTATGGGAAGTCCCAGCACAGACCTACCAGAGGTGCTGGGGGTCGTCAGAGGGAAAGGTGAGGATGACGAGAATGGGGTTGGTACCTGATATTCTCTTTTCTTGTCATCTCCAAAGTGGGCACTTTGTGGCTGCTTTTCCGTAGAGTTTTAGCCAAGAAAAAACCTTACTCAGCTCCGGTGCCTCCGCTCTCTGCACAGCTTTGGAGTGTGTGCAGGGACGGAAAATTAATCTTCTTAGCCTGAGTAAGTCCGAATTAGGGGACTCAGTCTGCCACAGAAAGGATTCTGTGGGACATCCCTGCGCCCTCAACAAACGAGCCATTCCGGCCTCCTGGCGGAGGGCAGGGACAGCCACCCGAGTTGGAAGGCCGGACACCGGCCCGGTGTCCTTGGGCTGTGCACGCGCCTCTGAGCCCCGCTGTGCCATTCACTCTTGTGCCTGGCCCGATTCAGGGTGCTAGGGACTCAGAGAGAAACCACAGATGTTTACAGTTCGCGAGTATTGAGCACATGCTATGCGCTTCTACGCGCTCTAAGTGGATTCATGTATTTAATTAGGACACACTATTATTTCCATTTTGCAGTGAGTGAGATGAAGGAGCTTAAGATCACACAGCTGGGAAGTGGGAGGGATGGGAGTGGAAGCTAGGCCTTACCCACTGATCATAAACCACCGTCTACAATGATCTAGAACATAGTAGGATGGACACGATAGTGTGTTACATCTGTGTACGGTAGTGTATACCTGTGTGTACACAGATGTGTCTGCCTATCTATAGAAATGTACATGTACAGGTGTACACAGGGACAGCTCAAGGACCACGCCGTGAGTGTGTGTCTACGACCATTTCCACAGCCTGCAATTTTTCTTGCTTCTGGCTCCGTTAGGGCTAAGGTATCTGGGGAGTAGGCTTGGTATCTGGAAAGAGCTGGGCTTTGGACTCCGACAGATGTGGGTTGGAATGGTGGCTCTGCCACTCTGTCCCTATGGTCGTCAGTGACGTGGGAGGGTGCCCAAAGTCCTGAGGAGACGCTCTCACCTCGCTGTCCCCTCTTCCCTCCAGCTCTGATCGTGGGCGGCAGCGTGGGCATCCTCTTTGCCGTTTTCCTGGTCCTGCTGCTGATGTACCGCATGAAGAAAAAGGACGAAGGCAGCTACGACCTGGGCAAGAAGCCCATCTACAAAAAGGCCCCCACCAACGAGTTCTACGCCTGAGGCTTCCTCACGGGCACCAGCTTGGACTTGAGGGGGTGGGAAGCTGGATTGTGGAGGGTGGACTTTGGGGCAGCGGGGAAGGGCAGCCTAACACTGACCTGTCAGCACCTTCAGCTCTGATCACGTTTTAAGGGACAAGAGAGACATCATCTCCTATTCCTGCCTGCCTCGTCTTGATTCTCTGGGCCTCCATGGTCCCAGCAGAAAAATGAGGTTAAACTTGGCCTTTCCAAAAACAAGTCTAAGATTGGATTATTTCCTCATCTTCCAGTTTAGAATCTAGGCCCTGCTTAGAGCCTGTACTGACCATGCTTTATCCAGACCCCCTTGGAAAGTGTCCTTGAGTCCTGCTGGGGGTCTGTCCCCAGCACCTCCCTCTCTCCTTCCTCCCTACAGCCGTCCCTCTGCCAGGAACTGGGAGAAGGAGCTAGAACCATTGCACCTTGAGGTGTGTCCAGCAAAGGGCACCGTGTCCACACTGCAGGAGTCTGTGGTGTGCCTTGGGCCACTGCGCTCTTTGCAGTGACTTTTGGAAGTCAACTGTTTTATTTGGGGAGGCAGGGTGGGGGGAAGAGCTGGAGGGTCATGCCGCAGTGGGTTTGTAGAATATTTGTAAATCTATTTTCAGTGGGGTTTTTTTAACAGTTCATTCCTTTGTGTAGAGTCTCTGCCTGAGCAAGAGTGCGCAGGTGCCGGGGCGCTCTCTGCTCGTGCGGTTCCACCGTTCCTGCTAAGTTTGTATTTAATGGTTTTTTGGGGGGTTTTGTTTGTTTTTATTTCTCGACAATGAGAGAAGAGCTGGAGATATGATTTTTATTAATTTTTTTTTACTATTTATAGCTTCAGACAGGGCCTCGCTTTTCTCTTTTCCTTTACATCCCTCCCCATTTTATAAAGTAGACTTCACAGTCCTCTGTTTGTGACTTCGACCCTTTCTGAAGCTGCTTCCTCGAAGAAGTCGCTTTTGCTGAGACATAGTTTTCTAGCCGATCCCAAAATATAATGTACGCGATGGTGGGATATTTGCGTCTCTTTTCTTGTAATATATTATTATTCTTCCTTGGTTCTAGAAAAATAGATACATATATTTTTTCAGGAGATAGTGTGATATTTCCCATTTGAAGTTGGCTGGGCGGTTGAGTGAGTGGACCTTTATGTGGCTGAAGGGGGTTTTGCCTCTTTCTCTGGCCCCGTTCCTGGTGCTTTTCCACCTGGCTAGGATAGTTGAGGGTAGATAGCTCTACCTTCCTTCTAGCTTCTGCTTTGAACCCAGCTAGTGTTCCTTCATGTCTCCAAATTTAAGAAAAAATTGGAGAGCTGTGCTAGCCAGTACAGTAACCACCGGCCACAGGTGGCTGTTTAAGTCGATTAAAAGGACATAACATTAAAAATCCATTTCTCGGTTCCACTGACCACATTTCAAGTGCTCGGTTGCCACGTGTGGCTAGTGGCTGCCGTGGTGAGCAGGCAGGTGGAGACCATTTCCATCTGTTGGAGAACACTGCTAGAGAACTAAGCTGGATTAGCAAGTCACAGCCCCAGCTTTGCTGGGGTGACCTTTGTCTCCCTGGGCAGAGGAGGGGCTGGGGAGGGCTGATTAGGCCCTAGCTCTGGAGCCTGTTACCTGTGACCTTCCCTTCCAGAGAGGAGAGGCTTGGTGGCTTAGCCTGGGTAGGCTGCGTCTTCTGACCCCACTGGCTGGGGTGGGGGGCATCGGCCTCACTTCCTGTACCCCTCACCCCCACAACCCAGGGTTCCCAGCTGGCTGGGTCCTGTTCCCACCAACCCCCACCCCCACATCCTTTCCTCTGGCTATGTTGGAAGTGAGCCCCTCTTGTAGCCCCCTCACACAGTTGTCTGTTACTGATTTTTTGATAAAAAGATAATAAAAACTGATACTTTCTAGATCGCCTGCCTTTGTGATTTTTTAATGGATTTATTTGTATTTATTTCACCATATTGTTTCTTTTTTTGTTTGTTTGTTAATCCTCACCCGAGGATACTTTTTCCATTGATTTTTAGAGAGAGTGGAAAGGAGGGAGGGAGGAAGGGAGCGAGAGAAACATCGATGTGAGAGGGACACATTGGTTGGTTGCTTCCCTCACGTGCCCCAACCAGGGCTGGGATCGAACCTGCAACCCTTCGGTGTGAGCTCTAACCACACATTTTAAAGTTCATAAGAAGTCCTCCTTTGGGGGCTCTGTTTCCCTTGGCTTCAGTGGAGCCTGAGATGACCGCCCTGCCCAAATGCCCCCTGGGGAGGCCGACAGCAGAGGCAGAGATGTGAGAAGCCAGGAAAGAGCCTGGAGAGCAGGGAACAAGTGACAGCGTGCCCGCTGCAGCCCGCGGGGCACAGCCCGCCTGCCTCTGTTTTGTTTAGGCGGCATCGTGTTTAAAAAACAAACATACGCAAGTCCTTGGATTAGTTGCCAACTAGAAATGAGGCCATTTCCCATAAAAGTCTAGAGTCCTCACTTCTCTCGGGGCTAAGATTTGACGGCTTTCAGGCAGCACGGCGACGATTGGGAGCTGCTGTCGCAGGAGCCGTCTGGACGTGGGTTCTCTGCCTTGCCAGTCTCCACCAGCTTCACTCATGTCACCTCAGCGGGCATTGTCATTGGCAGGCTCTAGACACTTCTTTTGATCCTCACAGCAGTGCTGTGACGTGGGTGGGGTCCTTTTAACCAAGAGGACCGCCAGCAAATCCAGTCATGCTTTACACCTGAACCCACTTCATCATCACAATTCCACAAAGTAGGTGTTGTTAGCCCCCCATTTCACAGGTGGGGAAACTGAGAGGTTAAATAACTTTCCCAAATGGACACAGCTACCAACAGCAGAGGTGGGATTCGAACCCAGGCAGGCGGGCTCTAGAGTCTGCTCATAACCACACTATCAGAGGGTTTGTGTCACTCAGGGCCCCTTCACTGGGGATGCTCAGGCCCCACAAAGCCCCTGTGAGGTGATGAGTCTGGTCTCAAACCCCTCCAGAGATGCCCGCCACACAGTTTTCCTGAGCCCCAGGACGCTCAGTGGGGTCTCTGCCCCTTGTGACTTGGGTCTTGCAAAAGCCCTCACATCCGTCCCATCTGTGCTGTCCAAAATGGCTGCTGGCACATGTAGCTACTGAAACAAATTAAAATTTAAAGATGAAAATGTGTTCCGAGGAGGCACTAGCCACACTTCAAGGGCTGTTCTATCGGGCAGTGCAGAGACGAACATGTCCCTCGTCGGAGGGACTCCTGTCGGGGCCGCGTGGGGTGGTGTGAGCCTCTGGGTGCGGATGCCAACTTTCACCAGCTGGTACCGTGTGCTGCGACAGCCCACGGGAGGAAGGTCAGAGCCTGGTGCACAGTAAGTGCTTGAAAAGAGGCACTTGTCATCACCAGCACCATCTTTCAGGTAAGGTATTAGCTCCAGGAGGCCCCTGTGTCATCTAACTGTAGAATTACGCTTGAACTTGGGGGCTTATGACAGCATGAATATCTCACAGGGTGTCCTTGGGTCAGGAATTTGGGACCAGCTTAGCTAGGTAGTTCTGGAGTCCCACGAGGTTGTACTTGAAGTGTTGGGCAGCACTGATCACCCGAAAGTGTGACTGGGCTGGGGGAGCCACTTCCAAGATGGCTGATTGGCATGTCTGCCAAGTTGGGGCTGGCTGTTGGCAGGACAGTTCCTCACCCTGTGGACTGCCATAGGGCTGGTCAAGTGTTCTCGTGACATAAGGCTGACTTTTCCCATCAAATGATCCAAGAGAACCAGGTGGAAGCCATAATGCCTCTTTAAAAAATATATGTTTTTATTGATTTTAGAGAGAGGAAGGGAGAGAGAGAAACATGGATCGGCTGCCTCCTGCACGCCCCCTACTGGTGATTGAGCTGGCAACCTGGGCATGTGCCCTGACCGGGAATCGAACCTGAGACCTCTTGGTGCATGGGACGATGCTCAATCCACTGAGCCACACCAGCCAGGCCCATGATGCCTTTTATAGCCAAGCCTTGGCAGTCACACTCTGTCACTTCCACAATGTCCTATTGGTCACACAGGTCGGTACTCTTCATTACAAGAGGGGACTACAGAAGGGTGGGGGGTAAGACTCATTAGAAGCCGTGTTAAAGGCTGGTGACCTATAGTAGCCCAGGCTCGTTGCTGGTCTACTCTGAACAGGGGTTAATTTACCTGGAGAGCTAACTCTGAGTGGAACTTGGTATAATATTATTTCTGAGAACTGGGCAAAGTGGGTTTTGGACAATATTGGGCCATTTTTCTTCCTGTCAACCTTCTGAGAAGCTGAAACACTGACAATTATGGGGCCATTCCTTGATGGGGCAACGGAGGGCCTACACACCAAATAAATGTTCCCTTGCCAGTAGTTTGGGGAGTGGGATAGGCAGAATTCTAAGATGAGATGGCCCCCAAGATTTCTGCCCCTTAATGTCTACAACCTGTACATGCCCTCCCCTTGGGTGTGGGCAGGACCTGTGACTATGATGGCTGTCACTCCCATGATTAGGCTTCATTGGATGGCAAAGGTGAAGGGATTTTGCAGACGTAATGAAGGTCCCAAACGAGTTGATTTTTGAGTTAGCAAAGACAGAGATTGTCCTGGGTGGGCCAGATTTTATCAGTTGAAAGCCCTTACAAGAAGGTCTGGAAACTTCCTGATAAGAGCGATGCTCTCCTGTTGACTTTGAAGAAGCAAGTTGCCCTGAGTTCTATAGCTACAAGGAAAGAAAGTTTGCCAACAGCCGTGAGAGCTTGGAAGAGGACCCTGCGCCTTAGCGAGACTGCAGCCCTGACTGCAGTCCTTAATTACAGCCTTGGGAGGCCCTGAGCGGAAAACCCAGCTAAGCTGTGCTGGGACTCCTGACCCATGGACACTGTGGAACAAGCAATGTGTGTTATTTTAAGCTGCCACATTTGTTGCAATTTGTTACGCAACATAGAAAGCAAATACAAAAGGTCACTTAGTTCCTTGGGACCATCAATTACCACATCTGTTCAATGGAGAGAGTGCAATATTTGGATTGTCTCTAAAAGTGTTGTGAAGTAACAGTGACAGCAGAGAGCCCATATAAAGTGGTTACTGTGGGCCAGGCCCTGTTGAAAGTGCTCTACATATATTAATTATTTTATTTCTCATGACATCTTATGAAACAAATACTATCATCCCCATTGACAGAAGAGGAAACTGAGGCACAGAGAAGTTAAGTGACTTGAACTTGCCAGGCTCACCCAGTTACTATATATCATTTTGACTCCAAGATAGCTATTGTCTGAAAAGTCACTAGATCTGTATTCCTTCATTTTAAGGTGACCCCTCTGAAAATATACATGAGTACTTACTGTGAGAAGTGTACCAGGACAAAACCCACCAAAACTAGGATACCCCTCCCCAGGGTAAGGTGCTAATGATGCACTTTCAGACTCCAGCCAGTGTTGGGGAGGAGGTTTTGGATCAGTAGGGACTTGGGGATGAGCTTGGTAGAGTGGTCCCCACTTCAACACTTTATAACCAAAGTGAGTCCATAAAGAGCTTGATCACAAGGTTGTGCCTTTCCCCAGAACTTTGCCTGCTCCTCCCATCCCCCACCCCTGCCCCAGGTAGGGAGCAGCCAGTTATAGCAGGTGTTTTCCGATTCCCCACTGAGAGCATTATTGTGCCACCCCTGCCCCGCCTACCTTTGTTACTTGGGATCTGGAACAGAGCCAAGCCTGACTGTGGGGACTTTGTTGGTGAGTATGGTCAAGGCTAACCTTTGCCAAACTTCTTAGATACTGTTATTGGTTTCATTTCCCTGAAAACCACTTCCTCTCTCCCCGGCTATCTTCATGGTCTGTGCCCTGAGCAGTACACATCCTCCCCAGGAAGGAAGTTACCTGAGAATTTCACCCACATTGCGGTTATGAGTTATCTTTGAAAAAACCCAACTTAAACCAGAAAGCTAGATTGTTCATGGTGGAACCTCGGGCAGTGTGAGATCTGGTCAATTGGGAGATTTCAGAACAGAGATTTTGACTTTATTCTCATTATGTGCTCCATCGCCTGTCCCCTGCTCCTTGTAACACACACACTCTACCTATACCTAGCAGCAAACTAAGAGAAAAGTATTAAATACGATTAGATAGAGAATTAAAAGAAAATCAGAGCCCCAGACTTAGCATCAGGAGTACTGTATAGGATTAAAATCAGGCTCTGTCCTCAACCTGCTCTCAGAGCTTCATGAGCCTTCTCTCCCAGAGCCTCAGTTTCCATCTGTAAAAATGAGGAAATGTGCATGGGAGCAATGATTGTCAACCCTGGAAAGTTCTGATCCTGAGAGCTTGAAAAAGTGACCCTAACAGGTTAACGACATGAAAACTCAATTCTCAGGAGTGGAACAGTGCCACCTGCTGGTTTCACTTTGTACTTGCAATCTCCAAATACCTGCCAATGCAATGTAATGCGATGCAATTTGGTGTTTATTGAGCCTATCTCAAGGCTTAGGCATCGTAATGCGCCCTCCAGGACATGCAGCAATGAGCTCCCTTCCACTTGAAGCTCACAGTCTATAGGGGACACTTGACATGTACATAAATCCCTTTGTTCCTAGGGAGGTTTTCCATAAGGCGGGAAGCCTGAAGCCACGGCCTGCTTTTTGGACGTGTGTGTCGCGTGCAGTCACAACAGGCCTTGTGCTTAGCAGGGCCCTGCCTTGATTTCATGCTCCGCTGTCACTGTCTTGAAATTCTTAGTAGTTTTGGCACAAGGGGCATACGTTTTCTTTTTGCAGGAGGCCCCCACAAATTATGTAGTTGATCCTGCCTTGGGGAAATCTTGGAGGTGGTGACATCCGAGCTGGGTTTGGAGAAAAGGGCAGTAGTGGGGGAAGAGGAAAGGAGCAAGCCTATTTTAGTGTGGAAGGAGAGGTGGAGTCAGCCCTTAAGCCTCAGAAACTGGGTGGTGTGGGGGAAGGAAATAGAAGAGCAGGGGCTGCGAGGAGGGTGAGCAGGAAGGGGAGATTGATATTCTGTGGACTCAGGCTCGGGGCTAGGAAGACCTCAAGGACAGTCCAGCAGCTGGAACTCAGAAGAGAGACCAGGGCTGGAGCTCTGAGATTGCCGACTTCCAGGAGGTTGTGTAGGTGGGACCAAGAATCCTGGGGTGTCCTGAGGGGAGTGCAGAAGACAGAGCTGCATGGCTGGGCCCGGGCTTTCAGGCCAACCTAGATTCTTGGCTTCCCACACTTCTGCCTTGTGGAGTGGCAGAGGAAGTCCTTGAGGGCAGGGCTGGATGGGCCCTTGAGCCCCAACTTCCTGTATGGTGTGCTATGAAACTCCTCTTAGCCTCCTTTGAGTGGCTTCCTCCTTCAACAGCATCGCAGGCACTGAGCCCAGGCTCTCCTGAGCTGTGCACTCCTGTCGGGGGTATTTCCCATTCAACTTGTGCCCTGCATTCCTTGGCCAGGATTCGCTCTCAGGGACCATGAGGGGCTTTGAACAAGCTTCTCCTCCCCTGTCACAGTGGGGTCAGCCTGCTGATGGAGACTTTGGGGAATCTAAAGAGCAAACCTCTTGGGAAATGTCAGCATCTTCTTTCTCATGAGGTTTTCCATGTTCTGGGGGGGGGGGGGGGAGGAGTTTAGCAGGAAATGAGCCCCTCCTCAGAGTTCAAGGAAGGTCCAGCAAGGGGAGGTGAGAGCCCTGGACCAACATTTCAAACCGACTCTCCCCATTTGGCACCATCAGGGGCTAGTACAGGTAGCTGGCACCTGTGACATCTATGTCCCTGGTTCCAGCAGCCTGAGCCAGGGCCCTGCCTGGTTCTTTTGCTTCCCTGTAGAACACAGACCAGGCAGAGGGTGTGCAGGCTGAGCAGGGATGGGTAGTGACTTAGTCCCCGGGCCCCATGCAGAGAAGCTCCTCTCTCAGCTGGGTTATTGCCCAGTTGATCGCGGTAGTTGTGCCCAGAGTTGTCCTGGGAGTTTTATTCTGAGCCCTGTGTTTGCCTCTGGGCCTGGGGTGCATCTATGCTTGGGGTGGGAGGATAGCTAGTAGGGTAACTCATTGCCAGAGCTGACAGGTGGCCCCCACGGCAGGAACAGGGGTCAGGGGTGCTAACTTCTTCTCTGGAAAGGTCTCAAATGGCAGGCTCTCTGCTCCACTGAACTATTTCCTTCCTCTGTGTGTGTGAGGGTGGGGGACGTACTCGGGGCACCTCTCTCCTCTCACTGGTGGGTCATACAGATTAGATTCTGCCTTGGATTGGGGCTGCTGCTAGCACAACAGAGGGATCCCTGATCCTCAGGACTGCATCCAACTGAGCCTGCGAGAGAAGTGCCTGGGGGGACAGCTGAGATGGCAAGACCTTCCCACTGCCCCAGGCACCTGCCCAGCCACTAAAGATGTGAGCCAGAGAGCAAACACAGGCAAAAGTACAGTGCCTGGCTCCAGCCATAGGGAGTACAAGGAAGGGCAATCTTTGTGTTCCAGGGTCGAACCCACTGCTCCAGGTGGCACTTGGCACTCCAGGACAGATCTGGTGCTGTCAGGACGGTGCTCCGGGGCCTGAGTGTGTGAGCTGCTGTGAGACAGAGAGGGAGAGAGACAAAGATGGACCAATAGGGGCACACAAACAGATCTGCAAAGTTACTGCGGGAGAGAGACAGAGATTGTTGATTTAGAGAGTGAAACCAAAGGAGGAGCCAGTGACTCATGTCAGACCCTGGGGCCTGGTTTCAATGGCGTGAGCCTTCTGCTGCTGCTGGGACTGGGCCTTCCCTTCCATCCACAGCAAAGGTGCAGAGGGCAGGGCGTAGGACCCAGGAGACCGGCCCTGGGCCAGCCTGGGCGCGCCTAAGTCTGGATGAAGAGGTGGAAGTTGGTGCGCGTGAACTCGCGGTGTATGTTCTCCAGGAGCGCGTCGGCGTCGGCGTCGGTGGCGGGCTGCGGGGCCCCAGGGGGACCGGGCCGCGCGCTGTACTCGGGGGTGTAGGTGAAGGAGAAGGCGCTGGGGTAGAAGAGGCCGTCGGCGCGCACCAGGCTCACCGCCACTGTGATTGGTGTGCGGAGCCAGCGCCAGTCGCTGCCAAAGGCGGCTACATCGGGCACCACGCACACCAGGGACCGCGGGCTCCTGGGCGTGGGGCAAGGGGGTTAGGGCTGCAGTGACATCAGTTAAGACTGATGACAAGCACCCTCTTCTCCCCGTTTCCCGGGACCCAAAGGGGGCTCCCATGCCCATACCTGTACATGGTTTCGGCCTCCACATCCCCAAACCACACCTTGAGCCCCGAGTGGAAGTTCTCACCGTGGAGCTCCAGCGTGGCCACGTCACCCCCGCCACTCAGCTGGGAAAGGGTGGGACCAGCTGGTGTGGGGGAAGGGGGTGGCCAACGGCCTGCTACCCTCCCTCCCAAGCACCCCCCCCCCCAGCGCAGTCAGCCCTCCAGGGTCCCGCCGCGCCCCCATTCACCTCGAGGGTGCTGATGAGGGGCACCGGAGTGACTGGCTCCCGGGTACACGCCAGGCTGGTGCTGAAGGAGAATTCCACCGACTCCGTGCCAATAATGGTCCAGCAAGAGCTGTCGTTGAGCAGCGCTCTATTCGCCTCCTTGGGGCAGGGGGAGGCCTGGGAGGAGACCCGAGGGGACGCAGAAGCTCCGGATGGTGGCCACCAGCGTGGGGGAGCCCAGTAATGCCCGTCTCTGGGTTCCAGCCCCAGGCTTTGCGGTTTACCTGCCCTTTGAGCTTGGACAAGACCCTTCAGTTCTCAGAATTAAATAAGTTCTCTGGGAGCTGGCTTCAAAAGGCATATCTTGTTAAGATATAGAATAGAATTCTATTTTTAACACTGTGCACTTCGGCACCCTAACATTCTACAATTCTAAAATTCTTTGGGAGAGAATATTGCCCAATAATGTTATTTTCAACGTGAGTATGATTTTATCCCTCAACATTCTATGATAATCTTCTTTGGGGAGTAATATTGCTTAATAATAATAATAATTTTCCACATGTTACAATTCTATGACTTAAGAATTTATTATTCTAATAGTCTTTGCTCAATAATACTCAAAATTATTACTTATATTTTTATTTACATTCTACAATTTTATTTTTATTGATTTTTTAGAGAGAAAGGAAGGGAGAGAGAGAGAAACATCGATATGAGAGAGAAGCATCAATCGGCTGCCTCCTGCACGCCCCCCACTGGGGATGGAGCCCGGAACCCGAGCATGTGCCATGATGGGGACCTCTTAGTCCGTGGGAGGACACTCACTCCACTCAGCTACACTGGCCAGGCTACATTCTACAATTTTATATTCCAACATTCTATGACTCTAATATTGTTTGGGAAGGAGTATTACTCAGTAATATTATAACTTTTTTCTACATACTTGATTCTGTCTCTATAGTCTATGATTCTAGCATTCCCTGGGAGGCAGTAGAGCTCGTTATGATGATGATGATGGCCTTACATGCTGTGGTTCTCTGCATTCTGACTTTCTAAGATGCTTGGTGCTGATATTTTTGCTTCTCACCTGGAATTGCACCACCTTCTCTGTGGCAAGACACAAGTAGGTGCCACCGCCTCCTGGAGGCCCACCAGGAAACTGGAATGCACACTTGTGCAGTTGGGAGATGGGCTCGTCCACATCAAGGAGCGCACACTGTTTGGCTACTTTACGGATGATCTACAACAAAAAGGTGGCAGGAAGTGTGGCGGCAAGGTGACTGGGTGCCCAGAGGCCGCCCTCCCAGCCAGCTTTCTGCTACTCCAAAGCCATGTGGGCGTTGGCAGAATCCCCCCATGCCAGCCCTTTACCTCAATCCAGCCCCACAAAGCACTGAGTATCCTGGGTGAGAACTGAATAGGTGTCTTTATGCCTTGGGTGCTCACTCTCCAGCCCTGCCCACGTGGGTCATACCTTCTGCATGGATCTGGGGGCCCTCCCTTCCCATACCATCGGAGGTAGTGTGATGCCCGTGACTGTGCAGACGAGCTGCACCAGGGAGCCATAGCGGACGTAGCCCTCTCGAGGTGGGAAGTCCCCCTGGGAAGAGTGGTCATCAGCTGGGGGTGAAAAGAAGGAAGAAAGGGCTTCAGGGGGTTCCAAGCTTCTGCTCCAAATCCTGCCCCTCTTGTCTCTGACTCCACCCCATCTGCACATGGGTCTTGTGGGTAGGTTTGGAATGTAGGGAGGCAGCTAAGGCTGAAGGTTCTCATCCTGGAGGGGTCATTTGTGGCCACCCTCAAAAATGTCTGCCTTCCTGGGGTGGGGGCTGAGATGAGGGACCAGGCTGGACACTGGAGTCACAAAGCTTGGACCGGTCACCAACTCACTGGGACCTTTGGCAAGTCTTTTTGTGTTTTAAAGCCTCAGTTCCAAGGATGGAGTATACCTTCCTTGAAGTGTTGTGGTGGAGATTAAATAAGCTAATGAATACAAAGTGCCCAGCCCCACCTGCTGATATGATTACCCAGGTGGAGTGTGAAGGCAGCCCACTGGCGCGCACTGGCCACGAAGGCCCCGTCCTCCACGGAGAGGTAGCGTGTGGAGACCGTCTGGGAGCGCAGGCGGTTGAAGAGGGAGACCTTGGAGCCCGAGGATATGCACACTGTGAGGGGAGGTGGAATCAGTGCCCTGCCCTGGCTTGGTCCCTTGCACATGCCAGACACATCTGAGTCTCTGTCCCCTGTGCCAGGTTAACTCATATGCCCACTAGCCTAGACACAGTGGGCATTCATTTTTCACAGCCATTTATCTGGTACCTGCCCTAGTCCTGCTTCTGCCCTTGTGCCTGCTCCTTTTTGCTGCCTGGGCATCCTTCAGTTCAATAAACAGAGTTATCAAGTATTCACTACGTGTGGCAGGCACTGTGCTGGGTACTGGGCACCGAAGGGTGAATTAGACCCAGCCTTGCTCTGGAGGAGTTCACCATCTCAGAGAGGAGACGGTGACATAAGTATAAAATTTCTATCTGATGTGTTAAGGACTGGGTTGGGTTAAAGAGGGCTTCCAGGAGGAAGTTATATTCTCAGCTGCAGAGCATGAAGTAGGCAGGAGTGCCTTGGGGGGAGGGGGCTGCATAAGGAGTCCGTGTGGTGTGAATCAGCAGCACAAGGTTTCTAGGGCTTGACCTTGATCTCTTCCAGCCTATCACACAGGCAGTCACAGTTTTGTTTTGTTTTCTTCTGGGTGGATTTTGACCACCTGGGGAGAAAGCGTTGGGTCATCTCCCCCTCTCCCCTCACAGTGCTAGGCATACTCTAGGTGCTCAGTTTATACTTAGCCCAAGTTCCCATTGAATAATAGCTAATGATGTTGTGTGTCAGGTACTGTTTGAAATGCTTTATAGGTATTAGTTCATTTGAACCTGTCCACAACCCTTGGAGGTAGATAATATTATCACGACATTTAAGACAGCAAACTGCTGAAGATCACTCGGCTAGCACAGGGTAGTCAGGATTCCAAGCCAGGCCACCGGGCTCCAGACCGGCACTGTGCCCGCCACGCTATACCACTTACTCCTCCCTGGCCCTTTCCTGACACTGGGGGTCAACCAGAACACAGCCTGGATCTGAGACACTCCTCAGGGTTTTTGACAGACAGTAAGCAATGGTGAGGAGTAAGAGCTGGGCTCCGGAGGCACACGGACTCAAGTCCAAATCCTGGCTGAGCCACTTCCTAGCTGGTCAATCTTAGGCAAGTCACCTAGAATATGATAGGCCCAAATGTTTCTCAAATGAACGGATGAATGTGCCAAACCTCACTTTCCTCATCTACAACATGGAAACTGAGGTTACTTCAGAGGGACACAGCGACATCAAATAGAACAATCGATGTAAAATGTTGTAGGAAAACCAACCTCCCTTCTCCTGCCCCTCCCTCCCACCTCCCAGCGAAGGCTGTGGTGGTGGTCACTGCTATTCAGGCTTTCCCCCTTATATTCTCAAATCCTCCAGCCCTGGGGTTTGTCACTTGGCACTCAGGACATTTCTTATCTCAAAATGTCTCTTTGATCCGCTATGCGCGTCTGTCTCCCCTGCTAGTGCGTTCCTCCAGAACAGACACTTGTCCTTGTTTTACAGAGACCCAGCACCTAGCACAGAGCCAGGCATAGAGCAAGCCCTAAATAAATATTTTTAACTAATTTTGCTCTGTCTTCTTATTGTCACTTTTAATCTGTCTCTAGTTCAACACCTGCCAGCTGTTTGAGGGGTCCCCAACTCCCCCGCCCCAACACCCACACTCAAGTCTGGTATCTGTCCCCTCTCCTCTCTGTCCTTGCTTCTCTAACTTATCATTCCCAGGCTTAAGCCGCTCCGGCTCAGCCAGACCCCGCCCCTCTCGGCTCAGACTCCGCCTCTTCCACTCTGACCCCACCCCTACAACCCCGGTCTCTCCCGCTCCCAAACCCAGCGGCTGCAGCCTTGACGGCACCTCCCCGCCGGGCCCTACGATCACGCCCCGCCCCGCTCACGGTCGGTGTTTTTCAGTGACTGCTTCTTCTGCGAGGGCTTCGAGATGACCTTGATGAGGCGGCTGTGGAAGGTGCCCAGCTCCCGACCTCCTCGGAGCACCAGCCGCAGCACCAGCCGGAAGTGCTTCCTCTTGTCTGCGTCGGAGATGTACAGGGTCTTGGCGCAACCGAATTCCTGCGGGGTTCAGGGGATGGGGCCGGCTCATCTCAGCCGTCCGCCTCGGGATGAGCGACCTCCCCCAGTTGTCTGACACCCGCCCCGTCGGACACGACAGGAGGCGGCAGGGTCCAAGCTCTCGGGGTTTCCCGGCTCCCTTCCCTAGCTATCGCTCGGCATCTGCAGGGGAGTAAGTGAGCACTCCTCCCCAAGGAAGCGGCAAGGATAGGGCCGGGCCCCCTCCTATGCACTCTCACCCTGGAGTCCGGCTGCTCCTCGAAATTCAACTTCTGCGTCTCGGCGGCGCTGCCGGACGCGCCGTCCAGTCCCATGTAACCGCAGACAGTGGGCCCCGTCTCCCCTGCCAGGTGGGCTGAAAAGGGACGCCACCGGGCTCTGGAATGACTCCTCAAGACCTCAGGTGCCAGGCAAGCCAATTTTTCGCCGCCAGAGGGCGCGGCGAGACTGCGTCTGTGACCCGCCCCGCTCCCAATCCCTACTGCGTGGTCCGCTACCGAGGAAGGCGACCGTTCCTGGAGTCTGTCCTCACCTTGGCCGTGCACTGGCTTCACCCTCCAGCCGGGACCTGCGAGGTAGACACAGGGCGGGGGGCAGAAGAACCTGTGGAGACATGTAGCATTGAACTTGTGTGTCATCTCCACTAGACTGTCCTGTAGGCATCCCAAAGATAGCAGAAACCGGAAAGATTGCCCCTCCCCTTTCCCACCGCCCTCCCCAGGCTTCTCCATGACCGTGAACCCCATTAACATACAAACCTTTTTTTTTTTTTTTGAATTTTCACCCAAAGATACTTTTCCATTGATTTTTTAGATAGAGTGGAAGGGAGGGAGGGAGGGAGGGAGGGAGAGAGAGAGAGAGAGAGAGAGAGAGAGAGAGAGAGAGAGAGAGAGAGAAACAGAAACATCTGTGTGAGAGAGACACATCAATTGGTTGCCTCCCGCACGACTCCGACAGGAGGGGGAGGTGAGAAGAGGGGGGGAACCACACTTGCAACTGAGGTACCTGCCCTCGACCTAAAATCGAACCTGAAATTCTTTGTCCGCGGGCCCACGCTCTAACCTCTGAGCCAAATTGGCCGGGGCCACTCTGCCTTTAAAACATATCCAGCCAGAATCCACTGGTTTCTTACCACCTCCACCTTTTTATTTGTAAAACCATGAGCCAATCATGTTACTCATCTTCTTAAAATCTTCCAGTAGTTTAAAAATCAAAGTCCTGCCCTGGCCGGTTTGGCTCAGCGGTTAGAGCATCGGCCTGCAGACCAGAGAGTCCCAGGTTCAGTTCCCGCTAAGGGCACGTACCTCGGTTGCAGTTTGTCCTCGGCCCTGGTAGGGGTTGTGTGGGTGGCAACCACTCCATGTGTCTCTCTCACATCATGTTTCTCTCTCCCTCCCTCCCTCCCTCCCTCCCACTCTATCTGAAGATAAATGCAAAAATGTCCTCAGGTGAGGATAAAAAATATAAAAAAATAAATAAATAAATAAAAGTCCTCACATGATCTGACCCCTGCTTACCTCTCCAACTTTATTTATTTAACAAATTATTTATTTATTTATTTATTTTTTATCCTCACTTGACATTTTTTCATTTTTTGTTCAGATAGAGTGGGAGGGAGAGGGAGGAAGAGAGAGAGAGAGAGAGACATCGAAGTGAAAGGGACACATCGAATGGCTGCCTCCCGCACAACCAACCAAGGCCGGGGACAAACCGCAACTGAGGCACATGCCCCTAGCGGGAACCGAACCCGGGTCTCTCTGTACCACAGGCCGACGCTGAGCCAAACCGGCCAGGGCACCTCTCCAACTTTATTTCCAACTTTAGTCCCCACTCCCCTTCTCAAACTGCAGCCACTCTAACTTCTTTTGTACCTCGAACAGGCCCAGTTGGTACGCCTCAGGGTCTGTGCATTTTCTGTCTCTCCCATTGGAACACGATTCTCCCAGACTTTGTCCTGTCTGGCTCCATTTTCACATTCAAGTCTCAGTTCAGATGTTACCTTGACCTTTCTAGCTAAAGTACTCTCCTTTCTATTTCTATCACGTTGCACTATTCTAGTCCCTTCTGGCCATCGTCAGGATCTTGTTGATTGATTGTGGGAACATTACTATGTGTCTCTTCCACACTGGTATGAAGATGCCATGAGAGCAGGGACTGTTTTTGTCTTGTTCAAGCTGTATGCCCAGTGCCCAGCGGTGCCCAGAGAGCCTGACACATGACAAGCACCCAGTTACTAGTTGTTGAATGAAAGTATGCCTGAATGGGTGAATGAGAGAGTGAATGGGGACTAGATTCCCAGGGAGGTTCTGCTAAGACCAAAGAGGGGACTATTGGTGGCTGAGGGGAAAAGCCCATGATTGACCAATAGCTGAGCCCCGAGTCCTCCCCAGGTTCCAAAAGACACTAAACGGGGAGGAGCGCATATGGCCAAATGCCAAAGCGACCTGGGAGGGACAGATGAGGCACCTACCGCTTCTCATTTCCGTATGATTTCTGGGCCACCTTGGCGTGCAGGATCCTCACCGTCTGTTCGCACTGCTGCTGTAAGCACCTGCGCACGCCTTCCCTCAGGACAGTGGTGCGCTCTGGGGATGACCTGGGAGGTCCGCGGCAAGGAGCTTCAAGGGGTGAGGTGGCAGGGATCTCGAAGCTCATAGAGTGAATGAAATAAAGTTCTAGTGGTGCCCCCTAGTGGTCATGACGAGGAAGTGTTAAGTAAGGGAGGGACGCGTGCTACTAGTGGGCTAAATATTTGGGCTGCGCGGTGCACAATGAGACTTGCACGGAGTCCACTGGGACCACTCAGGCACCACTCTGCGGGTCTAGCTTCACACCTATGTAGTCTGGAGCATTGGGGAGATGCCCCAGAGGCACAAAGGCCGCACTTGTGTTGGCCTTAGGATGGTGGTAGAATATGCGAGGGCACCTGGTTTTCCCTACATCCTGAGGGGACCCACCCCAGGGAAGTCTTGATGTCAGGAGGGGAAGAGCCTTTGCCGGACCCATGGACCAGAGTGCTCTCTTGCCTGCTGGCAGATGCCTGCAAACATGGAAGGGCCCCAAAACCGTGTCCCCAAGATCCTAGGATTGGGGGGGGGGGGGCATTTCAGTTTATCCGTAGTCAAAGTAATACTCTCTCCTTACTCCCAAGAGCAGGGGCCTGTTGCTGTCTCAACTTTACTTCGCTTGATCACAGAGCCTCCATCCTGTGGATTGGGCCAGGCAGAGCCTAGGAGCCTGATGGCTTCTCAGCCTGGGAGTTTTGGAGGGTGGGTGCGCCCAAGACTTAAGCAATTGCAGAGAACATGTAAAGGAGTCCATGATGGCAGAGATTTGAGGGACCACCAGGTGGGGCTGGGGAGAGCCATGAACCCTGAGGCTGTCCTGAATCCTTTACCCTCTTCGCAGGACCAGTGTCGGGGACCTCTCCTCACTCCTAGAGGGGGCAGCGGAGGGCAGGAGCCGGGCCGCGCCCTCGGAAGCCGGGCCAGGCAAACGGCGGCCCAGCCAAGCCCCGCTCCTTCCCTTGGGGCTCTCCTCGGGGAAGTGGCTCAGAGGCCTCCAACGCATTCCGGCTGCGGAGGGGGTAGCCGCCCAGCCTCCCGCTGTACCGAATTCCGGCCCTGCAGCCCAAGTCGGCGGCTCCCAGGGTGGCTGGAGCAGGGGGCGCCGCTCTGGCCCCGCCCCGACCCCTGCCAGTGGGAGGGGTCGCAGCCGGCGCTCCCCCTCCCCATCCGCTAGCCCGGGTTAAATGCGGCCGCCGCCTCCACTCGCTCCAGCTGCCTGGCAGTCCCCACCTCGGGCACGCTGCCCGCGCCGTTACCTGCTCCAACTGCCCGGGAGGCTCCGCCCGTCTGCTCCGCTCTGCGGCCGCGCCTCCGAGTTGTCCAGAAGGTTCAGGTGAGTCAAAAGGCCTGGGGGCGCTGAAGGGTCTTCGGGGGAGCAGAAGGCCAGCCAGACCAGGCGACCGTACTTAACCTCGGCAGCACCGCTTGCGGTGCCCACATTTGACCTGCAATGCCCTTCCCCACTTCTGTGGGTTCCTTTCCAAATTGAGTTCCCACCAGCAAGCCCACCAAAAAGGGGAGGGGACGTTTTCCCTAATCTCCTCCCTCTGGGACCCCCCAGGAACTGCCCTCAAGGTTCGCTCTTCAGCCAGCTCTTGAGGAATTGTTCACAGAACTCTCCTCCCTTTCGAGCCCACTTTCCCCACCCTAAAGACAGTTCCAAATCTTTCATTTTAACGCAGGACTGATTAACCCCTCGGAGGTGCTCTGGCTTCTAGCGTCAGCCTTGTCACCACGTTGCTGTGTGACTTTGGGTGAGATGCTACCCTCTCTGGACCTAGTTTCCTCCTCTGTAGAATGAGGGAGTTGGAAAGGTGATGAACTTTGAGGCAGCTGCTATTTTGACTTTCTAGAGTTCCTGGGGTACAGGTAGGGTGCCAGGCGAGATGTTTACTCACGCCAAGAGCAGGATAAGGGGGACCTTAATCAATATTTGGGGGCCCAGAGGTTTCTGAAAGTAGGAAAGGGTGAGAGGTGGCAAAGATCCCTTATGCCTTTACCCCCATGTTCCCCAGGGGTGCTGACCTCAGCTATGGCCCAGGCTAGAAAAAGCATTCCACACCTTCCCACCTCCAGTAGCACATCTGGCTTAGTCACCCTCCCGTGACAGACTCTGCCAGAGGGATTCTTGTTCCTCTACCAGGTCTGAAAGGCGAAGGCGGAGAGAATCCGGGAAGGGAAGGCCGCCTAGAGTGAGCGGCAGGCACCCGACCTTGCTCAGAATAGGCCCATTCACGGAATTGGGGGGAGGGGCGGGGCTGCGGTTGGGTTAGGGGCGGCTGGCCCCCTCTACCCAGAGACAGTAACAGACAAATGGCTAATGCAGCTTCAGCATGGGGCGCGGGGGTGTGTAGAGAGTAGAGGGAGTGAATGGAAAGAAAAAAGATTCAGTGCCTCCTGGACACCAGGTTGCCAGGCAACTCAAAAGGAAGAACGGATGCAAGGAGTCCCAGGTTCCTTTGCAGCTCAGCGGGCCGCCTTCTTGGGCCTCATTTTTCCCATCTGTGCAATGGGAGTCTTTCGTGACTCTCAAGGGATCTTGTCAAGGGCCTCGGGAGGGAGAGCGCTCACCTGCTGCCCCCATGGGGTCCATGGCCGCGTTCCGAGGCCCCCCACCGCTCACTCACAGCCCTCTGGGTGCATCCAGTACTGCTCTCCTCAGAACTCTGCGCACTCCTGCTCCTGGGCCCTCAGGCCGGATATATCCTACCCGCCCTTATCTCAAGGCCCCCGGGCTCCCGGCCCGCTGTTTGCTCTGGGCAGGGGCACCTGCTGGGCAGATGTGGGCTTCCCACGGCCACCTAGCCAACACAGCCAGACCTGGGAAGGCGCCCCCTGGCGGCTTCTACTGAAAGCTGGTGGGAAGTGGCGGCGCCAAGCCTCGAATTCAAGTGCGTGGTGAGCTTTGGCCAACGCAGTGCGCGCCCCCTACCCTCTCAAGCCAGAGCGCACGGCCCTCTCCTGAGGCCTGCGGTTGCGCCTTGCGTATCTGAATACGTGTGTGTGCGTGCGTGTGTGTGTGTGTGTGTGTGTGTGTGTGTGTGTGTGTGTGTGAAGGACAGCCACACAGAGGCGCCTTGTATAAAGAGGGTATGGGGAGGGAAAGGGGCCCCGAGGTATGGAATGGCTTCCTTTTCCTCCCTGACGAGGGCGTGGAACACGTCAGCTTGTCCCCTCGAATCCCTTAGGTATAGGATTGTATCCTGGGGCAGCCATTTTCTTGTCGCTAGACGGGTAACAGCGCTTAAGTGTTTCCTAATCTGCACAGTGGGAACAGTAAGAGCCTGTCTCACGGAGTTGTCGAATTGTAGAGAGGATTAATCGCCACAATGCATGAGAAGCGTTTAACACCGTGCCTGGCAGTTAGGAAGACTTTTTCTTTTGAACTTTTGTATATTTTTATCTACTTTTATTTATTTACAAAGCAGTATTCCTTGTGTTTCCCAGCAATCTCACTGTAATAAAAATTAATTATGAAAAGATACACAAAAGTAGAAAGATTAGTAAAATAAACCCATGACCCTCCTCCACCTCCAAGTGCCCATCACCCAGAATGAGAGTTCTGCAAATACTATCGTTTTGCTATTTCCCTTCCTCCCTCCAGGCTCTGACACCTCCGTTCTTTGTCCCCCAAGTGCCATGAGGGGCCTTCCATGCTCACCACTGCCCATGTTGCTGCTCCTTCTCCAGCTCTGGGAAACCCAGCTCCAGTTCGAAGGTGAGCCTGGGCCCAGCCGTGACCAGGGACGGGAGAGGAACAAAAGCAGGTTTTCTGTCTGCGGCCAGCTAGGCCTGCTGGGAGAGAATAGCAAGAGCTTTGGAACCCTCCAGGCTGGGTTCACTGCTTGCCTCTCTGGGCCTCAGTCTCCTCATCTACAGGACGAGGCTTAGAGATTTAAAAAAAAAAAAAATTGGACTCATGCAGAATGCCCATTTGGTGTTAAAAATTTTTAAAGTTAGTCAGGAGGCTTCACATAAAAATTCCAATTTGGGACTTTTCTTGAAAAATCCAAGGATCTGCTAACACAGGGTCCACGTGGCTATATTGGCAACATTTGGTTTCATCTGCCCACTTTAGGAGGGCTGGGGACTCTGAGTATCCACCGCCCTACCCTACCAGTTCGCTCATTTATGTTGCCTGCCTGGCCCCTACAGGCATTAGAGTTTGCGATATCCTGTCTCCCTCTCCCAAATGGATAATACCTCCCCAGAACAGTCCTCAGAGCTGCAGGATAGAGAACTGGTGAAATCTCCTCTCCCAGGCCCTCAGCAAATGCTGAGCCAGTGAATGTATCTAACTTGCATTTACTAGGGTAATTCCTTGTGGGCGCTGTTATGCAGGGATAGTAACATTATGCCCTGGTTTTCCCTGGGTATCTCCTGGGAAATGAGGCTTTGCTGACCTAGGAAAGTCCTTCCTGATCTCCTCGCAGGTCCCAGGTGCCGTACTGGACCCCTGGATTTGGTGTTCGTGATTGACAGCTCGCGCAGCGTGCGTCCCTTCGAGTTTGAGACCATGCGGCAGTTCCTGGTGGGCCTCCTCCGCCGCCTGGACGTGGGGCCCAACGCCACGCGCGTCGGCGTGATCCAGTATTCGAGTCAAGTGCAGAGCGTCTTCCGGCTTGGCGCCTTCTCGCGCCGAGAGGATATGGAGCATGCCATCCGCGCTGTGGTGCCGCTGGCGCAGGGCACCATGACCGGGCTGGCCATCCAGTACGCCATGAATGTGGCTTTCAGCGTGGCCGAAGGCGCACGCCCCCTGGAGGCGCGCGTGCCTCGAGTCGCTGTTATCGTGACCGACGGGCGGCCCCAGGATCGGGTGGCGGAGGTGGCAGCGCAGGCGCGCGCCCGCGGCATCGAGATCTACGCGGTGGGGGTGCAGCGCGCAGACGTGGGCTCGCTGCGCGCCATGGCATCACCCCCGCTGGACGAGCACGTCTTCCTGGTTGAGTCCTTCGACCTTATCCGGGAGTTTGGCCTGCAGTTCCAGGGCCGGCTGTGTGGTGAGTTAGGGGAGCGCTGGAGCGAGGCTCCAACTACCTAGATTCCCATCCCCACCTCACTAAATCCCACCCCATCCGGGTGGCCCCGCCCATTCCAGCGTTAGTCCCGCCCACCAGATAGTTGAGGCCCTCGGTCTAACACATGCTGTGTCACGTGCCCGTCCAGCCCGCTTTTGCTTAGGTTTTGCCCACCAAGAGCAACATTTGGCGTACCCCCCCCAACCAGGATGAGCTGTGGTTTACCACAGGCTTAATGGCCAAATCCAACACCGCCCCTCAACGCAGGAAGCACCGATCCCCAAAGCTGAGAGCAACCGTCCACCCTTAAGAGCCATGTCCCGCCCACATGGGCATGGCCCCGCCCACTCGCATTTTAGCTCCTCCCACAAGCTCCAAGATGTGCTCTAGTCACACCTTGAGTTACTCCGCCCATCTTAATTCAGCATCTCTCCATCTTAATTCAGCATCTCTCCACCATGATTCAGCATCTCTCCACCTCTCTACCTTACCCCTGTGTGGACCTGCCCAATCCCATTGACACACAAAGCCCGGTCTCCCTCTTCTGAGCCCATTCACAGGGGCTGTTCAGGCCCTATTCTTTCCCAAAGCCGTCCCACTTGGATCGGCCCTTCTCAAACGAGTCATATCCCACCTAAGGACATGCTTGATCATGGTTCCTGCCTTTGACTCCATCCAGCGGTCTCTTTTTGGAGGGTTCTGCCCATCTGTTCCCTGATGATTCATCTGTTGTGTGTCCTTAGGAAAGAACCTGTGTGCTGAGGGGGGACACGGCTGCCAGCACCAATGTGTCAGCTCCCCAGGCATGTTCCATTGCACCTGCAACCCCGGCTACCAGCTAGCAGCAGATAACAAGAGCTGTTTGGGTGAGAACTACTCCTGCCCTGCAATCCTGAGCCTTCTGTGGCTCCCCATAGGCCCAGCATCAGCCCAGTGGGTCTGGAAGGGCCTTTGGAAATAAAGTCCAGCTCCCTCACTTTGCTTGGTGTCACACAAGTCCTTGGTGTGACCAGGACTAGAAACCTTGACCCCACATTAAGTATGCTTTCTGCATCCTTCTGTCCACTCATTCAGACTCGTCTCCTACCTGGCTCCAATATACCTCCCAAACTTGTTTGTGTCTTCTCAGAGGCACATGCTTACAGTTTCTGTAACTTAGGCACTGCTGGGGTCATCAGTGAGGGTCTCTATACAGCACCACCCCTGCCTTGCACGTGCTGTCATTCCTGCTTCTGCATCTCAGCTCATTCTGAGCTGCTCACTTGGACTCTCCTGCTGCTCCTCTCTGCACCTGCAAATCTTTCAAGGCCTGGTTCTTCATTTTTGCCTTCTGAAAAGCTGCGGCGCACAATACCTTTGCTTGCAAATTTGGGACTTTCTTTTTCATGTGTATGTGTGTCCACTCCTTTGATCTTAAGGGCAGCTACCATTTACTGAGTGACAAGTTAACATCAGACTTTGTGCTTGGAGCACTGCATACATCATCTCCCAATCTCACAACAACCTGGGAGATGAGGTCATTCATGTGATCCCCATAACCCAGATATCAGCTGGGGGCTTCTTGTTTCTAGAGCTCAGACAAAACTGGCTTGAAGCCCCATGTGATGACCCATGAACATCCCAATCCCTTCCCAAGATCCCCAAGTGCTTACATTCTGTGGTCCCCTCTCACTCTGAGCTTCTGCTGAATTCAATCAGTTTATGGCTCCTCCCAATGTCTCAACCCCACACATGCTGTCCTTGTTCCATGCGTGTAAATCAGCCTCTTCCTTGTTTTACACACTTGTGCATACAAGGGCATGTGTGTGTGTGTATGTAAGTGCATGCATGTGTCCATTTTACTAAAGATGGAAGTATACAGAAGTGTGAATTACATCTAAGTAAAGCCAAACATACACACACAAAAGGAAACATCCATTTTTTATAATTGAATATTAGGCTCCCTTGACCCTGAAAGCCCTCAGTCGCCCCAGTACAAGGGATTTTTTACTGGTGTCCTCAACCCACACAGTCACTCATCTTCACACCATTTGTCTTGTTCTTTTTCTTCCTCTCTACACTCCACCTCTTTTCTAGAAACCCCAAATTCTCAATTTTTCGATGCAGGATAATTCGCCTCTCTCCAGTCCCTATTCCCCAGTGCAGCTCTAGTCCATCTTCGCACGTCTAAACCATCAGATACTCAACAGGGCAATAGTTCACTTTCCTCAGAAGGAAATTGTAAATAGCAATTGCTCTCTTCCATTATAACCCCATTTTGCAGATGGGGAAATGGAGGCTCAGACAGGTGAAGTGGCAGAGTCTGGTCCTCTTCTATTAGTCCGTGAGCATCTTCAGGGCAAGGGCCCTGTCTTCTACAACTGTGGATTCTTGGTCTTAATCCAGGCTTAGTAAGGCCCACTCTGGGATGCATCTGGGTCTTGAGTTGGTAGGACCACCTGGCCCAGAGCAAGGAGGCCTATGCATATAGAAATCACAGATGCCTGGGGACGACCCCAGACTAATTAAATTGGGAACATTGGGAATTGGGGTCCAGGCATAGGTATTTTTTAAAAGCTGTGTTGTCTGGGCTGAGAAGTGCAGCCTCAAGGAACATGCCAGCCTCCCCTCTTCCTCAGCCATTGACCTGTGCACTGAAGGGACTCACGGCTGTGAGCACCACTGTGTCAGTTCCCCAGCTTCCTATTTCTGTCACTGTCAAGCTGGCTTTGTACTCCAGCAGGACCAGAGGAGCTGCAGGGGTGAGCAAACCCCCCTCCACTAGCACCCTGGACTGAGGTCTCTGATGACTCCAATCAGAAGTGACATCTTGCTGCCTCTTCCTTCCCACCAGTCATTGACCACTGCAGCTTTGGGAACCACAGCTGCCAGCATGAGTGTGTTAGCACCCTTGGTGGGCCAAGGTGCCGCTGCAGAGAGGGACACGACTTGCTACCTGATGGGAGGAGCTGTCAGGGTGAGGAGGGGTCTCCTGCATTGTGCAGAGGGGGGAGGGGTCTTGGCTGGTGGAGTCCACCCTGACCTGTCTCTCCTTTAAGCCCGGGATCTTTGCAACGGCGTAGACCATGGATGTGAGTTCCAGTGTGTGAGCGAAGGCCTCACCTACCGCTGCCTATGCCCTGATGGGCGGCAACTCCAGGCAGATGGCAAGAGCTGTAACCGTGAGTTATGGGTGGGAGGGCATTCTGTCTGTCCCTGCCCACTGCTCACGTTCTGAGCATACTTGACTTTGGTGTGGGTGTGGTGTGAATGTGTGGATGTGGTTAGTGGTGATGGGGTTGGAGGCTGTGCCATGCTCTGATTCTATCTCTTTCCTTTCAATTCTCTACCCTGTTGCCAAGGTTAATTTCTAAAATACATACAGGAGTGGGCAAAAGTAGGTTTATAGTTGTGAGTACGTGAAATACAGAATGTATTCTTGTATTATTACATATTAATTATTGTATTATTTTCCACACGAACAACTGTAAACCTACTTTTGCCCATCCCTGTATTTGATTGTATTCCTCCCTTGCTCAAAAGCCATCTGTGGCTCACCTGTGCCTACAGAATAAAGATCAAATGCCTTACCCTTGAGTTTTTCAAATGGTGGGTGCAACCACATTAATGGATAATGAAATCAAATTAGGGAGTTACAACCAGCATTAAAAAGAAAGAGAGAGAAAAACAGGGTTTAAAGCATGTAGAAAGAGTAAGTATTGTTTCATGAAACTTAATTTTAATTTTATGGGAGCATATGTAGCACATCATGATCTATTATTGCTTTTTGTTTTGTTTTGTTTTTTACTGTGGGTTGTGGTCAGATTTTTGAAACCACTGCTTGGCTCATCACAGTCTAGCTTTGGCCAGCCCCACAGCCGATCTCCTGCCACGCTGGCCTGCCCGTTCCCGAATGTGTCAAGAGCGCCCAGCTTCCATGCCTCTGCACATTCTGTTCCCACCGTCCAGAATTTCCCTTCCTGCCTTGGAGAACTCCTACTCATCCTTGAAGACCAAGTCAAATGTCACCACCTCCATGCAGCCTTCCTCACCGACTCCAGAAAGAATGAGTTATTCTTACCTTGGGCTCTCTGCATGCCCCTCTATTCTAGCAATTTCCTTCACTGTAACGTATGGCATGACTGCTCTGCTCCATCCTTATGGGTTCAGGATTATGTTGCATTTATGCTTGACACCCCTCCAGGGCTAGAAAAATCCCTGGCTCAGAACAAGGGCATCAACATTGCAGAGTGATTAGAAGCATGGGTTTGGGGACCAGACAGACCTGGTTTCAAATCATGGCTCAGCCACTGCTGGCTATGGGATCCAGAGCAAAACACTTTATCATTCAGAACCTCCGGTTATAGAAAATGGGGATAATCCCCAAGGTTACTGGGAGGATTGAGAAAAAAATATATAAAGCACCTAGCCCAGTGCCTGGCACATGGTAAGCTGTCAAATAATAATGTTTTTGTTTTTATTTAGTATTGTTAATACCGGTAAAATGTTTAGAATTCTGTCTGATGTATAGTAGATGATCAATAAATAATAACTATTGTTTTTGTGGGTATTATTATTATTATTTAAAAGATACTTTTAGCAGATTGTCTGGCTTGTGCTCAGCACTCAATAAATGGCAAAGTTTGTAACGATGCTGATAATAATAATACATCATGCCAGTGCCTGGCACAGGAAGGCCTTCACACATAGTATCTGTTATATAATAAGTGTTTGTGAATGAATGACCAGATGGGTAGCTGGCTGTTGCCAGCCAGGATTCTGGTCCCACCACCCAAGTCCATCTCCTCACTGTGTAGGGTGCCGGGAAGGCCACGTGGACCTGGTTCTGCTGGTCGATGGCTCCAAGAGCGTGCGCCCCCAGAACTTCGAGCTGGTGAAGCGCTTTGTGAACCAGATCGTGGACTTCCTGGACGTGTCCCCTGAGGGCACCCGTGTGGGGCTGGTGCAGTTCTCCAGCCGGGTGCGCACAGAGTTCCCGCTGGGTCGCTACGGCACCGCGGCGGAGGTGAAGCAGGCGGTCCTGGCGGTGGAGTACATGGAGCGCGGTACCATGACCGGGCTGGCGCTGCGCCACATGGTGGAACACAGCTTCTCTGAGGCGCAGGGCGCGCGGCCCCGCGTCCTCAATGTGCCTCGCGTGGGCTTGGTCTTCACCGACGGCCGCTCCCAGGATGACATCTCAGTGTGGGCAGCGCGCGCCAAAGAGGAAGGTGGGTTTAGCGCGGGACGCACTGGCGTGGGATTGGGTTGGACGCGGGGAGGTGGCTTTCCTGAGGTCTAGGGCACCCTCTGTATTCTCCGTAGGCATCGTCATGTACGCCGTGGGCGTGGGCAAGGCAGTGGAGGAGGAGCTGCGTGAGATCGCCTCGGAGCCCGCGGAGCTGCACGTGTCCTACTCCCCTGACTTCAGCACCATGACGCACCTGCTGGAGAACCTCAAAGGCAGCATCTGCCCGGGTGAGCACCTCTGGCTCGGGACCACTCCCATTCTCTCACTGCCAGCCTCTGATATCTCGCCTTGCTATCCACCCCCACTCCTCTTACAGAGTTGTAGCCAGGGCATTGACTCACTAGACAGAGTTTTGTTAGTCAAAGCCAGGTCCTTGGACCAGCGACAGGTCTGTCACTTGGTAGCTTGTTAGAGCTGCAGCGTTTCCAGCTCTCTCCAGACTGAGTCAGATGTTGCCCTTGAACAACACCCTCAGGGTGTCCATATGTATGTTAAAGTTTAAGAAGCACTAGACTAGGCTACTGTCCCCCAGTGGGTGTTCAGAATAATTGAGGAGAACTTTTTCAGAGGAAAGCCAAACTCAGCATTTCTAAGTGGAGTCATTAACTTGTTGGAATTCAGTTTTACAGACCTGGCAAAGTGGCAGGACTGAGTGTGTTTCAAGAGCACAACGCTGCGTGTTTCCTTTTGAACAATGCAGCCCAGAAATGCAATGCATCTGCTTTATCTGGTGTTCAGCTGGAAAAGGGGCCAGTGCTCTCCATGAGGGAGAAGAGGGCTGGTGAACCTTGTGTACTGTGCTTCACAGGCCATACAGCAGATTTCCTGCGGGTAATTTTTACCATAGAGTCTTTAGACTCTAACCCAGGCCTAAGATATGACTCTTCTTTCAGATTTCCGGGCCCTACCTCCAGAGCTAAGTTCGGTAGGGCTGGGCTGGGCCCAGGAAATCTTACGCGCGCACACCCACACACACACACTTGACCCTTGAACAACACGAGTTTGAACTGCATAGGTCTACTTATACGTGGATAAAAAAATCTGCCTGTACGTGGACTTAGCCAGTTCAAATCCATGTTGTTCATGGGTCAACTGTATTTTCCATCCACAGTTGGGAATCTGCACATGCCGGGTGACTTAAGTGATATGCAAATTTTCAACTATACGGTGGATCAGGGCTCCTCAGCTTGCTTTGTTCAAGGGTCAGCTGTATATGCATACATGTTTGTGTGTGTAGATATATGCATATACATATACCTATATACATGTGCACACCTACCACCACCCAAGGCTGCTTCTAATGATTAGCCAGCATATTGTGGAGGCACCAGATTAGTTGCTCCTTCAGGTCCCTTCCTGTCCTGGCTCTTATGTCCCACACAGTGTGACTTTGGACAAGTCACTTAATCTCCACCTGTAACAGGGGAGGGTGACGGCTGCCCAAGATTGCCTCCAGCTCTACAATTCTAAAAGAAATCTGGGCTTGAAGCTCTTCACCAATTGGCTGTATGATCTTGGGCAGATGTTCCCCCCTTTCTGGCCCTTGGTTTCCTCATCTGCAAAGTTGGGAGTCTTTGTGGGACAGTCATCAATACCATTAATGACATGACATACAGCAGTTTGCTTAGGGTACATACAAGACTAAGAAATAACTTTTAAAATCATAACAGCAATTCTTTTTTTTAAAATATAGTTTTCACTGATTTTTAGGGAGAGGAAGGGAGAGGGAGAGAAACATTGATGTGAGAACACAGCACTGATCATCTGCCTTCTGCACACCCTCCTCTCCCCTCAGGCATATGCCCTGACTGGGAATCAAACTGGCAACATTTTGGTGCACAGGGTGACACCCAACCAACTGAGCCATAACAGCAATTCTTTATTGAAGGCCCAGGCATTATGCTGTCATATTAAAAATGGCACATGTTTACAGAATGTTAATGAATCTAAGATGCCACCCATTGTCAAATTAAACATTATTTTCTATACAGCTAAGAAGAAAATGGGTGCCAAATTTAATTGTAAGACAGTTATTTTGATTTTAGAGATGTTGAAATGTGTCAGAGATAGACTTGGGTCAGTGGTTCTTAAACGTTAGTTCTGAAACATCAGACTCACCTAGAGGTTGAGTTAAAACACAGCTTGCTGGAAGGCTGGTTAAAACACAGATTGCTGGGCTCCAACCCCAGTGTTTCTGATTCAGTAGGTCTGGGGTGGAGTCTGATCATTTGCATTTCTTTTCTTTTTTAAATCCTCACCTGAGGATATTTTTCTATTTATCTTCAGATAGAGTGGGAGGGAGAGAGAGGGAGAGAAAAGAAGAGAGAGAGAAACATCAACGTGAGAGGGGCACATTGACTGGTTGCCTCCCACAGGACCCCGACCAGGGCCAGGGACAAACTGCAACCTAGGTATGTGCCCTTGACCGAAATTGAACTCTTGACTCATTGGTCCTCGGACCGACGCTCTACCGTTGAGCCAAACTGGCCAGGGCTGATCATTTTTATTTCTAATAACTTCCCAGATAATGCTGATGCTTCTGGTCCAGGGACATGCTTTGAGAAGCGCTGATCTAGTTGAAATACACTATCAGGTGTTTACTGTACCAGGCAGTGCTCTAGATCCACACTCCCCAGTAAGGTAGCCACCAGCTACATGTGCCCACTTAATTTAAATTAATTACAATTAAATAAAGTAAAAAATTTTAGTTCTCTAGTCACATAGCTACACTTCAAATGTTAAATAGCCACATGTGGCTTGTGGCTACCACACTGGACAAGGAAGCTATAGAACATTTCATCACTGCCTGAAGTTTCATTTGGAGAATGCACTTGCCGTTCAAAGTGCAGTCCATGGCCAGCAGCATCAGCAGCACTTGGGAGCATCTCAGCTCCTTCACCATTCTGAATAAGAATCTATATTTTAACAAGATCTCCTGGTGATTCCAAGCATCAGGTTTTGAGAAACACTCTTCTAATATGTGTATACACACACGCGCATGCGCGCGCGCACAGACACACACACACACACACACACACACACACACACACACACATCATAAATCCTCAGTACCAACCAATGAATAGTTTCTCTTGTATCCATTTTTACAGATATGGAAACTGAGGCTTAGAAAGTTTAAATGAGGTTTCCAATACCTCACAGCTGTGTAGCTGGGACTCATCCCAGGTCTCTTTGAACCCAAAGCCCATACAGTCAACCAAAGGCTAGGTGGAGGTATATCAGAGGGCCTAGGCCAGGGTCTGCTGGTCCTCCTGCAGGTTCTCATTTTCCCAACTCTGTTCCCGGCTGGCAGAGGAAGGCATCAGCGCGGGGACAGAGCTTCGCAGTCCCTGTGAATGCGAAAGCCTCGTGGAGTTCCAGGGCCGCACGCTGGGGGCGCTCGAGAGTCTCACTCAGAAACATATCCTTTGGGGATGGGGGCGCCGGCTGGAGTGAAGGGGACGGGACTTCATTGATCCCCACCGGCTTCCTTAACTGCTCACTCGCCCAGCTGACCGCGCGCCTGGAGGATCTGGAGAACCAGCTGGCCACCCACATGTGAGGCTGCGGTGGCCGAGACCCGGGCAGGGGCGAGGCCCCGAGGACTACGCCCCCTCGTGCGCCGTCGGGGAGCCGGGGCCGGGCTGAGCCTGAGCCCCTGGGGCTCGGGCTGTAGGGGACCAGGGGCTGGCAGGTTCCCAGCGCTGCGATCGAGCTGGCCTCGCCTGGACCAGAAGCCTGACTGCGGAGGACAGGGGGGCGCGTGCTAGATCCGCACGTCCTCGCCGCGTGCTGCTGAGCTCAGTTCTTTGTTGGATTTCTTTTTTGTTTTCTTTTTCTTAAAAAAAAAAATATCTGGTTTCCACGGGGTCGGTTTGTGGGTCTTGCTGTGCCGCCAGGGGGAGGGGAGGCCAGACGGAGCGCGCTCCAGCGGCGCCCGGGCGGCGTCTCCTCCGAGAAAGGCGCATTGTGCGGGGGTCGGGCTGGGGGGCAGGGGACTGGGCAATGCTTCCCCCTCCTTGTTTATCCAGCCGAGAACAGACGGCTCCTTCTGCAAGCTGAGGGAAGGGAGGGGGTTCCACGGGAACCCTTGGGGTCTGCGAAAGTCTGCGTCCCCCTCCGTGCCCCAGCGTATCGTACGCTTCGCTCTCTGGCCATGCCTATCTCATGGTGCCCCCAAACCTGGCTGAAAAGCTGCTAGAATTGAGTGGGGGAGTTGGTGAGGAAGCAGGAGGCAGCAGTTGAGCCCCTAAATGGACACGGTGGGGGCGGATAGGTGAGTTTCGCCTGGATTTTATCTCCCTCCTGCACTAGGTAGGAAGAAGAGAAGGTATCAGCCAGGACCTCTGGCTTAGAGCAGGCTTCTGCCTGCCCAGCCTGTGCCCACACTCTCCACCTCCGCTCCCCCAAACAAAAATCCCTAAAACCACCCTCTGTGGTAAAGAGCATGTAAGAAAATGCAAAGATTAAAATGCTTCCAGTCCCAGAGGGATTGTGGGCAAATTACTCTGAGTTTGTTTCCATATCTGTAAAATGGGGATTGAAATTGTTACCCCCAAGAGTGATGGTGAGAACTGAGGAAATTATTCTAAGGCACCTGATGTTGTGCCTGGCACATCATAGACTCTCAATTAATGGTAGCCATTAATTATTCTTACAATAATAGCTAACATATTTAGTTTTGAGCATTAGTCTAAGTGATTTGCAGGTGTTTTCATTTTATCTTCACAACAACCTTGTGAGGTAGGAATTAATGCCTTTATCATCCACATTTTACAGACCTTCCAGCCAAGCCTTAGCCCATGGCTGGAATTTCTGCAGGTAGACATGGCGGATTTTACAGATAAACGAAGCATGAACGTGTGTGATTAGGAGTGGCTGGAGTGTGTGGGGATGAGATGCTTGAGATCTCACCTGAACTTGAGGGTCAGATGGGCTAAAGTACTAAGCACGGTGCCTGGCTTATGACCTCATCTGCCCCAAACCTTTATTTTACTGTTGGGGAACCAGGCCTACCTGCTCAAGATCCAGAGTGAGAGAACCCCATCTGGATCAGGCAGCAGCCCAGGGGGGGTCTGATTAGACGAGGACGTCAACTGCTGGGGTGGCACCCAGAGCAAAGGCAAGGCTCCCTCCTTTGCGCTGGCCAGGACTGCCTTCCCCTGGGTTTCTTTTCTCATCTGCTCTTTTGTCCTGCAATCTCCTCAGTAGCCACTGGATGGCGCCTGAAAGCTCTGATTTGGAGTTGAGTCCCAAATCAGGCACTTGGCATCCGACACTCGGACTAAGGAGCCAGGCCTGCCCTTCCCCATAAGGCCTTCTTCGCTGTTCAGACCTCTCCCCTCACTGTGGCGGATCCCACCACCACAGGCTAGAAGCTGCTTCTGTTCCACAGGTATTCAGCACACACTGCTGGATTTGCAGACCAGCCCTGCTGCTTACCACCTGCGCATCATGTTGGCAGATGCTGGTTTCCCATCCCCCAATCCCTTCTTTCTCATTTCCCTTTCCTCTTACCCCTTTTGCCTTTTGGATACGGAAGAATGTCCCACACATGGGTAGCTAGCCCTTGCTTCTTTGTTTACACCCCTCCTACTTCAAAGGATAGCAGACTTACAAAGGATTCATCAGTTCGGCAAAACCAGCATCCATTAACCGAAGAACAGAAAGAATCCAAGAAACAGTGTGGGAGTGGGGGGCAGTGCCAGCCAAGAAAACTTAGGTCAGGAGAAGGCACAGAGCCTTAGCAGACACTGGGCCTCCTGGTGGCCAGAAGCTGATAACACTGGGCATAGAGCACTCACATTTGGGGGACTCTAGAGCCCAGGTCTCCTGGAAGGAAGGAGCACCCCCAGGCCTCTTGGTTCACTGGAAATTTGAATATTTATTTATTTTATTAAAAAAATGTTTTTCTTTATTGATTTTAGAGAGAGAGGAAAGGAAAGGGAGAGAGATAGAAACATCAATGAGAGAGAACATCAATTGGCTGCCTTCTGCATGCCCCCCACTGGGGATCAGGCCCACAACCTGGGCATGTGCCCTGACGGGAATCGAACTGGCGACCTCTTGGTGCATGGGTCGACGTTCAACCAATTTAAAAATAAAATACAACTTAAATACTACAAGAGGGTATCAAGTGAAAAAAATCCCCTGGCTTGCCCTGGCCGGTTTGGCTCGGCGGTTAGAGCGTTGGCCTGTGGACCAGAGAGTCCCGGGTTCAGTTCCCGCTAAGGGCATGTACCTTGGTTGCAGTTTGTCCCCGGCCCTGGTTGGTCGTGCGGGTGGCAGCCACTCGATGTGTCCCTTTCACGTCGATGTTTCTCTCTCTCTCTCTTCCTCTCTCTCCCTCCCACTCTATCTGAACAAAAAATGAAAAAAATGTCCTCCGGTGAGGATTTAAAAAAAAAATCCCCTGGCTCTCCTAATCCCATTCCCCAGAGGTCACCACTGGACCACAGTTTCTTGTGGTTCTCTCCAGACCTTTCCTGTGCTTACGGAGGCAGCCAGTGCTCTGCTCTGAAGCCAGCTTGCTTGGGTTTGAATCCCAGGTTTCCTTATTTGCCAAATAAGTTGGACAAGTTCCTTCTGTTTCCTCATCTGTAAAATAAAGTTAATAATCGCACCCACTTCATAGAGCTGCTGTGAGGATTAAATAAATTAATTCAAGTAAAGCCATCAGTGCTTGGTGTACAGGGAGCACTTGTAAGCGTTAGTGATTTCAGTATGTGTTTTTATCATTTATTTTTAAATATGTTTTTATTGATTTTTTTAGAGAGAGAGATAGAAACATTGATGTGAGAGAGAACATCTATTGGCTGCCTCCTGCATGCCCCTTACTGGGGATCAAGCCCACAACCTGGGCATGTGCCCTGACCGGGAATCGAACCAGGACCTCTCAGTTCATGGGACGACACTCAATCCACTGAGCCACACTGGCCAGGCTCATTTTTTTAAAAAAATGAAGCATACTCGACACACTTCCTGAAACTTGTTCTTTTCTCTTACTGCTTTATCAAGGACATCTTTTTCCTATGGCAGGACATGTGCATCTAGGTGTAGAGAATGTTTCTTGTTTTCTGCCTACCCTGTATTTGACCATCCTTCCTAATGGGGGCTCTTTTCACCTTCAGGCTCATTAGAATCCCACACTCAGAGAAATTGCCTGAAGCCCATGACGGTCCCCATTGTCACCATTGCTCTCTATGGTACACAATGCAGCTGTCAAGTGTTGGTCTCCCTCAGCTGTTTCAGGAAGACTACAGTGATGTTCTTCCAGGCGTTCTTAATGGAACACATCTCTGTGCCTCAGTTTCCTCGTCAGTATACTAGGATCATGAAAGTACCCCATTCCCAAGATGACTGTGAGGATTCAGTGAGAGATCGCATGTGGAATTGGACCCCAGCTTGGTCTGATCTGTTTTTGTAAGTGGGCCAAAGAGAGCCAGTCAGATAGTCTCAGGAGCTGTTATTTTTCAGGCTGCATAGAGCCTTACAAATTATTTCTAAATTGGAAAGTTGCTTTTCAAAGAAAAAAAAAAAAAAAAAGAAAGTCTTGAGACTGGGAGAAAATATTTACAATCCCTGTACCTGGCAAGGGATATTAATATCTGACAAAGGATTTGCATAAGCTGTCAGAATAAAGCATCTACAGCTCAATCATACAAAGGGGAAAAATGGCCAAAGACTTGAACATATATTTCACAAAAGAAGCTGTATGAGTGGCCAATAAGCACATAAAAAGATGCTCAACCTCATTAATCACCAGAAGTGCAAATTAAAGCCACAATGAGATAGCACTTCATACCCACTAAAATGACTAAGATAAAAAAAAACAGTGACAATATCAAATGTTGGTGCAAATATGGAGCAACTGGAATTCTTATACACTGCTGGAGAAAATGCAAAATGGTACAACCACTTAGGAAAAACATGTGGCAGTTTATAATAAAGTTAAATAAACAGCTACTCTAAGACCAACAATTTCACACCTAGGTGTCAATTATATTCAAGAGAATATAAAGCGTTTCTATTCAGGAGAATATAAAGAAAATACCCATAGAAAGATTCAAAAAGAATGTGCATAATAGCCCAAATGGAAAACAATTCAAATGCCTATCAGGCTGAAGTTTTAGAAAAATCAAGATACCCAGAGACCAACCTAATGGTTTTTCTGTTCCCCCTTGAGTTTGCTCCCCAAAGAGTATTCAGTCATCACCTTATTGATTCCAGTCCCACTATTTGAGAGATTTCTTTTTATTTTTTATTATCTAAAAATCCAAACAGATATCCACTTTTATGGGACTGGGTGTAAATGGGGGGTGGGATATAGAGGGTTTTTCTTATAACTTTATTTTTAAGAAACGTGTTCCCTTTTCTAGCCTCTCCTGTTGCACAAATGACCGGCTAGGGTGAGACCTGTCTTAATTCCACTACTGCCCTTCAGGCAATTTCCATGGGCACATCCCTCTCTGCTCTTTAACATTAAACAAAGCTGGTACCATGTTGCACAAAGTGAAACTCCCCATGGATACCTTGTAATCATTTCACATTCTATTTCTTGCAACATGTAACATTTATATTTTGGGGAAGTGTCCATGAATCTTGGTATCACTGCTCAATTTTTATAACGTATTAATTTTTTAAACCAACTGAGAGAGAAAAGTATTATTGTGGGGGTAAGAGAGTTCCAGACTTATGAAAGCATTTTGATTAAGGATTTCTTGAAAGAATAGCCAACACACTTAATTTTGAGATGAGTGCATGATAGGAGAGGATTTTCCAGAATGGGAGAACGGTGTGAGATCGAAAGCATACATCACGAGTGGAGCAGAATGAATAAACTAACATCTATGCAACAAGATACTTGGCTTTGGTTACAAGTTCATGGGACCGACTCGAAGCGAACAGACCAGACTAAAGGTACGGGTTGTACGGGCAGGGAAAGTCCAACATTGGCCAACTGGGGGATTGCTTATTCCAAGCAATCCTGAGGCTGTTGCATCAACAGGAGTGGTGGGAGGGAAACATAATGATGGGGTTGGTCCATGGCCTTGCTCTCTCCTAATGTGATTAAGGCCGGAAGTATTCAGATGTTCCAACCCCCAAACAACTGTGAGAAGAAAGACCAGCGCTAAGGCGACTTTCGGTGCTGCCAGGGTGTGTGTGGGAAGACAAGTATTCCCACTGTGAAAGGCCCAGCGGAGGCTGACCTCATGCAACTCACTTAGGACCAGTCTTTGGTGCCCTGGGCCATGAATAAGAGACCACCTGCCTGTTTACCCCGAAGGGGGTGCTTCTGCCTGGCATTTCTATCTCTACTTCTGTGCAAGGAGCTGTGACACAAGACTTCAAATGAAGACTCCGTATCATATGTTGCCTTGACCTCTGGTAAGATCAGAAGAGACTTGGAATGTCCTGACCTTAGATTCCCCTCCCCACTCTGCTCCCACTGATAAGGTCTGTAATGATGTACTGAAGTTGCCAAGAGCTTGTGTTACAAGTAAGCGTGATATATACAAACGCAGATCATGCAAAATATTGCTATTACAGATATCATGTTGTAAAATAGCCAACAGCTCTTGATAAAGTTTTGAACAGAAAATAAGCTTCGCTGAATTTACATCATAGTTGCATTCCTGAGGGGGAGGAAAAAAAAACCCAGCCTAGTCATTATTATAACTGGGAAAAGAATACTTTGTGTGTGTGTGTGTGTGTGTGTGTGTGTGTGTGTGTGTATTGGTATGAGGCTCAGATAAACAGGTTTCACCTTCAAAATGGCCAACAAGACATTTAAAAATTAAAGTAAGATTCATATAACATAAACTTAACTATTAACTATTTTGAAGTGTACAATCCGGTAATCCGGTGGCATTTAGTACATTCACGGTGCCGTGCAACCATCACCTCTATCTGATATCAAGACATTTTCATCCCCACAAATGGAAACCTTTACCCTTTTAAGAGTCCCCCTCATTCCCCTTTCCCCGAAGCCCCTGGGAGCAAGACTAGTCTGCCTTTAGTCTCTATAGATTTATCTATTCTGGATGTTTCATATATATGGATCCATACAGTAGATAACCTTTTGTGCCTGGCTTCTTTCACTTAGCGTGATGTTTCCAAGGTTCACCCACATTGTGGCATGCATCAGTGCCTCATGCCTTTTTCTGGCTCAGTAATATTCCATTGTGTGGAGAGATCACCACTGTGGAAAACAGTTCAGTACTTCCTCAAAAAGTTAAACACAGAATTACCATGTGACTCAGCAATTCTACTCCTAGGTATCTACCCCAAAGAATGGAACACAGGTATTCAAGCAAATCCTTGTACACGAATGTTCATAGCAGCACGATCCCCATCATTGGCACATTTTGAGTCATTTGAGGCGTCGACACTTGTTAGGTGTGAAGGATTGTCAGTGCTATACATAGTGCCTGGCATCCTTGAACCTCACCCACTAGATACCAGTAGGCCTCTGCAATCATTTCCAAGCCCAACACTACCTTTATAAGTTTTGCAAAGTCCCCTGGGGCTTTGCCACTGCCCGTGAGAACCACCTATGGGACCAAATGTTCTATGAGGCCCAGAGAAGGTTGTTGACACAGGGAGTCAGTTGGAGCCAAGATTATAATTTGCTTCTCTACAACCCAAGCTGATGTTCTTTCCATGCTGAGTTTCCATCATCCCATAAAACCTTTAGGTGGGAAGAAGACACAGGGCAGGTCCCCATAACCTGATTCCCACCACCAACTGGAGAGGATGGAAACTCCCTCACTAGAATGTAGGTCTCTCTTAGAAGAACATAATCTCCTAATTTCATATAAGGCTCATGAGGACAGGGACTTTGAGTCTTGATTATGTTTGAATTCCCCATGCCTGAAAAGTGCCTGCACATGGTAGGTTTTACATATATTTGTTGAATGAATGAATGAATGAATGAATGAATGAATGAATGAATGAATGAATAGCATGTGGTCTTGTGGTCCAAAGATTCTCTTTCTCCTCCCTGGGATGGGAAAATGGACAAGTTGTCCCTCGTATGAGCACATTTTTTCATGGTAACTTTAGTTTGATTCATCTGTGTCCCTCAAGCACTCAACTCAGGGTCTTGTAAAATTCAAACTTGGTTGGGTCCCCAGGGGAAAGCTAGGAAGGAAGTGACTAGGCCATCTATTTCTCTCTAAGGTGTGGGGAGAGCTGGCTGCCACATCTGTCACCCATGCATCACCAGAAGTGATTGAAATGACCCCCCTCCTTGTTTTCATGCTTTTTTTTTTTTTGTCCCCACTCAATGGTGTTCTTCCCTGATCCTCTCACCAACCCACCTGGCTGCTTCTCCATTCCTGGCTTCTGTATTTCCATTCCTGTTTGGTCATTATTGAATATTTTGTATGAGGAAATATTTCAAGTTAAGTTATAAAGGCAACTGCAAATGTCAGAACATTCAGGGAGAGAATGTTCAGACTGTTGTGCCCTGTCCTTCTCTGTCCTACCCACCCTAGCACTGCCCAATCACTGGCCACTGTTTCGCCTTTTCCTAGAAAGGACCAGTGGGTGTCTCAATAAAACTCTCAGAGCATAGCCTTTCGTAGGCTCTGGGCAGGCACTAACGTTTCCCACAGAGCATGGGCCCAGGCCCTGGGAGGTCTGACGGCTACTTCCTGCTATATTTCTGATAAGCTGTAAATTCATGTGCACATGTGGGTTTTTACTTATGCCTGCATGTGGGTTTCTGTGTGCCTGTTGGGTCTTTGTGGTCTATCTGCTTGCTACTCAAGGTGCGGACCGCAGACCGGCAGGATCCGCAGACCTGAGAGCTGGAGAAATACAGTAGCTCTGGCCCCATCGCAGACTTACTGAACCAGAATCTGCATTTGACGGCTCTGTGCACCTGGAAGTTTGACAAGCCTGGCGTATCTGCATTCTAGATCTGGGTATTTAAAGGCACTCGCGTGTGTCTCTGTACATGAGTGCGATGTGTCTCTTGTTCAAAGGGGGAGCATTTCCTGAGGGCTGACGGTATGCCAAGCACCCTGAAAGTTCTTAACACATCATTTATATCCTCTGCCTCATTTCATTTTCATAGAGGCCTGAGGGGGAAGCAGAGAGTGGGGTCGATTTGTGTTGAAAGCCTTAAAAATATCTGAAACTTCTGACCCAGTACATTTTCTTCTAGGCGTCTGTCCGAGCAGATAAATCTGAAATAAAGAAAAAGTGATTCATGCGCAAGCTTTACAGCTACAAGGAATTCACAGTAGAAACCAAGAACTGGTAATAACTGGTTTGTCCTGTGGAGTTACAGAAATGACATCGCTTTGAAGTGAACAGCAATATGGCTATTAGCTGAGTTCAGCTGAACAGTGTTCCCTGGGTGGCCTCTCCAGGCCAAGTTCGTGCCGTGGAGAAGATCGATGAGCCTGCTGACACGCTGAACACGCCCCTGCTCTCGCCGAAGATACTTACGACGTTTGTGTAACATCGGGAGATTGGGCTGCATTGTAAACCAGAACAGAGGCTACGAAATTACATGCACAGCATAAGAACAGTCAAGGGGAAAAAATGCACTTGAATCGGAAAGAACAACCCACACCTTCCCGCCAGACAGGGAGGAGGAGGAGGTCAGTGACCTGCCTGGACTCTAGTCCTGTTAAAGCCGTGCCTTGTTCTCTGTATGAAGTGTTTCTTACTCCCCAGAGCTTGCAAGAGTCACAATTTGAAAGGAACAAAAAGGATGCTTTGTGAAAGAATATCAATGCTAGCTCTTTTGTGGCGAGGATGGATTTGCAAATTATGGGCAGTTTGGGAAAATGTTTCTCTTTCTCTGTGTAGATTTAGACTGTACACTTTCTCAGAATTGTTTATCCTTCAGGGGTTGCGTGTCGTAAATCTGCCTGCCTGTCATCTGATCCAACCAATACGCGCTGGACACTCAGAAAAAGAGGCGATTACCTGCAATTCACAGGACCAGCCATGTTATGTCAGTGACCGCCCTGGATTATTTTGGGAAACTCAGAATGCCAAAGACCTCACTAGCTCACCCCGCTGCACCTCCGGCAAGGGTTCTTCCAGAATGAGGACCCCAGGCTCAGGGAAATACACTGCTGGGGTGACCCCAGGTGTCAAGCAGGCCAAGCCCTCCTTCCTGAAAGGAGATAAACTTCTCAGTTGCACACAGAATGCATGCTGAAAACGTGGTGACGAGGTTTTCTTTCTTTCTACTTTTCTTCTCTAATTTTCTGACAATGATCACTTTTTAAAAAGTGAAATGCTTACTAATGAATTAAAACACTATATAGAGTCCAGAAGTCACATTTGATTCTTTTTTTAAAGACTAATTTTTAGAGCAGTTTTAGGTTCACAGCAAAGTTGAGAGGAAAGGACAGAGATTCCCCACATACTCCCCACCCCACACAGGCTTAGCCTCTTCCACTATCAACATTCCCCACAACTCATCAGTTGCAAGAGCCTGCACGGACACATCAGTCTCACCCAAAGTCCGTAGTTGACATTAGCGTTCCCCTAGTGTGGCACATGCTATGGGTTTGGACAAATGCATGACACGTATCCGTTGTTACAGTATCATGCAGGGTAGTTTCACTGTCCTAAAGATCCTCTGTGCTCCAGCTATTCATCCCTCCTTCCTCAGTCCCTGGGAACCCCTGAACTTTTTGCTGTCTGCACAGCTTTGCCTTTTCCAGAATCTCATATAGTTGGAATTGTACAATATGTAGCCTTTCCAGATTGACTTCTTTCACTTAGTAATATGCATTTAAGATTTCCCCATGTCTTTTCATGGCTCGATAATGCATTTGGTTTTAGTGCTGAATATTCCATTGTCTGGGTGTACCATCATTTACTGTTCCTTCACCTACCGAAGAACATCTCGGTTGCTTCCAAGTTTCGGCAACTATGAACAAAGCTGCTGCAAACATCTGCGTGGAGTTTTTGTGTGGACATACATTCTCACCTCCTTTGGGTAAATACCAAGGAGTGTGATTGCTGAACTGTATAGTAGGAGGATGCTTAGCTTTGTGAGAAACTGCCATACTGTCATCCACCGTGGCTGTAGCATTCTGCATTGCAGCAGTAATGTCGCTCCACACCCTCGCCAGCATTTGCTGTTGTCAGAGCTCTGGGTTCCGGCCATTCTAACAGGTGTGTGGCAGTATCTCATTGTTGCTCTTATTTGCATTTCCCTGATGACATATGATGTGGCGCCTCTTTTCCCATGATGCTTTGCCATCTGTACTTTGGTGAGGTGTCTGTTAAAGTCTTTGGCCCAGTTTTTAAATCTGGTTGTTTTCTTATTCTTGAGTTGTAAGAGTTCTTCGTATATTTTGGGTAACAGTCCTTTATCAGATGTGTTTTTTGCAAATATTTTCTCCCAGTCTGTGGCTTGTCTTCTTATTCTCTTGACATTGCCTTTCACAGAGCAGCTTTTCATTTTAATATATTTTTGGGTAAAGATCACTTTAAAAAAATGTTTTTATTGGTTTTTTTTAGAGAGAGAGGAAGGGAGAGAGAGATAGAAATATGGATGTGAGAGAGATACATTGATCAGCTGCCTCCTGCACGCCCCCTACTGGGGATCAATCCCGCAACCCGGGCATGTGCCCTGACCGGGGATCCAACTGGGACCTCTCAGTCCATGGGGCAGTGCTCAATCCACTGAACCACACTGGCTGGGCTTACTTTTTTTTTTAATCCTCACCTGAGGATATTTTTTCCATTGATTTTTAGAGAGAGTGGAAGGGAGGGAGGGAGGAGGAGGAGAGAGAGAAACATCCATGTGAGAGACACATTGATTGGTTGCCTCCTACATGGCCCTAACCAGGCTGAAGATCAAACCTGCAACCCAGGTACATGCCCTCGACCGAGAATCGAACCTGAGACCCTTCGGTGCACAGGCCGATGCTCTAACCACCAAGGCACACTGGCCAGGGCGTGATCACTTTTTATCATCGTCTTTAGGCCAGGTTCCCTGGGAAACAGTCTCAGAGGCAGATCTTTACGAGCAGGAGGTCTCCTGGGGCACATCTTGAGAAGCATCACCTGTGAGAGGTGAGAGACGCAGCGCTGGAGACAGGTGGAACTGTGATGCAGTTGCAACAAAGTCTCCGCCATTTTCATGGGGATACCTGGAGCTTGGGGGCCTAACCAAACAAGGGAGCTAGGCCTTTGAACGTTAACATCAATCAGTCTGTGGATACAGGTTGCCCTGGCAATGGGGTGTCACCTTGGATGAAGCAGCTCACTTTGGCCCGGGGAAACTCCCAGGCAGGGACTGCGCTGTGAGCGTCAGCCGCCAGCACTCCCAGCGACTGGCCACGAGTGCCTCGGCCCTAAAGGGGCATCTGGACAGCATCCACTCTACAATCTTCAAAAAACAAATAAGCTTGAAAATGAAGAAAAAGATTGTGGGGCTTGGAGATAAAGGATATTCAGCTCCACCACTGACTTATGGTATGACCTTGGGTACTTCTCTTTGGGCCTCAGTTTCCCCATCTGTACACCAAGAAGGTGTTACTAGACAGACTGTCTTTGACTTCCTGGTTGTAACTAATTGAGATGCCCGTACGTCATAATCACCAAGTAAGCAGATGCCCTGGACGCTGACCTCAGCAACTAGAGACGATGGGCTGAGGGGGCTGAAAGCGAAGCTACAGTCACAGGGAGTTCATGGAACTAGATGGGCGGCCCCTCCTACTGGGACTGTCCCTCAAGGTGCTTCTATGAATCATTAACTTGTGAAAGAGCAGAACAAAGTGGGACCTGAATCACCCTTTAATTATACAAATGAGGAGTCAAGGAACATGCCCGTCATCACAGACCGAGTCAACAGCAGACTTAGAAATCAATCTCTCTGTTCTTGAAACCTGGTCAAGTGATTTCTCAATGCTCCCATGTTGCCTGTACCTTGAGAGACTGAATCAAGGTTTGTTTAGGTTGGGAGAAAGAGATACCCCCTCAAGCTCACTTCCATGATAGAAGACCTATTTGAAAAGAGTCAGGATGAAAGAAAATTTCCCTCACCCTCTTCTTTGAAAAGGAGAGACCAAGGGACCAGAAAGAGATTGGAGCACAGAAGTCTGCAGTCAGCTTTCAGATGCAGCCAGAGTGTTGGAAGGGCCGATGCTCTCCCAGCACAGTAAGGTTAGAATTAAGGGGCCCATGTGATAAGATCAGATTCCTTCATATAGACTTGGGGAGGCTTTCAGGGAAAAATAATCCTGAGGTTCAAATATTTGATTTTCAATAAGCTACTTGAGAGTAAGCTGGAGCCAGAGTGGGAGACGGTGACCTTTTTCCTCTTACTCCACCAAAAAGATGAATTTCTCTTCCCTCTCCTGGACCCCACCGCTCCAGCACACAGAATCAGCAGACACTGGAAGCTGAGTTCACCCTCCCACTGAACACCAGAGGCATACGTAAGAGAAACGTGCTTGATCGTCAGTGGACCTGGAGCGTGACGATCACTTATTTATACATGGTGTTCCTGGAGTGAGGTTTCTGGTTCTTCTGCTTTCATTTCCCACCCCCAACTCCACCCAAAGATAGACTGGAGACAAACGCTTCCATGTGGGATCCATGATGAAATGAGGCGTCACGTAGAACTCAAGGGCAGGAAACACAGCCAGACCATAGAGTGGATTCCAAACAGTGGTCAGGACTGTATTATTCATGTAATAAACAAATTCCAGCTCTCAGTGGCTTAACACCAGAATAATTTATTTCTTGCTCATGGCATAGTCCCAAGCAAGTGGGGAGGAGAAGCTGGGATCCACACAGAAATGCAGGATCCCTGGCTGCTTCCATCCACACGTTCTTCTAGTCCTCTCTGTGCACCGGCAGAGAGTGAGAGAGAAGTTTGATGGGCCAGGGCCAGAATTTGGACACATCACTCACACTCGTTGACCGAAACCCAGTCATGTAGCTACACTTAACTGAAAAGGAAGCTGGGAAATTCAGTCTAGCTGTGTGCCCAGGAAAGAGCGGGGACCGTGGATAGTGGGGGACGCTAGGGTTAGTTGTCTTTAGGTCTCTCCTCTCTGCTTCAGACCCACGTCATTCTTTTTCTCCACAGGCCAGATTTATGCTCTCTCAGCCATGCTCCTGGTCCCCAGGGGTCTTCTAGCATAAATAGCTCCCACCCCGAACCATTAGCTTGCACATTTCTCCAATTTGAAAACTCGATGTCCAGTTCTAAGCCAGTGGGTACTGAGATTTCTCGTTTCATCAAGATGGGTTTTGAGTTTCTGTTTCTTGCCCTCCACGTGCGGCTTTTGGAAGAAGAAAAGCTCAGAAAGATTTGTTTAACCCTGGCATTTGATACTAGAAGTATCTAGTGAGGGTATTCTATCTTTCTTTTGTTTTCAAGTAATACATCTTGAAGATAAAGCATCAGTCTCCTTGGCCAGCACTACCAGTCCTCTTCCAATTCCTCTTCTTCGGAGGAAACCGTCAGCCTGCATTTGGGTGTCCTTTGGTGCATCTCCACAAACAGCGGGCTATTTTATGTGATTTTAAAATGCATGTGAATATTTCATACTACATATTTATATCAGCAGTCTGATTTTCCCAACGGTTGTTTTTGTGTGTGTGTGTGTTGTTTTTTTGTTTTTGTTTTTTTGGTAATATGTCTCCTTGTTGATTCATACAAATTTATTTCAATTTTTCTATAGCATACCAAGGCATGAAAATGTAACCATTTCACCAATGAAGGCCCTGTAGGTTGGTTTCCGCTTCTGATTCTTTGGAACAAGGTTATAATAAACATCCTACTATGTGTAGACGTTCCCACTAGGCAATGTCTTGTCTTGCCTGTATGTCTGGAAGGGAACTTGCTAAACGATTTATGTGTGTTTTCGTTTTATTAGGTGTAACCCACCATTCTTCTAAGTGCCTGTACCATGTACGTTTCCGTCAGCAAACTATTCGAGTCTCTGAGAGTTTCTATGGTTGACTTTTCATTCTTGCCATTCTGATGGACGAAAAACCGTGTCTCTGGTTGTTTTAATTGGCTTGTTCCTGGTAACTAGTGAGGTTGAAGCTCTCTGTTCCCGATGGCCATCTGTTACAATAAAATCTCTCCACTGACCATTCATCTGGTCATGGCCTTTTCATAAGAGCTTGGCTATTTGCTTATTGATCTGTAGAAATTCTTCACATATTTTCACTCTATTTCTGTATCAGTTATCATTACCCCAGATATTCACTTCAAAGCTATCATTTATTTTAACCTCTTTTGTGATTATAATTTATGTTGATATAGTCAAATTTACCTGTTATTTTCTTCCTTCTTTGTGCCTTGCTTAAGAAAACCTTTTTATCCTGAGATAAGTCTAGCATTTATTGAGAACCTACTATCAGACAATCGTTGGACTATTCATTTCACATGTTATCACCTCTAATCCTCAAAACTCTGTGGAATTGGCATTGCCATTGTCATCCCTGTTACAGAGAAGCAGGTGGAGGCTCAGTGGGACAAAGTCATTTGCCCAAAATTACAGAGCCAGCAATCTACAGAACAGGACTTAAACCCATATCTGCTGGATTCCAAACTTCTTCTTTCTACTTCATAGGTTGTGGGAGGGACTCCACACACGCAGACATTTCATTCATCTCCACCCATCATACTCAATGAGTCAAGGAAGATGGAAACAGAGAAAACTTTGTACATTTATTTATTCACTAATCAACAGACATTTCCTTTGTGTCAAGCTTCACGTTGGATGCTGAGGGTATGTAGATAGAACAGGTCAAACCTTTACCCCCAAGGAGGTATTGGTCACACAGCCACGTCTCCATCAAGGTACTCTTGTTTTCTCCGGGCGTGGGGGATAAGGAATCCCCAGACCACACGTACCAGGAAGTCCTAGCCTTAGTGACCTGACAAGAATAAATCTGCAAAAAGAAAATTAAACAGAGCTTCAGCACAGGAACAATCCAAGTGACCCTCACATCCTTCCCAACAAGATGGGCCTCCCGCCTCCGGGCCCTACGTCTCCTGGGTTAAGTAGAGAGAGCATGGTGCTGAAACAGGTTAAACAGTGCTGGTCTTTGGTCTAGGAATCACGGACAAATCCAGGCTCTTCGCTGACTCTCTGCTTCGGTCTTCCCTCTGGTAAAACTAGGACACCGGGCCAGAGGACCTTGCTAAGGCCTCTACGTTTGTGCAGCGTGCAAGGGTGGCCTGTGGTCCCAGATGACCCAGCCATTGAGGTCATAGCCACAGCAATACTATCTCAGTGCTCACAGCAGCTCCAGTCTTTTCTGTTTTTGTTTTTTAGCATAAGACATAGTTTTACTGAGTCATTAGTATTTACACTTTCTGTGTCAGATATCGTACTCAGAATTGTATTCATATTACTATCTCATTTCATCTTTGCCAAGCTTTTATACGTTATTATAAAATCATCACCCTCATTTTACAGACAAGGAAACTGAGGCACAGGGAGGTTAAGTCACTTGCCCAGCTCTTATAGCTGGTATGTGGGAGGGTCAGGTTTGTCTGACCACCAAGCACTTGCCATAAACCACAGAGCTGGACAACCTACTAATTAAGTTGTTTTTTTTTAATTGTGGTAAAGTACACATAACATAAAATTTGCCATCTTAATCATTTAAAATTTTTTCAATTACAATTTACTTTCAATATTATTTTGTATTGGTTTCAGAGCACCTCCAGTCTTAAAAAGCACTTTTACATTTAGTATTTCAGTGGATACAATGGCATCCATTTTAGAGATGGGGAAACTGAGGCTACGAAAGATACAATCAGTTGTTCATAGTCACCCAGCCAGTCAGAGGCAGAGATGATATTAAAAGATAGAACTCTTGCCCCTTTTCATGGCTCCTTCCTCCTGGCTTATTCCAAGAATCCTTCCCTCCCAAGACCCAGCACTACCAATCACAGGTGACCCTGGGGACTTCCCATTTAGAGAACTGGAGGTAAACGGTGTTGAAAGGTAGAAGATCTGCTTGGTGATGGGGGATACAGGGAGATGCCAAGCATCCTCCTTTACATGGAAGGGCACCAGGAGGCTGAGGCTGCGTTAGGATGTGGGGAGGTGTGGATCTTTCCAGATCTCCTTACCTCACACTGGCTTGACGCATACATTCCCACACATCCCCCTGCAGCACTTGAGGTCGTTCAGGCACTGGCTGTCATTCAGGCACTTGTTTGGGGGGTTGAGCATCATACATTGGCCACTGACCACTGGACACTTCCCAGGTTTGACCTTAACTGGTGAGAAGAAAGCCACGACTCAGAGACTTGATCCCTGAGACACCACCCAAGCTCCCATCCCCATCTCTATTCCATGCATGGAAATCAGGTCTGCCCCCACCTCAGTACCCAAACAGAGGCCCGTGCATGCCTTCAAGGAGACTGCTTCCCACTGAGCAAGCCCCAATCAGTGTTGCAAATGTCGGACAGACAGGCTGACTCATTGACTGACTGATTGCAATCAATGAGTTGACTGATTGACTGGCCAGCTGGCTACTGGCCAGCTGACCACCTGAGAGTACAGAGAGGGGAGTGGACGAGCCCTGGCTCTGCCCCATCATCCAGCCCACTTCAGAGGAGCCCCTCCACTTGAGATGCGTGTCCTCAAGCTCAACTCGCACTGGTCCCCTTTTTCAGGACTCTGCTTTCTCACCTGATTTTGATGGGTCTACAGGATCCAAGCATTTGATGCCACAACTGGCACGACAACACTTCTGTTTCTTTGGACACTGCCAGTCACCGTGGCATTGAGGAGGCTCATATACAAGGCACTTTGCCGGTTGTACCAAGGGGCAGTCTCCATATTTAGCTTTTTCTGAAGGGTAACAACAAAGGAGGGAGAAGGAGCTGAATCTGAGTCATGACCACAATCCTGGACAAGGAATCAGCTTCCCAGGAGGGGAGAGAAAACCTAACCCTGGTAGCTGATCCCAAAAGAATGGAGAGAGCAGTTAGGATTTCATTTCCAAAGCAGGTGTGGGGCAGTGCCAACCTCAGCCAAGTACTCAACCAAGAGGGAGTCAATGGCCCGGAAAAGAAGATACAGATGGGGGTGTGCTGATAAATGTTATAAGAGGCAGCCTTTGTAGCATTTGCCAATTTCCATGGTGTAAATACTCCCACCATGATTGATTTCAAGCTAATAATGTGATGTCAACTAGCTCATAAAAGTCTTGAAAATTTACCAGTTGGCCATTGCAAACCAGTATAAGCCAGCTCCAGGATACAGCTGCAGAGAGCTCATTAGGTATTCCTGGCCCAGGGAGAGGGAGAGAAACATCCTGGCTGGGAGAGAGGCAGAGAGGGGCAGTGATAGCAAGAGGGACAACTCATCAGAGATTGAAAAAAAGATAGTAGATCAACGGATAGATAAAGTGAAACTGACCATCAAAAAAGCTATGAGAGAAAAATTTGGAAAGTTAAACAGAAGGAGATCAAGATGGTGTATAGCGGAAAAGAGCAAACAGGAGAGAAGGAAGCTTAACATTTGGGGCCATGGGCCAGACCATGGGAAAGATGACTTCCAGGTCAGCCTGGGTTGAAAGGAGCCATCACTAACCTACACCTGGATGGCCTGAGAGACTCCGACTCACCTTTGCTAGCACCTTCCACAGCCGAGGACGCCAGGATGCCGAGGGCCAGGAGCACCACAAAGGCCATGAGGCTGTTAAGCTTCATAGTGAGGGCAGGTGAGGCTGTGGTGGCCAGTGTCAGCCTCATCCCTTATACCTCTCCCAGTGGGTGTGGTCCCACCAGACTCGCCCTGGCCCTCCCGCTGCTGTTTCATAAGCAGGGAAATCAGGCAAAGACAATGACCTCGCTGCCCAGAGGGCGGTGGCTCTTCTCTAACCCAGGCAGGAGCCTGAGGCCCAGGGAGGGAAATGAACTTGGATGGGGAGGTGTCATGGGGCTGGTAGGAAGCCATTCTGGAACACTTTAGGGGACCCTTTGGAGTGGGTGGGGGAGGGAAGGGGGGAGAGTAAAGGGCAGAACAGAAGGACATTACAAAGGAGGGTCTTAGTAACGTGAAACAATCACCAAGGCGCAGTGGCGACATCTCAATGTTCCCCAACCATCTCACACTCCGTGACTGTTGGGGATTGCCCACGGCCACTCCCTTACTTAAACTTCAGGTGACACATTTGTCCTCATTCTCTCCTGACTCGTTTCAATATGACACCTGCAGTTCCAGGGACTCTGCCAGTCACAAAGAGGTTTCTCAAAGAATCCTCATTACATGGCAGATGAAGTGGGGATGACGGTAACTGACCAGGTCACGGAGAAGGATTTGAATACTGAGGGTGTGAGGACACTGACGAGAGAGCACACGCCCTCTTGAAGCTGACAGTGAAGCAAATCACATTTGAGCCATTTTTTCTGAGATAAACTGACAGGACTTTTCTGGCAATCAGGTGAACAGCCAGGTGGGAAAGGAGTGCATTGAATTTGCTCGGAAAGTCCTCCCATGCCCCGAATTAGCCCCACTGCTCTTCCAGGATGTAATGAAGGTTCTCATTCACTGAGATTCACGGAGTGCAAGAAGTTCAGGTGAAACGATTCTAAATAGCAAAGGAAAGACTATTAAGGTGAAATAAAGAACAAACGTGTGGGATTCAGAACATAGAATGTAGGGGAGAAAAGAGGGATCCCCCCCCCCCATGCTGGCCACAGAAGATCCCAGAGTGACAGGTGAGGATGGGAAATGCAGGGCCACCGGCCCAGACTGGAGCAGGTCAGCGGGCTCTGGGAAATACATCTAGAAATACATCCAGTAGAACACTGGATGCATATGGCTACGTGGAGAGAAGATTTTGGTAACTGGTGAAGAGTTTGTGGCTGAATCAGTGGTAGGGATAATGTGCTGACATGTTTATAACCCCATAATTGATGATTGGTAAATTATTGTGCTGACTTGTTTATAGTTCCATAATTGATGATTGGGAAAGTCACTGTGTGCTCTCTAGCTGAACCTGTTTTGTAAAGAATTTAATCAATGGGATAGAAATAAAAATAACCTCAGTAAAACTGGAATACTCCCTGAACCTAGAAATTGTTGGGAGCCAGCTACATGTCTGACAGAGTCCACGGAGCCTGGAGGTCTTGAGTCAGAGACTCGACCTCCCCGACAATCTCAAGGAATTAGGCTTGCATTGTGTTTGTGCAGCTTGGGGCTAAGTGTGACCCAATGTACCTTGAAATACCTGGGTGTGCCTGGGTGTGCCTGGGTGTTCCTGGGTGTGCCTGGGTGTGCCTGGGTGTTCCTGGGTGTGCCTGGGTGTGCCTGGGTGTTCCTGGGTGGGCCTGGGTGTTCCTGTTATCCAGCATGGCAAACTAACTCTATACAGCATTGTTGTAGCCCTGGACATTATATCAAGAAGATCCTATTTTCTTATATCATTAAACTTTTGCTGTAAGATATAAAAGGCATGTAATAAAGCATAGCGGGGCTGATTCCGAAGACTCTGTCACAGGGGTGTTCAAAATCAGACGCCGGCCGGCTAATAAACGGCTCTTATTTGGACTTGAATTCTCTAGTGGTCTTTCTTTGACTCTGTCGCCCCACAACAATATATAAAACCAAGCAAAGGCAAAAACTCGACAATTTTTCATTTCAGAGAAAATAAACAAGTTGTGGCAAAAGGACAAGTAGTATAGTTTACCACACAGTTGGCTGCCATAGTGTGTACGTAGTCATAGTAATGTAAACAATGGTGCTGAGCTAATCAAAATGATCACATAACTTAATTTCTCCCCTTTTATTTATTTTTATTTTTATTTATTTATTTGTTATTGTTGAAAATATTACAGATGTTCCCTTTTTTTCCTCATTGACCCCCTCCTCCCCTCTCCCATTCTGCTCCTGCTTTCGCAAACCTAATGTCTGTGTCCATTGGTTGTGCATATATGCATATAAGTTCTTTGGTTTATCTCTTCCCACCCCTCCCATCCCCCATCTCTCTGAGGTTTGTTAGTCTGTTCCCTACTTCCATGGCACTGGATTTATTTTGGTCGACAGCTTATTTTGTTCATGATGTTTCATAAATAAGTGAGATCATGTGGTATTTGTCTTTCTCTGACTGGCTTATTTCACTTAGCATACATAATACTCTCCAGGTCCCTCCATGTCATCTCAAAGGGTGAGAGATCTTTCTTTCTTACAGCTGCATAGTATTCCATTGTGTAAATGTACCACAACCTTTTTATCCACTCTACTGATGGGCACTTGGGCTGTTTCCAGATCTTAGCGATTGTAAATAGTGCTGCTATGAACATAGGGGTGCATATATTCTTTCTGACTGATGTTTCAGGCTTCTTAGGATATGTTCCTAGAAGTGGAATCACTGGGTCAAATGGCAATTCCAATTTTAATTTTTTGAAGAAACTCCATACTGTTTTCCATGGTGGCTGCACCAGTCTGCATTCCCACCAGCAGTGTACTAGAGTCCTCTTTTCTCCACACCCTCACTAGCACTTGTTGTTTGAGAATTTGTTGATGGCAGCCATTCTGGCAGGTGTGAGGTGATACCTCATAGTCATTTTAATTTGAATCTCTCTGATGATTAGGGATGTTGAGCATTATTTCATATGTCTCCTGGCCGTTTGTATGTCCTGTTTATCACATAACTTTAATGGGAGGGAGGGGGATGGAAGGATGAGCCTATATGCTAGAGGTGTAGGGAGGAAAGAGGTGGACAAAAACCTCATTTTAAATCATGGGAAGTTGCCCGGCCAGTGTGGCTGAGTGGATTGAGCGTCATCCCGTGGACTGAGAGGTCCTGGTTTGATTCCCCATCAGGGCACATGCCCAGATTTCTGGTTTGATCCCCAGTAGAGGGCGTGCAGGAGGCAGCCGATCAATGTCTCTCATCAGTGTTTCTATCTGTCTCTCTCCCTTCCTCTCTATCTAAAAATCAATAAAAACATATATTTAAAAGAATTTTTTTCTTTATTGATTGTTAGAGAGAACAGAAGGGAGAGGGAGAGAGAGATAGAAACATCGATGAGAGAGAACATCGATTGGCCGCCTCCTGCATGCTCCCCACTGGGGATTGGGCCCACAACCTGGGCATGTGCCCTGACCGGGACTCGAACCGGTGACCTCTTGGTGCATGGGTCGACACCCAACCACTGAGCCACACTGGCTGGGCATAAAAACATATTTTAAATCGTGGGAAGTCAATAGATTATATCTAAAACTGAAAAGTCAAGATGTAACATTACATGACTACTTAGAAACAGGGAAGTAAGTGCCAATATGATCAGCTAAATGGTTTTCTCTGGGGGGAGGGGTCGTGTGTTGGAGCTGGTAAGCAACTGCTGGTTTTCATAACAACTTCTGTAAAACCATGGGACTCTTTACTCTATCTGTATGTATGACTTTAAAAAAATGTTTTTATTGAATTTTTAGAGGAAAGGAGAGAAAGACAGAAACATTGATGTGAGAGAGATACATCAATCATTTGCCTCCTGCATACCTTCTACTGGGGATCGAGCCCACAACCCCGGGCATGTGCCTGGGCTGGGAATTGAACTGGGATCTCTCAGTCCATGGGATGACGCTCAATCCACTGAGCCACACCAGCCAGGCTATCTATATGTATAGCTTTGATCAAATAAAATAAAATATTTAAAAAGAAAGCCTATTATTTCTATTATTTCACTTACCTCACATGGTGATGTACAATCACCCAGGTAAGTCACTATGCATCATTCTTACAACAGGGTTCTTCTCTCTCTGTCTCTCCCTCTCCCTCTCCATTCCTCTCTCTGTAAAAAATCAGTTTAAAGAAAGAAAAAAGAAAGCCAGATAGACACAGGCAGGGAATGAGATGCAGAATAAAAACAAAGAAAATGTCCAAAATGAGAGTGAGCCAAAGTATAACGTGGATAGACTGAGTGAGGCAGACAGAGCTGTCCTGTCAAAGGTGGTCCAGGCACACTCCCAGATGAAGCCCCGATAAATAATTTGGTCCCCATTTGTCAAAGTTCTCCTTTCTGGGATGCCCAGTGCAAGGACTTGATTGAGCTCTGGCCGTAGGAAGAGATCACCCCCAAGGTCACCAGGAATTACTCCCTCTCTGAACCAGCTGAGAGGCATGGACTCCTCTGAGTGGTGATTTTAATCCAAGCACTGTCTTTTAGCCTGGCTGACCCTTTCTTAGTATTGTATTGTGTTCTGAGACTCTTCCTCCACAACCCTCCGTCCTTCCCTCCTCCTTCACCGGAGTCAACCCTGCGTTGTGGTTTGAGGGTTCCCCTGGGCTCTCCTTGTCCCTTCTTCTCCCGTTGACCCCTCATAGGCATCTCCCCAATAAACTCTTCATTATCTACTCTTATCTTGACATCCGCTTTTCAGAGGTCCCAAATGAACCCCCTCACCATTTCATTTGTTTGGAATTGTTCAGGCAATGAAGGGAAAGAAAGTGGGGAGGCAGAAGTAGATTAGGAAAAGAAAAAAACGTGAGTTTTTTTCCTAGTAGCTATTACTATCAAATAAAGATGGTAATTAGATTCCATTAGAAATATGTGAGGTCCTGCCCTGGCCGGTTTGGCTCAGTGGTTAGAGCGTCGGCCTGCGGTCCAGAGAGACCTGGGTTCGGTTCCGCTAAGGGCAGGTACCTCGGTTGCAGTTCGTCCCCGGCCCTGGTTGGTTGTACGGGAGGCAGCCACTCGATGTGTCCCTTTCACGTCGATGTTTCTCTCTCTCTCTCTCTTCTCTCTCCCTCCCATTCTATCTGAACAAAAAATGGAAACAAAAATGTCCTCGGGTGAGGGTAAAAAAAAAAAAAAGAAATATGTGAGGTCCCTGTTTTATTTAAATGACAATGTTTATCATAGACCTAAAATTTTATTACTGGCAACTATGTAAGTTATGGTGAAAATATTATATGTCAATTTAAAACATTCTAGGGAATGTGCAGTTTTTTAAAAAATTGTATAAGATGTATGATTCAAACAAAAATAAAATTTTTTAAGCTCACGCGCCACGACCTGAAAGCTCTGTCTGATTCTTAATCAAGACAGACTCACGTAGCAGAAAGTGAGAAAATACAAAGCTAAATAATACTTCATTATTGCGCAGATTAAGGGTTCAACTTCCAAACTAAGAGTCGAAATAGTTAAGATGGGCAACAGACAAGACTTTCTTTTCCTGATTTATGATGGCCTAAGTTTTAAACCCTAAAGTAACCTAGAACTAAGGCACTGTCTTTCTCCATTTCCAACCCTAAGTCCCAAATCTAGTCGTAGGTCATACTACTCCTCCAAGTGGAAAGACCACCAGCAGAGCAGCAGAGAAAACGCAGCAGAAAGCCTCGCTCCTGCACCTCAGAATAATACACCTTCCATGGGACCCAAACACAGCAAATGTGACTCAAAATGCCCCGGGGCCCAAGGTCAGATTTTGGAGTCGGAAATCTGCCTAACAGGGAACCTGAGTGTGAGAAGACGCAGAAAGAGAAGAACATAGAAAAACAAGCGCAGGAATTGCTCAAAACTATACGGGAAACAGTACCCCCATCCTTTTTTACAAACCTTAAAGGATCTTCCCAAAAAGCTGAAGCCAGAGAGATCCAGCAGTTATTGATTTTCACGGACAGACAGTCTTTTGAAATATATAGCGCTTTATTTTTTTGTGTTGTTTCCATATTAATAAGCACTGAACTCTGATGAGAGGAAGTCTCGGGGAAGAACATGGAAGAATTGGAAGAAATGCAGTTATCCACATCTTCCTGTACTACCAGTGTCTTCTCAGCCCACAAAGGGAAGGGTTCTATCTGGGGAGAGAAGACAGAATCAGATATGGGATGGCACAAACGGCAGGGGCCACTGACTGTCCCAAGAGCACTGTGGCCTGAATCCTGCTAGGTACTCTCCTCCCAGGAGCACTAAGAATCAGGGCCTGGGGATCAGGAATTCTAGGCAAGCCGTCCTAAGGAATTATATAATCTTATCCTTTATTTCACAATTTAAATGTAAAGAGGAAAGGAACTCATTATTATAAGCTGGAACTAAAAAACAAGGGCAATTGAAAAGAGTCATAATAAAAAGTCAGTAACCGTTGAGGAGCCTGGAGAACGCATCCAAATGTCCCGGCCGCTCCCAGAACAGCGGAGGCCCTGCACGAAAATGAACTGTGCGTCTTGTGAGAACAGAGGTCTCTGGCTGTTCTTGAGGCACATTTTTCAGGGCATATTTTAAAACCGTAAAAGCTCTGATCTCAATGATTTCCCAGGGCACTGACGGTTCTCCGTTCCCTCTGGGTCACCTGGTTCTCTGGGAACGTTTCTGGGGCAGTCAAGAATGGCAGCTGTTAGGCTTCTTACCTTTATCCAGACTCAGAAACGGCTCCATACAACGATATCTGCAACTGTAGAAACAGCACTTCTTGACCTTCTTGCAGTCATTATCGAACTTGCACAGAGGTAGCAGCGTGGAATAGCAATCAACTTCGCGCCTTGGGCAGTATCCGGTTTTGTTCACAGCTGAGGAGAGAGGCCACAGGGTGAATTGGGGGCACCTGTGCATCGTTCCTGGGCATCTGTCCCAGCTTGTCCCATGAACTCCTCTGGGGAAGCGTTCCCCACCCCGACCACACGCCGGAATGCCTCGCCCTATTACGCACCTACTCTCTTCCTTCCAGGCTGTGCTGTGTGGAGACAGAGGAGGAGGAAGACCACGGTGAGGACAGAGAAGCCGCTCTGCTTCATCTTGCAGAAGTCTGTGGGTGAACGTCGTGGCTGAATTTGTTTGTACCGGCTATGGCAGGGACCCGCCGGCAGGGGGAGCTGCAGTTCCCATGGCCAGAGATCAGAAGTGCCTTCATTTGACCTTTCTTTTCTGCTGTTCCTTTCACTGCCCCCAGGAAGAGGCGCTGTAATAAGCTCTGGGGTATAACTCTGGGAGCCCATAAGTGCTTCCTCTTTTTCGGGGAGCGTCAGGGCTGGCCGGGCCTTTCCTAATTCTTACTTGATACAGTGGAGTTTGAGGCAATGGGAGGGAATTGTCTTTCCCAGGGCATTTCTCAGGCCTGACATTCTCCACTCCTCACTATGTATCCGGAACAACTGAAACCATACTCCTCCCAACAGATTTCAGAAATGGGTCCATTTGAAGAGTTTACTTTGAATAAATGAACGTTTGAAACACACACAGGCACCAAGACAAGGCAAGATAATGAGTGATTGCCAAGATCATTTCTAGATTATGGAAAATTGGCAATCAGTTAACCACGTCTGGGAATACACTGTGAACTGCAGAGACACAAGTTTAAGTTGTGTGATGAGTATTTCTGCTTTACCTCCTGTCTTTAGGTCTCCATGACTTTGTTTTTTAAAAATATGTTTTTATTGATTTTTTTTAGAGAGAGAGGAAGGGAGAGTGAGGGAATCACTGATGTGAGAGAGATACATTGATCAGCTGCCTCCTGCATGCCCCCCATTGGGGATCGAGCCCCAAACCCTGGCCTGTACCCTGACCGGGAATTGAACTGGGACCTCTCAGTCCATGGGACGACGCTCAATCCACTGAGCCACACGGGCCGGGTGGTCTCTATGACTTTGTATAGACTTCATTTGTTTTTGAGGTCCAAAGTCTGACAAGGTCATTTTGGAATGTAAACCCTGGGCCAAAAAACCCTCTTAACTCTCTCTGCGCTCCTGTAAAAGTGTGTTGCTCCTGCCTGCTTAGTGGCAAAGGACATACCCTTCCTTAAGTCATGGTAGGAACCATATTCATGGATGCACGCAGGACCATTGGTACCAGGATGGGAGGCAGAGGGATGCTGAGGAAAACGATGGCCCTCTGGAGCAGCAACTCTATCCACCAACTTTCTTTGTTTCTTTGTTTCTCTCTCTCTCTTTCCCTTCCTTCCTTCCTTTCTAATTAAAGTATAGTTGACATACAATATTATATTAGTGTCAAATGAACAACAAAGTGAATTGACATTTACATACCTTATGAAGGGATCACCACGATAAGTCTAGCATGCATCAGTCACCATAAAGAGTTATTACAGTATTATTGACTATATTCCCTATGCTGTGAATTATTTATTTTATAACTGGAATTTTGTACCTCTGATTCCCTTTCACCTTTTCCATCCATCCCCCCACCCTCTGGTAACCATCAATTTGTTTTGTCTCTATGAGTCTGTTTCTGTTTTGTTTTGTTTAGATTTCACAGATTTCATTATTTTTCATGTCTGGATAATATATATGGAGAGATGTATATATATCTTACATCTTCTTTATCCATTAATGTATTTATGGACACCTAGGTTGCTTCCATACCTTGGCTATTATAAATAATGCTGTGCCCTGGCCGGTTTGGCTCAGCGGTTAGAGCGTTGGCCTGCTGTCCAGAGAGACCCGGGTTCAGTTCCCGCTAAGGGCACGTACCTCGCTTGCAGTTTGTCCCCAGCCCTGGTTGGGTTGTGTGGGAGGCAGCCACTCGATGTGTCCCTTTCATGTCCCTTTCACGTCGATGTTTCTCTCTCTCTCTCTTCCTCTCTCTCCCTCCCCTTCTATCTGAACAAAAAATGGAAAAATGTCCTTGGGTGAGGATAAAAAAATAAAAATAAATAATAAATAAATAATAAATAATACTACAATGAACATAGAGGTGCATATATCCTTTTGAATTAGTACTTTTGTTTTCTTTGGATAAACACCCAGAAGTAGATTGCTGGATCATTTGGTAATTCTATTTTTAATTTTTTGAGGAACCTCCATACTGTTTTCCATAGTGGCTGCACCAATTTACAATCCCTCTAACAGTGTACAAGGGTTCCCTTTTTGCCACACCTTTGCCAACACTTGGTTCTTGAATTTTTTTTTATAATAGCCATTCTGGTGTGAAGCTCCTCTCCTTTCTTTCTAGGGCAATCGTGTAGCTGCCTCCTGGGGTTTTTCCACTGTGCACCTACACTGCTGTGTTCTAGCTCTAGCTTGGCCTGTCCTCTGTGCATTTCAGTCTAAATTTAGGGGGGAAAGTACTTTCCAATTTTTTAACAGGCCAATAACTGAGTATCTGCACTTCCATTCTCAAGATGTTTGTTTTCAGTCCCAAAACCCCCTTGTAACAATTCTGTTGTCAAAGAACTCTGATATTGCAACTTTGCTACCAAAACATGACAGAGATATTGCATGCAAGGAAAATAGATGCCAATTTTGCTAGAAAAATAAGGTAAAAATCCTAAACAAAATATTAGCCAATGAATTTTGTCATATATAAAAATGAGGACATATCATGAACAAATGGGGAGTTATTTCAACAATGTGTAGTTGGTTTAACATTCAACAGTAAATCAATGGACTATTCCCTATTAATAGATAAAGGGAAAAGTCATGTGATCATTTCCATATCAAAAGTAAAATATGTGAGAAATCACTCATCAATTAATAGATTCATCACTTAATCCATTAATGATAGAAGAATATAATGATACAGGATTAGAAGGACACCAAAATGATGCAGAACACTTGGCCTTTTGTGGAGCATCTGTTTATAGTCGAATTATTCTTATCTTCTCCCCAAGTTTGCATTACCTTTGATTCTCCACTTTGGTTTGAGCCATTCTATTATCCTGAAATTCCTGCTGAGAACTTGATTTCTGGTTCAGGTAAGACGAATAGATCAACAAGTCTTTCTTTTAAAGGCTACTCATCCTCCTGACTTAGTCAACATCCTAGAGAAGGAGAACAAGCATATTAAGACAGGTAGCTCCTGGCCTCAGCTCTGCCCTTGACTCCTAGTGTGACTTTTCATAGACTTCGGTTTCCCCATCTGCAAGATGAGGGTGTTTGTCTGAATTACATCTAAGGGGACTTTCAACTCCAAATTCAGTGGAAGATGGTGGCTCGGGGCCTCTGGGACAAGCTGAGAAACACATGGTGTCTATGCATGACCCTTTTCCCTCTAGACTCCTGGGGGCAGACACACATGCCCGGCTAGAACAGAGTCTCCTCATCTGAGGAGGTTCTGGACAAGGAGAGCCTCAGAAGTGGCCAAAGAATGTTCAAAAATTATCAGTGAGCCTGGCTGCTCACCCCTCAGGGTGCTCACAGAACCAAGCCTGCAGATATTACATCAGGGTTACAGCTCAGCACAAACCCCTCTGCTGGAGGACACTATGTCTCCGGGAGGAGCCTGGGAGCAGCCGAGCTATTCCCAATTAGCCATAGACTTCGGGACTGCGGTGCTCATCCTGGGCCCTTCAGTTAGCATCTCTGAATCAATTCACTAATATCGTGCAGCCCCCAAACTGCTCATCCTCCCCATCATTCCTGAAAAGGCCTTTTATGAGGCTGTAGGTGGTTTGGTGAATATCAGCCAAAAGGCCCTGGAAGCCCTAGTAGCTCCAGTCTCCTTCCTTTTTCTCATTGGTTAAACCAGAGGCCAGAAGCTGGGGCTAGAACACAAAATGAAGGGAGGGTGCCTAGCAGCTGCCCCGGTGCTCACAGTGAGATGAGACTGTTTAGACAACGTTCACCTCTTGACTGCTCTTCATACAAACACTGTTTCTATAATTAGAGCATATCCACCGGGTCAGTGTTGGGAGTGGGAGCCTGAGCCCATGCCCCCACGGAAGCTGGACGGTCCAGATGCTGCTCTCCCTCCTTCTCAGCAGCCACCGCTCCGTGTGTGTGTGTACCGGTTCAGACGACACATGCACAGGCTCCGTCATGGACGTGAAGACTAGTGATGTTAAGGAGCAGACACAGAGGAAGGACGGAGTTGGAATTTATTCCAGCAGCCATGGCAGCAGCATCCCACTTCCAGGAAGAGGAGTGGAAGTGATATCCAAGGCTGTGGCAATGCTGGTTGGACAGGATGGGACATCAACTTGCCCAGAGGCACAGTGGTGTGCTGTACTGTGATTCGGGGGTAAATGATTACGGCACAGGCATTATGGATAAATTAGTGTCTCCGTGAAAACACCTCGCTGTGGAACGGGAAGACATAATGCCATTTAGTGTGAAAAAGCTGAGACTGTAACCTGCGATGAAAATAGGGGCAGAAAAATAATTCAGGTTTATCAAAAGTGACCTTGGGATATAAATGGCTGTGAATGGAGAAGACAGAAGAGGTGTCTTGCTGTCTAGCTTGATATGAGAAGGCACTTTTCTAGGGACATTTCCATGGTGACTGGGGAGTGTGACCTTCTCTTTCAGAGGTGGCAACATTTGTGCCATTCTCCTTGCAACTGCCAATAGAAAGAGTCCTGGGAGTTTGGATTCTATGAAAATCCACAGTGTGGGGGATATTGGTATGTTTGTTGACTGCTCACCATGTGGGATTTCCTTCTGATGCTTTGACACCTTCCTATTTGAGATGATGTATGCAAGCTGGCCTCCCACTGCAGAAACTGAACAAAACAGAGGATCTTCCTTCACCCCTGATACCTAGGGCTGTACTAAGATGTTCAGCAAATCCGATAGTCCCACCTGGCATTTGAGTGGTTCAAGTACCAAGGATGAAGGGGTATTCTTTCCCAGGGCAATGCAATTGTCATCCACAGCAACACCTGATTCAGGGACATTGGAGGCTGTGGTATGTCCGGGACTGCAGCAGAAGTGTCCACGTCACACCTTGTTGAGGTGTGGTTCTGCTGTGCTTAATCTGTTGGACTCCCATTCTTACAATGCCTCTGAACCTGAATTATCCTAATTCCCTGAGCCACATTTTCCAGGCTGGGTTCTCAGGGGAGCAGGAGCTGAGACAGAGTTAGGAGCTCAAGTTTCACTGCAAAGCAACACCTGTGAAAGTGAAGGAGAAGAAGCAGGATTGGACGCAAGGAGCTATCACCATGTTGGACTGAGGACATCTCTGCCCAGCCCAATGGGGAGCTCTGGAGCAAGGATTTTCTTCTAGAGGGGTCTTCCCTTAGGCAGAAAAGTAAAGACCCTCATATTACAGCCTTACTCTGTCCCTGGCTAGAGGCCACGTGGGTAGGTGTGATCTCAGCTTAAGCACCCAGGTAGTGCCTGAGAAGTATTTCTGGTCAGTGGTCAGATAACCACAATCCCTGCAGCTGGGCAGCAAATTGCTTCTGGAAGGGGGTCTGAGCTGCACACTTTTCCACCAGACACAGTGCACCCCTTGTGCTGTGGGGGTCCACAGCACGTCTCCATACACATTCAGAAGAGCTCCTCCAGGACTCTAGGGGGCACTCTTTCTCCAGGAAACCATAGAGGATGGAGATAAGTGTGGCAAAATGTAGCCCAGCCCCTGCAGTTGGTGTCAGGGCTATAGCTGCTCCTCCTCTTCACCCTTTTCCCTCCATTCTAAAGTCTCCTTGTCTTCAACTACCATCAATGCTACTCTCAGGGGCTTACCTGGTGCTGTGACCCAAATCCTAGTTCCCAAGGGGAAAAAGATATGCCACTCATGTAGTAAAAACACTGAGGTAACTGTGCTAATATCAGACAAAATAGACTTTAATTGGAAAATGGAAATGGAAGAGCAACAAGATGGAAGGAACCTGGGTCTCTGAGAGGGTCTTGATTTGGTGAAGCCACCTGACTAGCCATAGACTGCTCACACTAGACTACTTCCTCAGAGAAAAGAAATGATCTTATCAGAGCCATTCCATACTCTCCCTTTGCATCAGCTTAACCTATATGTTAATTTGAACAAGAGGTGATTCTTTCAGTTTTGCAAATGTGAACCTATAGTCTGAATCCTGTGTGTTTTTTTAAAATCCAAGTTTTATTCATTGGTTTGGAACATGACATCGGTCTAACCTAAATCATATATAATAAGGTCTGCTTTTGCATGTTCTTTTCATTGATTTCTCTGTCTGACTCTTTACTCATCTAACAAAAGCATCATATTATTTGTTATTACTTATTTTTTGTTGTTAATCCTCACCCGAGGAAATTTTTTTCCCATTGATTTTTTAGAGAGAGTGGAAGGGAGGGAGGGGAGAGGAGAGAGAGAGAGAGAGATTAATGTGAGAAGCAGGGGATGAACCTGCAACCCAAGCATGTGCCCTTGGCTGGGAATCAGACTGGCAACCTCTTGGTACATGGAATGATGCTCAATCAACTGAGCCACACCGGCCGGGCTGTTACTACTTATTTTTAAGGCTAGGAGGTTCAAATATCCTCAAATTCATCTTCATTTTCAAATATTCAAATTTTCATGGACATTCATAAGAATTTTTTCTTCTATATGATCTTTTTTTTCCCAACAAAAAATATTTTAATGTAGGAATCAACATGTGTTCTATATGATCTAAGTATGATTTTTAAGTTTCTTAACTCACCACCCCTACCAGCCCTCCTCCTCCAAAAAAACAAAAACAAAAACAAAAACCCAAGAACAACAACAATAACACAAAACTAGAGTTTTGAATGTGTTACAGCAGACATATAAATGACCAGCAAGTATATGTAAAGGTGTTCAACATCACTAATCTTCAGAGAAATGCAAGTCAAAAACCTCTAAGAGATCTCACCTCCCACCTGTTAGAATACTATTACCACCCCTTCCCCCCCAAATCAAGACATGATAAATGCTAGCAAGGCTGTGGAGAAAAGGGATCACTGGTGCCCTTTTGGTGGGAATGTAAATGGGTACAGCTACTGTAAAAAACAGTGTGAAGGTTCCTCAGAGAGTAAAGCTAGAACTACCATATGATTAAGCAATGCATTTCTGGGTCTATATCCCAAAGAGATGAAATCACCATCTCGAAAAAATAGCTGCACTTCCAAGTTTATTTCAGCATCATTCACAAGCCAAAACATGGAAACAAATGAAGTATTCAATGACAGATGAATGGATGAAGAAAATGTAGTACAGATACACAATGGAATATTAGTCAGTCATTAAAAAGAGGGAAATCCTGCCATTTTTGACAGCATGGATGGACCTTGAGGGCATTATGTTGAGTGAAGTCAGTCAGAGAAAGACAAATACTGTATGAAATCACTTATGTGGAATCTAAAAACACCAAACTCATAGAAACAGAGAATAGAATGGTGGTAGCCAGGGGCTGAGGGGTGGAAGAAATGGGGAGATATTGGTGAAGGGTGGACACTTTCATTTAAAAGATGAGTACATTCTAGGGACCTAAGGTAGAGTGTGGTGACTATAGTTAATACTGTACTGTATTCTGGAAAGTTGCTATGAGAGTAGGGCTTCAATATTCTCACATAATAAACAACAACAACAAAATGGGAACTGTGAGGTGAAGGATTTGCCAACCACCCTTATTATGGTAAACATGATATATACGTGTATTAAATTATTAAATGGTATGCCTTAAATTATACCATGTTATATGTCAATTTTATTGCCATAAAGCTGCGGGGGGTGGGGGGAATAAATTGAAGAGGTAAATATTGATATCTTCACTTTGTAGAGTCTTCCCATTCAGAATTAATCAAGCCTTTTTTATGAACCTCATGGACAGTAGGATAGGGTGTTTATTTGTTTTTAAGTCTGCCTGCCTCTTGTTAAGTTTATTTATAGGAATGGTATAATTTTATTGATATCATAAGTGGGAATTTCTTTCTGTTCCGTATCTGATTATAGCTAGCTTACAATAAAAATAGGATTTACCATCTACATGATTTGGGGTGGTTACTAAACCTCTCATAGCTTCAATCTTTTAACAAAATTAAAGACGTGTATCATACCCATCTGAGAGAGTTCTGTGAGATATAAATAAGACTATACAGCTAACATACTTAGCGTAGGACCTGGAACAGGGAACACTAAATACATAAACTACTCTTACCGCCAGTGGTGTATTTTGTATTTGTCAGGCCAGAGTTTAGCCACATCTCTCATCCATATGCCCAGATGCCCTGGTGTCAAGGCTCTAGCCCAGTCCAGCTGGTCCCCTGAGCGGGAAACCCAACTTGTATGCTCCTGAAGAGCAGGGGCCGGTGCTTCCTGTTCTCTCACCCCAAGCTTCTGCCCACCCCCTTCCACTCACAGCAGGAGCCCAACACGAACATTTGTTTCAGGTCCAGAATGTCCCAGCTAGACTGTACTTCCAAAGTAATTGCCTTCAACCCCTCACATAAAATAGACAACCAAGGCTCGGAGAGGGAGAGACATTTGTCTGAGGTCATCCAACAAGGTGGGAGGCAAAGCTGGGGCTAGAACTCAGGTCTGCTGACTCCCAAGCCTGGACTTTTCTGACTCCACCCAAAATGCTCCTCCTCCTGTGGCTTTGGAGCTTCCTTGTCCAAGGGCAGTGGGGCAGTGGGGCCAACAGCAGAGCCATGAGGTCATTTGAGTTTGCCCAACATATACCCTCCACTCTTGTCACTGCTCAGGTCTCCTCTGCCCCCAACTTTATGTCTCCAGAGGACACTATTCAACATTCCTACTAAATGATCAAGGTCTTTGTGTGTCTTGTCTCCTCATTCACATCTTAAAATAGAAAGTTGGGAGAGGATATTGCTTAACCCAAAGGAATTATGTGTTAATGGAGGCATCTCAGGCATGAACAAGTGAAATTTCCAGGTTCCATTTCCTGGTGACACGGAGACTGTAGTTCTTGGGTTGATGATTTGATTTCTAATAATAAGCCCTAGGAAAAGGCTTCTTGCTCCTGCCCCTTGCTTTCCTTCGCACCAGGAACAGCTCCCATGGAGCCCTCTCACCCCCACCCCTCACTGGGGAGAGGGAGTCCCAGCTCCACATTCAACCTTAGGAGCTCCTAGGAGCTTTCAGGAGCACAGAAGTCAGGCACCAAACCAATGGAGCAGAAAGCAGTCTTTTATTAGAAACTCAACAAGAGAAGCAGCCCAGGAGTGGGTATCTCGATGAGAGAAGAATGAACAGTGTGGGAAAGGGATTCGAATGCGCTAGGGACCAGGGACTGCAGCCCTGGGACCTTCACAGTTGCCTCGAGGATGGGCTCCATCTGTTGGAGAGAGGAGAACCAGAGAGGTGATTCAGCAGGTCAAACCCTCAGAGGCAGTGGGAGAGAGGATCAAGTCCACATGTCACCCCTCTCAGGACCCCAGTTACAGCCCCTGAGACCCCTCAGTCCCATGTCACCTCCCAATATCCTCCCTCTCACCAACCCAGGATCATTCCCCACAGCTCAGCCTTTTCTGTGCTCTCAGGAGTTACCTCCTCCTCCATTCAGCTCTTACCTCACTGGGGATTCAAACAGGTCCTCCCGCAAGAGCCCATGCAGCACTTCTTGGCCCCTCTGCACTCGGTGTCCCTCATACAGGCGTTAGGGGGGTTCATCATGGCGCATTTGATCAGAACTCGGGGGCAGGAGCCAGGCTTAGTGTGACCTTTTAGTGGACTTTGGACTGGACCACGCCCTTTGGCTGGATGTTGAACTCTAGATGGACCTTGTCCTTTGAGCATAGCACGACCTTTTTCAGCTTCTTGACCTCTATAAGGAACTGTTGAAAGAAGAAATATACCCACAGTTAGACCCTGTGTCCCTGTTTCAACTATCTCGTCTTTCTTCTCAGTCCAGTCACTGCTCACTCTAGTGTTCCCCAAATTATGACCTGAAATGGGGTAGGATCACCAAGGCTAACCCAGCTCTGTGCTCTTGGAAGGCTACTCCCTGAGCTTGGGGGGAAGGCTCTATAGGACCACAGTTGTTTCAAGCATCCTTTTCTTCCCCGTCCCTCCATTCCAAGTCCTGGTGCTCAGGAGGAGATACCAGACTGGTGTGATTCCCAGAAGTGAGAAGGACACATTGTCACTCCTGAGGAACCTTAGTGGAGGGGACACACATGCCAGGAGACCTGAGCTCCTCCTGGCCCTGGAGATCAGCTTGACAATCCCTCGCTCCTCTCCAGGCCTCGATGTACTCCTTAGTAAAATGGCGGTCTTCACATTACGACAGGGCTTTCTGAGGCCCTGCTGGTTATTAATTTCCTCTTAGAGGACTGATTACTCTCAGGTGCTTTTACAGGGCGGACAGGCAGGGACAGATCCCACACCCAGGGCCCAGATTCCTGAGACTCCTCACTTCGTCCCACAGAAGTCTCAATGTCTGAGGCCAAGGCCACATATCAACACTTTTTCCACAAACAGTCCTCCTAGCTCAGTCCTGAGGTGACAAGCACGTGGGGTCCACTGGGCAACTACAATGGAAGTGACCACAGGCTGAAGCATGGGCCCGACCCCTGCCTGTTGCTCCAGAAATACTCCCTGTGGGCCCCCAGGTTGCCCCTGACAGCCTCTGCTTGACCCAACCCAGCCCCAGCCGGGCCGACGTCCACTCACCTCCACTGAGAGCTACCTCTACAACCAGCATCCCAAGGACAAGGAAAACCGCCAGGACCAAGATGCTGCTGGGCCTCATGTTGACAGGCAGGTGTGTGGCTAAGGTCTGAGGCCAGGCCTGTTTTATGAAGCCACAGCTTGGCCTGATGCCAAGGGCGGGCCTGTGGTTTTATAAGGGACAAGGCCTACATTTTGTGTTTCTACCAGGAACTATCCACCCCCAGCCTGGGAGGCACCTTGGGGCTTTCCCTAAAGATTACTCACGGGGAAAATGGCAGACTGTGTTACATCACCTCTGACAGTGCCAAGAGCTGTCCTACTTTCCCACGGAGAGGCAGGGCTCTGGCCCTGAGACACCATCACGACCAAATGTTTTATACTTAGAAAGAACATGAAGCCCAGAGACAAGCTGGAAATCACCCAAGGTTGCTCAGCAAGCCAGTGGTCCCGTGTTCTGACTTCAGAATCAAAGTGTTTCTCCATTACTCCCTGACTCTGCAAGCCCCACCCCGACCTACTCTAACAGTTTACCCATCCCCAGCATCTAGCTGGGCTCATTCTTCCCAGGCCCCGAAAAAAACTCTTGAAGGCAAATTTGCCTTAAAAGTCTAATGGCTCATCACTGCACTTCGCCATTTCACAGGTAGTCTCAGAGATGCACCAAAAAAGTAATAGGGAAGGTGAAAGTCTAGATCTGGAAGGGGCTGATGCCCTTGAAATCACAGTGAGAAGAAAGAAAACACCCAGAAAAGTAACAGGAAGAAAATAGGGATCATCTATGAGGTGGACATCTACAGTGCTTTCCTGCTTCTTGGAAGAGCACCCTGTTTCTTCTGAAGAACTCTTGTGTCTTTGTATCATCAAAGTAAGAATCTAAGGTGGCTGGTCCGGCAGGTGTGGCTCACTGGTTGAGCATCGACCCATGCACCAAGAGGTTGCTGGTTCGATTCCTGGTCAGGGCACATGCCCAGGTTGTGGGCCCGATCCCCAGTGGGGGGCATGCAGGAGGCAGCCAATTGATGTTCTCTCTCTTCGATGTTTCTATCTCTCCTTTTCACTTCCTCTCTCTCTAAAATCAGTAAAGGAAAAAAAATTTTTTTTAAAAAAAGAGTCTAAGGCGGCTCCTAATCATGAAAGTAAGGGTGTGCGTTTGTGTGGCTCCACTGAAGTTCAGGTTGATTGACATTCTTTATTTGAACGGACACTATGGGGAAGAGGGAAGTCCCTCCTTCGGTGAAGATGCTAGATATGAGCCTGAGAACTCCAGAAGCTATGGTTCCAGCCTGGGAGGAGTTCAACTGTGTGAGAAAAATGTATCCATACACTGATAGAAGCAGAGAAAAAATGGCCAGAGAGGACTCGGAAGGCGCCAGCCCACCCTTCATTCCCCTTTCTCTTAAGAGCAGCTCATCCCACACCCTTCCCACAGTTGGGTTATGACCCAATAAACTAGCTTTCTGCCTAAGCTAGTCTGGGTTAGTATTTTGTCATAGCTATCAAGGTTGAAAGTAATGGAAATTAATACCCAGAAGCTGGGTGTTACCAGGGACAGAACCTGAAGTGTGGAAGTTACGAATTGAGTTCGATTGAGACAGAGAAGAAAACAGACTAATTATTGGATAGCAAACCAGTTGACTAACTCCCCATCCTTTGCCTCTTTGGACTCAGACCACATACCCACCAATGCCGACACATTGGGGAGATATAAACAAAGATCAGAATGTTGGAGTTTGTTGGCTACTTAAAAAAAAAAAAAAGTCATTGCAAAATAAATCATATAAACAAAAAATGTGTAGAGCAAACTCTGTTCTTTAAATATTAGCATTAAAATGGTCAGTCTGCCAGGTACAGGAAGAGAATGTTTCTTGTATATTGTCTTACCCTATTGTCCTACCTCTCCAGTTGCTTCTGTCCTTCTCCTTCCCAGAGGTAACCTGAATTTTCTGTTAATTAGCCTAATCAAGTATTTTGCCCATTTTTAATGGGTTGTCTATCTGTTTTTTATTGATTTGTGGAGAAAAGAAATTCTCGTGCATTACTAGTGAGAGTCTATACTGGTGCAATCTATTTGAAAATTGGTTTGGAATCAGCTATTAAAATTGAACATGTACAAAATCTATGATCCAGCAATTACACTCCTAAAAATATACCTAAGATAAATATTTTCACATGTTCACCAGGAGACATGTACAGAATGTCCACAAAAGTGCTGTTTCTAATAACAAAATACTGAAAACAGCCCATATTACCAACAAAAAAGTAATGGCTATACATGTTAGGCATATTAATACAATGAAATATTATATAAGTGTAAAAAGAATGGCCATTTAATATATAAATTTACTTATAAATATAATGTAATTTATAAATATAAATATAGTCACAATGTAACTCCAATTAAAATAATGTTGAATGAAAAATGCAAGTCATGAAAGAAAATATTTAGAATTATATGTTTGTTATAAGGCTCAAAACTAAGGAAAACCAAGTTATAGATTCTCTAGGCATACTTCTATACGTAGTGAAAGTCAAACAGGGGTAAATAAAAATGAGGGGCCCAGCTGGTGTGGCTCAGTGGTTAGGCATCAACCCATGCACCAAGAGGTTGTTGGTTCAATTCCCGGTCAGGGCATATGCCCAGGCTGTGGGCCAAATCCCCAGTGGGGGATGTGCAGGAGGAGGCCAATCAATGTTCTCTCTCATTGATGTTTCCATCTCTCTCTCCCTCTCACTTCCTCTCTCTTGAAAAACAATAAAGAAAAAAAATAAAATAAAAATGAGGGAACTCATTTATCATGACAGATGCACACAAGGAAAATATATAAAAATCAATTGTATTCTATACATCAACAGCACATATCAATAAATGAAATTTTAATGATTTTTATAATCATATAAAAAACACGAGGAAGTTATAAATAAATGTAATAAATTCTGTGCAGGATCACTACAGAGAAAATGATAAAACTTCAGTAAGAGACATTTTTTAACACTCCCAATTAGAAAGGTATACCATAGCCCTGGCCGATTTGGCTCAGTGGTTGGAGCATCGGCCTGCGGACCAGAGAGTCCCGGGTACGGTTCCCGCTGGGGGCACGTACAAAAAAAAAAAAAAAAAAAAAAAGAAAGGTATACCATGCTCATGGATTGGAAGACTCAATATGATAAACTTGCTAATTACCCTCAAATTGATTTTTAGATTCAATACAATTCCAGTTAAACTCCCAGAAAGGTTTTTGTAAAAGTAAGCCAAAAAAATTGGGGCAATATGATTTTAAAAAGTATACAAAATATGCAAAAGGCAAGATAGCCAAGATACTCTCTTTTTTTAATATATTTTTTTCAAATATGTTTTTATTTCTTTTTTTAGAGGGAGAGAGAGATAGAAACATCGATGTGAGAGAGAAACATCAATCAGAGGCCCCCTGCCTACCACCTACTGGTGATTGAGCCCACAACCCTGGGCATGTGTCCTGACCAGGAATCGAACTGGGACCTCTCAGTCCATGGGACAACGCTCAGTCCGCTGAGCCACACCAGCTGGGCCCAAGATACTCTTGAATAAGAACAATTTATAGGACTTTGATATAGCAGATCTCAAGATTTATTTTAAAGCTATAGTAATTAAGGTAAAGTGCTATTAGAACAATGATAGGTAAATATGCAAATTAAACAGGATAGAGGGTCTAAAACTAGATGCTTGCACATAGTGAGAGTGTGTTTTTAATATGGTTGTATTACATAAACATAGCTATAATTATATTAAGAAGGCCACACATCATAACATCAATATAATTTCCTAAGTGGTTGATGGGAGGACAAAGATGAAGAGGCAGGATAGGAGGGAGAAGGCAAAGAAAAAGAAGTAAATAAATATTGCTTCACCAAAAAACGCATCGGGTCTGATGTATCTTATTATGTTTATAAATATCTTAGAAAAAGAACAACTATCACTAGGTCTGTTTACTGACTTCTGGAAATGTCCATTAAACCTTACCAGAAGAAAAAGAAAAAAAAAACACACATTGGAGAGTGGTATCTGTGTTTTGATACTATTTCAGTAGAAACACATACAACTCCCATATATGCTTATATTTATGGATGAAAAACAGGAACGGTATGAAGGAATACACACTATGCTGATAACGGACAGGACTGATCCAACCAAGAAACGTTTGCAGGGCCGTCACCACCGCCATGGCCAGTGTGTCACAGGGCATCCGGCATGCTGCGGCAGGTCCAGAAGCCTGTCTGAGGCCCAGGACCAAGTAACCTGAGGCTGAAGGAGGCCAGAGGCTCAGGCTGAAATTGCACAGTTCCGCCTGCAGAGGGAGAAGGAGTTCACGGCCAAGGAAGCTGAGGCTCTGGGATCCCCAGAATTGCAGCACTGAAGTGAAGGACACCCAGGAGAAGGTGACCACCCTCCAGACCTACTTCCCGCAGATCAGGGACGAAGTCCTGGTTAACCTCTTGGCCTTTGTCTGTGACATCTGGCCAGCAATCCATGAGAACTATCACATAAATGGATAGGGGAAGAAGAAAGAAGCACCTTTTCCACGGACTGGCGTGTTAGGTGCCTCATTGGAATAGGAAGCTCGTGCGAAGCTAGAGTTATATTCTTCTGAAAAGGCATAAAGTTATTTCTATATATAGTAGGTCCTTTCACTTTTGGAAAATAGCAGATCTAGTTTCTTTGTACAAATTTAGAGCTTATCCAAAGATTTCATCCTTTTACCTCGTATTTCCTAGAAATTTAATGGGTACACATTGATTTCCTATGCCTTTTAACTCAAGCACTACATAAGTATACTTTTTCTTTCTTAGATGTGGTAAAAAACAAAAACAAAAAAAAAACAACAACCCCAAGCCCTGGCCAGTTTGGCTCAGTGGTTGGCACGTTGGCCTGTGGACCAGAGAGTCCCAGGTTCAGTCCCTGCTAGGGGCACGTACCAAAAACAAACAAACAAAATAAATAAAATAAAAAACCAAATTTTTAAATAAAGAGATTAAAAACAATTTTTCCTCCTAAAGCTTTCTTGAAGGTCAGGGGCTTAACTATGAAAAAGTAGTAAATAGTTATTTGTACCCTGTGTAAAGCACCAGGCAGCCTCAAAATGGTCCTTTCTGGCTAAGGGTTAGGACAATGAATATATTTGTTTGGGCTGCTTTTAGTATCTCTTAATCAAAAATTACTTGATGTTATAATTCAAGAACTTGTCACATGTTATTATTACTTGGAGTACTGATTGATAATCATATAAAAGTAAAAACTCCTTGTCATGCAAAAGAAAGAAACGTTTGCAGGAATTAGCAAAATGACTACTGCTGAGCATTGAACATTTTGATCGCAGAACAGTCTCCAAAGCAAAAGTGGAACAAATAGTTTGTAAATATGATCTGCTGTGAAAATGTAGAAATAGCAAAACTTTGACCAAATCAGACAAGGGGAAGAGAAGGTGGATAAGAGAGTCAGCTCCCTGACTGCTTTATATGTAATAGTTTCAAGTTTTATTTTCCATAATAAAAATAGGTGCTTTTTCAAAAAAGATTTTTTATTAATTTTTAGAGAGAGAGGAAGGGAGAGGGGGAGAGAGAGAGAGAGAGAGAGAGACATCAATGTGAAAGCAACATCCATCAGCTGCCTCCTGCACTCCCACAGTGAAATCAAACCGGCACCCTTTCAGTGCACAGGACGATTCCCAACCAACTGAGCCACACTGGCCAGGGCAAAAAGGTTTTTATTTTTTTTTTTATCCTCACCAGAGGATATTTTTCCATTTTTTGTTCAGATAGAGTGGGAGGGAGAGAGAGGAAGAGAGAGAGAGAGAAACATCGATGTGAGAGAGACACATCGACTGGTTGCCTCCCGCACGACCCAACCAGGGCCAGGGACAAACTGCAACCGAGGTACGTGCCCTTAGCCAGAACCGAACCCAGGACTCTCTGGACCGCAGGCTGACACTCTAACTGCTGAGCCAAACTGGCCAGGGCGCAAAAAGGTTTTTAAAAGAGATGTTCTTCCCGAAACAGGAAACTTTCACAAGGTAATGATGTCCATCTTGGCCAACATAATTTATACCTTAAATATAATCAAAATCAACACCTGGTGGGTTCTGTGTAACTGAATGAAATCACTGATTTAGGCAATAATCATCCATGGCTTCCCAAATCATTAGGTGAAAGTTTGACCGAGCCCGGGTCTTTACAGGGTGCCAGCTCATCACCCCACAGTTTATTTGCTGTTTGTAAGTAGGAAAGCACAGCTTTACAATGGCGACGTCAGGGGACACCACCCAAAACACATTCATCTATCTTCACCACACTGAAAGTGGGTGGGCAAACCCGTGTTCCTCCTCAGGTGATGCAAGAAGAAAGCACACCTATAGAGTGTTCGTGCCAAGAGAGTTGAACTTGAACCTCACCAAGCCACTAGAGCTAACATTCATCTACGGAAATACAAAGGCTAGAGAAGGAAGTTGAAAGAGATCACAGGGAAGTAATGTGGAACATTCTAGAGAACAATTCATCTTTTTTCTTCAACCAATAAGTAGCATGAAGAAGAAGGAGGAAGGGAAGGAAGAGAAGTCAGAGTTGGAGAGACTGCTCTAGGTTAAAAGACACGAACAAGAGCACACAATCAATGCAACGTGTGCACCTTGTTCAGATTCGGACTCGAACACACCACCTGAACAACGCCATTTTTGAGACAATAAGAAAAATAAAATACAAGGGGAATATTAGATGATGTTAAGACATCACTGCTAATTTTGTTAGGTATGACAACAACAAGCCGATTATGTGAGCAAATGTCCTTATTTCTTTGAGATGCATATTGACGTATTTAAGGGTAAAATGTAAGACACTGGATTTCCTTTAAAATGCGTGAGTCAGAAAGGGGTGGGAATATACACGAAGGAAGTGTTGTGAAATGTTCATTGTTGAGAGTCTCAGTTATAAGATGAGTAAGTTCCAGTGATCTAATGTCCAGCATGGTGACTGTAACCATCAATACTGTCTTGTCTACTTGGGAGCCTCAGAGTACAGCTTTAATGCCCTTACCATGACGACGACAACAAAATGGTAACTGTGTGAGGTGAAGCAAGTGTTACCTAACTTACCGTGGGAAGCATTTCACAACACATACATATGTGTATCAAATCATCACGTTGCACACCTTAAACTTACACAATGTTACATGTCAATTATAGCTCAATTAAGCTGGGAAATATGTTAATTGTTGAATCTAAGGGGGGTATATGGGGCCTCATTTAACTATTTACTGTTCTTTTGTGTATTTTTGAAAAATTTTATGATAACTTTTTACCAAAAAAAAAAAAAAAGATTTATTTTTGGAACTTAAGAAATGATTATTAGGTTAATATGGAAGAATGAAATACTTGTGACATGGACGATTGAAAATGGAGATTAATGAAGGGTAACAGGATACTGCCTGTCACTAAAACACATTGTGAGGCTGCAATAATTACAAAGCAGTACAGGAAAGAGAACAGTTGAAGGAAGAGAACAGAAAACCCCGAATCAGCCCGTTACATACAGTAAGACTTGAGCTTTTGATAAAGTTCTGATTCCCAACCACTGGCAAAAGTTTGAATTATTTACTAAATGATATTAGGACAATTGCTTAATTAACTCAGAAAAAAGGCATTTCCTTATCTCACACTTTATGCTCAAATAAATTTCAGTTGGATTAAAGAATTAATATGTCTCTCAAAAATCACAAGAGAATTATAAGTAAATATAGAATGAATAATTATCTGACACTGGAGTCAAAGAGACTTTGACAGTATAAAAACAAAGGGAGAGCCTGGCAAGTGTGGCTCAGTGGTTGAGCGGCGACCCATGCACCAAGAGGTCACCGGTTCCATTCCTGGTCAGGGCACATGCCCAGGTTGTGGGCCAGGTCCCCAGCGGGGGGCATGCAGGAGGCAGCCAATCGATGTTCTCTCTCATTGATATCTCTCTCTCCCTCTCTCTCCAAAATCAATAGAGAAAAAAAAATTAAAACAAAACAAAACAAAGGGAGAAAATCCAAATGAAAAGACTGATCTAGCTACCTCCAAAGTAAAACAAGTAAAAACAAGGAAACAAAAAGGATAGAATTAAAATAAACATTTATCAAACTCATCTCATTCAATTCTCAAAATCATCTTATAAAATATATATTTTTTATATATACATTATATATATAATATAATTTAAATATATAATATATATAATATATAATATATATAATATATATGAATATACTTTATATATATTTTATAAAATATATATTTATTTTATTATTATTTCTATTTTATAGAAGAGTAAACAGGTTTAGAAAAGTTAAGCGACTTGTTCAAAGTCACAGAGCTTGAACCTGGGGGCATGTGTATTCAAAACCAGGTCTGCCTGACTCCAGCATACATCTGCTAACCACTTCACCATACTGCTTCTTGTGCATGACAAGTTATTAGTATCCTTCACATATAAACAGCTCTTGAAATTCAATAATAAAAATAAAGGTACCCCAATAAAAATGAGCAAAGTATAGAACCAGGCAATTCACAAAAGAAGAAATAGAATTGGTCCATATAAGCATGTGAAGAAACGCTCTCCCTCTGCAATATTCAGAGACAGGCAAATTAAAATGAGACTGTTTTCCATTGACAAAAATTTTATTTTCTTCTTTGCAACACTTACTGAGCCCTCAGGGAACAAGAAAGACACCATGCTGCCTGGCCCTGCTTGCAGAGGTGGTGGAGGGGCATCTGAGTGCGTGAAGCAGGTAAGAGGCAGTCGGTCTCCCTCACCCATCTCGGTGCAGGAGTCTGCAAGGCCTTCCTCACCGAGGGGCAGCTGTGGGGGGTTGACAAGAGCACCCACTCTGGGCGCTGTCTGGGAGCAAGCACTAAAACGGGCCAAATGCAGCCAGTGGGGAGAATGGCATGTCTGCTCCCCAGATGGTTGTGGTGCAGCACCCAGATTCTGTCCTTCGCTCAGAAACCACCTGGGAGCCTCCTGTTTTATTCCAATTCTGTTACTCACGCTGCTTAAAAACATCTGTCTCCCTTTTAGAGAGGAATGCTGGAATGAAGCTCCCGCTCTTCCCTCTCCCTTCTTCCCTGCCCAGGGCCCAGTTAGACAGCAGGCCAGTGCTGAGAAGTGTCTGTTGCAGTCTTTCTCATACCCCCTCAGGTGCTCCCCGCCCACGCACTGGTGGCTGCCCGGCCTGTCAAGGGTCTTGTGTCCGTTCAGCCCCAGTGGTCAGCCTCTGAAGACACTGGCAGGCTGAGGGTTCCCTCCTGCTGTCACGGAGCAATCAGAGGCTGCATGCAGGAGCCATGGCGGGGTCCTGATGCCTGTCCCCTGGCAGGGTAGAGCCTGTCCTTGCAGGCTTCAAGGTTGGAGAGTTCTGGGTCCTCCATGACCCCAGAGGGCATGCTGGTCTTAGGTCCCCTACCTTGCTTCTTGAATTTCATCCTTTCAAGGTGACCTTGAGCTTTAAACTCATCCCAGTTGAGGGGGTTCAGGTTTGCCTAGGGCTTCAAAGAGTTTCTCTTTTTCTTTTTTTCCCCCTTTATTGATTTTAGAGAGAGGAAGGGAGAGGGAGAGAGATAGATGGAAACATCGATGAGAGAGAAAATCGATTGGCTGCCTCCTGCACGCCCCCCACTGGGGATTGGGCCCACAGCCTGGGCATGTGCCCTGACCGGCAATCCAACCGGCGACCTCTTGGTGCATGAGTCGATGCTCAATCACTGAGCCATACCAGCCGGGCGAGTTTCTCTATTTCTTTATCCAGAGGATCCTGATCTTTCTCAATCGTTCCTCGTCTGAGCGTGAAGCATGTTGATAACCATGTTCCCGAAGCAAAGCAGCACATCTTCAGACAGACCGAGGTCCTTCTTGCAGGGCCCTGGACCCCCTGGGTTCTCATTCCTCCCTGCGTCCAGGTCCACCTTCCACCTGCCGCGTGTCCGCCAGCACCGCCTCGCGAGGCTCCCACTCCCCCCAGGTGCCGCCAGCTCGCTGGGCTCCGCTGCCCACTTCTTGGTTAGCACCCTGCCTTCGGTCAGTGTATCTTGGGGACCTTTGGTTGCGAGCAGCGGAACGGAATTTCAGACTCTTCTCTAGACCACTGCCTTCCCCGTTCAGGATTTTAATGAAAGAGTGGACAGCTTAGAGGTCATGGAAGAGTTCAGTGGCTCTAACCTGGGTCAGATGACCTCACCTGTGATAGGGGACGTACCTGGTGATTGACAGCCAATCAGAATTACAGGAGGTGGGGCCCGAGGACTCCACCCAAGGAAGGAACGCGGAGGAAAACAGGAGGCGTCTCCTGCAGAGCGGGTGGAGGCTCCCACATACAAATTTACTTCCTTTTAAAAATGTATTGGGGTGACATTGTTAATAAAATTATTTAAGTTTCAGGTGTACAATTCTATAATACATCATCTGTATATTGTACTGAGTCAAGTCTCCTTCCATCACCACTTATCCCTGATCTACCCTCTCCTACCTCCCCTCTGGTAATCACCGTACCTTTTTATTTACTTCTTTTCTTTTTGAATTTTTTTTGTTTTGCATATGTGCCCCTAGCGGGAACCGAACCCGGGACTCTCTGGTCCGCAGGCCGACACTCCAACCACTGAGCCACACCGGCCAGGGCTACTTCTTTTCTGAAATGCAATTTCAGGACATTCAAAGCCTGAAAAATTGCCCTGCCCTTTGATGTAGTATTTCTTTTTCTTTGCTTGTTTCTGGTTCTTTTTTTTAATTTTTTTTATTGAGGTATAATTGACATATAACATTATATTAGTTTCCGGTGTACAACATAATGATTTAATATTTGTATATATTGCAAAATGTCCACCACAATAAGGCTAGCTAACTTCCGCCACCACACATAATTACAAATTATTTTTCTGTGATGAGAACTTCTAAGATCTACTCTCCTAGCAACTTTCAAATATGCAGTGCTCTATTATTACCTATAGTGACCACGCTGTACCTTACATCCCCAGGACTCGTTTATTTTGTAACTGGAAGTTTGACTGACCTCGAATTTCTAATTTGACCAATTTACCCCAAGAAAATAGTCACATGTGACTCAAAATGTATGTACAAAGATTGTTGTCACAGCTTTACTTATGAGAGTGAAAAAAAAAATGGAAACCTGTATGTTCCACGAAAGGGAACCAATTACATATGTTTTGGCATATCAGTCTCACAGAAGATCACTTTGCTATTAGAAATGATGACAGTGGCCCAGCCGGTGTGGCTCAGTGGTTGAGCACTGACCCATGCACCAAGAGGTTGCCAGTTCGATCCCCGGTCAGGGCACATGCCCAGGTTGTGGGCCAGATCCCCAGTGGGCGGCATGCAGGAGGGGGCTAATCGATGTTCTCTCTCATCAATGTTTCCATCTCTCCCTCCCTCTCCCTTCCTCTCTTTCTAAAAATCAATAAAGAAAAAAAAATTTTAAAGAAAGAAATGATGATCGTCGAGGGCACTTCATCGCCCAGGAAAATGTCTAGAAAATAATCTCAGTTGAAAAAGCATTTCTTTAATATACACGTGTAGTTTGAAATCAGGGGGAAAAAATAGCCTCATAAAATTCTCCTTCTAAATGAAGCCTCCCGAGGGATGCTAGAATTCCAAAAGTAACATCAGATCATAGAGTGTAAGGCGGTGGTGCCTGAGAGCTTAGGAGACAGCATTCCAAGTTAAACCCAGGAAGAACTTCCTGCCTGTGAGGGCTGTCCTGGACTGGACTAGCCTCTTCTTTCTCAGGGTCAGAGGAGGTGCTGCCTGGCTTCCGAGGCCCAGGAACTGGTTGGGAGCTAGGGGGAGGCAACGCCAGTAGTCTCGGCTTAGTCAGAAATTAAGTGTGTGTCCTTGGCCCACAGTTTCCTTGTCTTTCAAACAGGAGGATGGGGAGGGTGGTCTGGATCGCCCCCAGTCCTGGAAAGGTACTGTGGCTCAGTGGGGCTTCTGTCTGGGGCCCCTTAGAGCCCCGAGCCCCAGCTGCCTCTCTTCCACCAAATGATGTGAAATCTAAGGTAGGACTGTTGGCTGAGATGATTTTCTTTTTCCTCAGGATCTGTTCGTGCCTGGGAAGGGGTCCTAGAAGCCACCTAGATCTGTTGTGACCATCAACTTCAGCCAAACCCAAACCTGTGCTTCCTCTACCCCCGACAGCTGAGCCAGACCCAGACCCAGACAGTTGTACCAGTTGCCATTGGAAGTGACTCATCCAAGGCCAGGAGCTCTCTCTCCACCTTCCTGGAAGCCCAAGAGGAGCGGCCAGGGCTGGCCTCACTCACCGTGCCAGCCTGGGGAGCTCTGACCCTAGCCCTCACGCTTCCTAGGCACCCAGAACTCTGAAAACCCTTGCCATTCAAAGCTGACTTCTATCCCCTGCCTAAGCCATTGCTGGGGCTTCAAGATCTGAGAGCCAGGAAAGGGAGTATCTGACTCAACAACCTTTGCCCATCATACGGATGAGAAAAACTAAGGCCCAATGAGGAACAAGACTTGCCCAAATCACAGCCCAAGTAGCAATACAGGCAGGACTGGATCGTAGCCCCCAACACCCAGGTCCTGCCCCCACCCATCCTCAATTCTTGCACAAGCATCCTTGCACTGAGGCTCTTGGGCAGGGGGTGGAGCCAGGATGAGACAGACATCTGCCGCCACTCCATCCACCCCCTCTCCGCCTTCCCTTCCTCAGCTGCTGTAGCCTCCCTGGGGCTGCAGGTGTTAATTTAGGGGCCCTGGGCCCTGACCTTATTAAGTGCTGCAGCAGAAACATGAGGGCCTGGAGCCTCCTCCTCCTGGTGGCCCTCCTGGCTTTGGAGAGCCAGCTGCCTGCTGCCTCTGGCAGAAGGAAGGGAGGTGAGTGTGAGTAGGTTCCCCTGCTCCGGGGACCAGGTGGTTTCTACCTCTCTGGGGAGCGTAAGTGTTTGGGGGAGGCAGGTAGTTCGGTGTGTGTCTGTGTGTGTCTTGAGTGTGAGCCTTGGATATCTGCTTCTCAGTGCTCACGTTTTGTTTGTGCTTCTTTGTGCCTGAATGCACAGCTGTATGGGATTCTGGGTGCACGCGTGCCGTCTCTGTGCATGTGTATCTCTGTGCCTCTGCGGGGGGAGGACACGCTGTCCGTACCCCCTCTGCTCTGGTGGTCTCCACGGAGGTGTGTGGATCTGTGGGTCCACATGGCAGGAGATGACCCTTCCTGTCGTCCCCTGTGGCCAAAAAAGCTGTGCCTGGTCTGACCCCCACCCATCTTGTTTCTGTCTTTCTCAGGCCCTCTCTGTCCCCCAGCCCAATCTGTGACAGGGACTCTGGAATTGAGTAGGGGTGTGGTTTTTAGGATCTGGGGTCTGTTGGGAGGAAGCTCTAGCCCTTCTTCTCTTCTCCCCACCTCCCCCACAAAAGGCTGGGACTAACCTGTCACCACGTAAGGGAGGCCAGTCTGTCCCAGTAGTTAGACAGGTGCCTCCCCACGTGGGTGAGGTCTCAGCTTCCATCCCCTTCCAGGGCTGGAACACTCTGACCTACATACTCCTGGCCAGCCCTGGCCAGGCCTCAGGGAGGGGACAGTAATGGGGACAGGCCCTCAACTCTACAGGGCCCTGGGAGTTCCCTGCATCCTCCATGCCCCCTCTAGCCTAGCTGATGCCTTCCTCAGAGGCAGGGCTCTCTCCCTGGGGACAAGCTAGTTTGGGGAGGAGAGTGCTCAGAACCCCCAGGCTGAGGAGGGAAGGATGCTGGCAAGTCCCAAGGCCAGACCTCATGCTGGCTGTGATTCATGCACCATCACCACATTCCTCCTCGCTGCAAGGCTGTGAGGTCACAGCTATTTTTATCCCCATTTTGCAGATGAGGACACCGAGGCTCAGTGGGAAACCACTTGCCCAAGGCCAAAGACTGCCTCTGAGTCAGTGTCCAAGTTGGCAGCCGAGGACAGGTCTTTGCAATCAGTAAGACTTACCTCCCAAACCTGCTCCTTGTAAAATGAGGTCTCCTGCCTGTCTCTCGGGAGTAAATGGAATAATACATGCTGGTCCGTCCAGTACATCACCTCTCCGTCCTTCCCCGACTCTCCCCACGAGCTCTCTGCCCGGCAGGGAAGGGGCGTCTCGCTTTCTTTCTGTGGAAGCACAGTCCCGTGTGTATAAGATTCCCTCCACGCACACACTCAGAGAAGCCTGGTGTCTCTGACATGGAGAGACACAGTCCCTGACAGAGGGTCTAACAAGTGTTTCCAGTGGTTGTATTGTATTGTGAAGAGACCTGTGTCCGTGTAGCTCTGTGCATATGGTTGTGTACATGACTGTGTGTGCACGTTCATGTCTCTGCTCACACCCAAACGTATGCTATACGTTTACATATACATGACTCTGTCTGAGTACAAGTGTAATTTCTGTGTATAAGGACAGGGTGGGCAAAAGTAGGTTTACAGTTGTATTATTGTCTACTAATTATTGTATTATTTTCCATAGGACAACTGTAAGCCTGCTTCTGTGCACCCTGTATTTATGTGTATAGGCATGTATTATATATGGCACTATGTCTGTATATTTGTTCAGATGGACATGTATTTATTCATGTGACTGTGTTTATACATATATATGTAACTACCTTATATATATAACTATATATGACATACACATATATATATACAAATAGGTCAGACCATATGAAGTTACTATTTTTGTAGATCGAAAGAGTTGAATATCCACATTTCGTATGGTTAAGCCCATCACTAATTGCGTGCATGTATCTAAGTGTTTGCATATTTGACTATGTATGTGTACCTATGTCTGTGTGCATGAACAGGCATATTTACCTGTGACCGGGTAGGACTCTTTCGTTTTCTGAGTCGGCATATCCAGAAGACACATGTACTGTCTGGCTGTCAGTGTGTGTACCTGGCCATGTCTGTGTGTACACGTCTGTGGTGGGGAACCTGGACTGGGAGGGAAGGTTAGGACAGACAGATGAAGACTTGAGTGGAACCCCCAGACCCTCTCACACCATCCCTGCACACCCCAGGTCCCTATTCCCACCCCACACCGTTGCTGCCACAGTTCTCCCCGCTTGAGATGCCAGTTCTCATCCTCCCTTCCTGTCTGTCTGTCTGTCTGTCTTTCCTCAAGGCTTAGGTCCCGGCCCTCCCTCCAGAAGCTCTCCCTGGCTGTCCGACCTGACCCACTCCACTCCACCCCAGCCCACAGGGAACTCCCTCTGGCCCGGCTCCCTGCGGCCTGAGCCCCTCGGGCCAGAGCTGGACCTCAGAGTCTCCCAAGGCCCCTCCCAGCCCCAGCCTGGGACGGAGAGGCTACCCAGGGTAGGGGGCTCCCCAAAAGGCTAAGCTGCTCTTTCTCCAGCAGGGGGCAGCAATTCCGTTGAAGCCACCCAATCACACACCTGACGTTGTCTTGGAGCGCTTGCTGCGTAGCAAGGTGCCCACTGTGTGTGCAGCCAGCACCGTCGGGGGCTGGAGGGGGAAGGGAGACAAAGGTAAAGTCACAGCACTGGAACCAGCTGCCTCTAGTGGCTCTTGACCCTTTCTCAGATGCTGAGATGCTGGACTGCAGTGAAGGCGGGGACCAGTCCCTATCCCCAGGACCCACTGGCGGCCAGAGCAGAGCAGGGCAGGTCAGAGGGAGCACTGCCTCGGAGACGAGGACCCCGAGCCCGTGTGGGTCTGGGCAGTCCTGCCCTTTCAGGCCTTGATTCCTCCCCCTCAATGGAGGAAGATACTGGTTCGAGCCTTTGGCATGAAATCTGGTAATGGCCCAAAATGCTAACAAGAAGAGTGGCTAGGTGAGCTCCAGGACAGAACATTCTAGAACCGTTCAAAGGACCTCCTGAAAGGCCAAGGTAATGCAGATCCCTGAAACAATGCCACGTGCAGCGGTGCCGAGCACAGTGCAGATGTGGCCGAGGGTGACTGTGGGACAGTGTACCAGGGCTGCCAACAGCCGACACACCTGTGATGCTGGGTCTCCCTTCAAAACCTGTTCTTTCATATAGTCACTGAGCCCCTAGGGTTTTGTGTCAAGGGCTGTGCTCCAGCCTAATGGTGAGCGAAGCAGGGGCTGGGGGGGGGGGGTGTCTACTGTCACAGTTGCGGCCAAGTGAGAGAGGCAGACAAATAGAGTCAGAGTCACCAACTGAAGGAAAGATCCTTTGGGAGAGCGTGGAGCGCGGTGGGGTTGGCCTAGTTCATCTAGGGTCAGAGAGGCAGGCTCTCCTGAGGATGTGGTGTTTCAGCGGAGAGCTGACCAATGGGGTGTAGGAGGGAGCCCCTGCGAAGAGGAGAGGACGGGAGAGGGTCAGGAGCTGCAACCAGTGGAGGGAGGAGGCCAGAGAGCCGGACAGGGGCCAGGCCAGGCGCGGCCTTGTTGGCGCAGGTGGAGATTCGGAACTTCACTTTTCCCTTTTCTTTATGAGTTTATGTCATCTGAGTCTCAAGCCTGCCCAGAAGGAGGACGCCCAGCTGCCCATTTCACAGACAGAAAACTGAGGCTTGGAGTAGAAAGAAACATACTTGCCAGCCATTTGCAATGCAGATGGACCTTGAGGGCGTTATGCTAAGTGAAATAAGTCAGACAGGAAGGCAAACACCGTATGATCTCACTTATATGTGGAATCTGAAAAACAAAACAAAACCTAAAATATCCAAGCTCATAGCTGCAGAGAACAGACTGGTGGTTGCCAGAAGCAGGGGGGTGGAGGGTGGGCGAAATGGGTGAAGGGAGGTCAAAAGGTACAAACACCCAGTTATGAAATAAATAAGTCATGAGGATATAATGTACAGCGTGACATCTATAGTTAATAATACTGCAGTGCATATCTGAAAGCTGTTAAGAGAGTAGATCTTAAAAGTTTTCGTCACAAGACAAAAAATGTTTAACAATGTATGGTGGCAGATGTTAACTAGACCGATTGCGATCATTTTGCAATATATACAAATATTGAATCATTATGTTGTACGCCTGAAACTAACATAATGTTGTATGTTGATTATACCTCAATAAAAGAACTAAATAAAAAATGAAAAGAAAGCAAGTCCGTCCAAAAAATACAAATAATAACTTGCCAAAGGACAGGCAAGAACTAAGGGGAGGAGAATTCAGACCTGGTGATTCCCAGGTCAGCCCTTATTCCAGAACTCTGATCTGCCTCCAGCTGCAATATTTGGGGGGTTCTCTTCCAGAGAGGCATGGGGGGTGTCCACCGGACGATGGGCCCTGTCTCCTACCGGTGCCTGACCAGTGCGTAGACGACAGCCAGTGTCCCTCAAGGATGAAGTGCTGCCACAGAAGTTGCTTCCGCCAGTGTGTCCGTATGGTCACAGGTAAGTGTCCCTCCCCACCTCGCGGACCCCCCAAGCCCCAAGCCCCAGGGCCGAGCTCAGGCGGTGCTCACCCAGGTCCCTGTTTGCAGTGAAGCAGGGCACCTGCCCCGAGGACCGACTGCGCTGCCTCAGCCCTATTCAGCACCTGTGCCACCAGGACTCGGACTGCCAGGGCCAGAGTCGATGCTGCCTCAGCGCCTGCGGCCGGGACTGCCGGAACCCTGTCAGAGGTATGGCTCCCGTGTGCTGGGCGGCTGTCCCCTCTCTGAGCGCCAGCTCTAAGGCTCCGTCCAGCTCAACAAGCTTCACAGGGCACCTTCCCAGAAGCCCGGGCCTCCCTGTGGCCATTGCGGGGGAAGTGGATGGGGGAGGTGAGGGGTCCTGTTGGGATGATGGGGGAACTGGGGATCCTCAGTTCTCTCAGTGAACCTGCCATGTCCCCTGAGCTCCAGTCTGCCCTTGAGAAGGACGGTGGGGAGTTCTGCCTCAGTGGCCACCAGGCCTGGGCTGATGGGGTCTGGACTGGTGATCAAGCCCAGAACTCAGAGCCCTATTATGGGAGGGGTTAACCCTTTCCCTCTCTCTCCTCAGGTTAATTCTGGCTTAGGATTCGCGGCTCTGACCTTCAGGATGGGGTTCGAGCAGGAAGAGATGATGACGGGGGGCCTGGCACTGGCCACTCAGCACTGTCCCTGTCAGCGGCAGTTCCGACCTTCTGATAAACACCGATCTGTTGACGTGCCTGCAGCCCGTCCAGCCCGGGGTTCTCCTCCTTGGAATCAAGGTCCAAGGCCGACCTCAAGGGACTCCTCCCACACCTGCGGCACACTGAGCTCCCCATCCTCCGAACACCCGCCTGCACATCCCGTTGTCACGTGTTTCCCCCACCTACAATGCCCGGTTCAGGTAGGCCTCTCTTTTCGGGGTCCTGGCCTCTCCCCAGCCACCTGAATGTATGTTCGGGCAGTTTCCTAAACATGTCTGTCCACATCCCCGTTTCACAATGTTCACCATACCTGCAAAAATAGCATCGTGCTATTCTATGTACTGCCGGTCCTCCCGTTTACCTAATGCTTTTCCTTAAGTGGACTCACTTTTGTATATAAATAATTTGAAAAGAAAAGCTTGATGTCACTTCTATAAACAGGATAAGCAGCATCACTTGCCACAAATAGAATGTGATTATAGCCCTGGACAGTTTGCTCAGTGGTTAGAGCGTTGGCCCGTGGACCAATGAGCCGTGGGTTCTATTCCGGTCAAGGTCACGTACCTCAGCTGCAGTTCAGTCCCTGGCCCTGATCAGGGTTGTGTGGAGGCAACCAGTCGATGTGTCCCTCTCACATCGATGCTTCTCTCTCCCTCTCTCTCCCTCCCTCCCTCCCTCCCACTCTATCTGAAGATAAATAGAAAAATATACTTGGGTGAGGATTAAAAAACAACAACAAACAGAATGTGATTATAAAAGCAAATGTGCCCAGCCGGTGTGGCTCAGTGGTTGAGCGTCGACCCATGCACTAAGAGGTCACCAGTTCGATTCCCGGTCAGGACACATGCCCAGGTTGTGGGCCTGATCCCCAGTGGGGGGCATGCAGGAGGCGGCCAATTGATGTTCTCTCTCATCGATGTTCTATCTCTCTCTCCCTCTCCCTTCCTCTCTCTCTCTAATACCAATGAAGAATAAATAAATAAATAAATAAATAAAAGCAAATGCAATGAAAACAGCTAAGTCCCACTAAAATCATGTCCAATTAAACAATATTAAATAATGTTATTAAATTGTAGCTAGATACTGCCTTCTGCCAAGACTGTGAGCCTGAAAGACGGAGCCTGAAGCCTGCTCTCTGTTGCAATAAATGAAGATTAACAAGGGTTAAAGAGATTAAAGACACAGGTCTCCAACCTGACACTTTCACTTGGAGAGTCAGTGTTGGATAATGTTGCATTCCCCTACACCCTAAGGTCATTTCAAATCGCTCCACACTTGGGGGAATGTTGCTTGAGCAGTTGGGATGTCATTACTTTGGGGAGGGTCTGTCTCCACCATTGGACAATACCTCATTCACCTCCATTGCTTGAGAGGCCCAGTCTGTAGTCTGGGCCCAATAAGGAGGGGGGAAGTCAATGAGGGAATGACAGCCATCCCAAGGGACATTCCTGGCCCCAGATAGCTGGGTTCCTGACTATCCCTTTTACCCAGGACTGGTTAGGGGAGAGGATGGAGCTGGGCAGACTCCTCCCTGCTTTATCTGCTGGGTCTCTTCTTGTGCTGATGGAATCTGGGGTGGACTGTCAGCTGTGGAGGCAAAGTTGGGAATGCTGGGTCTTCTTTCCTTGTTCCCTTGATGTCACACTGTGGTCACAGGTCAGTCACCACTCCGCCCTTCTGTCTGCCCTGTTGGAAGATGGAAAGAATTCTACTTCCTCGCTGCCACAGTCCTTCTTGTGGGACTCAAATGCCTGAGCTATTGACTCAAAAGCAGCGAATGCTAATTATATGAATACAAGCTGAGGCCTGTGAAAGGAGAACAATCTGAGAGCCACAGACTCTATGAGCATGGATACTTCCCTTCCTCTTTCTGGGCCTCAGTTTCCCATCCATAAACCCTGGTGCTTAACACAGTTAATAGGGAACATTGTATTGTTTGCCTACAGGCGCCCCTTCCCTCCCGACCCTTATCATGGCTTCGCTGGGGGAGAGTATACATCCCTGGCCCAGTGATTAAGGGTTTGGCCCTGGACTTGTTTTGGCTAATGGGACGTGGGTGCGATGACAGTGTGAGTTTCAAGGCAAGGCACCAGCCTTCCTGCAGCTTCCACCCTCTGTCGTGAGATGAGCTTGCCCAGAAGCCACTGGTCCCAGGATGAAAGACACCTGGGGCAGGCTGAGACTCCCAGCCAATCCTCACATTTGCAAGAAGGAAATAAATGTTTGCGACAGGAAGCCAGTGAGATTTGGGTATTGTTACAAATTTGCTGCAGTAAGAGCTTGTCTAATGCAGATAATGATTATTAATCTTTAGTAAATGCCCACACTTTAAAACATCATTTCATTCATCCATCCTATAACCCTCAGAAAGGCGGGCGCTGTTATTCTCATTTGACAATGAAGAAATGGGCTTTGAGATAAGTGGCTTGCCAAAACTCCAGCTAAGAGGTGAGCTAGCCAGGATTAAACCATGCCACGTGCCTCCTGAGATATTGACAAAATCAGCATGGTTAAAATTGCAGTGCACTTACCCTGTGCCAGGAGTCGTTTTAATTTCTTTCCATGTATAGTCTCATTAAATCTTCACAGTCTTACTATGTCGGCTTTATAATGTTTGCCCATTTCACATATGAGGAAACTGAGGCACAAAGAAGTTAATTTCGCTAAGTTTGTACAGCTTATAATGAGAAGAACTGAGATTCAACCCCAAGGAGTCTCATGCCGAAGCTTACAACCTTATTGACTACACTGATTACCTTCTGTCTTAGAAAGTTCCTTCCACATCTGAAAACTCAGTTTCCACATCTGAAAAATGGGGATTACAAAGACCTAAGAAGGTTACATGACCAGCCTCAGTTCCAGGTAGCTAGAACCCAAATCTGTAGGTATACAGTTCATTGCCCTGGGTTTCTTTCCTAAAAGGCATCAGAAGGAAAATTAAGGGGCCCCAGGAGGAGGCTCCCAGCTGAGCCAGTTAGGACTTGGCTGTTAAGGACCCCATGGCTGTCCTGAGGCCCTGAGTTCTGAGCTCGTTTCCTGGTGGCAGGTCACAGGCCATGCTTCTCTGGCTATAGGTGGCAGCATCTACACAGTCCATTCTAGAGTTACCTGCTCAGCTTCCGGGCTAACTTGCTACCTGTTCCATCAGGTCTGTGCATAGGTCTGTGCAGTGCCAACTCAGTCCCCAGCTACAAATTCCAGCCCATTCAGCTCTAGCTCTACTGCCTGTGTCCACTGCCCTTCTGGAAAGTCTCCTGGGAGGCTGGACACCTGGGGCCAGGAGCCTGGGTCTTCAATCTCCAGTCTTGCTTTCCTCCCTCACTCATTCAATACATGTTTGCTGAGCACTTAGTGCAGGCTCTAGGCTGTGCCGTCACAGAGCTCATGCACTAGAGGATGAGACAAAACCCTAACTTGAAAGTTGCATGATATGCACCAGACTGGAGGAACCCTGGAGACTATGTGAGGGACCAGGAGGAACCTAACTCAACCTGGAGACCAGAGACTTTCCGAAGGAGGTGATAGCCAAGTCAAGACCTTAAGTTTTAGTAGGAGTTGGCCAAGCATGACATTGCTAGTCACCCATTCTCCTCCTCTTCCTCACCAACAGCAAAGTCTTCAGTTAGAAATATTTGCCCAACCCCCAAACTACTTACAGGGTGCTAGTAACATTCTATATTTTGACCTGGGTGGCAGTCACATGGATGCATAAATTTATAAAATATTCATTCAGCAGTAACTTAAGATTTGTAGACTTTACTAAAAGAACATTACACTTCAATTTTTAAAGTAAGTTAAATTTTTAAAAATTTGTTTCCTTCCCAGACTCTCTTGTAGCTAGGGGTGGCCATGTGACTGAGAACTGACCAATCAGAAGTTAGGAGAAGTCTACTGGGAGGGGCTTCCCAGAAAGCTATTGTTTTCCTAGCAAATGAGACAGAGTCTGCCTTTTGCTGAAATGTACCAGGAAGGGAAGGAAGTCAGTAAGGGTGTGACATCAAAACTCGCAGGAAGTCAAAATCTTTTGTAACCTCATCCTGGAAGTGACATTCCATCACCTTTGTCCTAGTCTGTTCATTAGAAACAAATGAGGAAGTCTTACACTAAAGGGGAAGGGATTACACAAAGGTGTGAATACCAGGAGGCAGACATCACTGGGAGATATTCCAGAAGCTTCAATGCCACACTCAGTTTCTACTTAATTCCAAAATTTCTGTATTTTATGCCACATCAAGGTTACTCTTTAGGTAAAAACCCCATGGGTTCAGATGGCCATTGGGACCAGGAACTGAAGGAGAATTGGGGGAGTAGCCCATCCATGGTACTGTATGGATTCCCCTTTAGCCCCAAAGGCCCATCTGCCCCTCTTCCCACCTCTGTCACGTGTGAATTCATCCAGAACTCCAGCATGAGATCTGGGGACAAAACCAGATCCTGGTTCCATTCTCTTCTGCCCTTAGGAAACAGATCTGTCTTTTCTCTTTTTGGAAACAACTTCTCCAATTCCAAGGGGAATCCCCTGAGTTTTGGGGGGAGTGAAGGCTGCAGGCAGAGTACTAGGCCAGAAAATGGGAGACCTGCTTCTCTGCAGATCTGCCTCAGTTTCCCTGTTGGGAAAATGAAGGAATTGGCCAAGATGAGCACTAAGCATCTCCCTGCTCTTTCTAACTCTGAGGGAAGAACTGGAGTGATAAAGCTGCACTGTCCAATGTGGCAGCCACTAGCCACATGTGGCTACTGAGGACATGCAATGGGATTAGTCCAAATTGAGATTTACTGTAAGTGGATGTAGTAGGCAGAGTTCTAAGATGATTCCCAGTGACCCTTGTCCTTGTATAATCTCCTCTTTGAGTGTAGGTACAACCTGTGAATGTGTGTTACATGGCAAAAGGGAGATTGTCCTGAGTGGGCCTAGCCTAAGCAGGTGAATTCTTTAAAAGCAGAGCATTTTCTGCAGCTGGTCACAAAAAAAGAAGTCAGCACTCTGGTTTGCCTGGAAGAAGGCAAACATCCATGAGGTGAACTGCCTAAGGGGCCACATGTCAAGGAACCACACGTTCCTCTAGGAGCTGAGCGTGATCCCCAGCAGACAGCCAGCAGGAAAAGGAGGACCTCAGTCCTACAACCACAAGGAAATGAATTCTGCCAATAATCTGTGAGCTTGGAAGAGAACCCCAAGCCCCAGGTGAAAACCATAGCCCTGGTTGAAACCTTGATTTCAACTAAGTGAGGCCCTGAGTAGAGAATCTAGTCATGCTGTGCTGCACAGACTTCTGACCTTTAGAAACTGAGATAAGAAATGTGGCCCTGGCCGGTTTGGCTCAGCGGTTAGAGCGTCGGCCTGCGGTCCAGGGAGACCCAGGTTCAGTTCCCGCTAAGGGCACGTACCTCAGTTGCAGTTTGTCCCCGGTCCTGGTTGGTCGTGCGGGTGGCAGCCACTCGATGTGTCCCTTTCACATCGATGTTTCTCTCTCTCTCTCTCTCTCTCTCTCTCTCTCTCTCTCTCTCTCTCTCCCCCTCCCACTCTATCTGAACAAAAAATGGAAAAATGTCCTCAGGTGAGGATAAAAAAAAAGAAATGTGTATTGTTTTAAGTTGCCAAGTTTATGGTAATTGTTACACAGCAATTAAAAATTAATACACTGGATTTTGAAGATTTAGTACAAAAATGAAAACTTAAAACCTCATTAATAATTTCTTTACTGATTCCATGTTGAAATTATAATATTTTTGATATACTGGGTTAAATAAAATATATTACTAAGACTAACTTCATCTGTTTTCTTTTTTTAAAAATGTTGCTATCAGAAAACTTTAAATTATATGTATGGCTCCCATTATATCTATTGCACAGAAGTCTATCTAGAGGACTCAGAAGTCAGCTATATGACTTTGGGCCAGTTACTTCGCCTCTCCAAGCCTTATATTTCTTAGCTGTGAGGTTGGAATAATAATAGCACCTACCCCACAGATATATTTGCAGCTTAAATGAGATGAGACCTATAGAACACTTGGCCCAAGGTAAGTGCTTGATAAATGGTCCTCATTATTATTAACAACAATTAATATTTGTAAAGTAGGAATCCTTTCTTGTATCCAGGTCCAATCTCCAGCACCTTCTCCCCAACCAGGCACACAGTAAGCGCTCAATAAATGCTTGCAGATTACACAACCTGGACACACTCTTTGGCAGAGTTCTCCCTTACCCTCACAAGCCACTCGGAAGGTGGGAATCAGGAACCTCTGGGCAGGTGAAGAGACGGAGACTGAACGTCAAGGGGCAAAATGATCTGTTCCAGGCTTCACAGCAAGCGGGGTAACAGCTGGTCGTGAGCAGCGCCAGGACGGGCCTGGGGCTCAAAGTAGGGTGAGGCCACTTCCCGATTCCCCTCTCCCGCCATCCCTTGCAGATCCCCTGGGGAAGCCTTAGAGGATGTGAGTTCTTAAGTCCACAGCCCCTAGCTAAGTGCCCTGAGCACGTGACTGGGCCTCATCTGTAAAAATGGGGAACATAAGACCCTGTTCCTGTCAAGTTTGTGTCAGCAACAACTTAGATAAGTCACCTGAAGCAGAGTGACCAGCGCATAACAATTTAGGAAGCTGTTATTACCTGAAATACCTCTTTAGGGAGGAATCCGTCCCCTAAATGACCCCTCTTCCCCTGGCCCCTGGCTTGGGAAGACGTCCTGGCTGTAGGGCCCAGTCCCCAGACACCCTCACACACCCCAACCAAGTCAGGAATAGAAACCACCGCCTCCGGCCGCCTGCGGCTGCCTCCCTCCCCCGGCAGCGATCGATGTGGCCTCAGCCGCGGGGGACGGAGGAAGACAGGGAAGGAGGGGGCAGCGGGGCCTCTGCAGCAGCGAGGCTCGGCAGGGCCGCTGAGGCAGAGATCAGCCCCGGGTGGCCAGCGGGACAGGCGCCCTAGGCGACAGGTAAGGGGCCTCCCTCGGGGAGGGGCGTGGTCTGGGAAAGGGGCGGAGGTGCGCGACTAGAAGGCAGGGGCTGCGGGGTTCCAGGTGCTCATGCCCTCTCCTTGAGACCCCCCAAGGAGAGAGCAATGTGGAATGGCTGAGTTTTGGGGATGGTCCTGTTTGCTTATCTGTCAAATGGGATTTGAAAACCTCCCGGCAGGGTAGGGGCAGGGTCAAACCAGTGAAGAGTACACGGAGCCCCGAGAAGTGACCAGCACACAGTAGATGATCAAAATAAGTGTCGAAAGAGTCTTGAGATTCACAAAACCTAGTTTCCAGCCTTACCTGTGCCAGGGACTAGCTGAGTAACTTTGAGCACATCACTTACCCTTTCTTGTCTGTATTCAGATCCTTGTTGGGGAAGACTTCTTGAATTGTCCCATTTCATAGAGCAGGAAGGTGAGTGCCAGAAAGGGAAGGGGATTTGCCTACACAGGGGCAGCGCATGGGTGATGGAGCTGGGTTAGAGACTTCATTTTGTGATGCCACGTCCAGGCAGAGGGGTGGGAGGCAGCTGCAGCGCACACATAGTTATTGTGCATAGTTTATGCGCCAGGGACTGTGCTGCTGATAAACACCTTGCCTCGTGTAATCCTCATAGCTCACACGGAAAGGATGGTGTTCCCCACTTCACAGATGGGGCAACTGAAGCTCAAGGGTTAGGGTTAGTGTTAGGGTTAGGGCCTGCTCGAGGTCAACAGTCAGAGGCCGACTCAGAATTAGAAGCCAGGTCTAACCAGAGAGACATGCAAGGGATTAACATTTATTGAGCACTTACTGCGTTCCACGGGTTTTGCACACATACAATAACCCTTCGACTGAGTGCTATTATCCCCATTCTATAGATAAGAGAGTGAAAGCCCAGAGTGGGAGGAGACTGGTCTTTGGTCGCACAAGTAACAGAACTAAAGACAAAACCCTGACTCGCTTAACACTAAGCCCAGGGCAAGTGAAGGACATCCCACCCACTCCTTGCCAGGCACTGGGCCAGCTGCTTGATGCACACTCAATCCCTGTCCACACCGGGAAGCAGGCATTACTGAACCCACAGTGCAGATGACATTACTGAGGTCAGGAGGTGAGTCACTGGCCCTCAATTCCAGAAGCATTTAGGGACAGTGGGCAGTCTAACACTGAGTATCCACAAAGGCTGGGCATTTCCATAATTTACCTTAATCCTTCAGCCTTCTTCGAGGCAGGTGCTATCGTCTGCATTTCGAAGGAAACTGACCTGGAAAAAAGCATCTTCCTCAAGGCAGTAGGTGCATCTAGGATGGAAATAAGCAAAGGTTTCCTGACTCCAGGAGACGATGAATCAGGTGGATAATTTATTAAACCTCTTCTGCGAGCTAGGCCTGATAAAGACATTAGTTCATCTAAACTTTTTAACCTCAGCTGGAGGTGGATATTTTTATCTCCACTTGACAGACGCTCAGAGAGGTGACATGCCTTGTCTACTACAGTCACACAAGAGAGCCAAGGTTCAAGCTGACAGATTCTACAGATGCTTTGAATAGTTTAAGCCAATGGCTGTCGAACTTGACCATGGGTCAGACTCACCCTGGAGCTTGTTAATTCACAGACTGCTGAAACCCATCCCGTTTCTGATTCAGCAAGCCTAGAGCAGGCTGAGAAATTGCATTTTGACAAATTTCCAGGTGATGCTGACTCTGCTAATCCAGGGAACACACTTTGAGAACTACTGGTCTATACTGATTCTCCCCACAAGCCTAGGTGGTAAGCACTCACTATCCCCATTTTGCTAAAGAGGAAACTGAGGTCAGAGTGCTGGCGTGTCCAAGACCCCACAGTAGACCTCTGGGATTCAAAACCCCATTTTTGTCTGGGAAAGGGAGACGTCCTATATGAGCACCACCACCCCCACACCCCCCGCCGCCTCCCGCAGATGCCAGGACATTCTGCCATTCAACTGCTTTCATAATCCTCCAAGGTAGAGCTCAGCGTTTGTTTATGCCGATGAAACTAGGGTGGGGATGCTCAGTGATTTGACCCAAGTCCCCCAGTGGGGAAATGAGGGCTAGTCAACCCTAAGCCTGAGTCTTCAGTCCAGAGGGTACTTGACACCCACTGAGCGCGAACTGCACACCAGACGCTTCACAGAGAGCATCCAACACCCCTGGCTGGTGAATGGGGCAGGGGATTTGATGATCTTCCTGGAGGGAAGGTCCAGAGACCCTCCCTCAGCGCGCTCCTCCCGTGTCCGCAGGGCAGAGCGCTGCAAACATGGTGAGCGAGTCCCCGGGGCCCGGCGCCAGGGTCCCCTGGCGGCGAAGCGACGAGGCTCTGCGCGTGAACGTGGGCGGCGTGCGGCGGCTGCTGAGCGCGAGAGCGCTGGCGCGCTTCCCGGGCACGCGGCTGGGTCGCCTGCAGGCCGCGGCGTCGGAGGAACAGGCGCGGCGCCTGTGCGACGACTACGACGCAGCGGCGCGGGAGTTCTACTTCGACAGGCACCCGGGCTTCTTCCTGGGACTGCTGCACTTCTACCGCACGGGCCACCTGCACGTGCTCGACGAGCTCTGCGTCTTCGCCTTCGGCCAGGAGGCCGACTACTGGGGCTTGGGCGAGAGCGCGTTGGCCACGTGCTGCCGCGCGCGCTACCTGGAGCGGCGCGTGGCGCGGCCGCGCGCCTGGGACGAGGACAGCGACACGCCGAGCAGCGTGGACCCGAGCCCGGGCGAGATCTCCGACGTGCAGCGCGAGCTGGCGCGCTATGGCGCGGCGCGTTGCGGCCGCCTGCGCCGCCGGCTCTGGCTCACCATGGAGAATCCGGGGTACTCGCTGCCCAGCAAGCTCTTCAGCTGCGTCTCCATCGGCGTGGTGCTCGCCTCCATCGCCGCCATGTGCATCCACAGCCTGCCCGAGTACCAGGCCCGTGAGGCAGCGGCCGCCCTGGCCGCGGTGGCCGCGGGCCGCAGCGCGGAGCCGGTGCGCGACGACCCGGTGCTGAGGCGCCTCGAGTACTTCTGTATCGCCTGGTTCAGCTTCGAGGTGTCGTCGCGCCTCCTGCTGGCGCCCAGCCCGCGTAACTTCTTCTGCCACCCACTCAACCTCATCGACATTGTGTCGGTGCTGCCTTTCTATCTCACGCTGGTGGCTGGTGCAGCGCTCGGCGGCCAGAGAGGTGCGGGCGGCGAGGACCTCGGCGACCTGGGTAAGGTGGTGCAGGTGTTCCGCCTCATGCGCATCTTCCGCGTGCTCAAGCTGGCGCGCCACTCCACCGGGCTGCGCTCCCTGGGCGCCACGCTCAAGGTAGGGCCCCTGAGGCCGGGCTGGGGGTTCAGGGGGAGGCAAGTGTAACCATGGGGCAATTTAGCAGGTGAACTTACAAGCCTGCTGTGTCCAGGCGCACAGTGAACTGAAACGACATCCTTTGTACCAGGCACAGGGCCAGATAACAGGTGTACATTTCACACCCAGTTTGACCTTCCCAACAGCCCTGTAAGGAAAAGCTTCTGGTTATCTCTGTGTCCCAGGGGAGAAAACGGAGGCAGAGCTTTGCTGGTCTTCCTTTTCAAAAATAAAACGACGACAAAGGTCACTTTTGATCTGTCACATATCAATTAATGCATAGCACAAAAATATGCAGAGCAGGACACTATCTGGCTTCTCCACTGAGCATTTCTTCTGAGGTTATCAGGGGGCACAGATATCATAGGTCACGCTTAATATACCAAGTCGAGTATAGCCCCCCAAGCTTATACCTACCGAGTGCTAATTCTGTGCCATTTTCACATCCATTATTGATTTCATCCTCAGGACAGCTTCCTCAGGAAGATGCTATTATTTGTTCCCTTCCCGTAGATGAAGAACCTGAGGTTGGAGGTTGGCTTTTTAAAGCCTGGTTGCAATTTACTGAGCATCCTCTTTGAGCCAGGACCTGCACTGGCGTGAATCGCTGCCCTGGGAAGCTTACCCTTGAGTAGGTGAAATTAGCCTGGTTTGGGGAGGGAGGACATGTGAACAGCTTCGACGGAGGCCTGAAGAGAGACCAGAATGAATGATGGGAGGGGGCTTGGAGGGAGGGGGTGCCAGTTGATGAGGTTGAAGAGGGTATTGAAGGGCCATGAACTCTTGGCTCAGGATATTGGACTTCATCCGAAGGGAAATGGGGTTTAAGCAGGGGCAAGTATTATAGTCACTACTTTGCAGATGTGGAAACCAAGGCTCCAAGAGGTGACAGGACTTGAGAGGCAGAGCCTGGAGAAAAGTCCAGCTGTGCCTGACTCCGGCACCTCATGTTCTTTCTTCCAAAGCCCTGTGTAACCCTGCTAAGGATCCCTAGAAGGTGCCCATATATCTCTGCCACCCATGGCTTAGTAAAGCCATGGCATGCTCTCATGGCAGGGCAGCCAGGATGCTGGGTGCAGGCAGGGTGACCTGGGCAGAGTGCTGGGCGATGGACAGGTACAGAGAATCCACTAGCAGACACCCCTCCAGGGATGACCCCTCCGTTCCAGAGCTCTGCCTTGCTTCCTCCATGCAGGGAGGCAGGGCCTGATGCTACCTTTCTGCGAGGAGGGAGAAGAGTATTGATGGAGGCTTCCAGGGTCCAAGACACAGCTGTAAGACTCCAGACGAGAGCCTTGCTACTCAAAGCGAGGCCCCTGACCACCAGCAGCTTTCTCATTAGCTGGAAGCATGCTGGAATTGCAGAATCCTTGACCCTATGCCAGACCGCCTCTATGCCAGACCCCCTCAATTGGCTTCTACTTTTTTTGTTTTTAATCCTCACCTGAGGACATTTTTGCATTTATCTTCAGATAGAGCAGGAGGGAGAGAGGGAGGAAGAGAGAGAGAGAAACATCGATGTGAGAGAGACACATCAACTGGTTGCCACTCACACAATCCCAACCGGGGCCGGGGACAAACTGCAACCGAGGTATGTGCCCTTAGTGGGAACCGAACCTGGGTCTCTCTGGTCCGCGGGCCGACGCTCTAACTGCTGAGCCAAACCGACCAGGGCAATTGGCTTCTGCTTTTTAAACAAGATCTCTACACAGTTCCTCTGTACATTACAGTGTGGGAAGCGCTGCTGAGACTAGGAGTTCTCCGCCTCTATTAACATTCAGGGCCAGATCATTCTTTGTTATGTGGGCTGTCCTGTGCACTGAGGATATTTAGCAGTGTCCTTGCCTCTACCCACTAGGTGCTGGTAGCACACCTGTCCCAGTTGTGACAATCAAAAATGTCTCCAGATATTGCCAAATATCTCCTGCTGGGGGTGGGGGCAGAACTGCCCTGGTTGAGAACCACTGCCCCAGGGCTTGGCTGCAGGGGCAGAGCAAATATACATACCCGTAGGCAAGTACCTTCGGTGAGTGGTCCTGGGAGCGTATATATCCTCTCAGCTTCCTTGAGAGGTAGAAAATATTTTTGTACTTATTAGAAATGAGACCAAGCAGCCAAAAGTACATGAAACCCACCCTTTGAATTGTGGAATCTGAACTATGGCTCTGATTCTGCAATAGTGTACAAATCACAAGCTTTTCATTAACCAGCGGGTGCCCCGAGTGCCGCCCGCATTAGAAGAAACCAATGCAGCCTAGCAGGCACCCTGGACGATGGAAATCAGGCCTGTGTTCAGCCCCAGGGAGTTTTGCTGCTTATTGTAGTTGAAAGACCTTAGTTTGGAGTCAGGAGACCTGGGTCCTGGCACCAGCTCTACCTTGCTCTGTTATTTCAGACCTGTCCCTTTTAGTCTCCGGGCCTCAGTTTCCCCATATGCTCAATGCCAGGTCTGTAAGCCCACCCAGCGCTGACTCGGCTTCCTCCTTCTCTTCCAGCACAGCTACCGTGAGGTGGGCATCTTGCTGCTGTATCTGGCCGTGGGGGTGTCAGTGTTCTCCGGCGTGGCCTACACAGCTGAGAAGGAGGAGGACGTGGGCTTTGACACCATCCCAGCCTGCTGGTGGTGGGGCACAGTGAGCATGACCACCGTGGGCTACGGGGACGTGGTGCCGGTGACGGTGGCTGGCAAGCTGGCGGCCTCGGGCTGCATCCTAGGGGGCATCCTGGTGGTAGCGCTCCCCATCACCATCATCTTCAACAAGTTCTCTCACTTCTACCGGCGCCAGAAGGCTCTGGAAGCCGCCGTGCGCAACAGCGGCCACCAGGAGTTTGAAGACTTGCTGAGCAGCATTGATGGGGTGTCGGAGGGGTCTCTGGAGACATCCCGCGAGACCTCCCAGGAGGGAAGGTCTGCAGACCTGGAGGCCCCCAGTGGGCCTCCAAAATCTCAGATTTATTAAAACCAGGGCACCATGTCCCCCTTCCTACCCCCTACAGTCAGCTACAACAGAGCGGAGATCCGTCCCCTGCTGAAGTTCTCTGTGGTAGCCTGACCGCTCCGATCACTCACTCTGGCCTGAAGAATGACACCCGGGGTCCCTTCCTCCAAAGGCTCAGGGCGGGATACTGTTACCCTAGATTCTATGAGCCTGAAGAGCGACCCAGAGACCTTTATAAACAAACCTCCGAGCCATCTGGGAAGCAGCACGAGCCAGAGAGAGATAGTCGGAGGGACGCTAACAGCTCCTGAACACCTGCTGTCTATTAGCCAGATCACTTTTGGCCCTATGTTGGAGGAGAAGAATTATCCCCATTTCACAGATGAGGAAACGGAGGCTCCGAGAGGTGCAGTGACTTGCTCAAATGGCAGGCGACTAGAAGTGGTAGGGTCAAGTTGGGAATCCGTGCTTGTTGCTCTGCCGAAACAATGTTCCTCCCACCGTCTTCTGCCCTCGCGCAGCGTGCGTGGGGTTTTAGTGGGTTCGCGGATCTCCAGAGTTGATCCGAGGAGTTGGAGCCCTCTGTCAGAGCGAGGGGAAGGACCGGCCAGGGGATTCAGATGTCGGAGCTCTGGACCTCAGCTGTGCTGCTTTTCCAAGAGGTTCCAAAAGGAGTCAGCTCCCTAAGATGAGGTCTGGAGGAAGAAGGAACTGGCTCCTAATACCTGTGGCTTCCTCCCAGGGCTGGCTTGAGGTACAGAAAAGGGGCCCTGGCCTGGGGCCTGAAGTCTAGACCCAGCTGTACTAGAACCTGGTATGTGAAGTAGACAAACCCCTGCCCCATCTCCAGGTTTCAGCCCATCTGTGACATGGTCACAATCTGGGCCCAGAGGAGACGAAAGCCCAATGGGACAGGGGGAGGCCCTGATTTCAAGGCAGCTTGGCTCAGAAATGTTGGTTGCAAGGAGCTGCCATGCATGGACATCTGTCCCTCCACCCTGGACCCCCCTAATCTGACCGCGACAGTTCCCGTCTGCCCACCCTGCAGACCTCCACCCACACCTTCAGTTACCATCCAGGCAAATGCTTGCAGCTCCTGTCCCTTTGGGCCAGCTCCAGCCCCCTCATCCTTGCGGGGGCATATCTCGTATACTCACCTACTGAATCCCCTGTCTGCTTGCTCAGCAAGCTGGGAGGCAAGGGCTCCCACAGCCCTTTCACACTGTTACTAGAACATCATTCCCATTGTCAGTGCCTGACTGTGGCTCAGTCTGTCGCCCACACTGAGCTTCAGGATGGAGGACACTGTCTGGTGGAACCGGACTCGGTGCAGAGACGGTACTTAGCAAATGCTGACCGGATCCACCGATTCGTACAGCTACTGCGTGCCGGGCACTGGGGAGGAAGAGAGAGCCAGAGGGAGACCTTGCCCTTGAGAGGGTGTAGACAAGACCAAAAAGGAGGTCCTTTCAGTTCTGCCCCCCTCTTCCTCCTTGCTTTTCTGAGGCTTTTACAATGATTTCCTTGTAGACTCTTGACTCGCTCATTCAACAAATATCCTCTGGAAAAGTCATAAGCTGGGGCTTCACATGTGGCCTGCAGACAGATTTTATTTAGCTGAACAGTATTTTTAGTATATTTTAGAAATGGGAATGCCGTTGGGTGAGGCATGCGCTCCGGCTCCCCATCGTGCCCCTCGCCACCCACACACAGTCGCTCCTGTGTTAGCCCCACCCGCTTAGATTTACTTTACCCACCTGGCCGGTGATTTATTGACATTTTACTAGATTCAACAGAGAGAATGCCAAGCAAAATATATAACCCTGTGTCTTGAAGCTTCCAGACTAGTGGGGAGACAGATTTGAATCCAATAATCACATAAATACATAATAATGAGCTCTACTAAATACAAGAACTATAAGGATGTATAATAGAGCAGGGACCATCGACCGAGAAGGTGATGGTTTGCCTGCCATCGTATGGGTCAGTAGTAATTAGCCAGTGGGGGCTCCAGGAAAGCAGTGTGTCCAAGCAGAGGGAACAGCATGTGTGAAGGCCTCGTGTCATACCCAGGGCCTGGGACATAGGCCTCCAGACGCAGATGGTTCCGGTCTACAGACTGGAGCAGAGACTGGAGCTAAGCCAAAGGCCACTCATTAAGTGACCACACACACACACACACACACACACACACACACACTGGCCGTCTGCACACTCACCGTGTGACATCTCGGCCCAGCTCTGCCCAGGTCAGGGCACAGAGACAAGGAGGGCTGCATGCACCACCCCCATGGTCTTGCTGAAGGTGCCAAGGAGCCAATTAGCTTCCAGACCTTCTGACCCCACAGACAAGTCCCTAAAGCTGGTGTGGGGAAAGCTCAGGAGAGAATCGTCTGGCCTGAGTCTATCACGAGGTTGTGTGTGGTCCTGGCAAAAAAGCAACAACTCCCTCCCACTCCCACGTATCAGTGAAAATCATTATGCAAATAAAGAAGCTGGGCCCAGGGACCTGTTTCTGCCTGTGTGGGGCTGCTGCCTGGCATGGTTTCTGGGTGACGGGGAGGGTGGGGTGATGCGTGGAGGGGCTCAGAATCCCTCCTCTGCTTCCAGTCTTACCTCTGGCACAGGTTACAAGTGACAGGAACCCGGGTGGAACTAACTTAGTCAGAAAGGGTAATTCATTAGCCTCAATCATGGCAGTGATGGTCCACGGTTACAACTAGGGTTCTTTGGCTACAAGCAACAGAACCCTTAAGAAAAAAAAAATGAATTTAATGGAAGGCGTATTAGTTTCCTGTGGCTGCCATAACCAATTTCCACAAATCTGATGGCTTAAAACAACAGAACCATCCTCTCACGGTTCTGGAGGCCAGAACTCCAAAGGCAAGGTGTCAGCAGGGCCACACTCTCTCCGGAGGCTCTAGGGGAGAATTCTGTCCTCGCCTCTTCCAGCCTCTGGTGGCCACCGGCATTGCTTGGCTTGTGGCGGCATCATTCCAAACACGGCCCTGGCACCGCAGCACCTTATCCTCTGTGTGTCAGCTCTCCCAGTGCCCCGCTCTCATAGGGACACCTGTGACGGCATTTAGGGCTCACTCGGATAATCCACAATGATCTCATCTCGAGATACTTAACTTAATCATACCTGCCAAAAGACCCTTTTCCCAAATAAGGTAACATACACGTGTTCCAGAGATTAGGATTTGGACGTATCTTTGGGACCACCATTCAGCCCACGGCAGAAGCACATTGGTGCTCACCCAATCAAAGGAAAAGCTGACGGACCAGGCCTCAGGAAATACAGGAATGAGGGGAGCACTAGGGATGGCAGTACAGGACCTGGGGATCTTCTGTTTAGGACATTGCCATCCAAAGGACCCTCTTCTAGTGACCTTCCTTCCCTGGATCATTCTGCTCACAGTCCCAATCCTGGGAGACAGGTTGCTCTGCCTGGTTTGCATCATATCCTCTCCCTTGGTGGAGATGGAGGGCAGGGTACCTGGGTTAACATCTCCGACAGAGCACGGGATGGAGGGCAGGGTACCTGGGTTAACATCTCCGACAGAGCACGGGATGGAGGGCAGGGTACCTGGGTTAACATCTCCGACAGAGCACGGGATGGAGGGCAGGGTACCTGGGTTAACATCTCCGACAGAGCACGGGATGGAGGGCAGGGTACCTGGGTTAACATCTCCGACAGAGCATGGGATGGAGGGCAGGGTACCTGGGTTAACATCTCTGACAGAGCACGGGATGGAGGGCAGGGTACCTGGGTTAACATCTCCGACAGAGCACGGGATGGAGGGCAGGGTACCTGGGTTAACATCTCCGACAGAGCACGGGATGGAGGGCAGGGTACCTGGGTTAACATCCCTGACAGAGCACGGGATGGAGGGCAGGGTACCTGGGTTAACATCTCTGACAGAGCACGGGATGGAGGGCAGGGTACCTGGGTTAACATCTCTGACAGAGCACGGGATGGAGGGCAGGGTACCTGGGTTAACATCCCTGACAGAGCACGGGATGGAGGGCAGGGTACCTGGGTTAACATCTCCGACAGAGCACGGGATGGAGGGCAGGGTACCTGGGTTAACATCTCCGACAGAGCACGGGATGGAGGGCAGGGTACCTGGGTTAACATCTCCGACAGAGCACGGGATGGAGGGCAGGGTACCTGGGTTAACATCTCCGACAGAGCACGGGATGGAGGGCAGGGTACCTGGGTTAACATCTCCGACAGAGCACGGGATGGAGGGCAGGGTACCTGGGTTAACATCTCCGACAGAGCACGGGATGGAGGGCAGGGTACCTGGGTTAACATCTCCGACAGAGCACGGGATGGAGGGCAGGGTACCTGGGTTAACATCTCCGACAGAGCACGGGATGGAGGGCAGGGTACCTGGGTTAACATCCCTGACAGAGCACGGGATGGAGGGCAGGGTACCTGGGTTAACATCCCTGACAGAGCACGGGATGGAGGGCAGGGTACCTGGGTTAACATCCCTGACAGAGCACGGGATGGAGGGCAGGGTACCTGGGTTAACATCCCTGACAGAGCACGGGATGGAGGGCAGGGTACCTGGGTTAACATCTCCGACAGAGCACGGGATGGAGGGCAGGGTACCTGGGTTAACATCTCCGACAGAACACGGGATGGAGGGCAGGGTACCTGGGTTAACATCTCCGACAGAGCACGGGATGGAGGGCAGGGTACCTGGGTTAACATCTCCGACAGAGCACGGGATGGAGGGCAGGGTACCTGGGTTAACATCTCCGACAGAGCACGGGATGGAGGGCAGGGTACCTGGGTTAACATCTCCGACAGAGCACGGGATGGAGGGCAGGGTACCTGGGTTAACATCTCTGACAGAGCACGGGATGGAGGGCAGGGTACCTGGGTTAACATCTCTGACAGAGCACGGGATGGAGGGCAGGGAACCTGGGTTAACATCTCTGACAGAGCACGGGATGGAGGGCAGGGTGCCTGGGTTAACATCTCTGACAGAGCACGGGATGGAGGGCAGGGTACCTGGGTTAACATCTCTGACAGAGCACGGGATGGAGGGCAGGGAACCTGGGTTAACATCTCTGACAGAGCACGGGATGGAGGGCAGGGTACCTGGGTTAACATCTCTGACAGAGCACGGGATGGAGGGCAGGGTACCTGGGTTAACATCACTGACAGAGCATGGGATGGAGGGCAGGGTACCTGGGTTAACATCACTGACAGAGCACGGGATGGAGGGCAGGGTACCTGGGTTAACATCTCTGACAGAGCACGGGATGGAGGGCAGGGTACCTGGGTTAACATCCCTGACAGAGCACGGGATGGAGGGCAGGGTACCTGGGTTAACATTACTGACAGAGCATGGGATGGAAGAAAGGTAGTTACCCAAAGTAAAGGCCATGTGAAGTCACCAAAACAAAGGGGAGACGTGTTAAGAGGCAAAAATACTAGATTTCCATTGCAATCCAGCTCTTGGCTGCCCAGCACACCTCCTTCCTATACACAGTTTTATGTGTTTCCAGCCTAAGGAAACGATCTCTGCCCTCTAGGCCCTATCAATGTGATTTAATCAATGTGGTGGATCAGTTTGATGTCTTATCGTGGAACCAGGGAATCAAAGTCTTTCTGATACAGAGCTGGAAGGGAACTGTGGTGTCCCTGCGTGAACAGGAAAGGAAAACTTACCCTTTCCAGCAAAAGGCTTCCAGTGGTTTCTGTTTCTTGGAATAATTAGACCAGGAGATGCCTCTTAGCTCCAGGCTTCATAAGGAGCACATATCTAATACAGCAGCTAAAATGGGAATCGCCACTTGCTTAAAATACACCCCCTGTCATTTTCCAAGACCCAGCCAACCAGGGGAAGCTCGTGGTGTTTTGATAGGAGTCATCACTCTGCAGGGTCTCCGGTGGGGACACTGGTCTCTGCAGCCTCCTGGAAGATGGGGTGCCGCTGTTGAGTGTTCTATTCTGGATCAGTTGCTCAACTGGCTTCTATTGGCCTCCCTGGGTCAGGGAGCCCAGTGGGGATCTTTTCAAACCATCATCCAGAAACTGGAGCTAGAGGACAGCTTTGGGATCCCACTAGACCTCCAGTGACATGGAAGAAGGTCAAAACACGATTTTTCACGTGATTGGTGGACCTACAGTAGTACTCTCGGACCCAGGAACTTGGTATTAGCTCCAAGTTTTCACCCAAGGTTCCCTGAAAGATTTGAGTATCTACCTTTCTTCGGCACCCCATTACCCTGGTCCACGGCCACCGGTGTTTTGGGGAAAGACGGGAAATGTTCACGTTACATCCGTGTCGCAGCAGACAGCAGTCCTTCCTCGGGGCAGGTAGCGGAAGTTCCACTCATGGGGCTTTAGATCAATAAGCCAACTCGTCTAGGAGACTTGAGAGAATTTTCTTTAGAGAACGTTTTTGGTTTTTGCTTTGTTTCTTACGTTTTGTTGGCTATACAGATCAAGTAAGACTTGAGTGGTCACCTCTGATTAAATTTTTTGGGGTCCTCTAGCCTGGGATGGCACCTCATTCAGAGCCTGCTGAACATTACAAGGACCATTCCCACTTAATTTCTGAGGGTTAGAGGCTAACATCTGGCCTCCCACACCTCTGCATTCTTCCTCCCCTCTGCTATCAGGGAGCCCCTCCACCACGCAGTCTTGACCTAGACTTTCCTCAAAGCAAGGGTCAAGTGTTCTGGGTTCACTGAGGGCCACAGTCAGAGGTATTTGTGGGAAGGAGGCACAAACCAGATCCAGTCCAGCATCCCTGTCTTCAGAAATATTTGAATACTTTCTTTTATGATGCCAAGGGATTTGGGGCCTTTAAATTCCATTTCTTGTGGGCCAGCGTTTGGTCCAAGTTTGCGCCGGCCAGCCCATCCGTTGTTAGAACCCAGCCAGCTCCTGGCACGAGCGCGGAGAACGCAGGACCCCTGGTACAGGCTGCATATGACGGAGATCAGCCTGGTCCAACATCACCTTTCCCTCTTCCTTCTTCCAGCGCCACAAAAATCCATTCCCACAAATATTTCCCATTTCTGATGGTATCAATTAACAAGTTTCTGCACTTCTGTATGGCTCCAAGATTCTTTCCTACTCACTCAGAGTCTGTTTTTCACCCTCCAGGCCAACACGGATCCCCCCCTTCCAGCGAGGCAGCCTTGAGGGTGGGGCAAGCAGGCACTCGGGAGCTTCCTCCAGTAAGGAAGGGCGGGGGCTGCTTCCACCCGGTGTTTGCGGTTGCCTTGGATTTCTCCCATGTCCTCTCACACAGCCATTCCGCTTGTCCCTGTCCTACTCTTCCTGTCGATGCCCAACTTCACCGAAGTGCAGCAGGGCCGTGAACTCAGCATCCGCAGCGACTGTCAACTTTGGTTTTGGAGATCTCAGCCCTACCGCCGAGTCATGAGGTTCTTTCCCCACCGTCCCGGGAACGCTCTCCATTCCATTCTGCGCCCAGGTTGTTCTGGGCTTGCTTTGTGACTTTCCCTTTACATTATTCTGTGCAGTTAGAAATACAGCATCCTATCCCACAACCTGGGCATTCCTCACCTCCTTAAATTGGGACTGTGACAGAAACCACCCCTTCTCCGAGAGCCGCCTCCTCGGTGGTCATTCGGTACCAAGTAACACAGGAAGTAGCCCTTGACCCACGGTCTGCTGGCCCCAGGCCAGAGCATAAGCAGCAACCTCGATGTGTCTCGCCTCATGACAGCTCGATCATTTTCAACACCCACATTTCCTGGAGGACATGTTGCCTGTTCTGATTTCTCTATCAGTCAGGAATCTTTAGTTGCAAACAACAGAATCCAGCTCTGGAAAACTCAAGCAAAAAACGCCCTGGCCAGTGTGGCTCAGCTGGCTGGGCATTGTCCTGTGCACTGAAATGTTGCTGGTTTGAGTCCCAGTCAGGCACATGCCCGGGTGCAGGATCGATCCCCAGTAAGGGTGTGCAGGAGGCGGCCAATGGATGTTTCACTCTCCTATTTTTTTTTTTTTTTTTTATCCTCACCCGAGGACATTTTTTCATTTTTTATTCAGATAGAGTGGGAGGGAGAGAGAGGAAGAGAGAGAGAGAGAGAGAAACATCGACGTGAAAGGGACACATCGAGTGGCTGCCACCCGCACGACCAACCAGGGCCGGGGACAAACCGCAACCGAAGTACATGCCCTTAGTGGGAACCGAACCCGGGTCTCTCTGGACCGCAGGCCGACGCTCTAACCGCTGAGCCAAACCGGCCAGGGCTTTTACTCTCCTATCAATGTTTCTCTCTCTCTTTCCTTTTCCCTTCCCCTCTCTCTAAAAAAACCAATTTAAAAAATCTAAAAAAAAAAAAAAAAAATTAAGCTAAAAATGATGGCATTGGATAGCTACTGGCTAGGATAAAGTAAAATTAAACAACCGGGCTCTGAGAAAGATAGCGAGGGAGATACGGGGACTGAGGTAGCTGGGACCCGTGATTACCTCTTTAGGGCACTGTAATTAAAACCCCTTAGTGACAACTGCCTCCATTTTACGTGTCACTCTGCTCAAACTAGCAGTTCCGTGAAGACAAAGTCTAACTGGACTGGATTGGGTCACATGCCTGTCACATGGCCAGGGGAAAGGCTGGAGTCACAGACAGCCTCACCAGGACACAGCAGAGGCTGAAGAAAAAGTACAGCAGGCCCTCAAATAACATCCTTTCGTTCAGTGTGGCTTCGCCGTAATGATGAGGTGCCACAGGAACCTAACTTTAGTTTACATCAATTAGCCTATGGTAAAATTGCCTTAGTAATGCATCATTCCACTTCAAGTCCTAGAACCTACTGACACGAAGTGAGGATGTACTGTGTGTGTAGATGTAACAGGTTTTGTTGAACATCAGGTGTTTATAAACAACTTTCTCACACTGGACTATCTGTATAGGCTGGTCTCTGCCAGGATGCCTTCCCTCTGTCACTTCCCACCCTTTCTCCACCTGGCCATCTCTTCTCAGTTTGTAGTTCAGGATGTACTACCTCCTCCAGAAAAGCTTCCTAGGACTCTCCAGAACTGACTGTCCCTCCTCATGTGGTCACAGGCTGTGCACTTCCTTCCACCATGGTATTTCCAATGCCGCACTTGTGTCTGACCGGCACCCCGGCTGGTCTGCAAGAACTGTGTCTGATCCATCTTTAATATCCCTGCCAACTAGCTCAGGACCTGGCACAGAGCAGGTGTCCAGCAAAAGTTTACTCCCTATCCTACTCCTTCCCCCTGCTTTGGATTCTAGGATAAACGCAACACAAAGTCAGTGTCATGAAGGTCCACAGCACTATCATCCAGGCTGTAGATGGAGGATCTCATTTTTTTTTTTTAATCCTTACCCAAGGATATTTTTCCATTTATCTTCAGATAGAGTGGAAGGGAGGGGGAGAGAGAGAAACATCCATGTGGAAGAGACCGGCTGCCTCCCACACGACACCAACCAGGGCCGGGGACGAATCGCAACCGAGGTACGTGCCCTTGACCGGAATCAAACCCATGACTCATTGGTCCGTGGGCCAACAACGCTCCAACCACCAAGCCAAACGGGCCAGGGTGGAGGATCTCATTTTTAAAAAGAGGACAGTCTGTGGTCCGAAGGACAGTTTATTTAAAACAAAGGTGTAGGAAGAAGGAAGGAGGGAAGATGATTCCAACAAAAAAGCACATAGGAAGCATCTCAAATGAAAACCACAACAAGGCAATGAAGGAAGCTATGTCTCATACATATACAAACCGCTAACTCCGACGGATTATTTACAGCCAAACCTTATAAAACAGCAGTTCAAGTCAGCATTTAAGCCAGTGTTATTAGTTTGTTACAAAAAGTTAAAGCTACAAACTTCACATTTTTTAAGTTGTACATCTGAAACAGCATTTATGCTTCCCCCCACCCCCAAGTTGGTCTGAGTGCAAGCTGGTGGAAGAGATTTTTTTCCCCCCAAACACAAGTAAGAACATGGATTCCAAAGACGATGCATATAATCCTGATGAAAACACAAACATGGCTCTTTAAGAAACGATGGGGTGGGAGGGTGTGGACTGGGCAGGAGCAGTTTTCCAGTAAATAAGGAGCTGCAATTTCAGAGGCAACGTGGTATGCTGGAAAGGGCACTGGAATAAAAATCAGAACTGAATTTGAATCCTGGCTCTGCCACACTCTAGCTATGTGACCTTGAGCAACAGACTTTATCTCTCTGAGCCTCAGTTTCCTTATCTGTAAAAGAGGACAATAATACCTGTATCTCCCAGAGCTATTGTTTTAAATACCTAGATCTGCCAGAACCATTATGTTTTAATAGATATAGGACTATTCAGATTATCTGTTTCTTCTTGAGAGAATTTAGTACTTTGTATCTTTCAATTAATTTGTCGATTTCATTTAAATTGTTGAATTTATTAGCATAAAGTTGTTCATAATATTAGCCTTCAATATCTGTAGGATCCATAAGGACCGCTCTCATTCCTGATACTGGTAAGAGCTATTGAGTTTTAAATGGTATAAAAAATTTCTGGCATCTGCTATGTGCTAAATAAATGTTACCTGGATCAGAATCCATAGTCTCAAGGGGTTAAGGCTATAGTTCTTAAGTTGCTTCAGAGCACTGGGTGGGTGGGTGGGTAGGTCGGTCTATCTATCTATCTATCTATCTGTCTGTCTGTCTGTCCATCCATCCATCCATCCATCCATCCATCCATCCATCCATCCATCCAGCATTCTATCCAGTCAAACATTCATCCATCAATCCAATGGTTGGGAGAAGGGATGATGGAAAAAGAAAAATAGAAATGTGCTTCAAAATTACTGATGAGGAAGCAATGAAGATATTCTTAGAGAATTTCAGATTTTTTAAAGACACAGGTTTGGGTCATTGTTTCTTAGGAGAGAACAAGGGGCTAAGAGTTCCCTGGAAGCTTGAGTCACCAGTGCTCAAGCAATGGCTGCCACTCGGGACTTGATGAAAGCAAACTGACCTGTCCTGAATTTAGTATTCAAGGAAGAACACGGCTGGAATTTGCTCCTCTGCCTTCCTGTCACTAGAAAACAAATACACCTGGTCGGGAAGTTTATCTGATCCGAAAGAAATTTCTGGCTAAGGACTCTGTCTAGCTAGACTGGGGAGCAATGTGCTTTCTTGGACCAGCAGGTTGGGTGCACACATGCCTGAAACAAAATAAACTCCAGATCAAGATTCAAGAATATTTATGGGGGGAAAAAACAACCTTTTTTTACTTGGATCTAACTTAGGAAAGCAGAACATGGGCATTACCCTCCTGTCTGGCCAAGTACGAAGTCCTGTTTAAAAAAGAAAGAGACTGAGGCAGGACTGTTCATTAGCACAGCAGATGGTCTGGGGGAGTGCCTGCCCCGTGATTTGGTTTTTAAAACTCACTTGGCTGTCAGACTTGACTACTAATTCAGCTGTTTCCCAACTTAAAAATGCCCATTAAGAGTTATTTAGTCTGTGCAAGAAAAGGTGGTCACTTCATTTTAAAAACTTTCCCTGGTAAATGCTGGTCCCATATGGCGATGCTATGAACCCGATTCTACCACTTCCCAGCTGTACTGCCTTGGGGAAAGACATTCTCCCCCCTCTGAACCTGCTTCTTCATCTATGAAATGGAGATAAAGTACTGAACTCAAGGAGTTATTGCGGACAGAAAGAGCCCAAGGAGCTCTGTGCCTGGCTAATCATAAGTGGTGAACAAATGCTCGCTGCCACCAGTGGGTCCTCAAATTGTCCTCCAGTCTCTGTATCTGCCACACAGCTGCTTAACTGGCCAAGCCCTGCAAACCAACAACTGCCTCTTGAATTTTTAACAACTTGCTTTAATTGCAACGAATAGAATCTGGCCACCGAAGGGGAACATTCCCTGCCTTTCCATTCATTCCCAGGTTTGGGAAGCAAAAACAATTGCGGAGCCAACTGCAGTGTCCTTAGGTGCAACGCAGTCACAGCCCCTGTCCGAGAGGAAGAGATGCAATATTTGAAAATAAAAACACATTTGCCTTTCCCAACTGTCTCCTCTGCTGTGTGACTAAATGACAGGTGGCCTTGAGACAATGCCGCAGAAGGGCTCAGTGCCGTCTTCTGCGAGCCCTCTGCTCTGCTTCTGGCCCTAAATCTGCCTGCTCGAGGCTTGTCTATCTAGCAGATGGTGCAGAGGCCATGGAACGGCTGACATCGGATGATCTCACTCCCCCACAATCTCTTCATAGCCTCACTCACTGAAGGGGCAAAGCAAGAGCAAGTTCCCATTAGCAGGCTTCCCTGGGACAACTTAACCAAAACCAACACAAGTTTCTTCCCTCGGAGAGGGCTGCTTGGGTCAGTGAACCGGGAGTGATGAGCCCGAGGTCCAGTCCCAGCCCCCACTTTCGCCAGCTTTGTGATTCTGGCCATGTCACTTGTTTCTCCAGGCCTCAGTCAGACCAGATGATGGCTAGGGTCCCTTCCAGCTCTGGCATTCCACATGTCTGGGTTGAGCCTCCTGGAGAATAAATCTTAGTCTGATATTCACTATCCTTTCCAGACCCCTTAGCAGTAAAATAAAAAAGACAACAGTCACATATTTGAACACGGACCACAAAGCAAAGCCCTCTACCCATCCGTAAGGAATGCAGAGCAAAACGCCCCGTGTGTGAGCTTCACAGGAACGATGAGAACTTCGAAAACCCTTTTCCCTTTTGCGGACTGAGCACAGCCCGTGTTTGCTGGGAGTTCCTGGCAGGCCTGTCCCCTCAACGGGTCACTTCTCCTCTTAAGGCACTGGGCAGTATCTGTGCTGTGACTTTAGGCAGCTGGGAGAGTGGAGGTGGATAAAAGGCGCTGAAACCACAAAGGCCAATTTGCAAAGAAGGCGCCAGGCTTCTCCTGGGACTCAAAAAGTAAACACGACTCTCAAGGCTTTCCCTCGGACGTCACCAGTAGCTCCAGGAGCCAAGGACGACCCACACAAGGCTGAAACCGTGCTGAAAACTGGCCCGAACTAATTTTTAACGCAGCCCTGCAAAAGGGTGAGGTGGCTGCAGGGAGCTGAGCGACCCCAACAGCCCCGGGTGTCGCTGCCCTCGTGGTCCACAGTACCATAATCTTACAGAAAGAGGCAACTGCTTAAAACTGTACCTGTACAGAGATGCCACCACACTGGGTGGGGAATCTAGTTATAATTTACATATATATGCATATTTATAGTTTTTAAAAAAGTCTTCCAGAAAGAACACTTGAAACCCATTGGGAGAAGAAGAACAAAAGACAATGTAAAACTTTCCCAGCTATCACTCAACTAGGAGTCTCTGTTCCTGGGGTTTAAAACTCTGAGTTTAAAAGCGCCCATATAAACCCTTTGAAATAATAAACCTGACTGATTGAGACACACCGAGACGCCCGCTCACTGCGGCGAGGCGGCCCTTCCCACTGGCGCACATTCCTGAGTTCACAAGGTGCCGTGGAGGCGACGGCGGTGCTGGCCGAGGAGCGTGAGCAGGAGCCACCCGAGCTCAGCGAAGGCCGCGGGGGCGGGCCCTCCGAGGGCCGTGGGGCTCAGAAGTTCTGCTGCCGCCGCTTCTTCGCCTCAATGGCATCCAGGATCGGCTGCCGCTTCGACTGGTACTTCTGCCGGATCTCTTCGATCTCCTGCTCCATCATGGGGTCGAGGGCCAAGAGCCTTTTCCGAAGGTCCTCCACCGTCCAGCTCTTAAGCTAGAAGGGAAGTGAAAAGTACAGTCACGACAGAGCCCAGATCCGTGGCCGAACAGCAGAGAAGCCAGCCTTAACAGGCACGCATGGGGAAGGGAGAGACAACACCAGGTCACACTGAGCTGGGGTGGCAGTGGTCGGAAAGTGAGCTCACTCAGATGGCGGCACACCACCAAGCTTCTCTGAGACGATTTTCCCTGTAAGAGTTCCAGGTGCTAATCTCTGATCCACCGTGCCTTGACTAGGAACGTAGGGAGTCATACTTTTAACTCCCCTACCTTTTAAATTCAGGGTTAGGCATTAAAACAACAGTAACTTGACTTCCAGTCAAGATGGCAGCGTAGGTAAACGCGGGATCGCGTCCTCCCACAACCACATCAAAGTTACAACTAAACTACAGAACAACCATCGTTCAAAGCCGCCTGACATCGAGCTGAAAGGAAGTCCTACAACTATGAAATTAAAGAAGAAGCCGCATGGAGACTGGTAGGAGGAGCAGAGGCACGACGGGCTGGTCCCACTCCCACGTGTGGCGGATAAAAATCAGGAGGACACCTCGGCTGGGAAGGTCCTCCCTGAGGACTGAGGGGTCCCTGTCCAACACCAGGCACCTAGCTCACAGTTCCAGTGCCAGGAAGAGAATCCCCATCACTTCTGGCTGGAAAAACCAGCGGGAACTGAGGCTGAGGCAGCTGGAGCCCCCCCCCCCCCCCCCAGCTCCTCTTAAAGGGCCCGCGCACGGACTTACTCGGACTCATACCCTCCAGGCTCCAGCGTGCGGGAGGCAGCCAGAAAGGCACCAGAGTCATATGGGGAAGAACCGAGTTGTTTGGCATTGGAGCGAGGGCTGGAGAGGCAGCTTTCTCCTGGGCAGACCTGCTGTCAGAGGCCTTTGTTCTTTTGGTGAGCCCTTCCCTGGGCCGGCAGACACAGCCATATCTGGGACTCCAGCAACCTGGCTCACACTGTTTGCCCCGCCCTAGTGATACCCTGAGGCCCCGCCCCACCCAACTTTCAGGCCTACCCAAGCTGTTGCCAGTTGCTTTACCATAGGATTGGCCTGTCTTGGATCCTGCTTCAGCTTTTCCTAAATTCTTTCAAACAAGCAGCATTTGGTCTCAGCTAGCCCCATACCTCTCTCTAAGTAATACATAGAAAAAAACACAGGGAGGCAGCCAAAATGAGGAGACAAAGAAACAGGTTCCAAATGAAAGAACAGAACAAAACTCCAGGAAAAGAACTAAGTGAAATGGAGATAAGCAACCTAACAGATGCTGAGTTCAAAACACTGCTGATAAGGATGCTCAATGGACTTAGTGAGAACATCAGTGAACTTAGTGAGGGCCTCAAGAGCATAAAAAAGGACCAGTCAGAAATGAAGGAGGCACTAACTGAAATAAAGAACAGTTTACACAGATTCAATAGTAGAGTAGGTAAAGCCAAAAAGCAAACCATAGATTTGGAATATAAGGAAGCAAAAAACACCCAATCAGAACAGCAAAAAGAAAAAAGAATCCAAAAAAATGAGGATAGTGTAAGGAGCCTCTGGGACAACTTCAAGTGTGCAAACATTCGCATCTTAGGGTTGCCAGAAGGAGAAGAGAGAGAACAAGAAATCAAAAACCTATTTGAAACAATAATGGCAGAAAACTTCCCTAACCTGGTGAAGGAAACAGACATACAAGTCCAGGAAGCACAGAGAGTCCCAAACAAGATGAACCCAAGAGGCCCACACCAAGACACATCATCATCAAAATGCAAAAGGTTCAAGACAAAGAGAGAATCTTAAAAGCAGCAAGAGAAAAGCAGTTAGTTACCTACAAGGGAGTTCCCATAAGACTGTCAGCTGATTTCTCAAAAGAAACTTTGCAGGCCAGAAGGGAGTGGCAAGAAATATTCAGAGTGTTGAAAAGCAAGAACCTACAACCAAGATTACTCTATCCTGCAAAGCTGTCATTTAGAATCGATGGCCATATAAAGAGTTTCCCAGACAAGGAAAAGCTAAAGGAGTTCATCACCACCAAACCATTATTATATGAAATGTTGAAGGGTCTCCTTGAAGAAAAAGATAAAAAAATATGAACAAACAAAATGGCAATAAATACATATCTATCAACAATTGAATCTACAAACAAAATGAACAAGCAGAACAGAAACATTCTCATAGATACAGAGAACTTTTGTTGGTTACCAGATGGGAGGGGGGTTGGGGGAATGGGTGAAAAAGGTGAAAGGATTAAGAAGTACAAATTGGTTGTTAGACTAACAACCTCAAAGGGAAGGGGGTTGGGGAGTGGGAAGAAATAAACCAAAGAACTTATATGTATATATGCATAACCAATGGACATAGACAACAGTGTGGGGAAAGGCAGGAGGGGGGCGAGAATGGGGAGGAGGGGGTCAATGGGGGAAAAATGAGGAACATCTGTAATACATTCAACAATAAAGATAAGTTAAAAACAAAACAAACAAACAAAAAAAACCAGTAACTTGATATATGCAAAATAATGGCTGCCTCCTTGTTCTGTCCCACCCAAGAGATGGGCATCTGGACGGTGACCACGCCTCCTAGACACCACACCAAGGAGGATGGATGCTGCTGACTAAGGAGCATGCGCTCCCCGCCCCCCCATGTCTGGGCGCTGTCACACTCATCATTGCTAACATTTATTGGGGATAATCATATGCCAGGCCTCACTCTACGCACTTTCTATGGATTATCTACATAAAGTTCTGGGGAATATAGACACAACTCAGGGGTGGGGGGAGTTGGAGAAACCATGAACCTTCTGAGTTTCTTTCCATCACCCACAGAAGCAGACAGGACTTCATACATAAATTAATAACAATGGCTAACATGTATATAGAGCTTTACGTACACTGATTCACTTAATCCTCGAAACCCTATGACCTGAATATGTTGCAGATGAACAAGCCAACGAAGGGAGTAACTGAGTGACTCACCAGTGTCTCACAGTGAGTAAGCGGCAGAGTCTAAGTTCAAACCCAGAGCCCACGCTCTTAACGGGCATCGCAGAAGGAGCAGACCCTCAAGGCACAGGCTTTACCACCAGCTCAACCCATGGTTAAAACACACCTCTACCTCTCGCAAGGGCTGTGAGACTCAGGCAAGCTGCCGATCTCTCCAGGCCTTCCTCGGCTACAGAAATGTCTACGATGCCTCATCATGTTTGTTATTAGAATTCAATGAGTTTGGGCACAGGGCCCGGTACATCATGTGCTTCAAGATGGCACTGCGTGTGACAACCCTCTCTCTGCACTGAAGCCCAGGAGTGCACCATGTTCCACCTGTGTCTGCAGCTGCTAGGCTTGGTTGCTCTTCGTTCGTATGGTCTTACTGAACCCAAGCAAGGCTGGTCCGGGCTGGCAGCGTGGGAATGAATGAGCTCACAACCCTTTTAATAGGTACTGGTTTCAAGAACTCAAAAGGCTCACTCAAGTCTTAGGAGAGGTTTATAGAACCATCATCTCCCTCAGCCCCTTCCTGAGGCCCCAACAGGGAAGTGGTACAGGAAAGTGGGTGAAGGAGCCTCTTTCTGTCCCCCCTCCGTTAGGGGGTGGGGCGTGAGTGAGTGTGGAGTGCTACAGTGGCTGCCCCAGAAATGGTTTAGTGACCTGTCACCACAGGAGTTCTCCTTGGCCTCACCACAGGGAGGTTGTCTGAGAAGTGAGAAGAGCCTACCAGTTCAAGACCAAAGGTCCTTCGTCATATGGAATGGAAAGACCTGAGAGTGTGGGGGAATGCTGGAAAGGTGGGCTGAAAAAAATGCAGCTTCCTTTCCAGCCTGTAGCTTTACACCATCGAGGAGGTTAGTGTTCTTGGCCCAGGGACACACCAAAAAGTGATGCTTGCCTAGTCTTTAGCTTTTCCAATTCCTTGTCCAGAGAATACCCCAAACCGAATACTGAATGTGACTGGTAGTGAAGGACTTCCCCTTTCGGATCACAGATCCTAACTCTCTACTGGCTGTGTAGCCCTGGACAAATAACTTCACCTCTCTGAGCCTCAGTTTCCTCCTCTAGAAAACAGACAATACCAGGTCCTGCATCCTTGGGCTGTACTGAGGATTGGAGGAGTTAAGGGTGTGATGTTCTTAGATCAGAACTTCATACAGTACATACATGGCAGATGGTGAGCATTCCATAAATGGCAACAGTTATCACTGTTATTATTTATGACTGTTACTGTTGCTACTATTATTGTTAGTATTATTTAAAAGTCTCTATTAATCTCCATAAACAAGCTGTTACTATAATCTCTGATCCAAACCAGCATCAAGTGAAAAAGAAAATATTCTACACTATTTTGGGCTAACAATGCCTAAGGGTCGGCACTTTCCTGCAATGCCCATTAATTTATTTATAGTTCAACAAAGTATTTTTCATCCAGCCAGCCACTTATCAAATATTCACTGAACACCTACTATGGGTCAGGCACTGTCCAGGGCATGCAGGATACACAGAGGGAAATTACTGTGGTGACAGGTCACTGAACCATTTCTGGGGAGGTCACTATGTAGCCCTTCACACTCACTCACCGCCCCCCTCACCCCCCAAAAAAAAACCAAAATCAGTGCCCTTGTGAAGCTAACATTTTAGTCAGGCAAGACAGACAAATGACAATTAACACAGTCAATTCCTCTTACATTAGGGGGATACATGCTTTGGATAAAGAGAAGAAATACAGTGAAGGGAGGGGAGTTGGGAAGTGGGAGAGAGACTTGCTTTTTATCCATCGTTAGGATGAAGAGTCAACTGCAGAATGAAGAGACGCGAGTTAGGAGAGCTGTGCTGGCTTTCCACCTTGTGCTGCGACTCAAGGCAAGCCAGCCGCTCTCCTCCGTCAGCCCATTTCCCGTGTGTGAGAGAGGGCTGCCCAGGTGACCTCAAAGCTGTTTTTTAGACTCAATGTCTCTCAAAGTGTGATCCATGGATCACCTGCACCAGAATCACTTGGTAAAAATACAGACTCCTGAGCCCCATCTCAGAGCCACTTGGTCAGACTCCCCAGGAGGTGAGGCACAGGACTGAATGCTAAAGAAGCCCTGATTGGTTTGGCTCAGCGGTTAGAACGTCGGCCTGCGGACTGAGGAGTCGCAGGTTCGATTCCCAATTAAGGGCACGTACCTGGGTTGCAGGTTCAATCCCTGGCCCCAGCTGAGGTAGTGTGAGAGGCAACCAATCGATGTGTCTCTCTCACATGGATGTTTCTCTCTCTCTTTCTCCTTCCCTTCCACTTTATCTAAAAAATCAATGGACAACTATCCTCGGGTGAGGATTAACAAGGTGTGTCTTATAAATCCTCATGTTTGGTAAGTATCTTCCTTCTTGTTTTCCCAGTAGCAAAATTCTCACAAAGTAACTGGCCTGTCTCTAGTGGAAGGTTTCCGATTTCTATGCAGCCTTTTGCCCTTGATGCTAATCTCGGGCAACAACAAGCTCCCTTGCTTTATCTCAGCCACCTTCAGACTAATTGACTTGCCCAAAGGCCTTTGGGGCTTAAGTTACACCTGACCTATTAGAACACAGCCAGCCAGTCACTGCTAATGACTCGTCACACCATCCAGATATGGATTTTTCAGAAAACAAGCTGAGAGAATGGTTTCATGGCGCCAAGTATAGCATTTCACCTTCCTGGTCGTTGGTGGCATAAATAAATCTCAAGTGGATTATTTTGCAGTAAAATAACTGTGGTTCCACAGTTTTCCTACAGCCAAGTACCCTGAAGGAGCTAATTCTCCAACTGGCCATGTAGGTAGCTTGAGCTGTTGTCACGAGTTAATGGCAATGCCTCCATTTAGTATGTCCTCTGTCCCCTAGGCTTTAAAGTCCTCTCTGGACTGTGACTCCCACATTTCTATCTCTAGACCAGAATTCTCCTCTGCACTCCAGACTCACAGGTCCAGATCAGATCCTACCAGACATCTCAGTCCCTGAGGAGCCTGTGGAAGTCTGCCACTTGACATATCCACAACAAAGCTCAGGAGCCCCACCCCTTCCTCATCCCCAAGCTAGTCACATCTGATTCTTTCCTTTCCCTCACCACACCCCTGCCCATGTCCAAGCCTTTGATCTAATCTCTGATATTCTGAAATACTGATATAACGCAAATCCAACAACTTCTTTCCATCTCCACCTCCACCCGTTATCTCATAGCAACAAACATAATTAAAAATACAGAAATGGATTAGATCACTTCACCCTTGTTTCCTTCACACTTAGAACAAAACCCAACGACTCACCAGGGCTACAAAGGCCCACCTCTCTGGTTCCACTGGTCCCTCCAACTTCATTATCTGCTGTTCCCCCCTTTGCTTGGGATCCTCTAGCCACACTTTATTTTAGTTCCTCAAATAGGCCACATTTTTTCCAGCCTCAAGGGAAACGATCCTTCTGCCTTGATGGCTCATCCTCAGTTCTTCCTTATCCCTAGGCCTTAGCTCGGATGGACGTCCAATTCTCTGGCCGCCTCCTCTCCATTAGTCCCCATCTCAGCCCCATGTTTATTTCCTCCAGAACAGTCATGGCACCTCGTAGTCGTGCTTATTTATTTCCTCTTCCTTGTCCCTCTTATGAGGATGAAAGTTCCATGAGGCAGTGGCTTCGTCTTGCTCACTAAGCCAAGTGTAACACTGGCTGAAGGAATGAAGCAAGTACCCCTCACTTCCCACTGAACAATACAGGAAGCACAGAAACCGAGGCTTCCCCTGAGCACCGCCAGGGAGGTGCTGAGCAACTCGGTGTGGGACAAGGAGCAAGTTCTGCCCTCAAGGAGCTCACGTTCCTCTCAATCAAAGGAAGCCTCTACTGACTTGATTAAAGTTGCATGTTTCATACTGACTGATAAGAAGCAAGTCTCCAATCCTGGCTTAGTCAGCAATAAAGGGCATGTCCAATTTAATTATTTTTCAGACAAAAAAGAACTTCTACTACAGGAAACACACGGTGGAAAGAATGAGATAATCAAAAGAATAGGATGTGACCTCCACGAGACAAAATGAATGCCGAGCCCAGAGCCACAGGCTCTTTCTGAAGGCTGTTGTGCTGAAGGGCACAGACCGAGCACAGGGACCTGGGTGACTTCCTTGGAGAGGTCAGAAGGATGGAGAAAGTAAAATACACCTCTCATGCATGGTTACTTAGAATGCCCTCACCACTTGGGAAATGGAAAGAGTGGGCTCTGGGTGTGACAGAAAGCACTCTCTAATAACCACCTAGACTGCACTCACCATTGCCTGTGACCCTGTCTGATGGTGCCTGTCACATGTCTGAGCAAGTCAAAGTAGCACCTATGTGCAGATGAGATTTCTCTTAAACAATGAGGTCTCTGGAAGTGTGTTATATCTAAAGTAGGCATTTTTTTTCAATCCGAAATTCAGCCTGCCTCGGTTTCAGCAGGACACAATGCTCTCGTACTCCTGATTCTACACATACACATGGAAGAAATACGTTAATTACATGAGGACATGCCATGTTTTTGGCACAGAGCTGAGCATTTTTTGTCTGCACTATTTCACTCAACCCATCTGTACGGTGGGCATCATTATTGTCCTTCTTTACAAAGTGGGCATGTACTTCCCTCAAAGTGAAACAGCAAAGATTTGGAAGAGACTGTAACCACCACCACCTGCAGCGTTTCTGGAAATGGGCCTGTGTTAGTGACAAACGTGGGAAGGCTGGCACTAAATACATCTGATGGCCCACACATCAAAAGTGCCACTGCTCAGCAAGGACGGTGACTTCAGGCAAGTATGTGACCTCTCTGGGATTTGGTTTCCACATCTGTGAGACAGGGATGAGTGATGCCGCCTACCCCGCTGCCTTTCCTCATGTGAAAGTACCAGTGCCTGGTACGTGCATGGCGCTGACGCTGAGGTGTGGTGACAACGCAAGGCTGCTGAACATTATGCCAACCTGATCAACCAATTTACTGGCAGCTCTACTAGGCCAGGAACACTGTTGGGCAACATGAAAATAAAGGGCAACGTCTGCTGGAGAAGCAGACAGAGTCAGGGGCAAGAGCACTGGCTGAGGCAGATGGACCTGGGTTTCATGGGAGCTCTGCCCTTGGTGTCTGGATGCCCGTGGGCAAGTCATCTAACACGGGGAGGTACTGGGAAAGTACATAACATAGTGTCTGGTGCACACCAGAATGAAAGTGGATAAGTGGGAGCTACCTCTTTAAATCCTCTTCTGGAAAATGGAGGAAACACGTGAGCAATCTAAACAGTAGCTGCTGTCGCTGTAAGAACTGAGCTTGATGCGCTCCAAATATAGCGCAGGACAAAACACACACGCAGACGTGTTACTAGTGAACAGAGTGTGGAAATCCCAAATCAAATGAACCAGCTTGTTTCCTCTGGGCCAGAACACAGCAAACTCCTCAGACTGCAGCATTAGTGCGAATTCAGAAGGCCGGTTTCTTCTCACGTAGCTTTGCAGTTCCGAATTACACCGTGCCAACTGGCCTGAAAACAACTGAGAAGATCCAGCTGACGTTCCATCACAAGCAAGAACTCATAGAAATGACACCGACAATTAGCCTACCCTGAATCAGGCTAAACTAAACACATCACAATGTATAGCAGGGCTTCACCTGCTTTGGCCATAGGCCCAAATGAACAAACAGGTCTGGTCCTCATCCAAGGTACAGGGTTCAAACCTATTTCAAAGTTCTGCGCCTTTGCTGCTAGAAACGCTCACCTCAGAAGTCTATCATGCAAATAGTGTCATGAGATGTCCCTAAAAAACCATCAGAGCAGGACTTGCCAAAGCTTTAAGGAAGCTTCAATTCTGTAGACTGTACTTGAGCACTCTCTGTTCTGCATCCAATGTCACAAACAAGATTTCTCAAACACATCATCCCTTCTGGACAGGTGAGTCAGCCTGATACCCTGTCACAGGTGATGTTTAGTGTGGTCAAGAATAAGGAAAGAACATACCTTTGGAATTTAGCAAGACGACAAGGAAGCTTGATAGAAGCTATAAAGTTGAATGAAGCCACCTACATGCCATTCCATACCTGCAACACCAGCCCTTGAAGGCTGGCAAAAGTGCAATAGAGAAAATGTATGAAGGTTGGTCTCAAGGCACCTAGGGCATTGATTCAGTCCCACCAACGATACTCCTCCTTTTCTGTTTCTATCTAGGAGTGGATTCTAGACTGGGGAGAGGAGACTTCAGTAGGATAAGATTCCCAGGTGAGACAGTAATCTTTCGGCAGATGAGTGAGAAGATAGTCAAACAGAAAGCAAGGAAGCTGATGATCAAATCATGACTTGTGCAAATTAAGTAAGCACCAGACTCTTCAATTTCAAAAGATACTGCTCCTTAAATGAATCTTGCGAGAATTTTAATGAGCTATTTCCTCTGATTCAGATTATGGTCATGCCAAATTTTGCTTCCATCAGGCCCTTATAAAATCTTCCTAATGCTTCTCCAATAAGGAAGAAAAGTTGTGAAACTGCAGATTAAAGGTTACTTCAATTCCATTTTGAGTTTATGATGATTTCAAATCAATACATGAAACTGCTGCCCTGGCCGGTGTGGCTCAGTTGGTTGAGCACTGCCTCATGCACCAAAAGATCACTGGTTTGATTCTGGTCAGGGCACATGCCCAGGTTGTGGGTTCAACCCCCAGTAGGGGGCGGTGCAGGAGGCAGCTGATATTTCTCTCTCTTTCTCCCCATCCCCCTTCCTCTCTCTCTAAAATCAATAAACACATATTTTTTTAAGAAATACATGGAACTGTTACCAGAATTCCAACCAAAGAAAACACGACTGCATGTATATAAAATATGTACCAAGAAGACTGGAATGAAACACAGACCTCAAGCCTGTGTAAAACAGAGAAATCTGTATTCAAGCAAGCCTGGTGATATAATGACAAGAGCTCTGTCGTGGGTCAGCTGATTGGCCCCAACCAACCTGAAGATTGAATCCAGAAAGCCTCCCGCCTAGCGAGGGCTCTGTATGTACAGTGCGTGTGCGTGTGTGTAAAGGACATGACTTGATAAATGGTATAAACAAAAAGACAAAAAGCAAAAGACTTTTTCTTTAAACAAAGAGATTTTACTATAATATAAAGTATATTGTTTGCATCCTGTTACTTATTTGTAATTTATTGAAAATAATCCCCAAGTTTACATAGACATAATTTTATTTTTTTATCCTCACCCGAGGACATTTTTCCATTTTTGTTCAGATAGAGTGGGAGGGAGAGAGAGGAAAAGAGAGAGAGAGGCCCGGCCGGTGTGGCTCAGTGGTTGAGCATTGACCCATGCACCAAGAGGCCACCAGTTCAATTCCTGGTCAGGGCACATGCCCAGGTTGTGGGCCAAATCCCCAGTGTGGGGCATGCAGGAGACGGCCCATCAATGTTCTCTTTCATCGCTCTTTCTATCTCTCTCTCTAAAATCAATGAAGAAAAAATTTTTTTTTAAAAAAAGAGAGAGAGAGAGAGAGAAACATCGACGTGAAAGGGACACATTGAGTGGCTGCCTCCTGCACGACCCCAACCAGGGCCGGGGACGAATCGCAACTGAGGTATGTGCCCTTGACTGGAACTGATGCTCTAACCACTGAGCCAAACCGGCCAGGGCAACACAATTAACTTTTGAACTAGTTCTTTTGCATGCTTAGAATTTATTCCATCTCTGCTCTGGCATGAACTTTCACAACTTACTCTGAATATCACAATGCACCTGCTTTTTGTTACTGTTGTTTTGTTTTTGTTCTGTGAGTTTTATAAGAGCCTTTGGCCAAAAGCAATAAAGTTTTGACCAAACCCAAATTTCTTCCCTACCCTCATGACTCTGGCTTTCCACTGCAAGAACCCAGAAGGAACTTTCATACCTCAAATACAAACGACTAATGGTTCTCACACGGCGTTGCATTGCTACTATCTAGCATGAAATCTTTCCTCATAAATACGTAGTGAGTACCTTCTCTGGGTCAGACACCTGTGCTAGGCCTGGACTGTGCAGGCGCAGGGATGGTAGGGGTGTAATTAAGTAAGGGTGTGTACGGGACAAAAATATATGGCAGGACCCCTTCACACTGGAAGTGGAGATAAATGAAGTAGATAAGTCATGAAAACGAGCTACAGTCTGGCATTACTAAATGCCTACAGCCTGCTAGTAGCAATGAGAGCTACCTTTAACTAGGTGCCGTGTGCGGGGCATTGTGCTCAGCACTTGACATGCATTCTCTCATGTAATCCTCAGAACAGTCTATGAAATAATAAGTATTATCCTATCTCACAGAGGTGGAAACTGAGCCTTAGAGATACAGGAATTTGCTCATGGCCCTAACGCCAGTAAGCGTAGGTGGCTGAGTCAGACGTGAGCCCTCGCGTGTCCGACTGCAAAGCCCGAGCTGGTTCCGTTTCAAGGCAACACGTGCCACAGGAGTTGAGAGAAGGAAGCATCCCTGTGGTCGGAGTCTCTGAGAGAAAGCTTACCTTTCTAGCCATTTATAGTGCAAAGAATGGACGCTCACTCTAACTCAGGGAAAAGTCTGAAGTGCAGAATTTAATTTTTTTTGTTTGTTTGTTTGTTTTTGGTACGTGCCCCTAGCGGGAACCGAACCCGAGACTCTCTGGTCCATAGGCCAACGCTCCAACCGCTGAGCCAAACTGGCCAGGGCTGAAGTGCAGAATTTAAACAAATGAAACATAAATCTTATTTCAAATAATGATCACACTTGAGATACAGGGAACTAATAAAATTAGGTTAAATACAGGTGGGGGCAAAAGTTTGCAGCTGTGAGTACTCGAAACTGCATTTATTCTTGTAATATTATTTATTAATTACGTATTATTTTCCATACGAACAACTAAAAACCTACTTTTGCCCCACCCTGTAAATGAAAGGACTTATGAGTTCATTTGTTAACATTAATATAGCTACTCAAAGTTCCTTCAGGTGCCATATTTTCCCACACCTCCATGCTTCTGCCGAACAGACTTCTCTCTGTCTTTGGTTTAGGGAATGCCCATTCAACCTTCCAGCCCAGCTCAAACTCCAGCTCCTCTTTCTCCCTGACTACCTTTTCCTTTCATAAAGTGGGAGCCATTTAAGATCGGAACTACGGCCCAGGCCATGTGGCTCAGTGGTTGAGCGCTGACCCATGCACCAAGAGGTCGCCGGTTCGATTCCCAATCAGGGCATATGCCCAGGTTGTGGGCCCAATCCCCAGTGAGGGGCATGCAGGAGGCGGCCAATGGATGTTCTCTCTCACTGATGTTTCTATCTCTCTGCCTCTCCCTTCCTCTCTCTAAAATCAATAAAGAAAAGTATTTTTTTAAAAAGAATAGGAACTACGTCTAATATATTTTCAGTCAGGCCAGCAGAAAAGTGTTCTCCATAAATATTTAACAAAGAAATATATCCTTAAGCTTTAAGCCCTTACTCAAAAATGACCTTTTACTGGGTTCCTTCAATTATTAGTAAGACACTAGGTTTTTGAGAAGCTTTGAAAATCTGTAATCAATAAATAAGACTAAGAGTATAATAATACGTTTGTACATAAGGTTATGTCAATTATTCCAAACTGCCCCGTGCGTGCCAAAATCAAAATGAACAGCTCATCCAGTGTCATGATTGCAATAAAGTTACAAAGAAAAATGGATGTAAAAATTCTCTCTAGTCTTGGTTGCTCATGATTGCTTTTATTTTATTTTTATTTATTTGTTTGTTTATTTATTTTTAATCCTCACCTGAGGATATTTTTCTATTTATCTTCAGAACGAGTGGGAGGGAGAGAGAGAGAAACATCAACACGAGAGGGACACATCAACTGGTTGCCTCCTGCACGACCCCGACCAGGGCCGGGGACGAATGCAACCGAGGTACGTGCCCTTGGCTGGAATCGAACCCATGACTCATTGGTCCGCAGGCTGATGCTCTACCGCTGAGCCAAACCAGCCAGGGCGCTCATGATTGCTTTTAAAGAAAAACTGTTTTAAGGGTAGCTTTAAATTGGTTTATAAATTTCACGCTTAAGGAAACCAAACTATGAGAGGAAAACTTTCAGAAAGTTAGTAAACACATAGCTTAGAATAAGTAAACCTTCTAGAATAACTGTGAATGTCTAAAGAAGGCGGAGCACAAAGCTAGAACAGAATGTGATGGTCCAGATATCTGAAAGCACTGAAGGGTGATGTCAAAAGTATCATTATTCTTACAGCGATATTAATCTTTCAGAAGATAAGAATACCTAAACACCACTGTATCGAGCTGCTGTTTTAACGTAGCTTAATAATTCAGGAAAAGAGCTAGCTGGTCACATAAGAATCCCTGCAAGCCGTGCCTCTGTACGCTTTCTCAGGCTGGAAATTTCCAAGATAACGAAAAGGCCAGGCTTTTCCCTTCCATCTTGCCAACCAGAAGAAGCTCAAAGAATCCCAAGCAAATCTGAAAGCTAATATACAAACTGATCCTACTTTACTTAATAGAGGGAGTCTTAAAAGGTATCTACTGACTAAATAGGATCCAATTTAAATACAGTAAAAGAACAAAATGTTTACAGAAAAACTAGTTAAGAATGCAAATAAAATTCTCTGCGTAAGCTATTTTGCAGGCCCACATTTTTTACAGGTTGGGCATTCTTAAACTGGGAAAACATGTCCGTGAATAGCACTCACTCTCTGGAAAGTATATAAAAATCTCTGTAATGAAGTCCTACTGCTGGGAACACCCATGTAATGAAGGGTCAGAGGTTCACAACCTAAATACCCACAAAGGAAATATTCCCTCAATATCCTTTGAGAAAAAAGAATTCTGCAACAAAAGCAGACAAGTTCTATCTGCAAGGCATGTCAGAATTTTTCTGTAATGACTATCAAGTCTTGTCAAAAACATAAATCAGGTCTAGACAGCGGGTGTGTGTGTGGGGGGTGGGGGGGGGGATAGAGAGAGAGATTGGTTTTCGGTTCTGCCAGAAACACATACTGGCTAATAGGGATTTTTACAATTTTATTTTTATTCTTCTGATTTAAGACTGTCTAAAAAAGATGAGTGTATTCCTATTCTGCAAAAGTATTAATATGTATATGTCTCAGATACTTTGGGATAGTCCTTTATTCTTTTCAACAAGTGTTTAATTGGTACAAATAACAAATGTGATTTAATTTATGCCATGGTAATACTTCTCAAATGTATATAAATTAACACCAGAAAAAAATTATTTGTAAGGACCATTATCTTCAGAAAGGATGATCACCATCTCCCTAGCAGTAAGCTCACCTAAGCTCAGAGTAAAAACACTTAGCTTCTCTGGTGTAATAACACTGTTCTTTAACATTTGTATCCTAATTGTTTTCTATAACAAGCTAGCACCATGCAGAAAGAAACTGCCTCCAATCTGGGGTCTGAGAGATGGCTTGGGACTTACAATAACAGGGAGAGGGGAGAATGGTGACATCAAGATATGTACCATGGAAGTATACCATGGAAGGTATATTTCATGATTGATATGATGTTTGTATTTGTCAATAAACATATTTCTTGTAGGTTTTCATTTCTTAAACCCTTTTCCCCTCATGAAGTGTCTTATTAATAGCAAAAGCATACTGTTATTAGTGCTTTTGAGTTGATAGTATTTATTTCAGAAAGAAGAGGGAGAAGAGGGGTGGAGGGAGGTAGAGAGGGCATAGGGGGGATAAATGGTGATGGAAGGAGACTTGACTTGGGGTGGTAAACACACAATACAGTGTACAGATGATGTATTATAGAATTGTGTACCTGAAACATATATAATTTTATTAACCAATGTCACCCCAATAAATTCAATTAAAAAAAAAAAAGAAAAAAGAAATGCCAGTAAAATGATTGGGAAAGGGGTGGGCTTGAAGATTGATTTAGTAAAGACTAAATGTCTTCGCTGGGGATAGAAAGTCTGGACAAGGCGAGTATATACTTCATTTCCCTATATTGAATAAAAATAAAATTAGGTCGAAAAATAAAGAGTATATATTAGTTATCAATTTATTGTCTTTTGCTTCAAATGCACGCTTCTATATATGGTCTGTGATACACAACAGAACCCTTTAAGCACTCTTTAAAGTGTGTATGATGTTAAGCTAACATGTATCTCAGCAGAGAGGCTGGAGGGACAGTGTGGATGTGAGGACACTTGGTGGAATGGCCCAAACATGGCCCAGAAATGGTCTCTCTGCAACCTCGGCCTGGCCGTAACCTTCTGGCTGCCCTGTCAACATGGACACCAGAGCCCCCACATAGCTTGCAGGCTCTGGAGGCCTCCTGCCCCCACTGGTGCCCAGACCCCCAGTGCACACCCATGTCTCTGGCTGCTGATCACCTGCTTCTTGTCGGCACCCCCAAGGGCAGCCTGTGGCCTGCCCAGAGCCTTTGGGCCATCTCTGGTCTAGTCAAATCAGCAAACCCCTCTGCTATGCCATGGGCTAAAGCCTACCACCTCCACTGAGGTCTGAACCCCTTGTGGTTTGTCCTTCACTGGGTATACCCCGCAGCCCTCGGGAACCACAGTTTCCCCTCTATCTTAGTTACTCTTCTTCCACAGGTAAGAATTCCTTGTGTTAAACTTCTGTGTAACCTACTGTGTGGTTTCTCTCTCCTGACTGGACCCAGACGACTACAGGGAGGAAGGACACGAGTAACTACACGGGAGCACACGTTTGCCCACTCACGGAAAAACTTCTGAAATGCCACATCCCAAATAAAACCTTAAATATAAAAAATGCCCAGATAATTTCACATCTGGAAGACTCTGGTATGTTCATTTGCAACCCAAGTGCAGAATTAAAATGCTCCCATTTGATCCCACTGAAAACTATACTAATGGTGAACAGATAAATAAATGGTGGTACAGCCATAAAACTGGAACCACTGAGCCAGCAAAAGGACCACCGCAGATACACGGAACGACGTGCAGGGACCTCAAAGCAGCGTCCAAGTGGAAGAAGCCAGACACAGAGGACTAAACTGTGTGACTCCATTCCCGTGGCTTCGTGGAAAAGACAGAACTATAGGGACAAAAACAAGGTATGAGGGAGCTCTCAGGGGTGATGGAAACATTCTCGGTCTTGATTATGGTGGTATTTATATGACTGTGTACATCTGTCAAAACTCATCAAGCCGTACACTTATAAGGAACAAATTTTATGATACATAAGTTAAACCTCAATAAACCTGACTTTGTACATATCAAAAACTGTAGAAGGTAGTTCAAGTAAGACTTAAAGGGAACAGCTTTATATGCATATATTAGAAAAGAGAGATGACTGAAAATTAATAATCTTAATTGCCCAATTGGAGGGGGAAAAAAAAACAACAGAATAAACGCACAGGAAGTAGATAAAGGTAAGAACATGAATTCATGAACCCAAAAGCAAGGATTAACAAAACCAAAAGCTGGTGTTTTTTTTAATTACTTAAAAAAAAAAAAAAAAAAGGTGGAGGGACTCATAAATTTGGTCAAGGAAAAAAAAATTAGGAATGAAAAGCAAGCTAGAATTACAGATATTGCAAAATTTTATGCCAACAAATTTAAAAACTTAGATGAAATCAATATTTCTAGAAGGGGGGGGAACCCTAGATTTATCTGGAATAAAACCATAAAGACCACAGACTAAAAATTCTGGACCAAAAATGTGTATGTAAATGACGGAGCCACAGAGGAGGAAATAATCTTGGAAAATAGAGACAAACATGATATTACTGAGCAGAAGTGTTTCTTCTGTAAGCAGGAAAAAAAGGACTAGTTAACTCCCAATTCCAAGTCTGGCGACATGACAGATTACTTAGATAATGCCCCAAACTTCCTCCTGTGAAAGAAGGGGAAATCTCCAGGGGCCAGAAACCTAGTGTTTATGCCCTCCCTTCTTATAATGCTAACATTGTTATTCCTGGTAAATCAAGAAGACATAAAGAAAGGTAGGGTAGAATCGTGAGAGGGCAGAATTTAAGGACTCATTGTATAATAATTACAGTAATCATAACAATAATAATAAGCCCGCATTTAACAACATTTATTAGCCATTATTAAGTCACTATGTTAAGCACTTTCTTGTATTACCTCATTTGATCTTCATTAAATCTTACAGCTATAATTATTAACTTGATTCTATAGGTGGAAAATCTGAGGTTTGCACAATTAATCAGTTACCAAGTGGCAGAGATCAAAACTGAATCTGGTTCCGTCTGACTAGTCGGTACTTTTAATGAAACATCACCTAACATCCACTACTGGTCAGGCGCTTCCACACCTGTAATCTTAGTTACAGAGAGAATGAAGACAAAGACACCACAACGCAACACTGAATGCGGAGCGTGCTCAAAGTTTAGTTGCTGGCCCTGGGACCAAAGAGTTAGCATAAGGCTGGCAAGGTTGACTCAAGTCATGTTACCATAATGCTCAGTACTGGCTAAAGGCCAGAAACTGGCTTTCTCTATCTGTAAAATGGAAAAGCCAGATAATGCCACCCTCTGCAGAGCTTCTGTGAGAAATAACCAAACACATGGGTAGAAGTTCCCTGGGGACAAATAAATAAATAAATAAATAAATAAATTTTATTTCCCTTGGGGCCAAAATAAAACAACACAATATCTTCAGGCAGAGCTTTTAAGCAATGCTATGAATTATTTCCCAACTTGTGGAATCCCCCCTTCTTCTCAGAAATGACCAGAAGTGGTCAAGAAAACACTGGATGATACCTTTTGTTGGATGTAACAGGTGCTGAAAGCCCATATTTCTCTGAATGATACAGAGTTAGAACAGCTTATTGAGCAAGATGATGGCTTCTAGGAATTTAAGACACATGTTTTTTGGCACCTGTGCTTCCAGTGAAGCCACATGGAAATGACCTCAGGACAGTACTTCCGAGGGCCCAAGGTGCCAAGACACTACCTGCAGGTGTTAGGATCCATTTCTGACCTTCTGTTCTACCATCTAGATCTAAATGACTTCCTATCACGAGTCGTACTCTCTCTACCCACATTCACAAAACCCAAGGTCTGGATTGAGCTCTTTGGCTCACCGTGTGGCTAAGATAAAAATTATCCTGCATTTTAACAGCAGAGAGTAACTGGCCATGAAGAGTGAACTTCCAAGAAGAAAGCTGCCAAGCAGTTCCAGAACCAAACACAGGCAATGGAAAACAGTGTCAAGCTCACACAGACTGATGCCATTGTAAGCAACCTCCTGGGTCACAAACCACCGGCATTTAAGTCTTGCTCTCAGTGCCATTTCAATAACTGAGTTAAAAACCAAGCTCAAATCAGCTAGCACGATTCATCAGCAGAGTCAGGCTACTGTGACTTGAGACAAAGACGACATTCATTCGCCATGCGGTTTCTCAGAAAGCATATCTAAACAGCAGGTTTCCCTGGCAATTTTGGACATGTATTTCTCTTTCAGACTGCTGTTCTTGGCTGGTTTTCTGGAAGTAAAAAGTACAAGATCTCATTATACTCCCAAGTACAAATGAATTCAGCTTTAACATACTTTAAACCCAGCTTTACAGGAAAAACAAGAAATTTAAAGTAAAAATAGTGTACCCTGTCAAGAACAATTTAGGACAGTCTTCTCCCCAGAAACTTCTCGGCACGATCACCTCAGTAAAGATCCATTAACATGCGACTGGTCTTTACTCTGGCAGCTACTGGGCATTCACATGGCACAGCAGGGTCAGAGACCAAAATACCAATCATGGTCTCCCTTCATCTTTCTTCCAGCACAGGATTATGGAAAGAAACTCCTCAAAGAAAGACTGAAAAGCAAACAAGCATGGAGATGGTCCAGAGCAGAAGGCAAAAATGTGAGAATATAGAGTCTGACGTTTAAAAACCAACCTCAAAAGCAAACACAAGCCTCAACTCCTAAACTTGTTGTTGACAAGAAAGAAAGCCTGGCCTAATAAGTTGGAATGATCTAAAAGCAACCTAACTCCAACTCAAAAAGTTCCAAATACTAAATGCCAAATACAAGGAGAATGACTAAGTCAATCAAAATAATGTAATGTGTTGACTATTATGTAACCATCAAAACTGATGATTGTATAAATGTTTTTAATGACATGAGAAAATGTTTAAGGTATGTTAAGTAAAAAACAATCAAGTTACCTTATTACACACACAGAATGATATCATATGGTAATATATATGTATATTACAGTATATACATGTACAATAATATATAAGTTTAAAAACCTGGAAGCAAATATGTTAAAGTGTAAACTGTGATTATTGCTGGGGGTGGGGGAACTGTAGGAGAAATATTCTTCTCTAAGCTTTTCTTCAATTTCTAAACTTTCTACAATGGGCATGTACTCTTTTTACAATGAAGAGGGGGAAAACAGCATTGCGACATCCTAGAAGAGCAAATCAGCACTAAAAAAGAGAACGAAAAGAAACACTATTGAATGTTTACTGCAGGCAGGCACTGTCCTAAGTGTTTTACATGCATTAGCTCACTTGATATTTACAACAGCCCTATGAGACAGGTGTGACTTTTACCCATATCTGGTTGGTCAGGAGACTGAGGGCTAGCCAGGTGACATAACAGGTGGAGAAGATGGGTCAAGAACCCTAACAGAAGGACTCTGGTGGTTTTAACCACTATGTATACAGCCTCTCAGCCACAATGGTAGAATCTGCCTTCCTGCCTAGAAACCTGACCTAAAAACAAGCATCAATAATAAAATCTGCTTGAAAAGACACTATAATAATTTAGGAGAATATGATAAGAGGAATCTACCAAGGTACTAAGGTACTCAGATAAATGTTCAAACTAGAAGAACTAAAATCACCTCTAATTAAAGTTATAGAGAGAATCTCTGGGATCACACAGCACTATAGGAGAAAATATACCTACTAAATTCCACAATACTGAGAAGGCTAGGAATAAGTGTCAAAGAAAGATTTCTGATAGCTATTCACAGACTGCCAAGAAAAAAAGAAAGCATTTAAAAGCTACAACACTAAGACTTGGACAGAAATGATCTGAATTTGCACCCTCCAACCCCCGTCCCCAAAAGTCCCCAACAAGAGGCACTGACCACTGAAGGCTAGAGAATAGAAAGAAACTTAAGAGAAAAATAAAAAGCAAGGTACCTGATGCCAAATTACATAATCTGCCACCAGTCCAAGAGGACCCCTGACTCTTTTTTCAGTCCAGCACTGAAGGCCTTTGGTTAGAAATAATCAATTTTGCTTGGCAAAAAGGCATTAAGACACAGAAGTACTCTGGCTCAAATTCTGTAGAATCAGCCTATTTGAGATGCATTAAAGTTAATGCCAAAACCAATATGGTGTTCTATTCACAGCTCCTTTCTAGAGCTTTTAAAAGCAGAAAAATATTGAAACGCAGAATCTGAAGTGGAAACTTTCTATAAAAACAAGCCACTTTTAGATACCAGAAGCCATCAAGATTTAGTAATTCCAAATTTACCATGTATATTAAAAGTTGTTGGTTTTCAGGAAAATTGGCTAGCTGTTTAGAAAAATATAAAGCTGGATCTACCTTACTCTTTACCCCAAGACAAATTCCAGGCAGAATAAATACTGAAAAAGAAAAGTAAATCTAAAACAAAGGGTTAATATTTTTATAATTTTAGGATGGGAAAATTTTCTAAACATGGCACAAATTTCCATAAACCACAAAGAAAAAGCTACAAAATCAAAGTACATAAAAACGTAAAATATCTGAACAGTGAGACACTGTATATAAAGTTTTAAGAAACTGGGAAAATATCTTTACCATATATGTTAGAACAGTTACAACCTTAATTACTTTGAAATCAACAAGGAAAATAAGAATTCCCTTAATTTAGATAAATCACACAAAGTGGCAATTCAAACCCCAAAAACAATAGGAAAATTTGACAATACATATGAATTTCAAATTTGTAAAGTTGGACCCAAGCATTCTATGTGCAGGAATTAATTTTAAGGACATACAGATCATGCAAAGATGGTCATTAAAACAATGTTTAGTATTAAAAAGCTGGAGGCCACCTAAATGTCTAAGATGTGGGGATTCGTTAAATCAGAGGCCACAGCGCAAATGTTTTCAGGGACTGGCACAGACAATAAAAATAAGTTCAACAGGCCAGTTATAAAGCAATAAACAGGAGGTTGTGTGATCTGTGGTAAACTGGAGAGCTCACACCCATTTCAGTAATTCAAATTGTAAAAACTGTATGTGCCATGGTCAAACTGGCTCTTCCTTCCCCAGCTCCCAGTTAGACAGGTGTATAATCCATAGCCATGGAATAAGTACTGCTGCCTGGTTCTCTGCCACCAGCCCAGGAGCATCTCTTTAATGTGAATGCTGAATGCTCTTTTACCACATTTGAGTAGCTCCAAGAGTTCATGGATGCAACATCACTGACTCTCAGGATTGGATGAAACCTTAGAGGTCACCTAGTCCAGCACTGGGCTTCCCTTGAAGCTTCAGCCAACAGGCCCGGGTACAGAAGGTAGAGAGGGGCAGGGGATGGAAAGGGAGAGAGATGCTGCGGAAGGCCAGTAGTCAAGAGAATAAGGACTAAGCTTCCCTGTGGGATTTTCATTTTCTGTAGTAACAAAACTGAGATAGGAGGGTAGATGGTGAGAATAAAAAAGAACTCCTCCACATCACGTACCTTTTATATAACTGTACGTAAAAGTGCACATATTGACGAAATACCAGGGACTTAAGCATGATTTCTTAAAATTCTCACACAAAGTGCTGAATTCGCATACCAGTTGTTAAGCACACTCCTTCAGCAATAAACTTCTGGACAGCTGTTGCCCTCATTCACCAGGCTGGCACAGAGAAGAGTTGCCTCAGATGATGTGACAGATGCTAGATGGTATTTTATCACATCTTAACTCATAATTACAGTCCCAGCAGCACTCCGAAAGTAGGAAACCTCCACCTGAATCTGGAATGGTAGTGCTTCTTCCCAACGTATGAAAATAACTTCCTGCCATGTTTGGGAACAAGAGCACTTGGGATAACGCAGCAAATGTCCTGGCTTTATTTCATTTTAAACCCCATGCCCTTAAGATTTTTTAAACTTCAAAAGATACATTAAATGGAGAACAGATTAGTGGTTGCTATGAGTTGGGAAATGGGGTGGGGAGCATCTACCTATAAAAGTCAACAGAGGGATCCTTGTGGGGATGGAACTGTTCTCTATCTTGATGGAGTAATATCAATATCCTAGTTATGACATGAGACTGTAGTTTTGCAAGATGTTATCACTGGGGAAACTGGGTAAAGAGTACACAGGATCTCTCTATAATTTCTTACAACTGCATGTGAATCTACAGCTATCTCAAAATAAACAGATTAAAAAGGGGGGGATACAAATAAGATTTCTTAAAAAGATACATCCATGTCTGACTAGTCTCTAATGTGATTTTCCTAAATCAAGAGCAAGTGGCAGCGACTGGTGGGTCTGGAAAGTGGACCCGAGTCTGTCTTTCCTCCAGCGGCTAGCCAGCTTCCCATCCAGTGCTGTGTGCCACGCAGGCTCAGCTATGCCAACAGGAGCACGCCCAGGTCACGGCTCCCAGTGTGGCTTCCTTATGTCTCTGTAGGTCTGTGTCTCTTTCTTCTCATTCTCTCTCTCTCACACGCTATTTTATATTAACAACACCACCATCAGTATTAAGAACATCAATATGGGAAATTCCCAGGTCTTACAGCTTCGAGGCAGATGCAGAGGGAAGCAATCTGATCCAAGAAAACACAAAAGGTCTGTTTGAATCAGTATGTTCTATATGTAAACCCTACGAATAAGAAAGTCACAACAGAATTAAGCTCATCTTGGTATTAAATACTTCAAAGCAAACAGCATTTAAGTAGGAAGTGGGTGCTGCCTCAGCAAGGCCCTCAACAGAACTGAGAGAGCAGTTTAGGGCTTGCCTCCTACCTCTCTAGTTTGGGGCAGCTCAGCTCATTACTTTAACCCTTCCCCTCTGGTAGTTTATCTTTCCCACCTAAGTGTTACACGTGTAAATAAAATTTGCCGAATGCCTACTATGTGTCAGGTACTCTGCTAAGCACTTTAACAGTATTTTCTCATGTAATCTTCTCAATAACCCTGAAGTAAACAGGATTAGTATCTTCATTCTAGGTTAAGTGGCTTGCCTTCTAGGTTAAGTGGCTTGCCTAGAGTTACAGATCTCACAAACAGTGAGGCCAGGTCTATTTGGCTCTGGGTCAGTATGTTATATGGCCTCCTATGCTCATTTTGGTCTCCAGGGTGTCCAAAGTACCTCTCTGCATTGTAAAAGAAGAGGGGAAAAAACCTGACATATACCAAGCATCTTTTATATGCTTTACACAGGCTATCCCTTTCAGGCTCAAATAACTCTATGACAGATATGTATTATCTCCACTTTAAAGATTAGCAAACAAAGAGAGTTTGAGGACTCTTAAAGACTTTTTAATCTGCCCTTTATTTAGCAGATGAAGAAACAAGAGCCCCAAAAAGATCAAGTGGCTTACTTACGGACACAAAGCTAGTTACTGTCAGAGCTGAGATCTGTTTCCTAATCCTCTGCTCTCTTTTACTTTATGTAAGCTGTCACTCTGAGAGGAACTAACATATTAATAATAGAGTAGGACTGCCAGGCACTTAGCTAAATGCTTTACATGCTGTACTCAACTCTGATCTAGGGGATTCCCAACACTGCAGGTCCAACCAATGCTTTCTGCTAACATTTTACCAAAGAAGGAGAAAACTTCACATCTACCAAATTTATAAGCTAATGAACATGCACTCAGATGAATGGATGTCACAAAAAGAAAATATGGAAATCACAAAAAGAAAATATGGAAAGATTTGGAAAGTTTTTCAAAGAATGCACAAGGGGTTCCAACCATGTAATGAAATAACACATTTCAGTAACTGCTGTGTTCACTGTTTTCCTCTCAAATTCTGCAACCTTAAGAAAGCAAATGTCCCTGCCAATAAAATGTAAAATGAGACAAGATAAAGGGAAAGAAGGGCGCTGTTAGTGACAGGGTACAAAGCTTCAGGTACACAAGAGGAACAAATCCCAGAGATCCACAGCACGGTACCTATAGGTAACAATTCTGTAGTATGTACTTAAAATTTTGCCAAGAGGGTAGACCTGATGTTAGGTGTTTTAATAAGAAATAATAATAATAATAATAATAAAGGTGGGGGAAGTAAAAAAGACAAGATAATATGCAATGAATATGAGATTACTAAAAGTATTCAATATCTGTTACAAGGGTAAGAAAAGTCAATGTAAAGAGAAGTTAATGTTGAGTAGATAACAGCATGAAAGAAGAAAGTTCGGGAAGAAGTGTTGGATGAGACTGACAGGGGCACTGTGACAGAGATTTCACCTGAGCGAATAGCAAATGTTTGCTTCGGCCATTAAGACTCCTCTACAACAGATACCTTTGTGTCCACAGAAGTTTTATCTGGTCAAAACCAAAAGTGTTCTTAAAAGAATAAAGCCTTTTTAGCTGGCATGACATTTCCTGAACAACAGCATCGTAACTGTAAAAGCCATGGTTACAAAGTAAATAACAAGGAACATCAAAAGAAGGTGTAAATTCAATTGTTCCAGCAAGGGGAATAATTCATGTAATTAATGAAATGCAAAGCCTGTCACTCTGCCTTATGTTCTAAGTATGAAAAAACCATTCAAGTCAACAATACATACTCCTCTAACATTACAAAATTCCCAGTAAGACACTATACACCTGAAACCACTCTTTCTGGTCACTATAGTCCCCATGACATATTATATCAAAGATGATTCTTTTACCTGTTTTGTAACATTAATTAAGCACTTAGTATGTGCCTGGAGCTCACAATCACTTAGTTCCATTTTGTTTCCTGTGAGAAAACACCCCACGGTTACCAGAGGCAAGGAGCAACCTAGAGATTTGTATTCCTGACTTTGGCACTAAGTAAGAAAGTTGCCTTTTAATGTCTCTGGAATTCAGATCCTCAAACTATAAAAAGGATAAGAAACCTCACTTTGCCTCATTCACAGGAACACTGTAAGCATCACCAAATAAAGGAGCAAAATATGAATGTGCCTTTAACAATATTAAATGTTCTATTACCCTAATGAGATGATAATATTACCATCAGCAGCAAACAGAAGCATAGCAGAAGTCCAGGTTTATCGCTCCTTTGGCCTTATCCTGTCTCTGGATTATTTGTTATTGTCCAAAGACCTAATAATTTCTTTTTTACAAAGGTGCAGTTAAGAATGAAATAATAATAAAATAAGTAGTAATACTTAATACACAATGAACAACAAAAACAAACATAAGCAGTCTTACAATTCTCTGCTAGTAGAATTCGACCCTAGTTCTAAATGGTAGAATTTAGAACAAACTTGGTTCAAAATAACCCCAACCTCCATTTCATTTGCTCCTTCCTCTAACCCTTTGGGTAAAATCAGACAGTGGTACTATGCTTGATTTTCACAGACTACAAGCTTGAAACTCAAAGAGGAGAGTGACTCATGCAAGGCCATTCACCCCTCTTCTGACATAATTAAAAAAAAATTTTTTTTTCTTTATTAATTTTAGAGAGAGCAGAAGGGAGAGGGAGAGAGAAATAAAAACATCAATGAGAGACAACATCAGCTGGCCGCCTCCTGCATGCCTCCCACTGGGGATCGGGCCCACAACCTGGGCATGTGCCCTGACCGGGAATCGAACTGGCAACCTCTTGGTGCATGGGTCGGCGCTCAACCACTGAGCCACACCAACTGGGCTCTTCTGACACAATTTAATGTTCACTCTACTGGACTATGTTCCAAGGTACCCCTATTTTCAAGGAAACTCACTTCACATGCTGTCCATCATCCAGGCTGACGGAGTAATTTTATCGCTCATTTTACACAGCCCGCAACCTCTCCCTTACCTAAGGAAATCCCACACCAGAGGCTGCACTCACAAGAAGTGAGAGGGTGGCATCTATTGGCAAAAGTGTGCATTGCAATGGGAGTAGTGTGAGAGCTTCAAGACTGGAAAACTATCAGTAACATTAAATTTATGACATGAGAGGTGGGTAGAAAGAAAAAAAAACTATATGGAATAGAAATGTAAGGGAAAGCAAGCAGGCGCTGGGAAGTTCTAAAAATGATACCCATGACCACTCTGGGTCATCAATTTCCAACTGGCAATAGTCCTAATTTCTTTTTTCAAGAACAGTTTTTAAAGCAGTCTCAGGGAGCAAGTTTTCTTTGGGACTGGATCTCTGGCTTTATTTTATTTTATTTATTTTTATTTTTATTGATTTTAGAGAGAGAGGAAGTGAGAGGGAGAGAGAGATAGAAACATCGATTAGAGAGAACATCGACTGGCCACCTCCTGCACGCCCCTCACTGGGGATCAGGCCCACAACCTGGGCATGTGCCCTGACTGGGAATCGAACTGGTGACCTCCTGGTGCATGGGTCAATGCTCAACCACACCGGCCAGACAGGATCACTGGCTTTATAATGGAAGTGAATGGAAATCACTGGGGAAGGTGGTTTAGGTTACTGAAATTCACTTCAAGGCCAATGTTTCAAGAAAGAAGGGGAGAGGGGAGAGAACGAGGAGGAAGTGAACATTGGGAAGTGCCTATGATAGGTTGAAGGCACTTAATATGCATTACCACATTAATTTTCATACACACAGAATCTATCCTACAGGTACTAGTATTACCTCCATTTTACAGTTGAGAAAACTGAGACACAGAGAGGAGAACAAATTGACCCAAATCAACTCAGGATTGGACCCTAAAAGCCTGGCTGTAGTGATCTTAACTACCGGGCATACTACTGCCTTAGCCAAAACAGTCACTTATGACACACAGGCACAATGTATTTCCTTACAAGCTGACCCAGCAGCAACTCTATAAGAACTTCTAAACAAATGTGAAACCGCACATGTTCCTGTCTAAAAACAACCAATACCTGAGCTGTGTTTTTGTCTCCATGGCAATACAAGAAATCATCATCAATCAGCCTTCTTCTGTCTGAATCATCTTCTCAATACCTCTCTTCTGTCTAGTCAGCTCAAAGTCTCAGTAATATCAGCATCAAACTCCAATAGTGAGAAGAAGAAAGGACAAGAGACATGCCTCCCATTCAGAATTATTGGTGCTTGGAGCAAACACCATCAAAGACAAAAGATGCTCAATTCTGTTGTATTTCATTTGAGTCGTGGAGCATCAGGATTTGGGTGGAAACAATGTAAGGAATGTATCTCAGGTAATGAGAAAAGTTCCATATCATGTTTTTTCTCTCAAAGGTATGAGGCTACAAAAGCAAATACTACTTTCAGAATTCAAATAGGGATTCTTCTTGGGGGGGGGAGGGGGGCAGAAAATTGGCATAAATCTTTCCCCTGTGTTCTTAACATTTTATGTCCCAGGAATATACTGAACTGTCAAGAGTCCATGTGAGAAAAAAAATGGGAGGTGAAGCTAAGAAGAAAGACTGAAGAAAGTCTATTTGACAGTTCAAAAGGAGGAAGAGTGAAAAGACATGTCTGGGGGAATGACCACAATTCAAAGCCACGGCTGGGGATTCAGTAACAAGAAATACCATTTACATTCATCTCAGCTGAAAATTAAAAACTGCTTTCTAGATTAATAATTAATTTACATTAAAAATATCTTTAAGTCTTTGCAGGTTTGGCTTAGCGGTTAGAGCATTGACCCACGGACCAAAGGGCCATGGGTTCTATTCTGGGTCAAGGGCATATACCTGGGTTGCAAGTTCTATCCCTGGCCCTGGTCGGGGTCATGTGGGAGGCAACCAATCAATGTCTCTCTCTCACATTGATGTTTCTCTCTCTCTCTCCCTTCCTTCCTCCCATTCTATCTAAAAATCAATGGAAAAATATCCTCAGGTGAGGATTAACAACAATATATATTTATACATTTTTTAAGTCATTTTTCTTTTCTGACTTCAAATTTAGCAAAATTAAAGTAACTGAATCAACTTTTGCCTTGGTTGAAATGAGATTCAGCTTAAGAAATTTCAGGTTCTGATCACAGCACTTAGGAATTCCAGGCCTGCAAGGAACTCCTTCACTCCTTAACACCTGGCAGCATTTTGATACCTGGGGCATCTAACAAACAGGGAGAGTGATTACTCACGCTCCTGTGACAGGTGTTATGACTAAATTAGAGTCTCTTTAGTTTATATAAACAGTGCCAGACTGTGGCAGAGAGACACCTGTGAATAAATCTACTCATCGCTCACCATCATCACCATCAGCAGCATTAACTACACACACAAACACACAAAAAGAGCTCCACAGGCTTAAAGTATGTAACTTGCTTCTCAAAACTAAAAGGCTAAAGTATGAACCTTAAGAAACAAAGGTAAAGGTAATGATTATAAAATGTTTCACTCTATTTCCAAACAAGTTTATGAAGAGATCAACTTTAAAACCACTAGAAACAACCTATCATCAGAGGACTGGCTGAATAAACTACTGTACAGTACATCGAATGAGGACTATCTCCTTGTCCTGCTATGGAGTGATTTCTGGGATATATAGTTAAGTGAAAACAGAAAGGAAGTTTGAAGAGTGTATAGTATACTATTGCTTAGTTAAAAATGGGAGTACAAATATACATGTATTTGTGTGTGTGTGTGTGTGTGTGTGTGTGTGTGTGTGTGACTAAAACCAAAATGTAACAATGCCCTGGCTGGTGTGGCTAAGTTGGTTGGGCGTTGTCCCATGCACTGAGAGGTCGCTAGTTCCTGCGTTGTGGGCTAGATCCCTGGTAGGGGGCGTACAGGAGGCAGCCGATCCATGGTTCTCTCTCACTGATGTTTCTTTCTCTCTCTCTCTCTCTCCCTCCTCCCTTCTTCTCTCTTTCTAAGATCAATAAAAACACATTAAAAGAAAAAAGAAGTATTATCAACTTTAAAAAAATGTGACAACAAGAGGGAGGAGACAGTAGAAAGGATAGGGACAGAAGGTAAGTTTGCATAACTTTGTTTTGTACATTTGTCTTTGTAACCATATAGTTTATATAATTATACAGTGGAACAATAAAAAGCAATACCTAAAAGCAGAAGGCAAATGAAGCAAAAAAATCTATCTGCATATTAAGTCTATGGCATAACCACATACATAGAAATTATTCCACGTGATTTTAACATGCAGTAGTTTGACTGTACATCTCAACTGGGATATGGCCTAAGGACAAAGAGAATTTCAATACAAATCTTAAATTGTTTTTAGTAATTATTGTCGGTGGAAGTGTTGGTATTGTAATTCTGAGGCTGACAGATTGTGGGATATAAAGCAAATGAATAATTATACTGGTGTTCCTGGAAAGTGAGTTATTTGGTATGAGGAAAAGGAGTTATGAATGTAGGATCAATGTGGTTAAACAAAAACCCTCTGATATTCAACCTATACTGGAAATAGCATCAGAACTCATGAGCTTGTAATAAACATATTTTCTGTAATAAACATACATTGAAAAGCCTAGGAAAAAATGACCTAACTGCCCTGATTACCCCTTGTACCCAGATTGTGGTCTCTAAATACCATTTCCCACTAAAAGAACCAGAGTTCCTTCAAAAAATGGCTGTTTCTACAAACTCAAAGAAATAGAGAGCAGAATGGTAGTTGCCAGATGCTAGGGGTTGAGAGAGATGGAGAGATGTTGGAGAGATGTTGGACAAAGGGTACAAACTTCCAGCTATAAGATAAATAAGTTCTGGGGATCTAATGTATAGCATGACAACTGTAATTAATAGTATTATATTACATACTTCAAAGCTGTTAAGAGAGATCTTAAAAGTTATCACCAGCTCTGCCCTGGCCGGTTTGGCTCAGTGGTTAGAGCGTCGGCCTGCAGTCCAGAGAGACCTGGGTTCGGTTCCCACTAAGGGCATGTACCTCGGTTGCAGTTTGTCCCTGGCCCCAGTTGGGTCGTGCGGGAGGCAGCCACTCAATGTATCCTTTTCACATCGATGTTTCTCTCTCTCTCTCTTCCCCTCTCTCCCTCCCATCCTATCTGAACAAAAAATGGAAAAATGTCCTCGGATGAGGATTAAAAAAAAAAAAAAAGTTATCACCACACACAAAAAAGGTAATCATGTGAGGGGATGAAGGTATTAACTAATCTTACTGTGGTAATCATTTCTCAATATACATATGTATCAAATCATCATGTTGCACACCTTAAATTTATATGTGTTATATGTCAATGTGGTCTCAATAAAGCTGGAAGAAAAAAAAAAAAGGCTGTTTCTAGGTTTGGAGCAGGAAATGTGCAAGATGAGCCTAGAGCACTTCGTCATTAAAAAAAAAAAAAAAAAAGGCAAGGAAGCTATCAAAAACTACTGAAGAGTATATACCTCAATAAACCAGATTTGGGAAAAACAAAAAACTACTGGGGTCGTATCAAGATGGCAAATATTAACATAAAAACATAATACTGTGAGGATTAAAATGCCCCTAGTATTTTAAAATCCATAAATTCATAATGATACAAACAAAACCAGTAGTTATCTTTGGAGGATGCTAAGGAACTAACTTATTATTTTGAAAACTGGTAATTAAAGGGGGAAAATAAAGCATATACTCTGTTTTTCCTATATAAATTATATAAGATATCTACATAATTAATGAAGTACTTCACTATAGAAGTATTTCAGTTGGTAAATGGAGAAGGAGTGATCAAACATCACCATTCTGTAAACTCTAACAAAATAATGCATCTCGGCAATGATCCTCAGTGGCTGATAACAGAAAAAGAGAGATGAGCATGTATCCAGGTATTCTGAAACTCCTGATGAAAGTACACATACCACCTATGAAATACCTTTGCCAAAAAGAGTTGAACCTGAGTCTCATCGAGCTCTTAAATCAGCAATTCTCAAAGTGTGGCCTATACGAACCCCTGGGAAATCCTTGATGCCCTCTTAAAAAACCCGTGAGATCCAACTATTTTCATATTAACACTAAGACATTATTTTGCCTCTTGATGGCACAAATGCAATGGTGGGTAATCAAGAAGCGGCACCAAACGGTACTAGTAGCTATTTCATTCTTCACAACCAGAGGCTCAATTAAAAAACAACAACAACAACAAACATCCTTAGGAATGTCCTTGAGGAAGCAGTAAAAAAGTATTAACCTTATTCACATTTGACCTCTGAGTCTACGTCTTTTTAAGAGCATCTGTGATGAAACGGGAAGTCTGCATAAAGCGCTTCTGCTGCAAACTGAAATGCGATGGTTGTCTGGAGGCGAAGCGCCTGTGCAAATGAGCTGTGAGTTAAACTAGCTGCTTTTTTCATGAAACACTGTTTTTACTTGAAAGAATGACGGACAAACTGTGTTATTTGAGTATCTGGCAGGCATTTTCACAAAAATGAACTAAGTGAGGTGAGCTGTCACTTCAAAAAACAACAACACAGAGTGTGGCCAGTGATAAAATTCAAACTTTCAAACAAAAATTAGAATTTTTGAATTCCACCACTCTGAGCTTGACAGCTTCACTCAGACACTTAGAAATTTTTCTGATAAGATTGGTGGTAATTTTAAGGAATGTGATTGTTTTAAATAAAGCATGCCAACGTTTGGATGACCGAGGTAATTCACAGAACCAATATTTTCCAAATGACCAACGCATGATATTACAAAATCATGTGAGAGTAAAAATTCATTCAAAATATAAGACATGCAAATCAAAACCACAATGAGATACCACTCTACTTTAGTCAGAATGTGTCAAAAAGTCAACAAATAGCACGTGTTGGTGAGGATGTGAAGAAAAGAGAATCTTTGTGCACTGTTGGTGGAACTGCAAATTGGTACGGCCACTGTGGAAAACAGTATGGACGTTCCTCAAAAAACCATATGACCCAGCAATTCCACTTCTGGGTATTTATTCACAGAAAATAAAACACAAATTCAAAAAGATATATGCACCCCTACGTTCACTGCAGCATTATTTACAACAGCCAACATGTAGAAGCAACCCAAGTGTCCATCAACAGATGAATGGATAAAGATGTGATATATATATATATGATATATATAATGATATATATCATATATATATATATATATAAATAAAATGAAATCTTGCTATTTTCAACAACACAGATGGATCTAGAGGATATTATGCTAAGTGAAATAAGTCAGGCAGAGAAAGACAAATACTGTATGGTTTCACTTGTATGTGGAATCTAAAAAAACAAAACAAAACAAAAACAAAGGCTAAAGGGATAGTTACCAGGATGCAGGGAGTGGGAGGATGAGTGAAAAAGGTAAGGGGAATATAGTTAATATTATTGTGGTAAGTTTACATGGTGACAGATGATGACTAGAATTAGTGGGGTGATCACATTGTAAGGTATAAAAATGTCGAATCACTATATTATACACATGAAAATAATATAACTAATATAATATAGCGTACCAACTATACTTAAATTTTGAAAAAGTTCAAGACATATCAGTGGATTTTAATATTCAGAAAATGAAAAGTTTGCTGATATAGTTTCAGATTCCATATTGCAACTAATCTTTAGGAAACCACCAGTTAAATTTCAGTGTAGCCTCAAAGAAGAATATTTACAATTATCTGAAAAGGCTATTAAAACACTTCTCCCTTATCTAGCTACATTTCCTGGGTCAGACTTTCTGCATATAGTGCAACCAAAATGTGTTACAATAGATTAATGCAAAAAACAGATATGATAATCAAGCTATCATGTGTTAAACAATACAAGTTGAAAAAAAATGTAAATAATGACATTCTTCTCACTTATTTCTTTTTATTGGGGATATAAGGTTATTTTTCTTAAAAATATGTTCTTCACATTACAATGTGTAATTGAGTTTATTTATTTATTTTTTTAATCCTCACCCGAGGATACTTTTTCTTTATCTTCAGATAGAGTGTGTGTGTATGTGTGGGGGGGAGACATCGATTGGTTGCCTCCCCCTCGAACCTGGACCAGGGCTGGGGACCAAACCGCAATTGAGGTACGTGCCCTTGACCAGAATTGAACCCAAGACTCTGTGGTCCGTGGGCTGACATTCTAACCACAGAGCCAAACCGACCAGGGCGGGTTTATTATTTTTAAATGAAGTAATACATTTTTAAACATTTTCTGTTTTAATTTCTAATTCAGTAAAATCAATAGACATAACCCACATAAACAAAAGTTGCTGGGGTCCTCAACAACGCTTAAAAATGTGAAGGGGTCCTGGGAACTCCTTTTCTAGATAGCCAATTTACAAGAAATTAAAAAACCATATTAAATGGACCACTTACATGCAATTAGCAATATCTAGAATGTGGGAGACAGTATGGGACAATTGATCTCTTCAATAGTATCAAAAAGTGGTGCCCTGGCCAGTTTGGCTTAGCAGTTAGAGCGTCAGCCTGTGGACCCAAGAGTCTCGGGTTCAATTCTAGTCAAGGGCAGGTACCTCAGTTGCAGGTTCAATCCCCAGTCTGGGTCAGGGTTGTGCAGGAGGAAATCAATCGATGTGTCTCTCTAACATCGATGTCTCTCTCTCCCTTCTTCCCTCCCATTCTATATGAAAAATCAATGGAAAAATATCCTCGGGTGAGGATTAAAAAAAACCAAAGTGGATGTGTGTGCAAGGTATGAAGGGAGGACCTATAAATTAAAAGTGATTTAATTTTACTTGGTTCCTAATTCAAGCAAAATAGGCTGGCTGGTTAGCTCAGCTGGTTACAGCATGGTGCTAATTCAAACAAACTGTAAAAAATAAAAAAAGCATGAGACGATTGGAAAAATTGAACACTGACATGGTAGGTATTTTACAGCATTAAAGAATCATTATTCTTAATTTTTAAAGGTATGATAAAGGTATTGTGGTTATGTTTTTTAAAGGGATCTTTATAGATACATATAGAAATATTTAGAAGTGAAATATGCTGGGGATTTTTTTCAGAATAATCAAGTGGTGTAAGTGGTGGGAATACTAGAAGTGGAGGATTAGTCATGAGCTGATGATTGTTATAGTTGAGTAACGGAAACTTCATTAGATTCTATTTTACCAATGGAGGCTGGGATATTTGAGGATATACACTAATTTTTAAAAATTCATTTAGAAATAAATGGACCATAAATTCAAAGACAGAATGTTTTGGGATTGTTTTTGTTTCTATAAGGTGGCAGATAAAGTTTCAAGCTCTAGATACCTGGGTTCCCACAAAATATCAAGTTGCATCCTTGAGAGTATTAATTTAAACATGAGTAAATAAAGCATCTTTGCTACCATAGCAATAATGATTTTAAGTTATAAATAAGGAATAATAATCTCACCTCCCACCAAATGTCTAATTTCTAAAGTGTATAGCCAAAAGCAAAGAATGCAACCTAAAAAAAAAAAGAGTAATTGATTACATCCTAATAATTCAGTAAAGTTTCTTTATAAAAACTCAAAGAAGCCTGGCTGCTGTGGCTCAGTGGATTGGGCGTCGTCTCATGGACTGAGAGGTCTTGGTTCGATTCCCTGTCAGGGCACATGCCCTGGGTTTCAGGCTCGATCCCCAGCAGCGGGTGTGCAGGAGGCAGCTGGTAGATGTATCTCTCACACCAATGTTTCTATCTCTCTCTTCCTTTCTCTAAGAAATCAATAAAAACATATCTAAAAAAAAAAACAAACCTCAAAGAAATCTCTACTTCACCATCACATTTGGAACCCTGATCTAGGAAAGAATGGTTAGGATAAAGTTACATAAAAACAAGGGCCTATCAGCCCTGGCCGGTTTGGCTCAGTGGTTGGACCATCGGCCGGCAGACCAGAGTTCGGTTTCCGCTAAGGGCACGTACCTCAGTTGCACTTTGTCCACAGCCCTGGTGGGTGGCAGCCAGTCGATGTTTCTTTCTCACATTGATGTGTCTCTTTCTCTCTCTTCCTCCCTCTCTCCCTCCCGCTCTATCTGAAGATAAATGCAAAAATGTCCTCGGGTGAGGATAACAAACAAACAAACAAAAAATAAACAGGGACTATCAGCCTCCTGGGGGAAACTCAGGGCTACAATTTATCCTTCCTTACCACAAAAACCTATGAATGGCTTACAACTTTATAACTACCCAGAAAATCCAAGCAATCAATCTTGTTCAGGTTCTGTTACTTTTATCAAATTAATTTTGAATTAATAGTTTAATGGTTTTATATCCTGATGGACCCATTATCTATCACACAACTTCAGAGAGATATTAGGTTATTAGCTCTTTGTGCTCCATTAGAATTCTATTTTTAATTTCTCTGATTTGCCAAGGAAAAAATCTAAAAAGAGTTCTGCATGTTTCCAGTGAAAGTAAGGGCACACTGGGCACTCACTTCACCTGCAGGGCTCTCCCTCAGGCCTCTGCCCCCTTCCTCACATACCCAACCACACTGTATACTCCAAATGCAGGTTCTCAGTACGTCCTGGCATTCCACATTCCTCAGCGCCTCCAGACACACTTCCCTCTCTGCCCAGAATGCCCTTTCCCCGCTTCCAGCTTGAGAATTCCTAGTTATCTTTCAAAATACCCTTTAAATGAGACTTCTTGATGCCTTCCCTTGGGTTCTTGTTCCCTCTTCTGGGCTCCTACAGCACTTTTTATATGTACTTTATGAACAGAATTTACCAGAATAGCCCAGAGAGAGGCCATACAGTGTAGGTGGTTAAGAGGCTGGGCCCTGGAGCCAACTGCTTTGGTTCAAATCCTTGCTGTGCCACTTATTACCTGTATAACCTTAATCAATTACTTACTCCCTTTAACCCTGTTTTCTCATCCATAAAATGGTAATAATAATATTACCCACCTCATGGGATGACTGTGAGGATTGAGATAATATACATAAAGGACTTAGACCAATGCCTGGCATACAGTAAATTCTCAATAAATGTAAGCTATTATTATTAGCACGATGTATCAAAATTATTTAATTATCTTTTCTGCTACTCTATGAACTCTCTCAGGGTAGTGACTGCATTTGTTGAATTAATTCAGAGACTATGTCAGAGTTTAATTGAAAACAGTCAACTGACTCTAAGCCAGGCAACTGCTAGATGTTAGGAATACAAAGATGAGTATAGTGAAGTCCCAGCTGTCAAGGACCTTGAAGTCTTCTTGCCTATTCACACAAAGCACACACAGAGGACTTCAATGAATAGACTGAATTAATATGCGGGGGCCAGCTACTATCAACTCTTTTTATAGCATAAGTCATAAAAAAATCTGGAAACAACTTCAGTTTTGTCTAACTGGAAGTTCACTTTTTTTTTTATCCTCACCCGAGGACATTCCTGCATTTATCTTCAGATAGAACGGGAGGAAGAGAGAGAGAAAAACATCGATGATGTGAGAGAGACACATCAAGTGGTTGCCACCCACACGACCCCAACCAGGGCCAGGGGCAAACTGCAACCGAGGCACATGCCCCTAGCTGGAATCGAACCCAGGACTCTCTGGTCCGCGGGCCAACACTCTAACCACTGAGCCAAACCGGCCAGGGCTGGAAGTTCACTTTTTAAGAAGAGTATTTAAGTCTTCAACTATCATAGTTTTCTCATTGCTATTTCTTTGTATTTCTATCAGTTTTGGGGATAAATATTTATGCTTTATATTGGTTCATGACTTGCGTCTTCTGGATCAAATACATCTTTTAGCAACATACATCTCTTTCCCACACAATATTTGTTTTTCTTGGATTCTACTTTATCTGACATTAACATTCTCACCTACTTTTTTTTAGTATTTGCCTAGTTTATCTCTTTCCATTCCCCTGTTGTAAACTTTTCAGTGATATTTTATTTCTTTTATAAACAGTATTTTGACTGCTTTTTTAATCTAGAGTCTCTGTCTTTTAACAGGAGATTTTATCGCACTCACATGTATTGTGATTACTGATGTGTTTACATCTGAACTGCTATCCTGCGTCACTGCTCCAGCCACAGTGGCCTTCGTTCCTTCCTTACATATACCCACCAAGTCCTGCTTCAGAGCCTGTGTACTTGTTGGTCCTCCCACCTTCCTCCCACGGCTTGCTTCCGTCTTTGTTCAGGCCGTAGCTGAATATCTTATCCCTGCAAGGCCTCCTCTCACATTATCTCTTTATTGCTCCTTTTTAAAAAAATTATTATTACTTGCCCTGGCCGGTTTGGCTCAGCAGTTAGAGCGTCGGCCTGCGGTCCAGAGAGACCTGGGTTCGGTTCCTGCTAAGGGCATGTACTTCGGTTGCAGTTTGTCCCCGGCCCTGGTTGGTCGTGCAGGAGGCAGCCACTTGATGTGTCCCTTTCACGTCGATGTTTCTCTCTCTCTCTCTCTTCCTCTCTCTCCCTCCCACTCTATCTGAACAAAAAATGGAAGAATGTCCTCGGGTGAGGATAAAAAAAAAAAAAAAAAATTATTATTACCTGAACTGATATGTGACCTGACTCGATGTCTGTTTCCCTCACCACACTTCAGCTCCAGGACAGCACGAGCCTTGTCTGTCTTGTTCACTCCTGGCACACCAGCCATCTCAGACCAAAACCTCACAGTGTGTTTTTGGAGGATACATGAGTCAAACTGGTTTCAAGTTTACAGCTTTTTGTGGCTTTACGAAGGGCAAAATGGGAGGGTCTGAATTCTCACAAAAGCAGCATTCATTTCCAAAATGCAATCTGTTTAGAGAATATGAAACACCAATTTTAGAAAATACTGTATTCTCAAGCACCTTTTATTTATATTTAATCACTATATATATTAAACATGAAAGGAAATCTATGTTGCATTTTCAACTTGGCAAATGAGGCAATTCCATTTTAGAAATGCAACAAGTGTTGAGCTTCACATGAAAATATAAAGATTTCTGTCAGCATTACATCCTGCCATTCCTGATTAAATTACTCCCTATTTGCCATTTTGGGCAAAAAGTTCATTTCAAAATAGCAACTGCCTTCACAGGAGAAAGAGAACATCGTTTCCATAATTAAATACTGCCTGCCAGGAAATCAGAAAGTCTCTGCAGAGACTGTTGAGGGAAACACGTCAGCTAGTCTGACCCACGCCCTTCTCTCAACTTAGTGAGATTATCCAGAATACTTTCCTCACTCAACGAGCTGGCTCTTTCTTTGCCAGATGTCACTTACAAATGTGCGTTTTCCTTATTTGATACCTTCAATAAGAGTCCTGGAGACTCAAAAGGGGGCTAAAAAGGAAATTTAAAAATCATGCAATACTTCCCTGGCCGGTCTGGCTCAGCGGTTAGTGTGTCAGCCTGCAAACCAGACTCTCGGGTTTGATTCTGGCCAAGGGCATGTACCTCGGTTGCAGTCTCTCTCACATCAATGTTTCTCTCTCTCTCTCTCTCTCTCTCTCTCTCTCTCTCTCTCTCTCTCTTCCTCCCACTCTGTCTGAAGATAAATGTAAAAATATCCTCAGGTGAGGGTTAAAACATAAATAAATAAATATCATGCAATACTAATAAAATATAAATACATCCTTATCTCTGAATTTCTATAGCATCTAATCAGAAAGAAAGAAGAAACCCATAAGACTTTAGTGGGTTAGAATCATGCATAAGTAGGTTGAAACAGATTGTTGAGTGCTACCTGTCTCCAGAGATTCTGATTCCTTGTGTTGGGGGTGTGGCCAGAGAACTTCCTTAACTCATTATTTTAAATTGCTATTTTCTCTCTCTCTCTCCCTGCCCCACCTCCTCCCTCCCCCCACCTCTCTCTCTCTCCACCCCTTCCCCCACCAATCTCCCTTTCCTGCTTTGTATTTTCTATAACACTTACCACTATCTGACACACTAAATATTTTACATCTTCTAGAATAAAACCCCCATGAGAAATGGATTTTTGGCTGTTTTATTCACTACCATATTTCTAGAAAAGGGTCAAGCACACATTGATACTCAAACAAACTAACAAATAAATGAGTGGACAAAGAGATAGTAATGACAGATAATGATGCACAGTAGATGACGAATAAACATATGAATGAAGAACAAATAGATGATAAAACAAATGAACTTGGGTTCTAACAGGGGTTCAGTGACTAATCAGTTAAATAACCTCAGGTGAGTTATTCTGGTCCTCCAAAGATCTCCATCATTAGCTGTATGACATTCTTGCCACTCTACAAAAGTAGAAATTATGTTATGGAAGAAAGGCATCATTTCCTCTAAACTAGTCAGTAAGGCAGTGGAAAGCCAGGACTAGAAAGGCCTCTCAGAATCCAAATATAACGCCTAAGCTAAGCTCTTATAATCAACAACAGAATTATGACAGAATTTAACAGTGTAAAATTTTTTTAAAAAGAAGAATGTAAAAATTAAATATTCCTAAAGAGAAAATACTTTTCTAAAAATATTCAGAAAAGGAATGCACACTCCTTAGCTTGCTTTCCCCGCCCCCCAAATTTTTATTGCCTCTACTCATTAAATCTCTGTGAACATTAACAAGTGTCTGTGGCTGAGGGAGAATGTTCCACAGCAGAGAAAGGAAAAAAACACACCCAGTTTTTCATAAGAAACTTTGGAACAACTTAATATTCATCCGTGGGCTAAATTCAGAAGAATCCTCTCAAAGAGCCTAAAATTAGGATAATGGTTAGCAAAACAACAAAGATACTACAAAACAGCATTAACTGCCCTCCAGTCTAATTCTTAAATAAAACCTCACAATCTCAAACAAACTATTAAAGACAGCGCATTTTCATTTGATGACTGAATGTTTCTTTTACCATTACCAAGTTCATACTCAACAAAAGAAAAATGGCAAGTGAATAAAGGATTTTTTAAAGCAAAAAAAGATGCTACTAACTAGGAGAGCCAGAACTGCTCAAATGTCAGTCAAAATGAGGTTGTTGTAAACTCAAGGCCCTCAGCCCAGGAGCTGCTTCCAGGGGCGGTCAGAGGAGACTTGAACCCCACGGGAAAATGCTCAGGCACTTTCAGTGACATGACAGAATTGGGTGTGTGCTATTTCAAATCGCTGTCCCCAGCACACATAACCATTTACTTCCAACACTACTTACAAACTCATAGTCTCCATCCTGTGGTATTTTCCAATCTGAAGAGTTCTTCAGTGGGCCAGGTACACTCTTGCCAAAGCTATTGATCTGATTTTCCTTTTCTTTTTGTTCAAAGTATTCAAGGAAAGATGGTTTTGCAGGTTGCATGGTCTCATCCCTTCCTGAAAACCAAGAAGAAGAAAAGGTGAAATATAATAAATACCTCAGATTTCAGATAAGTTTAATAAATAGATCTATCCACATCCAGATGGGTTCCAGCCTCTGGATCTGTACCTTATTGTTAAAGACTTCAAAAATCTAATGAAAACTATAGGAAAATGCACAAATGTTCACTGGAAATATTTCTCATACAATTGCAGAGGATCCACAGCCCCCTCCCCCAAATACATGCAAAGATGTCCTCAGAGTCCCTTTTTCTAGGTGGAAATACTTGGGTAACACAATGACTCTGAATAAGCTGCAAAAAATATTTTTGGGTCTCCTATAGCAAATAGTTCCTGTAATATTAGACATAAAAGAGAGGAGCAAGCAAAAATATTTATTAATCATCTGCATATACAATATTCTCTACAGGCATTGCAGCAGGAAAAGGGGAGTGATTCAGCAGAGTGAGTTCCCTTGATAATCTCAATTGGACTAATGAGAAAAAGAAGCCTGAAAAAGAAAATATAAGCAAATAACAATCTACTCCATGAAATATTACATAACTTTTAAAATACTATTTACAAATGGTTTATGATAAAGTTAAGGGAAAAAATAGGATACAATATATACAGTATGATATAAATTCTATAAAAACACATACACAGGAGAGAAAATAAGAAGACTGAAAGAAAATATACCAAAATGTTAACAGGATTTGTCTCTGTTAGTAGAATTGTAGGTGATTGTATTTACTTCTTTTAAACAGTTTCCTTTTTTATTTTAAATAATTTTTACTTTTCAATTACAGGTTACATGCAATATTATATTAGTTTTGAGTGTACAACTCAGTGATTTATATAACTTATGAAGTGGTCACCCCGATAAATCTATTACCCATTTGACACCCTACATAATTCTTTTAAACATTTTTTAAAAGATAGTACAAGACACGTATTAAATACTGATCATAAGAGTTACATCTGTCCAGAAGATGGAGAATCTTGCAAGCTGGGGTGGTCAGGAAAGACATTCTGAGGTTGGGCCTCAAATCATCCCTACATAAAGCATCGGCAGTTACAGAGCAGGGCAGTTACGTAACCGCAGTTAGTATATGAGAGCAGAGGATAGCAGTCACTTGTCACAACTAGTAACAACAGCAAAAAGAATCATTTTACCTGGCATGACTTAAAAACCTAGCTAGCTTAGTGTACCTATTTCACATGCTGAAGTGGCTTTGTGCCTGTGCTTAGCAGTCTAATACTGGGAAAGACAGTCTTTATTTAGTGCTTTCCGTGAACATGGGGGTCTATACAGCCCTTTTCCCAGGAACCAGGGAAAAAAACCCCAGGAGGTTCAGAGCCTTAAGAAGTGGATGGGCTATGTATGGTGCCAGGTGGGTACTAGAAATGTTGGGGGGAGCATTTCTTAAGTTATACAAATGTCTAACCACTATGCTGTACACCTGAAACTAATATAAAATAATTCTGAATGTAAACTGTAATTGAAAAATAATTTTTTAAAAAGATGCCTTGGTTTCATCCTATTTCTGAGCATGGTTCTGTGATATCCAAATAGCATGCCAATAAATTCATGAAGAAGATGCAGGAAGGGGAGAAGGAAGGAGAGAGGGGATGGAGGATGAAGAGAAGGTGGAGGAGGAAAAGGAGGGGAAAAGAACAGCAAGTGTTTCCCTCCTGACACCCTTGTTCCTTGCGATCTTATCTCCTGACCTTGCCTACCTAGTACAATTTCAAGCCAGCACCCTGACTGCCTCTGAGACATTTGTCACTGACTCACTATCTCCATTGCTAAGTTTAACAGCTGCCAACCCCAGATTTGCCCACTTTCAGATGTTACCAATAGCTTACTTCACTGTTTGTTGCCTCCTCACTTAGGAATTAAACACAACATTTGCTAAGACCAGTCAATGAGTATGTGCTGAGTATGTGTTTTCTTGTTTGTTCTAGGTATGTTGTTAAATGCTTTTCATGCTTACTGTCTAATTTTTAAGTTAAATTTAAGGTATTGTTCCATAATATAGTTCTGAAGGAGCTACAACAGAATAAAACTTGTAACAATGGGGGTGTTGGGATTCGTTGACAAGTCAGGAAGCTAAATCCTTCTGATCAGACCACTAACTCTAGAGCAAGCCTACACATAATCCTACATATCAAGAGGGAGTGTTCAGAGAGCCTCCTTGAGCCAGCCAAGCAACCGCTGACATATGAGGTATTCAGTGTGTTTTTATACAAAATATCCTTCCTAGATACCTTGACCAGCTGAACAGAACAAAAAGTCTGGAAACAAAACAGAAAGTCCACATGGCTGTCCAATCAACTGGAGAGTATCTGGAAAAAGATTAAATTGGATCCACACCTCATACCTTAAACCAGAAACACTCCAAATGGAGAAGAGCTCTAATTGTAAAAATGGAAACCACAAGCACTAGAAGAAAGCATGTGTGAATACATTTAAACCTGGGTGTGGAAAAGGCTAACTATGGCAAAAGCCCAGATGCAATAAAACAATGGATAGATGAAAACCTTTTGTGTGAAGAAAACATCATACATTTTAAAAAAATTAATAGGCACACATACACTATAAGCCAAGACAAATAATGAATTGGAAGAAAATATTTACAGCAAACACCATAATTTTTAAAAGAATCTTCTTTTAAAAAAATTTAAGAGTTCTTTATATATCAGGCTGATAAATTCCTAAATATGCAAAGAATTCTGAAAATCAAGGAAGAGAAGACCAAAAATGAGGGTGGTGGGGCTGAAGACCTAAAAAGATAGCATGTACACAAAGATATCCAATTAGCCCTTCAACATGAAAAAAAAAAAAAAATGCTAAGGTTCACTCATAATAAGAAAAATCAAAACTACTCAGAGATGCAACTGCTTACATTTCAGACTGGCAAAAAGTCAAAGGCTTGATAACTCTATTTGTTGGTAAGGGTACAGGGACATGTACTTTCCTACACTATTGAATTGGACTGCAAAATAGTACAAGCCCTACAAAGGAGATCGGGCAATATCTAAATATCAGAATATGAAACAGGGGAAGGAAGAGAAGAATCGTGTGGTGTTATATTTGAACTGCAAGTATTAGCATGAACTCATAATTTATTTAAAAAAAAATAAATTCTGAGCTCTTTTCATTAAAGGCTTTGAAGCAACAATACCCTGTTCCAATGAGCACACCTAGGGCTCAGATCTTGGTTTCTAAAGACCATTGCCCATTCAAAGGAACTAAGGCTTCTTAAGAGAAATAGCTCATTCCAGGTCTAGGGCAGAAAAAGTATAAAATGGGCCTGGACATCTTTTTGTGTCAAAAAAAGCAAGCAAGTATTCAAAAACCGATGGGGACATATCAATAGGACACAGGAGCCACCTTGAGAGGCTCCATTGGTAAATTTTGGGACACTCTGAATGAGCATCAAAAAGATTAAACTGAATAAAAAGAATCCATGAGCTCAGAGTAATAATTTGAAAGTGAAGAAGATTGGAAAGAGAAGGGAGAGCTCTTCTTTAGAAAAATCACCACTTGACAACTGTATAATGGTAACAAAGAGAATACCCTTTCTTAGGAAATACACACACACAGAATAGCTCCTGTTTTAGAAAATACACACTTCATGTTTAAGAGTAAGTTGCATATATCAAACATCAATCTCTCTTCAGTACTTCTTCATCTTATGTCTGTATATCCATCTACCTTTATATATGCACAGAAAAATGACTGATAAGAGTTCGTCAATAAAAATGATAACTTCTAGATAGAAATAACAGGTAATTTAAAATATGTTCTGTGGAACTGTTATTTAAAAAACCATATAGACACTTTATTCAGAAAGCATCATATCTAACAATAAAAATTGTATAATTAGTTCTATATACTTCTATAATGCTTCATTAATTCCTTTCGGGTACAATACTGGTGGATTTTAAAAATTCAAGTCTTTAAACCAGGGATAAAACACTAAAGATAACTTTTCTTTGGTCTAATTCTAAAACATGGCATAAACGCCCTGGCTAGTGTCACTCAGTTAGTTGGCTACCATCCTGAATACTGAAATGTTGCCAGTTTGATTCCTGGTCAGGGTACATACATGCCCCGGTTATGAGTTCGATCCCCAGTAGGGGGTGCGCAGGAGGCAACCAACTGATGTTCTGCTCTCACATCGATGTCTCTCTCCCTCTCTCTCTCTCCCCTTCCTCTCTCTCCAAAAAATCAATTTTAAAAAGTCTTTTAAAATAAACAAAACGTGGCATAATAAAATCAAAGGATTGTGTCTGTTAAGCTAGGATATAATCATTTGTCTAATTTCTATCACTGTTGACATGAAAAAATGAAAACACTTGCTTTCACGTGATATTCTCATCACAACTTCATTACCACCACATAATTAAGCGGGAGGAAAGAAAACGTGCACTTATTAGGCACCTATCAAGTGCTAGGCACTGAACTATCTCACTTAATCCTCAAGTCTTTTGAGGGGTGTACATCCACCTTATTTCTTATGAGAAATTTGCCCACGATTTCACGGCTAGTTATCATCAAGGGTAGTCTATGAACCCTCATCATCAGATTTTAAGTCTAGCTAGCTGCATCTCCTATTGCAAATTCTCTAAAATCAAAATGAAAATTCTTGACATGTCAGAATTACATTAAGTTGAGTGTAGAAAGAGCAGGGGAATGGAATTTTCCCAGTAACCTTATCTTTGAACTTTTCTTTCAGCACTTTTGAGCTAGATGATCAAGTGTGCTGGACAACAGCCTGTCAGCACTGAAAGCGTAAGAGGATCATTCCAAGCTGATTAAAGGCAATGCTGTCCCCAGGGCTTCAGCTGGCCAGTGAGCTTTTTGTTCCAATGTGAGCTAGGGCATTTTTTCAGGTGTATCCCAAGAAATGAAGACGTTCAGTTGAATGATAATACCAGAAACCTGAAGCCATAGGGAGAGCAGAAAAGTCAAATGTTGAAAATAGGCATGTCTTGCTTGGATTGTTTTATCTGATGGAGAAAATACATGAATTCCTATACTAGGACTGGCCCATTTTTCTTTGTAAGCAGCATCTGGCAAGCTAAATGGACATTCTGTCTAAGCCCACAGACAAAGGGCTGAATTCATAAGCAACTGTAGCCTATATTTATTTCCTTTTGAAAAATGCCATATAAGAGCAGAAGAACCCAAATGGCCATCAACAGATGGATTAATAAATAAAATGTGGTATATCCACACAGTGGACTATTATTTAGCAATAAAATGGAGTGAATTACTGATACATAGTACAACGTGGATGAACCTCAAAAACATTATGCTAAATAAATAAAAGAAGCCAGTCACAAAATATTACATATTCTATAATTCTATTTATATGAAATGTTCAGAATAAGCAAATCTGTAGAGACAGAAAGAAGGTTAGTGGTTGCCTAGGGCTACAGGGTTGGGACAAGTAGGTGAAATAGTAAGTGGCTGCTAAAGGATATGAAGTTTCTTTTGGGAGTTATCAAATGTTCTAAAATTAGGTTGTAAATAAAACACACAATGGAATATTATTCAGCCATAAAAAGGAATGATATACTGATATATGCTACAAAATGGATAAACCTTGAAGACATTAAACTTAGAGAAAGAAGCCAGACACAAAGGCCACATTTGTATGATTCCACTGATCAATGCCCCAAACAGGCAAAGCCAAAGAGACAGAAAGCAGATTAATGGTTGCTTGAGGATAGGGGAAGGGGAGAATAAGAAGTGAATGCTAACAGGATTGTGGTTTCTTTTGGGGGCAATGAAAATGTCTGGAATCCGACAGTGGTTATGGTTGCATAACCTTGTTAATACACTAAAATCCACAGAATTGCAACTTTAAAGTGGTGAATTTTATATGTGAATTACATCTCAATTTAAAAATAATAAAAATTTTAAAACTACATTATGGTGATGGTTGCACAACTCTGTAAATACACTAACAAGCACTGAATTGCTCATTTTACTTTATTTTTTTGCATTTCAATAAATTTATTGAAATGTATATTCCTTAGTACCAAAACATAATGGTAGTTGGTTAGGTTACCTCTGCCAATTTAAAAATTAACATGGATGTAATCAAAATAATGAAATATATCAGTCTTTTGGGAAAAATGAAAAGTTATCTACAAAACATTGTTTACACAAGTATAAAATATATTGTGGTTCTTTAGTTTATTTTCCAGTGCATATTTATCCATAGCATGATGTGAAAACTGGGTACAGTCATCCTGGATGGACTCAGGCTACACTCTGCACTGAGAGCCATTTATAAGACCTTTAACACTGTAGATCTCCTTATACTCACTGACTTAATAAAAGTCCTAAACACTACCTCAGCAACCTCATGATTATGAAGATACGTATTTACTTAAGACCTTCTATTGGCACAGTAGGGAAAATTAGTGAAAGTATATCCTCTTCATTTTATTTATTTATTTACTTATTTTTCCTTTATTGATTTTAGAGAGAGAGAAAGGGAGAGGGAGAGAGAGCTAGAAACATCGATGAGAGAGAACATCGACTGGCCACCTCCTGCATGCCCCCCACTGGGAATCGGGCCCACAACCTGGGCATGTGTCCTGACTGGGAATCGAACCGGCAACCTCCTGGTGCATAGGTTGACACTCAACCGCTGAGCTACACTGGCCGGACTACTCTCTTCATTTTAAACAAAATTCTAAAGTAGAAGCAATGGCAGTTTGAGAAAAACAGACCTTAGTAAAAACTTCGGGAGTATTAAATCACTGAATTGCACACTTTAAATGGTATGTGGTATGCAAATTATGAATCAATGACTCAATTTAGAAAATCAGCAGGACCTCTTTCCTCTACTACTGCTTTTATTTCTGGATTCACATGAACTACAGCACAACGCCAAGGTCATCCTGACTGGGAGGGACTTGACCAAAGCCTGAAGTCCCTCTTTTCCTTTGGAATGACCATCTACTAGACATTAAACTTTATACCCTTTCATACTAAACTTTCATTTTTAAGACTGTCACTAAGTCAAACACAATGGTCAACCTACTCTCTCCTAATTTTTACAATAACTCTTTTCTACCTTAATAGTAATTAATTCTGTTTTAAACTAGAAAACTGGACAGAGCCTGCATTTTCTTCTCAGTTTCACACATGCATATTTGCAAGAAAAAAACCTGAGCAATCCCTCAAGACGTTTTTTTTCCCCCGTTGGAATAATATGCCTTATCATAAGATCGTTTGTTTTGTTTTTCAATCCAACATTTACTATGTGTGTGTGGTTTCTGGTTTTGTTTTTGTTACTGGGACCCTACGTGTATTAACTCATTTAATTACACCCGTTATTCTTCAAGTTTCTGTGTGTGGCCATAAATGTTCCTTTGAATGTTCTTTGAAACCACTAAGAATTACTGGAATCACAAGTTATAAAATTACCTGGAGCCCAACTGAAATAACTCTTCCAGTTAACCAGCTTGGGTAAGTGCCTCTCTGTAAACTGGCCTGACTTCTCGGCAATGGTACCCTAGTTCTTTAATCTGATGAGTCGTATATGTACTCAGAGATCTAAATCCAGATGTCAACGGGTTACTAACTAGAGGAATGGAGGCAGCACTTCTGAAAACATACAGGTGAGAGTAATCCATACCTTTGTAATTTTAACAATTTCCTAATTCACCTCACCTTTTCTGGTCTTTCCAAACTCCAGATCATCCACTGATTCTTCTAAAAAAACACTGTTATATCAGTTTTCTGATAAAAATGTCCTTATACTACACTATTACCAACAGAATCAAGCTCAAACTCCTTACTTTGGCATTCAGTGTTCTCCACCATCTGGTCAGCATCCACTTCAGCCACACAGATTATCAATGTTTTTTTTCTACCTTTCTGACATTGAGCCTGCCTGGAATATCCTCCCCTGGCTTTTCTGTATCTCCCAATCTTTGCTTTCCTTCTTACAAATCCTTTAACACTTTTCTATACTACTTACCCAGCATTTGGCCCAGGATTATATTACCTTCGTATGTAGAGGTCCTATAGCCTTAACTAAGGTATGCCGTCATCAAATACCACCATCTGAAGCACCTAGGTGATGCTTCATCGATACAAAGAATTAGATAGAACAGGTACAGTACAGTAGGCACTCCATAAATATTAGATAATGATTATAACAACTGTCACCTTCCCCTTTTACCCTATAAATTCCCTGTCAGCGGTAAATGTCTCAGTTGGTTTTTGTACAGTACACAGTAATGACACATAGTGACTACCTAACAAATACTTCTTGCTCGTTATGAAATAATTATTTTTCAACAAATACTGATTCCAAGTGATATTTTTAGAACATAAACACTTAAGAGGATCATCTACTTTCTGTTTATAGATCCATTTAAATATATCAAAATGCATCTCCATTTTCTCGCCAAACAAGAGGAGCAAACAGGTAAATGCAGCTTAGAGCAACAGAGAAATATATTCCCCTAACAGACTGAAATTGATTTAGCTGCCTCTTAGAAGTAAGAGTCAAAGTGTATCTTTTGGGACTCCTTTTCCTTTGCGCTTCATCACAATCACATGACTGTCCTCTCTTGGCTTGCCTTTCACCAACTGAACTATGATAGAGCACCTTACCATCCCCAAAATACAGGTCTTAAGCCTTTCACCCAAGTTACACTGAGATCTGGTACTTTCATATCCTAACATGTGGTCTGGCAGGGTGTTTTGAAAGAATTTTCAGGCACCAAGAGTCTGTGCTTTTTGGCTCGTTTCAAAAGAATCAAGAATGTTAGTGGTTTCCAAAGATAAAAAGTGGGCCCAACATCTGGACACAATTAGAAAAACTGCACAAACAATTAGGATCTAGTCTCCATTCTGGCACAATGACCTTGAATTATTTGTGCAACTGTGAGAAAAGTCTAAGGACCAAGATGTCTGCTCTTCTATTGTAAATCTCACCCAGGAGGGAGCTTTTGATAAATGCCCAGTGAACCACAGTGACTTCTTTCAGGAATGGAAAAAATTCCAGTCAGTAACACATTCCACAGTATTAAGATAAGAGTTTGAAACTCTACAAAGGAAGGCTCATGTGGATCCAAAGTCTAGCCTTCTTTAAAATCTACCATCTTGTATTTTGAGCTATTTAACAGATTCTCAGAACATCTATCATCTTATTTACAAGGAATTTCCCTCTCTCTCTCTCTCTCTCTCTCTCTCTCTCTCTCTCTCTCTCTCTCTCTCTCTCCCTCCCTCTCTCTCCCTCCCTCTCTCTCCTCAGCACATTTTTTAAAAGTTACCGAAACTGCCCGGCTGGTGTGGCTCAGTGGTTGAGCATCAACCCATGCACCAAGAGGTCGCCGGTTCGATTCCCGGTCAGGGCACATGCCCAAGTTGAGGGCCCAAGTCCCCGGTGGGGGGCATGCAGGATGCGGCCAATCGATGTTTCTATCTCTTTCTTCCTCTCCCTTCCTCTCTCTCTAAAAATAAAGAAAAAAATTTAAAAAAAAAAAAAAAAAAGTTACCGAAACTGACAAGTGACCTTCCTTTAATTCTACCATTTTCATGCCAGTGTTCAGACACAGAGGTGGCATTTACAAAACATTACTAATAACAAGAGTGAAAACTAAAAACTTCTAACTAGCAAGAGAAAAGGAATCAGGACGCTGAAAAGTAGCCCTGGTTCAAGGAAATTTTAGGTCCAATTAAATTAATGCCACTGTCATACATTCAAAGACCCATATAACTAATAAACTACCCACCACTTTTGAGCATTTATATGCTAAGTATTTACATACATTATCTTGTATCATCTTCACAACCATAAAAAGTAGGAACTTTTAGGCCCTATTTTTTCAGACTAGGAAACTGAGGCTCGAGAAAGGAAATAATTTGCCCAAACTGACTCTGAGCCAAGTTTCAAACCAAATTACTGATTCTACAAATTACTGTTCTTTCCACTATGACTTTTTCTTTCCCTTGCTCTTACTCAGAGATACGATTCTAAGATGTTTTAAGTTTGAGCTTTGGTAGGTAAGTTAACTACACAAGTGCTATCTGAAACTCTCAATTGATGCTGACTTGAGGGGCAAGGATACGTGAACACTTAATATGCTCTGATGACAACTTTAAACATCTTGGGGATCAGAAATTGGACAGTAAGCCTATTGTGGTGAAAGAAGTGTTAAAATACCTGCAGTCCTTTATGTTCTATTTACCGTCCTTCCAAATGCTATTATCTCAGTCCCAGAGAATGAGACAGATAACACACAAGGGAGGCAATGTTATAACAATCCCCTTCAAACAACTGCAGGTGGAAAGAAAATAGGCTATGAGTCAAGAATGTCTGTCTTATGCAGCTCCGAAATTAGTATCTGATGGATGGTGGTGAAATAAAATCACTTCAACAAGAGCCTGGACTTTGGTTTTAACGTGAGGAAACTCAGAGCAACAATAGGAGTCTTCATGAGACTTAGGACTTTCTGGGGATCTACCAATACCGAATGTTTTTACTACCTAGTATCATCACAGTAATTCACCTAGAACACGCTTCTGAGTTACCCTAACTTAATTATGCCACCATGCTTTAAAATTCTATTTCAAAGACATGAATGTGGCAAGTGCTCTAGAATAAAAATCAGAAATCTATGAATAGAGTGCAAGTTTTAAAGAGAAACCATCCACTCACTCCCTTTAATTCACCGAGTCTCAATTGAAAGGCTTTGAGTCAGTAGAAACAACCTTTCAATTCAGTCATCCAAGTTCTGCCGGCCCTTGGCCTCACAGGCCTGGAGACGAGGGGGGAACTGACTGCTATGCATCCCTTGGCAATGCTGTAAGGACAAGAAAGCCATGAATCATGTAGCCAGTGAGCCCTGGGAGGGAGAACTACATGTCCAATCTTCAGTAGATGGGATACACATTATTTCAAGTGGCCATCCATCCTTTGGCCTGTCATTTCCTTATCTGAGGCAACACCATTTCACTACTAAACTATAAATTTTTGCAAATCAAGCTATCTTAGTTGCTCCAAGATTTTTTTGTTATCGCTGCCTCTGAAAAAAAAATCGTTTTTTGTTTTCAAATATACTTTATATATAAAGTATTATTAAAGCATATACTTTATTTACCAAATAGATATAATATACTTTTATTTACCAAAATATTTTTAATGTTTGGAAAGCTTGGATTCCTTCTATATTTCTGGTCTAGAACTAGAAGTTCTCATTTTAACTCCTAAATATTAACAACCTATTTGATAATGATCAAGTAAAATAGGAGAAATTCTCTTCTTTTAAAAAAAGATATCTGCTTGAGAATGAAATGGTGAAACTATTTTTCTGCATATTAAGACACACCAACAAAACCTACATATACTTTAATATATAATGCACAGGAGACAATAGCTATAAAATGTTCTTATTCACAGTACTAATGGTATTCAGTGCCCAAAAGATTACTTGGAATTACATATAGTAAAACTAATTAACATTTTCCTAAACCTCTGTGATATGCTTGATTTTCTGAAGCACATATTTCTATCAATATTAATGACAGGAATAATACCTGAATCAGTTAGTAAAAACCAACAATCTCAAGATATCACTTTATTAGGAAACTCTTAAGTGAAACCTTTTCAATTTATAAGCTATCCCAAATTAGCCTCTTGAGACATATTTCTAAAAACTGAAAACCATGAACTGAAAATCATTTAATGCATCATATTGACATAATTCCATATGTACAAAAAACTTGCAATGTTACAATGACTACCCTTCATCCAGATTCCTCAAATGGTAACATTTTACTACATTTGCTTTATCCTTCCATCAGTCTGGCTAACTAGCTTACAAAACCTTGTCTGTTTATCATCATGCTGTGAGTCCTGATAACACAAAAATATCAATATCAGAAACGATATTATTGACAGGTAAGGACACAAATGTCTCAAGAAAATACCAAAGAACTATAATACAGACCATTATTGATTTTTAGATAGAGTAGAAGGGAGGAAGGGAGGGAGGGAGGGAGAGAGAGAGAGAAATATCGATGTGAGAGAGTGACATCAAATGGTTATCTCCCAAACAACCCCACCAGGGCTGGGGATCGAACATGCAACCCAGGTACGTGCCCTTGACCGGGAATCAAAATCACGACCCTCTGGTGCTCAGGCCGATGCTCTACCCGCTGAGCCAAACTGGCCAGGGCAAAAAATAAGCAGTTTCTAAAATTCACACATTTGATTTTTAAAAGGCACTTCTAAATAATTCATGGGTTAAAAAAGAAATATGTAAAAAGCACAAAGCACCACAAGTTGGGGAAAAAGATTTACAATGTACCACATACAAAACTTATGGGATGCAGCTAAAACAGAACTTAGAGGGAAAATGACAATGTTAACTGAATACATTAGTAAGCAGGAAAATTAAACAGCTAAGTGTTCAACTCAAAAAACAATAAAATTTAATACCAATTTTGATTAAAAAACAAAAATCTCTTAAACTAGAAATAGATAAGAGCTTCTTTAACCTGATAATGGGTATCTACACCAAATCCTGCTGCAGAATCAGACTTAATGGTAAAACATTAGAAGAACTTTCTTTAAGGTGAGGAATAAGACAACAATGCCCACTATCACCTCTATTATTTAAAACCATACTGGCGATCTTAGTGAGACCAAATATATATATAAGTATAAAGACCAAAAAGAAAAAGAAAGATTATAACTCACAGACAATAAGACCACCTTCATAAAACAAAGAAACAAAAAACCTCCAGGAAGCCAAGAACAGATAAAACAATACAAAAAAATCAATTTAACAAAATGATCTAAAACACTTTTGTGGATAAACTTATGAAGTTATCTAAGGATAGAAGAAATAAGCCAAACAGATAAAAAGATAAACCATGTTCATGAACAGGAAGAATTAACATCATAAAGATGGTAAACCTGCCTAACTAATCTATGTATTCAATGCAATTCAGTCCAAGTCCCAGTGATATTTTATGGAATTTTATACACTGTAGCTAAAAAGTATATAGAAGAATAATGATCTAAATTTCAAGTAGTAATCTGTGGGAAAGGAGAATTTATTTTAGATAGACACACAAAAAGCATATTGTATAAGAAAATTCAGAGAAATGTGACTTCATGAAAATAAAAGTTACTTTCTAAGAAAATACCCTACAAAATTTAAAGTACAAGTCACAAGCTGGGAGAAAATATTTACAATGCACATAACTGACAAAAAATTAGTCTCTAACACAAAGAACTACCATAGGGTTAGACTCTTACATAGACAACATGGAAGTGAATTAGATGAAAATCAAAGAGGCTAGGCAATAAAAGCAATAAGTTGTCATTATTAATATTTACTATGATACATAAAATAATTTCCCCCAAGTCAGTTCTGCACAAGAATTTGAAGTTTTGTTTTTAAAATTTATTCAACTACTTGGTTAGGGTCATTTTAGCTGATGAAAGTTTCAAAACTATATGCATGGTACAATGATACATATAATGAATATCAATTCTGGTTAAAAATTCTGAGAAATCTGGGAAGAGAGAAGAAAACTTTAAACTATTTTGACAGGTTTTGACAAGTTTTGGCTGGCTTCAGTCTTATTTGAACTTTGCCAAGTATGAGGTATCCAAACTCCTACCTAAATAAAATAAAGACATTGCCCTAGTGTTGCTGTGGTTACTTAAAATAGATTTAAAAATAAATAGTGGTCTTAATCTTGAATAAAGCCTACCATAGAAAGATTTGTGAACACAAATGGGAACACATTTTTAACTCATAACCTATTGCAGAGCTCCCTCTACTGGCCAGAGAAAGTACACTGATCCTAACACTGACAGAACCTCTCATGTCACTTCAAGAATGTGTCTTTCTGTTCTTGGGGGGCAAATAGCATTCTTCTATAGCCCTTATCAAAAACAAAAAATCACACAAACATAAACAAATAGCAGAAACCTTCCAAAATCCCCAAACTGATATTTTATCCAGACGTGTTTTCAAAGTATTGTGGGCCATGGTTCTTACAGGTGTTGAAGTTGTCTTATAAAGCAATCCAATCTCACCCCATTCTAATCTCCTCCTTCCAACTGCAATCTGATTCTTTTTTTTTTTTTTTTTTTTTTTTGGCTAATTCTCACCCAAGGATATTTTTCCATTGACATTTTAGAAAGAGTGGAAGGGAGGGAGGAAGAGAGAGAGAAACATCGGTGTGTTAGACACATCGACTGGTTGCCTCCCACATGACCTTGACCAGGGCCGGAGATCAAACCTGCAACCCAGGTACATGCCCTTGAACAGAATCAAACCTGTGACCCTTCGGTCCTTGGGCTGATGCTCTAACCGCTAAGCCAAACTGGCCAGGGCTGCAATCTGAATCTTTACTGTAGATTCAGATATATAAAACCAAAACATACTCCCTCATGTAACATCATTAACCTATCAACAGAGACAGACCTCTTTTGAAAATAATCCACCTTTGCTTCTGAAAATCCTGGGAAAACATGTTATTCAAATAACCAGCAAGGAAAGTTATGTTCATTTAGGCTGAGGCTTGCCAACATACAACCTATAACATGAGCCTCAGTCCTGTCCCTCAACAACTTAATAAAGGGGCTCTGCTGAGAAGCAGTATAATATAATGGTTAAGAGCTTTGAAATCAAACACATCTGGCATCAAGTCTTGGCCCTTCTATTACTCATTATGTAATCCTGAGCAAGTAACTTAACCTCTCTGCTCAGTTTCTATTACCATAAAAGTGTGTGTGTGTGGGGGGGGGGGGGGCAATATATGGCTATATTTACCACACAGCATGGTTATAATGATTAAAATATGTGAAATGCTCATAAAGAATTAAGCATAGAGCCTGGTATATATTAAGTACTTAATCATCAATGAGTATTATTAACAGTTATAATGTCTATCCTCTTGAATATAATAATTTATATATAACAATTATTTCTAAAAATAAATATCTCTGGAATCCAGAAGCCAGCACCAGTCTTACCATGAATCTTGGCAAGTTTTATATTATGGATCTAATGTCCATTAATGTTAGGGTAGGCTTCCAAAACAAATCAGGACTTTAGTAGAGTGAAAGGAACACAGACTCTGGAGTTTATTCAATTCCCAGCTCTACCACTTCCTAGCCATGTGACTGTGAGCAAATAACCCCTCTGAACACAATCCCTTATGGAGAAAGTATAGAATTATTGCCGTAGATGTCAGCTCAAGATGACTGAAGGAGCCGAAGCGCTAGAAGCCTACCCTCCTTCTCCAAACACAGAGAAATTCAAGATTTAAAAAAACAACTCTCCCCACCCCCAAAAAAACCAACAACAAAAAACATTGTAGTGTCGCCCTGGCCAGTTTGGCTCAGTGGTTACAGCGTCGGCCCACGGACCAAGAGAGTCCCGGGTTCAGTTCCCGCTAAGGGCACGTACCTCAGCTGCAGTTTGTCCCTGGCCCCAGTTGGGGTCGTGTGGGTGGCAACCACTCGATGTGTCTCTCTCACATCGATGTTTCTCTCTCTCTCTTCCTCCCTCTCTCCCTCTCGCTCTATTTGAAGATAAATGCAAAAAAAAAAAAAAAAAATGTCCTCGAGTGAGGATTAAAAAAAAAGAAAGAAAGAAAGAAAGAAAGGAGCCAAGATACACTGATTGATATAGGGGAGGCAGAACTCTATTCCCAGCATAAAGATAGGAGCCAAGACTCTCCATGGCTTAGGAATGGTTTCTGCCCATGTAAGGAATGGAAAGAATCAACTTCTAGAAATATAATTCCTGAGCTGTACCACAAGGTTACTACAGAAATGAGAAATAATCTAGACTACTCTGGAGAGAACCACCCCTCTGGGCCCCAACAAGGATGCCTATACAGCCCAAGGAACACAAGCGACCTCCAAAGAAGATACTTCCTACTGAAGATAATCTCACAAAAATTACAAAGCACAAGAAGAAATCTAACAGCATGAGAAATAGCAGACACCATAAATAGCAGAAATTTGACCCAAGGAACTCAAGATAATAGATTGATCTAAAAGACAGCTTAAAATAAAGACACTTATAATGTTCAAAGAAATGAATGAATAAAATTTGTAAGGTAAGATAGCTGCTATTAACCCTTGTGGAATGTAAACTGGTAGTACAAACCTTTTGGAAGACAATATGGCAATATTTAGTCATGAGTTACATGATTTTTATAAACATGTGGACTATTAGAGCTACAATGACAAGGAAAATAAGTAAGTTTAAAAACTCTTTAGCTTTATGACCCAGTGATTCCACTTCTAGGAATATATCAAAAAGCAAAACAAAACAAAATGGAAACACTGATTCGAAAGAATATATACACCCATATCTGGAGCGTTATTTACAATAATAGCTAAGATCTGGAAACAGACCAAGTGCCCATCAGTAGATGAGTGGATAAAAAAACTGGTACATTTACACAATTTACCACAATGGAATACTACTCAGCCGTGTAAAAAAATAAAAAGGACATCTTACCTTCTGCAACAGCATGGATGCATCTGAAGAGTATTATGCTAAGCCATTCAGAGAAAGACAAATACCATATGATTTCACTCATGTGTGGACTCTAATGAACAAAATTAAGGAACAAAATAGAAACAGACTCACAGATACAGAAAACAGACTGATAGCTGTTGGAAGGGAGGGGTTTGGGAGGGTTGAGTGAAAAAGGTGAAGGGATTAAGCAAAAAACAAAACAAACAAACAAAAAAACACCTCATAGACACAGACAATAGTATGGTGATTACCAGAGGGAAAGGGGGGGTGGGGTGGGAGGAGGTAGAAGAAGGCAAAGGGGGAATAAATGGTGAATGGAAGAAGACTTGACGTTGGGTGGTGAACACACAGTACAATATACAGATGATGTATTATAGAATTGTACACCTGAAGCCTACATCATTTTTTTAAATTGATTTTAGAGAGCGGAAGGGGGAGGGGGAGAGAGAGAGAGAGAGACAGAGAGAGAAATGCTGATGTGAGAAACATTGATCGGTTGCCTCTCGCAAGTGCCCCAACCGGGGATCGAACCTGCAACCTGGGTACATGCCCTGACTGGAACTGAACCCCGCACCTCTTGGTGTATGGGACAACGCTCCAACCAACTGAGCCACACTGGCCAGAGCTGAAACCTATATAATTTTATCAACCAATGTCACTGCAATAAATTCAATTAAAAAATATAAAAATAAATAAAAAATAATAATTCTTTCATTTTACTGATACAAGGAAAGTGAATTATCCAATCCAACACAGATAGTATCTGAGTCAGGCTTAGTCAAACAGTCTCCTTTAAATGTTTAAAAATCAATTCTGAAGAAATAATATGATGCTTGAGATTTGCTTTAAGTTAATTCAGCTTGTTATTTTCCTTTGGGAAGTTGGGGCTGAAATATGATGGGCAGTGACTTAATCATTTTTGAAACCAGGTGATAGGTTCATTGGAGTCATGATATTATTCTGAGCAATTCTGTATGTTTTTGTTTTCCATAATGGAAGGTTTAAATAACTCTTAAAATAATAAGAGGTCAAGATCTCAAACGAAGTGTTAAATCTGTCAAACTTGTGACTCAAAAGCTATATTATAAGACCTGCAACAGATTGCTTGTGAATGGAATATATTTACTATCACTCAGCCGTGACTGTCGAGGTTTTTAAATGATTTTTTCATCATGACTATAATAAAAGATGCATGTTTCTCATTAGGCATGCTAAAACTATCCAACCTCAGAAACTGAATAAACAACTCACTGAATTAATTAGCACTTGAAATATGAAAATTACATTAGGAACAAAATTAATTCTTTAAATTAAAAAAGGCAGATTTTCCATAACTCGTGCATGCACAACACATGTTAACAGGTCAGCCTCGATATGTGACATGGAGATTATAATCATCTGCATAATTAAAGCCCTTCCAACAAGAAGAAGATATGGCACTCAGAGTCAAAGAAAAGAACTGGAGGTCAGCAGCTTATTACTGCAAAATAAATCTTCCTAACAAATCACATGGGCTACTTAAAAAAGAAAAAGAAAAACTAAATTTAGTTCATAGCATTCACTTGATAATTTATTCAATGTCAAGCACAATACACATCTAGGGTGCTTCAATCTTGAGTTTAGGGGATGAAACACCCTAAGAACACAGTAAGAATTTAAAGAGACTAGAAGGGAATGACAAATGTCACTTTGTAAATATCTATTTTTAAGGCCATAAAAAGCAGTGAGAGGAGGACGAAAGGAGGGGGGAAAAAAAGATTCTTTCTTTGTTGTTGTTAATCCTCACCAGAGGATATCTTTCCATTGATTTTTAAAGAGAGTAGAAGGGAGGGAGGGAGGAAGGAAGAGGGAGAGAGGGAAAGAGAAAGAGAGAGAGAGAGAGAGAAAGAGAGAGAGAGAGAGAAACATGGGCCGGGGGTCAAATCTACAACCCAGGTACGTGCCCTTGACCAGAATTGAACCCGAGACCCTTCAGTCCATGGGCAGATGCTCCAACCACTGAACCAAACTGGCCAGGGTGAAAAAAGGATTCTTAAGGCAATGCATAGTTCTAAGTCCTAATTTACAGGACACACTATGATATCAGCAGTATTTTTGGTGGAATTTTATTTTTCTGATAAATGCTAGAAAATAATTTTGGGGAAAATTTAAATACTTATAATCCTATTACCGATACTAGCTACTTTTTTAAAAAATCCTCACCCAAGGATATGTTTTATTGATTTTAGAAAAAGAAGAAGGGAGAAGGAGTAAGGGGGAGAGAGAGAAACATCAATATGACAGAGAAACATCCATGGGTTGCCTCACCAGGGGTCAAACCCGAAACCTAGTTATATGCCCTGACTGGGAAGTGAACCCACAACTGTTTGGTGTATAGGACGATGCTCCAACCTACTCAGCCACCTGGCCAGGGCAATAGCTACTTTTAATATTTGGTTTATTTCCCTCCAGCTTTTTTATTGGTTTATTTTCAGTCTTTATTCTAAGCACATATTAACATGTTAACTTATTTTTTACTTTTGTAAAACTGGAGTCATGCTATAATTTTGATTCCTTCTTTCTTCACTTAACAACATATCCTAAATATTTTCCCTAAAACAGGATTTTTTAAATTAATTTATTTTTGTTACAGATATTTCTCCTTTTTTTCCCCTAGACACCCTCCTCTTGATCCCGCCCCCACTCCCCAGCATTGTTGTCTATGTCCACTGGTTACGCATACATGCATATAAGTTCTTTGGTTTATCTCATCCATTCCCCACAACCCCCCTCCTCTGAGGTTTTTTAATGTTTTTATATGGTGTAGTATTCCATCCTATGGTTGTATCATAATTTATTTGTCCAACCATCTGCTACTAAACATTTAAATTAATCCAGCTTTTTAATTTTATTTTAAGTAACACGTTTGAAAAGATTCTTGAACATAATTTGCCTATATCTTCAATTATTTTCTTAGACCAGATTCCTAGAAGTGGAATTTACTGGGTCAAAGGTCTGAACTTTTCAAATTCTTGATACATATTACATTCCAGAAAAGTTACACGATTTACATGTCCACCAACAGTATTGCTACTCTTTCCCATCTATGAGGTTCTGATCAGAGGCCAAACACAGATAAGTGATCATTGGCTCCAAAACAAAACAAAACAAACAAACAAAAATACCTCTTCCCTTCAAAAATAAAGGGTTGACTAGAAATATGAATACCTGGAAGGTGAAACTTAGAGGGGACTGCCTAAGAACCACAGCCCTGGAACTGCCTGTTCCGGCCACAGTAAACCAGCCACAGCTGCCCTGAACTCCCGGCCTTTCTCTTGCTTCTAGGAATTTGTGAGCATTGTTCCCTCGCTGGAGCATCTCCAGCCTACCCTACTCACTTGCCAACCTGCCTGCCTTTTTCCTCTAGGAATTTTTCAGTAATCCCCAGCCAAAACTAAATACTCTTCCACTCTGCCTGGACAACACCCTACATTACCTCTATTTTAGAACTTACTGCATACACTGAAGTATAATTAATGGTCTGTCCCCACACTAGACAATGAGTTCCTTCAAGGCAAGGACTGTTTCTTCATTCCCTGTTGTATTTTCAGCATCTACCAAAGTACCTGGGATATAATAGGCACTGAAGAAAAATGTATTAAATGAATTAATCAATCACAAAGCAGAGGGTCTAGCGAAGGGGTTAGAGAACTTTTTCTGTCTGTAAAGGACCAGAAAGAAAAATTTCAGACTTTGGGAGCCACAGGATCTCAGTCACAAATACTCAACTCTGCTTCTGTAGCACAAAAGCAGTATAGATACCATGTAAATGCATGGACATGGCTAAATTCCAATAAAACTTTATTAAAACCAGGTGGCAGGTCACATTTGGGATGTGGACCAGCGTTTGCCAATCCCTGGTTTAGAGGAAGAAATTTTTTAAAAAGATGACGATGAAAAGATCATAGAGACTTAATGCTTTAAACCTATGCAAAGTTTAGGCGAAACTGTACTTATACAACTCAATTAGTATCGCTTTATACTCTCAAATTCCTTTCCTCTGTGACTTGGTCTGTAACAGAGGAAGAGGAAGGGAAACAAGTGAAGAAGGGAGGAGAGGATGATGCAATGATGAGAGCTGAGCTCAGGTGTTAGGCCTCAGCCACAGGTATAAATGGATCAGCGGGGTAAGTAGAGACGGGCTTCTACTCGAAAGGATTTGATAGGACTCTTAATGTGCAGTCATCCTGAAGAGACTGAGTGTTCGTGAACCTGGGTTAGACACACAGGGTATTATGAAAATAGACTGAAGATATATACAGTGAACAGCTCAGAACTTCAATAGCTCAGAACTCTGCATCAAATCAATGTAAGGACTTGCCTCCACAGACCCACGAAAAGGAGGAAAAAATGACACCATTCAATGAAAGAAGGGCCACTTGGGTTCAAAAGCAAGGCCCTTCTCACTGTTGATGCTTTCTTGCCTCTGACTCCACATGCCAGCTTTCCCCTTCCCCAAATCCATGCCCTCACCACCTCTCTCCAGTGTTTCTATTCCTTTGGTTGTAGCAATAGAAGGAGCCTCAAGACTGAGCCTGTGTGGACCGTGTGAACCTGTTTTCTCTGGAATGCACATGCTTGAGAAGTTACTATATTTGAGCAGAGCCTTACTTTTCATAGTCCCTTCCTCTTCCTCATCCTCTGCATTGATCACCATGGTGCCCAGCTGTGATGGCAATGTGTCATCATGTTCAATCATTGTATTGGCTCCATCACTCATGGTGCTGGCTACTCGGACGGTGCCCATCTCATCACCTGCTGCTCGAACCATCGTGCCAGAATCCAATTCATCCTCCTCCTGTAAAAGAACCAAAATCTCAACTTGGAGCTAATTTGATCAAAAATGAGTTTTCTGAATAATTATTATTCATCTTGGGGCAAATATTTCTGGATTTGACACTTATTCAGATTCTAAACCTACTTTGTAGAACTGAGAACACTCTTATTTAACCAAAGAACATAAATTTACCCACGGGAGAACAGCATATCTAACCTTAAAGGACCCTCTCCCTCTCCACTTCTTAATAGAGTTTTGCAACATAGATCTAAGGAGCTCAGGGGCACCTCCTTGGAATCGCAGGGTTGTGAGGGAGTGTGAAATCTATGTATTTAGTATGAATTCTAGATTCCCCAAAAGGACACTGAAAAACCAAGTCTCAGACCTGAGCATTCTCTTTCCCAAATAAAAAGTTACACTGAATAAAAGACAAATTTGAAAATGTCTTAGGAAGCACTAAGAAGAGCACGCACAGATGAAGCAAGCCTCTGGCAAGCCTTGGTCCAGGACAGGACAGACTCATGTAAGAAGTCTCCAGCTCCAGGATGATCCAACATCTACGCATCTTATCTCGCTTGACAATCATGAAATAACAAGCATTAATGCCTAGGCCCAAAGCCAGGGCTGCCACTCACTGAGTTTTCTTCATCGTCCTGGTCCACCTCCCGCTGCTGGGCTTCCTGGCGTTTCAGTTTCACATCCATGGCTTCGTTAATTAAGTCCCGCAGTATTGACACTCCTTTGGCGCTCTTGACAAATGGGTGCTTAAAAAAGAAAGTGACAAACAATGGGGACAGTTTATATGCACCAGTGCCAAAAGAGTGCCTGTCACACAGCAGGTACTTGATAATATGTTTTGAATCAGTCAATGCATCTCATCTTTCTCCTTCTGCGTTGGACAACAGCTAAACCATGCTCACTTTGAGCAGATGCACAGTCAGGCTTTGCCCACCTTTTTCGGCCTTGCTGGAACTGTCTCCCCCCTTTCTCTCTGCCAAATCTAGAGATTTTCAACAGGGCGGTATCACCCCCTAGAGGAAGTTCTATAGTGCTAGGAGCTTGTAGTTACAATGTTTGAAGAACACAAACGGCATGAGAGGGGAGACGGGGACACTACAATCCTGCAAAGTGTGGAACACTTGGGCTCAACAACACACTGTAACACATTCTATACATCTTTCAGTGTCTCAGTACATGTACACTTCAATAAATAATACTGAAAACTTTTTCAAGAGATAAGTAAAAGGTCTAGTAATTTGGGAGGTAAGTTTGGAGTGGGGGCTTAAAGGGAATAAAGCCCTGGCCAGCGTGGCTCGGTGATTAGAGCATTGGCCTGCGCACTGAAGGGCCTCGAGTTAGATTCCCAGGCAAGGGCACGTACCTGGGTTGCAGGTTTGACCCCCTGCCCAGTCTAGGCACATGTGGAAGGCAACCAATCGATATGTCTCTCTCACATCAATGTCTCCCTCTCTCACATCGATGTCTCTCTCTCACTCCCTCCCTCCCTTCCACTATCTCTAAAAATCAATGGAAAAATATCCTTGGGTGAGGATTAACCAAAAAACAAAAAGGGAGAGGGAATAAAGATATTGTTTAGCCCAGGCCGGTTTGGCTCAGCGGTTAAGAGCGTCGGCCTGCGGTTCGGAGAGACCCGGGTCCGGTTCCCGCTAAGGGCGCGTACCTCGGTTGCAGTTTGTCCCCGGCCCTGGTTGGGTCGTGCGGGAGGCAACCACTTGGTTTGTACCTTTCACATCGATGTTTCTCTCTCTCTCTCTCTCTCTCTCTCTCTCTCTCTCCCCTTCTCTTTCTCCCACTCTATCTGAACAAAAAATGGAAAAATGTCCTCAGGTGAGGATGATAAAAAAAAAAAGATATTGTTTAGAAATCACTGAATAATTTACTCATCTGGTTTATTCTTTCTATTCAATGTACTACAGTATTTCCAACTACATATTTAAGTAAGAACTAATTTAGTGTAAAAGTGTAGTTACTGTAGAAATACTGAAGCTAGTCACAAACATGTAACAGATGTCGGCTCAAATATTCAATCAGCAAAGACACTTGAAACACAGGGATATAGCTAAATTTCTTTTATAAAAATGAAAAAATTTAATAGTTATGCCATCTTACATTTTTCTAGTTTGTAGCACAACTGTAAGAAATCTGTTGTGAAAGTTACATATGGAAATTCTGTAGGGGGAGAGGGAGGTGTTGCCTGTTGTTTTCCAAACTTATTCTGATATTGTCCCCAGTGTTTCTCTTTGTAATCCATTCTCTAGTCCCCACCACCCATCAAAGGATATGGTCTCCAAGTTCTTTATAAATACTCTATAGACTGCAAGTATACCTCCACATGTGATGGGCTCACATACAGATCTCTCTCTCTCTCTCTCTCTCTCTCTCTCTCTCTTAAATGTTTTTTATTGATTCTAGAGAGAGAGGAAGAGAGAGGGATAGAGAGAGTAGAAATATCCATGAGAGAGAAACATCATCAACTGGCTGCCTCCTGCACGCCCCCTACTGGAGATCGAGCCCACACCCGGGAATGTACCCTGACCAGGAATCCAACCAGTGATCTCTTGGTGCATGGGACAATACTCAACCAACTGAGCCACATAACTGGGCCAGGAGATATCTCTTCCATAAAACTTTATCAGTACTCCAACCAGGCAGGAAAATAATTTGCCACTACACTTAGAAATAAGACCCAGCTCCTTTGCAAGAATATCATATTTCCTGTTCTCTCCACTTGGAAAGCTGATAAGATCATTTCCCTCCTCTTATCATATCAAATAAGTGTGGTCTGCTATTACTTACCATTAGTTTTATGCAAGTGCCCACCCATTCATATTCCTGTATTTTGTGAATGGAATGGTTTCTGTTCTTTTTACTGCTCTAAAATCTAAATTCTTTCATGATGATTGAAACAGGTCTCTAACTACTTCATGTCTGTAAGTTGAGTAAGGCTGAAGCATTCTATATTGACAAATATATTCTTTTATTATAAGTTATTATCTTTATATGTTTCCATTATATCATAGACATTATATTGATTATTTTTAAATTATGGACATAAATAGATTTATTATCTATGAGTTTCATTCCAGAAGAGTAATAAATGTTAAAAATTTATATATATATGGTCTGATGTGGTTGAAAACCATTGGCCTAGCCCAGTAATAACAGCAAATATTTGTCAAATCCATATTGTACTATCTTTAATAAGTGTAAAGCATCATTCAAAATTATACATATATCACTTAATCTTCACAGTATATGATGAGACAGGTACTTTGTCTCCATTTTATAAATAAGAAAACTAACATAACAGAGAGGTTATGTTACTTGCCTAAGGTCATAAAGCTAGTAAATAGGGAGCTAGGATTCAAACCTGGGCAGTCTGAATTCCAGAATCCAAGCTCTTAACCACTAAGCACACTGCCTGACAAATCCCACCCATCCTTCAAGGTCCAGGCACAGAGTAGTTCCTCCAGAAAAGCATCCCTAGTATCTCCAATCCAAAGTGGCCTCCTTCCACCCTGAGCTACAACAGCACCTACCATTAATTTCAGTTCTTTGCCAGAATTGGGTAGATGTGATGGCACTCCTGCTTTGGAATAAAAAAGACATAGATTCTTATCTCAGCTCTGCTGTTTACCAGCTGAGTGTCTCAAAATGAGTTAACCTCTCTAAGCTTCCATTTTCTCACCTATAAAAATAATACCCAGCCCGGCCGGTGTGGCTCAGTGGATTGAGCATTGTCCCATGGACCGAGAAGTCCCAGTTCGATTCCTGGCCAGGGCACATGCCCGGGTTTCAGGCTCAATCCCCAGTAGGGGGAGTGCAGGAGGCAGCAGATTGATGTTTTTCACATCTATGTTTCTATTTCTCTCTCCCTTCCTCTCTCTCTAAAAAATCAATAAAAACATATTTAAAAAAATAAAAATAATACCCATCCCTCACAGGGTCTATGCGATGATTAAATGACATAATGTGAAAAGCACCCAGCACACAGCAGGGGCTCACTAAATGTCAATTCCCATTCTCTGATCCCATAGAGCCCTGTATTTTCCTGCTGTATTGTCTTGTTCAATGACTTAACATTCTCTTCTATGTCTTTTCTACTCAATTAGATCCAAACCTCCCAAGAGGCGAGAAATGTCTTATACTTCTTTACCATCTCCACCTAGGTGGGTTAAGAGCATCTTTTGGTCAGCACATGAACGAAATACTGAGGGAGCAGCCCAGGGTGATCCGTACCTGTAGGAGTTGAGTGGCTGTGGCTCTCTGCTCAGGGCTCTTTACAAGACACTGCTTCACAAAATCCATGAAGCTATCTGACCACAGTTCCGGCTTTCGGAATGTGGGAGGAGGGTTGGTAGGAATCATAAAGATTGCCTGGTTAAAAAACGAAACAAAAAACATTTGGTAAAATGAAAGTGATGCTCCAATAAAAACATAACTAGGAATACATGTGAAGTTTGATAAAATGATTTTTCTCTTATCCACTGAAGAGCCCACCCAAATTCTAACAAAAGTCTAAGTATTCAAAGTAAGAAGTATGATAATTTAAGAATGTGATACAGCTCTCTCTTCCTCCCCCTCCCTTCCCTCTCCTTCTCCCTCTTTCATATGTATCCTTGTTCTCTGAACCTCACAATATCCACCAAGCTGGTTCTCATTTTTGTTAACCACAGTACATTGCCTTTCAAAGTGAAAAAGCAAGATCTAAGAGCATCAATATCCTGATAAAACCTAGCCCCACAGCTGTTGAATTTCCCTCCTCCCTAAAGGTTACTACTATCACTGGATGTAAGTGACTGCAAAGAGACCATAAACCCACAAGTCCCCAAAGTCACAAGGGATTAATTTACTTCCAAGCCAATTCAACATACTTGAATAAAAAAAAAAAAACTGGCCCACTACATTGCAGTTAGTTAAACAAATAAATAAAACTATTACTTATTGAGTTTCCAATAAAAGAGCCACAGTTTAAAAACAAACATAAAACTCTTTGTAATAATCAGTTTAAATTATAGTCTTTAAATCTAAAAATAAAACCAGTAAATCATCCCACTCTTCCCCACTTCTGCCCTCCCCCTACCAAAAGAGGGGAGCTTATCTTTGGGCCCATGAATACTTTGAAAACAAACAAACTGTTAAGTCTTTCAGTAGGAGAACTAATTGATCAGAGAAGGAGCTGGGTTGGGAGGTATGAAGACTATAAAGCCCCCAAGGAAGGGTTGAGGTCTTATAACAGTGCTGTGGTGAGGGGTCCTGGAGTGGGTAAAGCCTGGAAACCCCTTAGGGTGTTTCAGTGGAGAGTACACCTATGGGTCCTTAACACTCTAAAAGTAGATGGAGGTCGGAGAGCACAGAGTCTCCAGATGAAGAGTCTGGTGATCTACAAGCTAGAACTTACAAATTTAAATAACTGCAAGGACTAAGCAAGAAAAAGACAACACATAAACCAGACTGGGTGCTAGGGACATGAGTCCAAAAAAATAGTTTGCTTTCCTCTTACTACTACTACAAGACAAACGTTCAAGAAACACTGCAGTTAAGTGACCACTGATACTTGGTAAAGAGGGAATTGTGGAGACTGATAAAGTGGAAAGCCCATGCTCTGTACAAAGGAGACAACCACGACTCAGCTCTAGTTAATGTTGCTACGTTAAAATGTGAGCACCTAAACTAAAAAAATATACATTGCACAAGTCAAACCAAGCATTTCTGTGGTCCATGTCCTACCTAGGGCTATCGATACACAGCCTCTGGAATGAAGAAGGATAAATTATACTTTAATTAATTAGAGACTACAACTAGTGGAAGTGTATCATATGGAGTCTAGACTGACACTTATCAATAATATACAATTAATTAATTTATCATTTGGTACCTAACCAAGTAAGTCATTTAACTAACTTTCTAATGATGACCAGTAACTAACCACCCCACTGGTTTCCTACCCATTTCCTTACCCTCATTGGATGGATATCGGCATATGGAGGCTTCCCTTCAGCCATTTCTATGGCAGTTATTCCCAACGACCAGATGTCTGCCACACAGTTGTACCCAATTTCCTGAATCACTTCTGGAGCCATCCAAAATGGTGTTCCTATTACCGTATTTCGCTTGGCCATGGTATCCTAAAATAGAAAGAAGAGAGATCACCACTAAGTATTGAAACTATTAAGAAAAAGAGACTTTTCCAACAATAAGAAGTGTCTTACACTTGAAATACATATAAAAACCATTCTCAAGCCCTGGTCGGTGTAGCTCAGTGGTTAGAGTGTCAGCCCGTGTACCGAAGGGTTGCAGGTTCGATTCCTAGTCATGGGCATATACTTGGGTTGCAGGTTCGATTCCCAGCCCCAGCTGAGGTTATGTGGGAGGCAACCAATTGATGTGTCTCTCTCACATCAATGTTTCTCTCTCTCTCTCCCTCCTTCCTTTACACTCTACCTAAAAAAATCAATGGAAAATATCCTCCGGTGAGGATTAACCACCCCCCCACACACACAAAAAAAATCCCTACTCAAGGCACGGCCAAGCAAGTCACAAAAGGAAATCAGATGACCTAGAGACATAAAAGATTCTCAGTTACTAAAACAAAAAATAACAATCAATCAATAAAACACTAAAATAAGATTGACAAAAATTAAAAAGATTACTAATAACTAGTGTTGACAATTGCATAAAATTATGCATTGAAATACACAGTTACTATAGTATAAATTGGTACTTTTGGTAGGCAATTTGGCAATATTTATTCAACTTAAATGTCCATATCCTTTGATCCAAATCTATTGCTAGAAATGTATCTTATGTGTAGGCACCCCAAGATATCTAGGGTGGGGCAAAAGTAGGTTTACAGTTGCAAGTACATGAAATACAGTTTATTCTTGTATTATTATTTATTAATTAGTGTACAATTTTCCATATGAACAACTGTAAACCTACTTTTGCCCTACCCAGTATGTACAAGTATTGTAGGAATATTTGTAATGGGGGGGGGGGGGAGGAGAAGAAGAAAATAACCCAAATAACCATCTAAAGAAGGTTAGTTAAAAAACAATAAATATTCATACAATGAAATCCATATTTTAAAAAAAGAGAGCGATAAATATATATTTCTGGCATGGATAAAATATACAAGGTATATTATGAAGCAAAAGAAAAAAAATTAGGTTGGGAATTATATACAATATAGCCTGTTCTTGTAAAAGATAAATAATAAAACAACAATCAATAATAATAAATACTGTTGTTCTATAGATAAGAAAAAAAGAAAAAGAAACTCAAGTAACATACACCAAACTATTAACAACAATTACATCTAGATGTTACAATCACTAAGGATTTCTTTCCATCCCGTATACTTCCATAACACTCTGTGGTTTACATGAGTGCTACATGTGCAATCAGGAAATTGAAAAAAAGAAAATTATATATGCATGTACATACGTGCATATATATTTTTTTATTTTATTTATTTATTATCCTCACCCAAGGATATCTTCCCATTTTTTGTTTAGATAGAGTGGGAGGGAGAGAGAGGAAGAGAGAGAGAGAGAGAAACATTGACATGAAAGGGACACATCGAGTGGCTGCCTCCGGCACGACCCAACCAGGGCTGGGGACAAACTGCAACCGAGGTATATGCCTTCAGCGGGAACCGAACCCAGGTCTCTCTGGACCGCAGGCCGACGCTCTAACCGCTGAGCCAAACCGGCCAGGGCTATTTTTAAATAATATATGTTTTATACTAATATATACATATATTTTTATAAAATATATACATATATAAAGTCTTAGTTTGGGGATTAAAGAAGGATATAGAGATATACACATATTTCTCTGTTTTTACTATTATTATTTTTTTTATATGTGTTTTTATTGATTTTTTAGAGAGAAAGGAAGGGAGAGATAGAAACAGATGTGAGACAGAAACTTCGATCAGCTGCCTCCTGCACGCCCCCTACTGGGACCAAGCCCGCAACTTGGACATGTGCCCTGACCAGGAATAGAACCAGAACTTCTCAGTCCATGGGAGGACGCTCAGTCCACTGAGCCATACCAGCCAGGCATGACAGGTAACATTTTTAAATCAATCTCACTTTGTCAGTCCTATGTGAAAAATTAACACAGGAACTATATTACTGTTTAGTCATTTCCTTTGCTCTGAAACTTGAAATTTGCAGGGGTATTTTCAAATGGTGATAGTCAAAGTTGTTTTCAAAAATTATAACTAGAAATGGTCATAAATTTTTTTTAAATTAAGAGTAATGAGTAGATACTGAACCAACTAGATCAATGGAAACTATTAAGTCCAAACTAACATGTTCTAGGTAGATTTAAAATTAAAAAATAAAAATAAAAGAAAACTGTACATAATTTGCCAGCTCTAAAAAAGCAAACAGTATATCTACATAGTCTACCACCCAAGAAAACTGTTTGATATATAACTTTGTTGCAAATTTTAGTATGTATCTGTCCAGAACTGTTTTTATTTTTCTATATATATTTCATATATACTTATGTATTTTACAAAATCAGATAATTCTAGACTTCCTGTTTTGAAAACATGTGTGTGTTTTTTTTTTTCATTGCATGCACTGGTGAAGCAGAAGGATAATCAAGAGCCTGTACTGTATCCTGGACCCAAATGAGGACAGTGTTTTCAGTAACTGCTACCTGGAGGTTCATTGAGAAGACACTATGGCTTATTTACGGAAAGCAATTTGGATTTAATTTTTCTTCCTTTTATAAATATAAGGATATAGCCCAATAGAATTTAAACTTCTACTATGTCATTTCTTGTTTTAGATTTTATTTTTATCAAAGTTAAGCAAACTTAAACTATGGGACCTGAACCCCAGGAAAGGATCTAAAATACCCTACTAGCTCTTTGGTAACCTATTGGTACATTCTGATTTTTTTTTTTTACTAATATAATTAAATCAAGTATTATATTTAAAAAATAAATAAAAGGAATTCTTTCTCAGGACAGAGCTGAAAGTTACCAGTACAAGTAACATTTTTACTTACTGTAAGTTGTCCTGCTACCCCAAAATCTGCAAGTTTTGCATGTCCTTCTGTATTTAGCAAAATATTTCCTGCCTTGATATCTCGGTGTATTTTTCTCATAAAATGAAGGTATTCCAGTCCCTTAAGTGTTGATTGTAATATTGTAGCTATTTCATCTTCTGTTAACTGAAAAAAAAAAAGAGAAATCAAAATTCTATCAGTTTACATCAGCACATTCGAAAAAGGAAAAAGAAATAGATCCAAACTCCTTTCCTAGAATATAAATATAAGATCTTACTCAACCAGCAAACAGCATTTGACAGCTTGTAATACCATTGCCACACTGACCACTCCCCAAGTTATATTTCTGGCCTAGATCTCTTCCCAAACATGAGATTCATATATCTGCCTACACAACCTCCCCAATGAATATCTAACAAGTATCATAAGCATAACATGTCAAACTCAAATTATTTATTTCTGCCACCACCCTAGCCCTCTTCTTACCACCCACCCAACCTACCCTACTCTTCTCAGACTCTTCTCTGTTAGTAAAAGGCAGTTTCATTTTTCCTGTTGCTCTGGCCAAAAACCTTGAGGTCATCCTTGGCTTTTTCTCTGACTTCATTATATATCCAAACATATTTTCTGTAATCACCCTCGTCCAAGCCATCATCATATCCTGCCTGAACTATTCCAATAATTTCCTAACTGGTCTCATTGCTTCTGCCCTTGACCCTCTACAATGTATTTTCCACACAGAAGCCACAAAGAACCTTTTAAAATGTAAGCCAGATCTGCTCAAAACCTCAGTGGCTTCCTAAGTCACTCCAAATTAAGGCCAGTCCTCACCAAGGTCTATATGACCTGGTTCCCAGCTACCTTCATCTTCTACCACCTTCTACCTTGCTCACTCTGCCTCCGCCATGTAGGCTTCCTTGATGTGCCTTTTCACACGCTGTTCTCTCTGCCTACAACGCTCTTCATCCAGATTTCTGTATGACCTGCTCCCTTACTTCACTGTCTCTGTCCAAATGTCACCTCATCAGAAAATCAGAGAGGCCTTCCCTAGTTCCCTCCATTCCTAGATCAATCTCTATTCCTTTATCCTACCTTATTGGTCAATGTAGCATTATCACCACCTGACGTATTATACATTATTTGTATACCTATTTCTGTAATGTCTTCCCCATTGGAAACATATGCTGCGTTTAAAAGTGTCTTTGATCTGTTTACTACTGTATCCCTAGCACCAAGAAAGCCACCTGACACATAGTAGGGTGCTGAAAAAAATATTTGTTGAATGATGATGAACACATAAAAGAATGCTGGCTATTGAAATAGAATAGCTGATCAGTCCCAGTCCTAAACAAACTCAGTCAATCCACAAGTTCTCACTCAGTTCCCTTTATGACAAACAACTCACATTCAGAAGGGAATACACTGTGGAGCAAAAAATATGGGATTTGGAAATAGAAAGACCTCACTTTCACTCTTGGTTCTACTCTTTAGCTGTGTGACTTAACCTAGTTATCAAACTTCTCTTAGTTTCAGTTTCTCAATCTATGAAATAAAAATATCACCTTTATTCAAGTGTGTCATGAAAATGAAATGATATAAGGCATGTCAGAATCCACTACACTATCAACCCATCAACAAATATTTAAGAAGCCTCTATTATGAGCCAAGCACTATGCTAATAACATTAAAAATAACTAACAATTACTAAGCATTTAATCTATATTAGGCACTTTTTTTTTTAATCCTCACCCAAGGATATTTTTCCATTGATTTTGTTTTTAGATTGAGTGAGAGGGAGAGAGAGGGAGAGGGAGGGAGAGGGGGAGAGAGATACCAATGTGTCTGAGATACATGGATTGGTTGCCTCTCACACGACCCTGACTAGGGCCGGGGATCAAACCCACAACCAAGGTACATGCCTTTGACTGGGAACAGAACCTGTGACTCTTCGGTCCACAGGCCAAGGCTCTATCCACTGAACCATTTAATCCTTATAATAATCAAATGAGGTGGGTACTATTATTATCATCACCACTTTATTTTTTATTTTTTTTATTTTTTGATCATCTATCTTTTTTATTAATTTATTTTTGTTACAGATTTTTCTCCTTTTTTCCCCACTGACACTCTCCTCCCCATCCCCCCCACCCTGTCCCCAGCTTTGTTATCTATGTCCATCAGTTATGCATACATGCGTATAAGTTCTGTGGTTTATCTCTTCCCTCCCTCCCCACCCCCTCTTCTGAGGGTTGTCAGTCTGTACCCTACTTCCACATCTCTGGGTCTACCCTGTTCCTCAGACTGTTATGTTTATTATATTCCACAAATAAGTGAGATCATGTGATATTTGTCTTTCTCTGCTTAGCTTGTTTCGCTTAGGATAATACTCTCGCGGTCCCTCCATGTCGTCTCAAAGGATGAGATATCTTTCTTTCTTACAGTATCATCACCATTTTATAGATGATGAAGCTGAAGCACAAATTAAATAATTTGTACCAAAAGTCACAGAGCTAATAAATGATAGTGCTTTCACTAAAGTCCAAGCAAACACTATTGGCAGGGTAGCCAGCTAGAGTCTGGAGTACCTTTTGTGGCCAAAGAAATCAAAGCTCATCACTTGCTTCCTGGCTCCTTATTCTGAACAGCTGAGCTAATCAAAATGGTAGCACTACCCTCCAAAAATACGTGAATGACAAATACAACTTTTAATTTTCTAGTAGCCACATTTAAAAAAGAAAAAAATAACACACAAAATTAATTTTGATAATATATTTTACTTAACCATATGTATCCAAAATATTATCATTTCAACATGAGTTCAATATAAAAAATGTTATAATTTTTATATTCTTTTTTTGTAATAATCCTTCAAAATCTGGTGTGTATTTTATACTTATAGCACATCTCAATTCAGACAAGCCACATTTCAAGTCCTCAATAACCATATGTGACTAGTGACTATCATGCAATCACAGTAACAGCAAATACTCTTTCACAGAAAGTATTCTCTGATCAATGGGATATAAAGGAAGTTAATCTGTGAACATTGTGGGTAGGAGAAGAAAACTAAATCCAAATTGAAACATTTAAAATGTATTGCTTAACAACTAGATAGCCATTTTCCCCCAATACAAAATAAGCAAAGCATGTAAATATCACTGGCTTGGGCTACTGTCAAAACTGCCACGTTTAAGAGACATGAAAGAGCAAAGAGGGGAAAAGAACCACGAAAATGGGAAAATGTGATAGTCGTCTCTGTAGATATGGTAGTAAGAGAGTGTGCATGAAAAAAGGCAGAGAAAAGAAGATGGCATAAGAGACTAGCTCAGTGGTATTATTCTAGAAGGTAAACTTACTGTTTTACTTCGTAATCGAATGATATCAGACACCGAACCAGCCCCACAGTACTCCATAACGATCCACAAGTCTGTGTTCTTAAAATAACTGCCATAGTATTTGACTACATGAGGGCTAGAGATAAAGAGACAATACAAATTAATGGAAAAGACTGCAAACATTAATTCATGCTGTTAAACACCTGACATTTTATTTGCTCAAAAGAGCAAGTATTCATATTTATGGTTAAAATGGACAACCTTCTGATAAGAATGTAAACTAGTAAAACTTTTGAGGTGTGGGGGCAGTAAATAACAGAAGTGGAAAAAAATGTATGGGTCCTTTAACCCAGCATTTCTAAGTCTACAATTCATCCTAAAAAAATTACGATATTCAAAAAGAAATGATTCCATCACAGTACTGTTTATAAAATTGAAAATTCAGATACCATCTAAATGTCCAACATTAGGGAGTTTAGTTAAAAACATAATGATATATCCATATAATGAAATAACCATAAATCCATGGAAAATGTTACAGAAAACTTGGTAACATGAGATTTCCTGATCTTACACATTCACACACACACACACACACACACACACACACACACACACAGTAGAGATTACATAATAGTAAACATAGGGAAACTCCAAAAAAAAGAAATAGAATGATAATGTATACCAAGTAGTATTTAATAATTTTTTCTCCAAAGGGAAAAGTGATTTTATTTTCTTCTTTTTATTTGAATTTTTCCAAGAAGTCACATGTACTTTGGGGAAAAAAAAAACCCACTACAATATCTTATAAAGAAAAAACTGGGGGTTTCAAGAGATACCAAATGAGGAATTTCAGAGAAAAGTCAAACATACCATTAAAACTAAATAATCTGCCATTTGAGAGCTACCAGCTTTAACTGGCTAGATTGTTATCAGAGCTAAATAATGTTGCATAATAACTACAGATGTTACAACCAACTCAGCTTCATTAACTCTCAGACTTTCAAGCACCTTCATCCCTGAGAAACATACCAATGACAAAGACAGCAGGAAAAATCCATGTAAGTGAACATTAATGAAGAAAAGGATGAATAAGTCTTTTAATGTACACATCACCACACTTGCTCACCCTTCCTTAAATTCCTGTGGTATTTACAGCCTCTATAAGGCAATTACTGTCAGGTACTTCCTGTTGGAATATGTTCTATATATCTTGTATTTTCAGCTAGATTTTCCTGTACATTTATATGCCTGGCCTATCCAATCAATCTACTCCCAGAGGCTGAGAACTCGGCCCTGTATTTCTTTGTATTCCTTACAGTACTTAGCACAGAGTAAGCTCTTCAAAAGATCTCTTCTTTACAGACATTTGTACACCCTGTTTGGAACACAGCTGTTGCGTGGTTGCTCAAAAGTGGCAAAGTCCCAATTTGCAAACTGGAAAGAGCTCCCATAATATATCTTATGGAGGAGGAAAAGCAACCCTGTTACCTTACTGTGGTCAAGCCAATCAAGAAATACCAGGTTTTTAATCTCCTGTCCAGTAACCACCAACATATAGAGAATAAAAGAAAGGCAGGGAGGGAGAAGAGACATGACTGCATTCATGAGTCTGTGAGATTTAAGGGCTCCTGGGCAAATTTCCTAGCAGGTAGCTCCCCTTGCCCTAATATTGAAGCTTTACAAAAAAAAATAGGAGGTACCAAGTTGATCTGCTGACCAAAAGAGCTTTAGAAGAATGAATGTAGCCTCACGTGCAAGACTCTCATTCTCCTTTCAACTCCCTAGGGCTGGCATTGCCCCTAGGTTTGTATTTCTCTCAAATCTAAATGGTACTGGCGAAGCCTGCTCCATCACTGTGACCACCCAAGTTGTCACGGAATTTCAGAGCAAACCATGTGCTTTTTGCGGTCGCCTGTTGGCCTCACTTCCTGCTACAGCATTTGACAAATCTTAGTTCCTCAAAAATAAAATACTTAGCTACTCTTAGCTTGAATAATTTCTTAAAAATACAAGGAAAGGAACAGTAAGACAGAAATCAGTATTCTCTTTTTACAGATCTATCTGTATATTCTAAGGTTTCTAAAGCTAAAAGCATTTGAATTATCTCTTCTTAACTATCTCTGCAGAAATGTTTTCTCAATAGGAAGTAACAGATCTTATATAAAAAAAAAAAAAAAAAGCCAGCACCACCTTCTCCCTCTGCACCTCTTCTTCCTAGTTTTGAAAAGGGCTCACTGAAAAAAACAAAACAAAAACCTATGCAGAAATAGAAACTGTAAAAGTTTACTTACTAAAACACACAAACCTTTTCATCATATTTTTTTCTGAAAAAAACATGCATAGTGATTCCATTAAGCCTTCCTTTCTGCAAAACATCTAAGTAAATGCAACTTTAGACATCAAACTATTTAAATAATCACAGCAAATTCAAAACCACATTCTCGTCAAAGTAATACCACCTGCCTTTACCTGTCACACTGCTGCATTATAGAGATTTCTTTGATTATCTCCTGCAGGTCTGATTCCACAGGAACTTGTTTAATAGCCACAATCTGACCGGTCTCTTTATGAATAGCTTTGTATACGCTGCCATAGGACCTATAATTGGGGAAAGGACATTGATAAAGTCAAAGCAAGTCAAGAGATAAAAGTGGTAAAACAAGCAACTGACAGTTCTAATTTATATGCCTAAGTGCCTAATATATATATACTTAGCTACATTCACAAAATTGAGACACGTTGCTGAAGTACTTTCGGGGGGGGGGGGGATGCCATCAAGAGAACTACTACAAAATAGCATCTTTAAAAACTTAACATTTAAATTATACTGAATGTGTTAGTATGAAATAATTATTATAGTAGCTACCATTGCATGCCTGATGTCTGCCAGAAACTGCCCATCATCTCAGTTCATCCTTACAAAAAATAATGATGAAGGGGGTCATTATCTCTATTTCACAGGTAAATGTAAAAAGGCTCAGAGGGAGTACATGACTTGGCCAAGGTCACATAAGTGATAAATAAGTGGTTGGTCCAGAATTTCAATCCAGTTGTGACTGAATACAAAGCCTATGATCGCTCCACATCTATACTGAGTCACAAAAGTGGAAGTCTTCATTATCTTGTGTTCACTCTCTACTAATGAGAAGTCCTTCATTCCTTGCTCCTATTACTTGCAATAAAACTTAAAACACTATGGAAAAAAACTGAAGATCTAAGTCTCTTTAAATGATACTATCAGGTGAACAGAGCACATAAATATTATTTTTGCCTTTTACTCTATCTTAAGAGTTTATCAAAATAAATAAAAAGCATATGTACCCATTCAATTTGGAGGCTAAAAGAGTATTTGATTTAGAAGCTAAAGACCTAGGATTTGAATCCTACCATCACATCTACAGACATAGTTTTAACTCTGCTGTGCCTCAATTTTCTCATCTGTAAAATGACAACATAAACTATTTTACAAGACAATTGTGATGGTCAAATGACACGCCATCATCATCTTAAATAAACTGTATCTTCACTGAAATCCTGATGGCTGTCAGTGAAATAATGAGTAAACTGTCTTTCATGTTTCCCAAATATACCTGTTTCTTCAAACTGTCTTGGTGAGAACAGATCAAAGTAACAGTGTGACCAAATACATCAAAGTAGTTGAGTGCTCTAAGCTGCCAAAATGGTACTCAAGAATCATTTCAACGTGTTTTTAAAAATCTATGCAGAGTACATGAAATTTCCACTCCATGAGAATCCCTTACGTTGGCAAAACTAGCATAGTGATCCTTAAATGCTACATAAAACTTTTTTTTTTTTTTTTTTTTTTTGCAAGAGTAAAGCAACCATTGACCATGCAGAGAAGACCCTTCTTCCATGCTAAGATAATCCTCTGATTTGTTAGGGTGGTAAACATCTGGTCCCGGTGACCTAGTTCTGGCCAATGAAATTTGAGGGGAATTCTGCTGAAGGGTTTCTGGGAAAGACTTTCTTCCCGGGTAAGAGAGAGAAGTGCACAAGAAGGCCCATTTTTACTTGCTACTTCCTTTCCTGCTTTGGTTACTGTCATGTAAGCCATGATGCTTGAAACTAATGTGGTCATCTTGAGACTATGAGAATTACACAAATGCTAAACCATCATCAAGCCAATTAACCATTCTGTAATCTTTCACCCCCAGATTTATTTTTACTTAGTTATTAAATGCCCTTATTGGTTAGCCACTGTTAGTTGGGTATTTTATCACTTTCAAAGTTTTTTTTTTTTTAACTTATCTTTATTGTTGAATGTATTACAGATGTACCCCTTTTATTCCCCCAAAGTTATTCTTGATAAAGTAATTCCCGTATTGTGAAAATGCCTTTATTTCACCTTCATTCTGGAATAAGTTTTGCTGGATACAGAATTCTTCTTTGACAATAGCTCTCTGCGTATTTACTGCAGTTTTCCAGCTTCTATTGTTGCACTCAGAAGTCAGCTATCACAGATTATCATTTTTCATTTTGGCAATCTCTTTCTGTAGCGTTTCTGGTCCGCAGGCCGACGTTCTAACCGCTGAGCTAAACCGGCCAAGGCTTTCTGTAGCTTTTAAGAGTTCCTCTTTATCCTTAACATTCTACAATTTTACTATAATTTAACTAGGAGTCAATTTATTTGGCACTTCATAAACTTCTTCAATCTGAAGGCACTTATCTTTCTTCAAGTCTGAAGAATTCCCAGCATCATCTCTTTATTTCCTGTCTCTTCTAATATATCCTTCCAGAATTCTTCTTGGACCTATACTGGACCTCCTCAATCCATGTTGTCTTCCTGGTTTCTAATACTGTATTTCGCTGTCCTGCATTTTGTGATTGGTCTCATTTCTCTCTTTCAATTCACAGATTCTTTTCAACATCTCTAGTTTACTGTTTATCCAATTTATTAGACCTTTAGAACTTTTAATAATTGTAGTTTTCATTGTCTAGATTCCCAACTTCTTTATTACTCATGGGGCTAAATGTTCATGTTACTTCTTTTAAGGATGTTATTTGCTCCTTTTATCTTTTTGAAAATCATAATCAAACATGTTAAATCTCTTTCCAGATTGCTCCATCACTTCTACTTCCTTGGGTGTGAATTCCCCCATTTGTTAGGTCTATTTATCTCATGGCATTGGATTTGCTTGTATGAGTTTCCTTTCATCTTCAACAATTTTCCTCTGTATAATGCTCACGGTCATGAGCACTCCATGACATCATGATGGTTTCATAGTTCCCTCAGCCCAGTCATCCAGGACGTACAATTTAAACCAGATCTCGTATTAGAAGTTTGAGGGTTTTGCCCCTCAAGAGACCATACCTGAATGCAGTCCAGGCCCAGTTCCTATTGTCAAACCAGCACTGCCCCTTTTTCCCTAGGCCACAGGCAAACAATACTTTCTAGTGGTAATCAAATTTATTTCAGCTTTAGTACATAGACACAGAGCCTCGTCCCAGCCCACAATTCCACGTAGGAAGCCCACCTGCAATCTCCTGACAGGGATAGACATGCTTTACCCCCCTCTTATTATTATAGATATATTTTCTATAACTGGTCCACAGCTGGCTATGTATCCTAATATTTAAAAAATTAATTTTCACTCATTATTCTTAGATATTTAAAATGGAAAGGAGAGGTCTCTACATACACTCACTCAGCAATGTTGACCAGAACACTCTCCATGCTTCCCAATGCTATCTTGATAGCAAAGAAAACTATGATAGCTCACATGAGCACTTAAGATACATGATTCTGCCTGGCTGGTGTGGCTCAGTGGTTGAGTGTTGACCCATGCACCGAGAGGTCGCCTGATTCCTGGTCAGGGCACATGCCCAGGTTGTGAGCCCAATCCTCAGTGGGGGGCATGCAGGAGGCAGCCAATCAATCAATCAATGTTCTCTCTCACTGATGTTTCTATCTCTCTCTCCCTTTCCCTTCCTCTCTCTCAAAAACAATAAAGAAAAAGAAAAAAAAGATACATGATTCTACATACTGCACTTACAGGACTCTGAAGAGGATTTAGAAGGCTTCAGCAATCATGCCATGCTCCCTTATAGGCAAGGCCCTTAAGACCTGATTCCCTACAACAGAAACTAAGTGGTTCAAAGAACTTTAACTGGCAAAGATGGTGGGAAAGTAGGTGTTTCCCATAAGCCATACAAGGCAAGGATCAATGTAGAAAAACAAATATATGAGGACAAATTAACTAGGTACAAGTCTTTTTTTTTTTTTATCCTCATCTGAGGACATTTTTGCATTTATCTTCAAATAGAGTGGGAGGGAGAGACAGAGGAAGAGAGAGAGAGAAACACTGATGTGAGAGAGACACATCGAGTGGTTGCCACCCACATGACCCCAACAGGGGCTGGGGACAAACTGCAACCGAGGTACATGCCCTTAGCGGGAAGCGAACCCGGGACTCTCTGGTCTGTGGGCCGACGCTCTAACCGCTGAGCCAAACCGGCCAGGGCTAGGTACAAGTCTTAACATTACTACTCACTAGCTATGAAACCAAGGGTTTTGTCAATGTGTAAATCGTTAAGTAAAATAGGAAGAAAAAGGCACTAGGCTCTAATTCAAAACACTTTCCAAGTGCTGTCCAGTCATCCTGGTCTGGGGCTTTGACTCTACTGTCTACACATCCACACAATTTCTTTAAAATGCAGACTGACTGCATCCTCCAGAATCCAATACTGTCCTTTAGCCAGAGCTCACTGCACAAGGCACAAATCAGGGAGAGTTCTCAATCCACTCATTTTCCAGAACAGTTTACAGATGGCATGGCAGTTTGATTTGAGAAAGTAAGTGCGGGTAAGGTCTTCCTTCAGAATTTTGCTAGTTAAATGAGGTTTGATCAAGTTCACTCAGCCATGATGACAGAAATCCAAGCATTTGTGGAAAGAACAACATGGGAAGAAAGAGTTGAAGTATTATTTGTTTTCTCCCTGGTAATATTTTTATAGGGAAATTTCCATAGATGAGAATATCCATCGATCTAAAACACAATAAAAAATAATAATAATTAGCTTAGTTTTTCCTTACATTATATTCCTGATACATTCTGTCTGTAGTTTTCTTTTGACACTCCCCAAACCCAATCAACCCAAAAAGAGCTCCCTTCAAGAACATCTAAATATACTGAAGACTTAAGATTTAACTTGGATTTGATATGAGATCTGAAAAATGCTTCAGTTGATACAGTTAAAAACAAAATAATAGTTGCCAATTACTGAGCACTTACTATGTGACAAGCACTGTACTAAGTACTTCACCCCCATGATCTCATGTAATACTCCACCTAACCCTATGAGGGAGATACTAACATCCCCATTTTATAGCTGAGGCTTGTGAAGCTTCAAAATATTAAGCAATTTGCCCAAGCCCACTCATTTATTATGACTAATAAATAATAGAGCAAGGGTTTTTAACACAGGTCTATCTGACTTCAGAGTCTATACCCTTACTATTCTGACACACCTGTATTTTAAAAATGAAAGAAACAAGTCAGTTACATAGTCAGTTATGCCCGGCACTCTTTATCTTATTCAAATATTCAAAGCATAACCTGCGAGCGTTGTCAGAGTAAGGGCCTAAGAGTCATTTCCTTGAGGAAAATAGCAAGGATGCCAAGCTAAAGCTGAAAAAGGCAGGCAGGAGATGTAGAGGACTGTCATTTTCCCATACCTTTAATGCTGCCAAGTCAACCTGCAGTCTTCAGCTTCATCTCGCACTTGTCTTCAAGCAGCACAGATGGTGTCATCTTTTACTTTCCTTCTCTGCTGGATTTCGTGCTTGAGTCCAAAGAGTATTTTTCCAACTTACAAAAAGATGATGACTAATGTTTTGTACAAGGAGGTAATCCATGAAAAAACATATTCCATGTAATCCAGGATGGGGTTTAACACTATTATTGAACTTATTAGCCATTAATGACACTAAACTCCAAAATAATTTAATGACATATAAGACTTGATTTTGAAGAGCATACAGTAATTACACAACAGATATTTAAAATCAGAACATACAGTAAATAGACAATGGACATTTTTTAAAGTTAATATTTCAGGTCTCTTGAACCAGTACTCCCAAGAGATGAACACACACACACACACACACACACACACACACACACACACTTGCTTACATATGCAAACTATTTCTGAAGGATACATAAAAACCTGTTATACTGGTTGCTTCTGGGATGGTGAGAGATAGAGGCAGGGAACAGATTTTTTCACTGTATACATTTTTTTGTTTTTGAACTTTGAATAGGAATCAATTACCTATTCAAAAATAAACAACAAAAACTTAAGAAAGGGTATCCCTAATATTTTAATATACCAGTGACTGCAGGAGAATAAATAAACACACGAGAATTAAAAGGATACGTAAAAGTACAAAAAATTATGATGTAATCTTTATGTATAATGGCCACTGGCTATCACTAAATATCATGTCACCTGTATATTATAAACTCCTTCACAAATCTGTGTTTCATGAAGTTCACTGGTTCCCAACCTGGGATTTTGGATCTCTTAGGAAGCTATAAAACTAGTAATAGTCCTTGACTTATTTACTGTATTTCACAATATGGCACAAACTGAAATGCTGAATTCCATTTTTTTATTGAAACAGTTATTACATATCAATCAGAAGCTATGAATTACAAATAAAAATGCCTGACTAATAACAACTTTTAAATGAAGTATAAACTAATTAGTGCTGTCAAATAGATAAAATCATGCAAACCATGGATTCTACAACAGAAAAAAAAATAGATGTCCTTGGTGTTAAAAAGACCAGGAATCACTAAATCTGTCTATAATAGTGACTAGGGGGAAGAGGGAAAAGGCATTTCAAACTAAATTTACCTCCCACCCCGCCCAGATCAGTGCCTACATGCATCATTCCCCTTTCTTCTCCTTAGGTTTGCAAAATATTGCCATTAGAAAGGTTCATATCCCTCTGGTGTTGGAGGAAGAAAATGGTTGGGACCTACTGGCCTATGTATATTTTCTGTACACTCACCCTTCTCCAAGTTTCTCTAAAACATCAAACACTTCTTCTGGTTGTTTAGTTAAACTATCTTCATCCAACTTTTTCAGCTGCCTGTGAATGAATAAATATAAACACAAAATGCATTTTACTTGCTAGCAACTAGAACACAAAATACATTTTTATTTTAAAATTAGCATCTTAGGCCCTAGCTGGTTTGGCTCAGCGGTTAGAGCTTCGGCCCGCGGACCAATGAGTCATGGGTTCGATTCCGGTTAAGGGCATGAACCTCCATTGCAGTTCGTCCCCGGCCCTGGTCGGGTCATGCGGGAGGCAACAAATCGATGTGTCTCTCTCACATCATGTTTCTCTCTCTCTCCCTCTCTCTTTTCCTCCCTCACTCCCTCCCACTCTATCTGATGATAAATAGAAAAATATCTTCGGGTGAGGATTAAAATAAATAAATAAATAAAATTGGCATCTTAAGAATTTCTCTATGAAGTCTTCACTAGTAAACAATAACAAGGTAAACTAAGAGGCTTTTAAGGGAAGCTGAAGGACTATCCTATATACTTCCTTTTAAGGGAAGTATAACATGTGTCCTGGATCACCCTGATGAGCAAAATCAGGACCAGGTAGTGGAGAGCTACCAAGAGGCTAACTTTAGTGCAACAAGTGTAAAAATTTTCTAACAATAAAAGTAGTTCTGAAGTGGTTTAGACTGCCTTAAGTAGTCCCTAAATCCCCATCACTGGAAACTTTAAACAGAAAATAAATCATCATGTGGCTGAAATGCTACAGAGTGGATTTAAGCATTAGATATAACCTTTAAAATTAATTCATTTAAATCTTGAGATTCCATGAATTAAAATGGTATAACTATCTCTTCAGAAAAGAGGTATAATGTAAGGTTAACTATGAATTGAAACATGGTCTTGGACTGGAGGCCAAAGAAGACATAGAAGACCCTTGCTCTCCATTAGCAAGTTGTTGATAATTTTGTCGAAACACAGAGATTCTACAGGTTTCACAAGAAGTGTGAAGCATATACTTAGACGTGATCAAAAGTAAAAAATAGCCCTGGTCAGTTTGGCTCAGAGATTAGAGCGTCAGCCCACGTATGGAAGGGTCTCAGGTTTGATTCCCAGTCAAGGGCATGTACCTGGGTTGCAGGTTTGATCCCTGGCCCCGGGTCAGGGTTGTTTGGAAGGCAACCAATTGATGTGTCTCTCTCACATCAGATGTTTCTCACTCTTCCTCACCCCACCCCCTCATCCCCGTTCCCCCCTTCCTCCCTTCCACTCTATCTAAAAATCAGTGGGAAAATATCCTCAGGTAAGGATTAACAACAACAAAAGTAAACAATAACTACGCAGCTGAGAGTTTCAAATAGTATCACAAAGACTCTCCCAAGGACAGCCATGTACCTCTGACTAGTCCCCAGAATCAAAGATACATGGTTGCTTACAACTTTCAGATAATTCATATTTTTATGACTATGGTAGACAACTGTGACAAACATGGAAGGTTAAAAATTAACAATATATTTTTTTAAAACTCTGAGACCTCTGAAAATTATTAACGGGCTTAAAGAAGGAGCTTGCTAAGGAATATTTGTATGTGTGTTTGTGTGTGTATCTTCTACACAATGACTTCCTGAAACTATAAAAGACAACAAAGAAAAGAGAGCTCAGGAAATGGTGAAATATGGAAGTAGTTACACTGGAGATTTCTTTGTAAAGAAAAAGGTTTAAACTAGCTGAACAATACCAAGCTTTACAAAAAAAAAAAAAAAAAGACTTGAATTTTAAAAATACACATACACACACACACACGTAATTTCTTAGAGAAAACAGCAAAACCAGAAGACAACAACAAAACCAAACACTGATCTCAAAAGAACAATCTAATCGAATTTTCTAAATATCGAAGACTATGTACTAGAGAAACAGTTTTCCTCCAAGTCAATAAGTATCATAACTTGAAAATTAGCATAACAAAATGACCACGCTGACCTCTGAAAAACAAAAGGTCCTAAAAATTAAATTCCAATGACATCATTAAAAACTCCCAGCTTCTAAACATAAAGGGCTGAAGTGAAACTCCTCTTAAACTTCAGAAGTGACATTTCTTTTCTTTTTTTTAAAATATGTTTTTTACTGATTTTTAGAGAGAGAGAGAAACATCAGTTGCCTCCTATATGCACCCCCACCGGGGATCAAACTCAAAACCCGGTATGTGCCCTGATCAGGAATTGAACCCTCGACCCTTTGGTACATGGGACAATGCTCAACCAAACTGAGCCACACGGGCCAGGGAAGAATTGAAATTTTTCTATGAACTCAGAAGTTAGAATGACATCTCATACATCAGAGGGGTTTTTTTTGGAAGCACTGAATTTATAACTATATAAACAAGGGACAATACATCATTCCTCGAGTATATTTAAAGTTTTATAAACAGTTTATATAAAGGAAGATGAAACGTATTCCCTTAAAGTGTTGACTTTGTGGTTAACAAAAAGCTAAACTCACTATTTCAACTACACGGAGACCATGGCATAACAAAGGAAACTGCTGAGGCCATGAGAGACAGCTGCAAGCCTCTGATAATACTGTGACAAGTCAAACTTTATATGCCTGCTCAGATACTTTTTAAAAACAATCTAAGTGCTCTTTTGTTTGTTTTTGGTTCAGGGTTAAGCGATCTTTATATCACTGGTGCCTGATAACCCAGAGGTAGTCAATAAATATTTGCTAAATGGATTAACAAATATAATGATGGGAATCATAAACCTTTATCAGTAGTCTTTGTGAGTTTTCAAAATAAAACAGAATTTCACCCTAAGGAGTACCACTGGATTATCAACAAATAGGATTTCTATGGAAAATCTTTTGATAAGTAACTGAATGATATTTTATACTGTAAGTCCTCATGGAAGAGGCACTAAAACCACAACAGCCCAACTCTGATGATTCAGCTCTCTCAGCCGGGACTTGCCCAGGTCCTAGGTAGTTTCACAGCTTGCTCATAAACGAACAGCCCTGGCCAACACAGCCTCCATGGACCAAATACCAGCGGATGCTCTCCTCTTAAGTCAGATGGCCACATGGATGGCCAGCATCCCAGAAATGCACTCTACACCTTCCGCCACACAATTATCTAATGGCAATTCACTTTAAAAATCAACCGCCTACATAACTATCAACTTTAATCTATCATCACTCACTTAGTCACACACAAATGTCAAGCTCATGAACACAAAGAGCATTTCCTGCATTGGGACTGCTATCCCTTGCTAGAAACACATACCGTCTGAACCTCTGAAAAGATACCTTGTACCTTTCCAAACACAAATAAGGGTGTTTATGAATTATTACAGGTTTGGCTACATCTCACACTTCTTTCTCCCATTTTAGAACTCTAGTAAGCTTCATTTTATTTATGTATACCCATGCCTCTTTCCACACAGTATTTGATATGGGTGGGTTACAAGTAAACAAGTTGATGAAGTTTTGCTTTATTTATTTATTTAATTTAGAGAGAGAGAGAGGAAGGGAGAGGGGGAGAGAAAGAAATACCTATGTGACAGAGAAACATCAACTGGTTGCCTCCCCAAATCCAAAACCTGGGTATGTGCCCTGACTGGTAATCAAACCGGCGACCTTTTGGTGCACAGGACGAAGCTCAACCAAGGGAGCCACACTGGCCAGGGCAATGAAGTTTTTTTAATGATAATAAAATGAATGTGTTGCCCACTCCCTCAAATTCATATGTTGAAGTACCTCCGAATATGACTGTATTTGAAGACAGAGCCTTTAAAGAAGCAATTAAGGTAAAATTAGGTCATAAGGGTAAGCCCTAATACAATATAACTGGTGTCCTTATGGGAGGAGATGAGGACATAGATGGGTACAAAGGGGAGATGGTGTTAAGAAACAGGGAGGAGACAGCCATCTATCTACAAACAAGGAGACAGGTCTCAAAAGGAACAACCCTGTGGACACCTTGATCTCAGACTTCCAGCCTCCAGAACTGTGAGAAAATAAATTTCCATTGTGGAAGTCACCCAGTCTGCGAAACTGACATGGCAGTCTTAAGAAACTAGGACAAATGATGATAAAGTTAAGTTAATTTGCTGCAAACTAGGTAGTCCACTAGTTATGAGAGCAGGAAAGCACCAGTCATTTGAAAACTCAGCCCTGCAACACTCTTCTCTTGCACATTTAATACATTTTTTAAAATTCAAAAGGCACAGGAATGATTGTCAAAAAACAAAAAGGTTTACTCTTTTTTGCCCAAGATTACAAAACACAAGGCAAAGGTAGAAACAACAATTAGATGCTTAATCGTCTTTTCAATTAAACCAAAGCCTCAGAGAAAGAACGAACATTTCAGAAAGAGATATAACCAGTGTGCATTTATAACTGGGTCACTATGGTGCTAAGGCCCTGGGAAATAGGGGTACTTCCAGAGAGGCATCAGAGTGAGGCAGTTAAGAGCATGGACTTTGGACCACACTGCCTGCATTAAAATCCCAGCTCTGCCAATTACTAACTGTGGGACCTCCAGCAAATCACTAACCCCTCTGTGCCTCAGTTTTATCACCTGTAAAATAGAAATACAGAAATAACCACCCCATAGGATTGTTGTGAAGACTAAATGAGTCAGTAATAAATTGAATTATATGAAATTACCATTTTTATAGGTCAAAAATGGTCAAATATCAGCAATTTCATATGGTTCAACAGGAAGACACTGAAAACAGTGTCTGGCATTCAGTAAGTGCTGTATGAGTGTAATAATCATTATTATTTCAGTCTCAGCACACTACAGGAGGGTGAACTCTGAGTCCATCTCAACCAGCTATTTGCCTTCTGCAGTGTTTGTGCACTTCAAAAACAAACCCCGAGTGTGCAGCCCTGGCTGCCAATCCCTTCCCTTCACCTCTCATTGCCCCACACTCCCACACACTGAACACTTCCTACTTTAGTGCTCATTCTGCTGCAGGAAGTCAGAGGTCTCTGTGAAATAGCAGCTAGCTAGCTGCACCTCAGAGAGGCACGATTCCCTCAATCTCTACTGTCTACTTTCCTCAAGATGTGGCAGAGTGACATAAGACTCTGGTGTCCACAGAGCAAATTAATGATACAACTGCAACCAACCCAGGAGTTCAGACTTTCTAGGCTCAGCCACCTCCCTGCTCTTAACTTAAAACAATTCCAGGTAGCTGTAGGATCTGGAACTGATACTCACAAAACAATAGAAGCCTGAAAAGGGCACCGTGGCCCAGACCTAGAGCAGAGAAGGAAACTCACAGGACTGTGTCTCAACTCTTCTAGGCCTCAATTTGCCCATCTTGAAAATATTCTCTTATTTCCTTATCTACCTCCCAACATTGGGTTTTGAAGGGCTGTGGAGGATGCAAGGAAAATAAGGCACTGAATATCAGGAATAAAAGATGCCATCACCGGGGACAGGATAGGGAGGAGGGTGTCTGGGGGGGGGGGGGGGGAAAGGAGAAACATCTGCAACAAAAATTAATCAATTAGTTAATTAATTTTTTTAAAAAGGTGCCATCACCATGCTAGAGTAAGGACACTACCAAGATCCCCTTCCTAAATGCTGTCCTCTCCGAAGCTCTCCCTAGCTAGACCTTTACCCCTTCTTGGTACACCTTCAGCCTTAGGAGCAAAGCTTTTTGCTTTATCAGACCTTTCTCCCACTGTACCCCTCAGGTGGGACTTCCTCCCTTAAAAAGTCCACCCAGCCTTCCTCTCTGCTTGTCCGGACCCATCCCTTAGACCCCTCAAAGGTTCTCATCTTGCTTCAATCTTACCCCTATCTCAGTGAGTCCCGTCTAGGATAGCCTTTCCCCAGTACCCACCCCCACCACTCCCGCGCCCTCAGCAGGTGCTCTCCCAACTCGTCTCTGCGGTCCTCAGCAGCTGCTCCCTTAGCGGTGCCCTCCTACCCCCAGAACGTCCCCGACAGCAAGTGCGCTCCCCAACCAGCCCCACGTTTGTGCCCCTCCTTGCGTGCTCCCCTCTGGATCCCCATTCAGCAGGTGCCCTATCAGCCGGATCGCCCCGCCCCGCAGGTCCCTTCCCTCCGGAGCTCGCACACGGGTGTCTCCCCTCCGCCAGTTCCCGCCTTTCCCTCCCCCATCCCCTTCCTCCTAGCCACTGGCCCCTCACCGGCGCGGCGGGTTCCTCAGCTGCACCGTCTCCATGGCGCTGCCGGCAGCCGCCCAGACCCGCTCACTGCTCCATCCTCCCCCGGGACCTCCCAGAGCCCGCCCCGCAGACCCTCCCACACTTCCGCTTTCCGCCCATACCGGAAGTGGTGCGCGGCATCGGGAGCTGGGCGGGGCCGGGAGGGCGCGGCCTAGATCACGTGGTGCGCCGGAGCGTGGACCCGAAACTCTGGAGTCAAGAAGGCTCTTATTCTGAGTGTCCAAAGCCAGGCTCCAGACTCGATGACGTTTGCTCTTTGCGAGGCTGTTTGCCCCCCAGGCCCGGAACCCATCTCTGCCTCAGCCCCGGCCCCTCATTTCTCAGAAGGAGATGCCGAGATTTCTTGCGAAAGCGCCGGCTTGATAAGAATTGTACATTCTGAACAAGCCAAGTTGTACACAATTCCTGGGAAGCGCTGCTCCAGGGACTCCTGGAAGTATTGGTGGTTTTCTAGCTTTCTTACCTGGTTGAATTCTTCTCCAGATGGAGGCTGGACCCTGCATACCCACCCTGTTCTTGCATGTCACAAAGCATCAGCCTGCAAATTGCCCCACCCTCTTCTTTCTCCCCCTACCCCCCCGCAGAAAGGAAGGGAGAAGGAGAGAGAGATAGAAACATGATGAGGGACAACATCCACCGCTGCCTTCTGCATGCCCCCCATTGGGGATCCAGCCCACAACCTGGGCATGTGCCCTGACCGGAACCGAACCCGGTGACCTCGTGGTGCATCGGTGGATGCTCAACCACTGAGCCACACCGGCTGGGCTCCCCACCCTCTTTCTTAACTGCCTCACCTTTGAGTCACTTTGCAGACATAAAAATAGCTAATGTTTATTAAGCTCTTGCTATGTACTTACTTCCATATATTATCTCATTTAATCATTATATCAATCCTGTAAGGTTATCCCCAATTTTATGTATTATTTGACACACAGTGCTTACTACGTTCTCAGCGCTTTACTATTAACTCACTTAATACTCTGATCAACTTTATAAAATAAATACGATTACTACTCATTAAGGCCACAGAGGTGAAGATCGCAGAGCTAATAGTATAGATTTAGGGATTTCAAGTCAGGTCAGATTCTAGAGCCTGCACCACCAAACTGGACAACCTCCGATGTGTATCCTCTAATTGAACATGAGAGTCAGGGAGCTCTCTTTCCTCTCTGAGCTCCAGTTTCAACTATTGCCATTGGTAAATCCTCAGTTGCCACCACCATCGATGAATGTTAAGAGAAAGGCAAGATGCCCCCTAATTTACCATGGGGACAGTTACAGATGAAAACTTAGCCAGAACAACCTTTCACCATTTTTAGTTGTCTTGCTTTCCCCAAAGGTATGCCATCTATGAAATTTAACACCTGAGCAAACACCTTTGAGGGCCACCCAAATATGGTACCCCATATTCTAAAAACAGAATGGAGCCATTACCCTGAAACAGGAGGAAAATATTTACTGAGGATCTACTATGTGCCAGTTACAATCCTAGATTGTCAATCCTTAAAACAACACTGTGAAGTAAGAATTATTATTCCCCGTTTACAGGTAAGGAAGCTGAGACTCACATATACACAGCTAGTGAAAGCAAAAGTTTTAACTCAAGACTGTCCCAATTCCACAAAATCCATGTTTTATTTGCCACTTTGCTCTATTAGAAATCTGTACAAATGGCAGTGGGAATCTTGAGGAATAAAGATCAAGGAGAGTTTTTATGAAGTTCAGGAAGCCATTACATGTCTCTCCTGCAAGAAGTCAATTTTCAGTCCTCTGAAATTCCCTAGCACTTTTCCTATACTACTCTACTTTTTACCTTGTGTTCAGATCCCACTGCCCACTGGATTGTTTTCCTCCTTGAAGGATCTAAACTCCCATTGTGCCCACACACTCATCCCTGTAGATGAGTAGGTACTCAATAAACTTTTTTTTAATCCTCACCCGAGGATATTTTTCCATTTATCTTCAGATAGAGTAGGAGGGAGGGAGTGAGAGAGAGAGAGAAACATCGATGTGAGAGAGACACATTGACTGGTTGCCTCCCCCACCACTTCGACCAGGGCCGGGACTGAACCACAACCCAGGTATGTGCCCTTGACCGGAATCGAACCTGCAACTCTTTGGTCTGTGGGCCGATGCTCTAACTGCTGAGTCAAACCAGCCAGGGCTCAATAAACATTTTTAAAAAATAAATGTCAGCCCTGGCCGGTTTGGCTCAGCAGTTAAGAGCATCGGCCTGTGGACCAGAGTCCTGGGTTTGGTTCCCACTAAGGGCACGTACCTCGGTTGAAGTTTGTCCCCGGCCCCGGTTGGGGTCGTGTGGGTGGCAGCCAGTTGATGTGTCTCTCTCACATTGATGTTTCCTTCTCTCTCTCCCCCCTCCCTCCTGTTCTATCTGAAGATAAATGCAAAAATGTCCTCGGGTGAGGATTAAATAAATAAATAAATAAATAAATAAATAAATAAATAAAATAAATGTCACCTGGCCAGTGTGGCTCAGTGGATTGAACATCGTCCCATGGACTAAGAGGTCCAGGTTCAATTCCTAGTCAGGGCACATGCCCAGGTTGTGGGCTCAATCCCCAGTAGGGGGTGTGCAGAAGGCAGCCGATCAGTGTTTCTCTCTCACATTGATGTTTCTATCTCTCTCTCCCTTCCTCTCTCTCTAAAAAAAATCAATAAAAACATATTTTAAAAAATAAAAGTCAATTTGTCAATACACAATGTCAAACATCCCTCCTTTGCCTCCTTCCCAGGATTCTTCCAGAAGATAGACATTACCTTTGGAAGGTACATAATGTCTTTCCACCTTTGAGGGGGCTCCAAAGGCCCACCCAGTTTCAAGGAGGGCAGACAGAGATTCTTTCTCTTGATGGGGGCATGGCAAGGTTCTGGAAAGGCATGGAGGAGTGAAAATATTGTTTTGGCCATTTTTGGAAAATACAATTTGCCACAAGTGTACTTGTGTGGTATATCACTTAGAATATATTCAGTTGCAAGCAATTGAAAAAAACAACAAACATCTAAATGGTGACTTAAGGCACCATAGCATTTGTTTTTTATTAATTCTAGGTTAATTCAGTGGCTCGACAATGTCAATTTCGTCCTACTCAGCATGTTGGCTTTTCATATTTGTGCATTTATTGCTTACAAAATGGCTACCACACCTCCAGGTATCATATTCTTAACCCAACACTATCCAAAGCAGAAAGAAAGCAAAAGCAAAAAAAAAAAAGATATTTCAAAATCCTGTACCTCTCTCTTTTCAGGGAAGAAAAACCTTCCCATGAGCACCCAGCAGACATCTTCTTACCTCATTGGTCAGATCAGATCACATTCTTACCCCTTGACCAATCACTGGCAAAAGAGAATGAGATTATTGTTGTTGGTAATGTCAACCCCTGGAATGAATATATCTGTTAAAAAGGGCTCCTGGTGGCTAATTGGGCTCAAATTTATAAACAGAGCCTAGCAGCTAGTGCTAATCAGGGTTCTCTCAAACATGCCATGGGCCAAGGAAAAGCAACACTGAACTGCCTGCCTACTGTACTATGTTCCTGCCAGCTGAGCTGACCCTTATAAAGGAAATCCTGGATTTGAAATTCTACCAATAGGACTGAGATTTTCCTTCTCCAACGAGCTGCAAGGCTATATCCTCATTCGCATCTCCATCGACCCATCAGAGTGGCTCCATTTCTGACCAACTAGGATGGTGCTATTTGGACCAATCATACTGTGAGGATTTGGAGTCCTTACTTGCATAGAAATGGGCCAATCAGTGGCTGGGGAGGATGGGTGGACACTCTTGTCTATATAGGTCTGCTTCCCCTCAGTCTCTGGGGCTTTACTTTTGGTTTCCACTGGAGGCTGCATTTCCTTGGCTAGAGCAGTAACACCAGAGATGCCTCATTCCCAGCCCACCTCACCACTGAGCTGTTTCACAGTTGAGCTGTTTTCACTGAACAAAATTTCCCCCTTTCCGGTGCCCCAAATAGGGGATTCCTGTTGGTATTAAAGTGGCAGTGGTGACCTTTGGTTGACAGTGATGACCTTTGGTTGACAGTTTAGAGAAATCTAGAATCATTTCCTGGGACAGGAGAATCTTAGGCAATATTTAGACTCTGGAAGCAAAGATGGATGCTGTTGAGTGGAGAGACAGTGGTGTGTGTCTCATCTGGTTTCCCCACCATATTAAGTGTTCATTCTTTCCTCTTATATGGGGACTGCGCTGGGCTGAGACGATTCAGATGGAACAGCCACCCAACCCTCAGAAAGTGGGTTAAGAGTTTACACAAGTAATTATAACGATTCCTGAGGGCAGAGACCAGGTCTTTGTCAACAAACTTCGTAAATGCACGTTGGGTGCCAGATCCTATTAGGTCTTGGAGAGACAAAAGCAAAGAAGACCTACGTTCTGCTTTTAAAGACCTCAAAGTCTTTGAGAAAAACTGTAAACTGACAATCACAGAGTGATAAGTGCTAAATTAGGGATAAACCCCAGGAGGAATGGGAGCAGAGGAGGGACATAGTGGAAGAGGAGAAGAGAATTCAGGAAAGGCTTTCAGAGGAGATGATATTTGAGTTGATTATAGGTTGAGCCAGGATAAGGCAAGAGAATAAGTGTTTGGGGGGAAAAATTCCAGGAGAGGAGAGCATAAGCAAAAGTTAGGAGGCAGGAGAAACAGCTTAATGTAGGCAAGTAGCAACAAGCAGTTAAAAAAACACGGAGTATTAAGTGGGACATAAAGTCAGATGAGGCTGAAGGCAAACTGGTTTTCCTCAGGGAAAAATCTTTATCAATTTAGCAGTGCATTCATTTATTAAATCAGTGTCTACAAAGCACTAGGTGCCAGTTAGTTTCCAGCCTCAGGGACTTTGCTCTTGCTACCCCTTTGCCTAAATCTTCTCAGGTCTCAGCTCAGAGATGCCTTCCCCACCTCCCTTAGCGCAAATAGTTTCCACGTGGCCCCTTTCTAGTGCATCAGTATTTTGTTTTCCTTACAGCACAAATAACATGAGATTATCCTCTTCACTTGCCCCTGGGTTAATTGCCTGTCAGGTCCCAGAATGTAAGCGCCAAGCGAGCAGGGACCTGGCCTTTTTCACTGCTTCATCCCATCCACTGCGTCCTGGTAACTCAAGCCCAGCGCAGCTCCAGGGAGATCGCGCGTCTCGCAAACGTGAGCTCCGAACTGAGCATGCGCCCTGCGCAGAGAGCCGGGCACCACGGACCACCGGTCCGCGCAGGCCACACCTCCGCCCGCTCCGTCCCGCCCCCTCCCGGCCAGGTTGTCCGTCGGACCCAGGACTCGCAGCCGGTGCTTTCCCCGCACGCTGTTCCGCACGACTCGGCGGCGGGAACGGAGGCGGCCGCCATTTGCCGGCGGGACCCCGGGATGGCCCCCAAACTCTCAGAGTCTGTGGAGCGGCTCCGCGCCGCCGGCAACCAGAGCTTCCGCAACGGCCAGTTCGCGGAGGCCGCCGCGCTCTACAGCCGCGCGCTGCGGCTGATGCAGGAGCAAGGTACCCCCCTGGCCGCCCGCTCTCCGCCAGGGCTTCTCTTTCCCGCCTCCCCCGGCCCCAGCGGCCCAGCCCTCGCCCCATCCCTGCCTTCTTTCCTCTCCCTGCAGGCCGACCGCCCCCCCAGGCCCTCGCACCACCTTCCCGCACGTTCCCCGCTTTGGGCGTCCTACGAGAAACTTCCTTCGCCCTTTCTTTACGTCTTAAACAAAAAATTGTAATATGGTTTTATTACCGGTTCTTTTTCACTTAATGATATATCAGAAATATATTTTCATCTTAATAGATTTTTTAAATCACTTTTTGATTGTGGTAAAAAACACTACATTAAATTTGCCATCGTAACTTTTTTTTAAGTGTGGTGTCAGGTAGATGCTATTAACAGTGTTGTGCAACAGATCTCTAGAGCTTTTCATCTTGCAGCACTGGAACTCAGTACCCACTGAACACTAATTCGCCCATCCCTTCAGCCCTTGGTATCCACCTTTCTAGTTTCTATATCTGTGATTTTGACTACTTTAGGTGTTTGAAATGAGTGAGGTCATACAGTATTTGTCTTTTATGCCTGGCTTATTTCCCTTAGCATAGTGTCCTCGAGGACATTATAATCCATACTGTAGCATGTGACAGGATTTCCTTTTTTTCCCAAGGTTGTATAATATTCCACTGTATGGATATACTACTTTTTAAATCCATTTAGCCATTGATGGACATTTGGATTGCTTCCACCTCTTAGCTGTTGTGAATAATGCTGTGATGATCATGGGTGTGCAGATGTCTCCAAGATCCTGCTTTGAATTATTTTGGATATATACCCAGAAGTGGGATTGCTGGATCATATAGTAGTTCTGTTTTCTTGTTTTAAATTTTTTTTCTTAATATAACTTGCAACTCAGACTTTTTTTTTTCTTGATTGATTTTAGAGAGGAAGGGAGAGGGAGAGAGAGATAGAGAGAGAACATCGATTGGCCACCTCTTGCAGGCCCCCCACTGGGGATCGGCCCCACAACCTGGGCATGTGCCCTGACTGAGAATCGAACTGGCAACCTCCTGGTGCATGGGTTGACACTCAACTACTGAGCCAACGGCTGGGCTCTTTTTTTAAAAAAATATTTTTTCTTTATTGATTTTCGAGAGAAAGAGAAACATCAATGAGAGAAAACATCAATTGACTACCTCCTGCATTCCCCCTACTGGGGATTGGGCCCACAACCTGGGCATGTGCCCTGACCGGGAATCAAACCGGTGACCTCTTGGTGCATGGGTCAACACTCAACCAGTGAGCTACACCAGCTGGGCAGTAGTTCTGTTTTCCATGGTTGCTGCACCATTTACATTCACACCAACAGTGCATAATAGTTCCAACTCCTCAGCATCCTCACCAGCATTTCTTTTCTGTTCTTTTGATAGTGGCCATCCTGATAGGTATGAGCTGCATGCTTTTGAACTGTTCTATCGCTCCCATCCTGTTATTCGGGCCTCATTCCAACCCTCCTTCTCCTCAACCATTCATTGTTCAATTAAATTACTATTTGTGGAGCATCTGTATCTACTGAGTGTATAACAAGACAGGGAAGACTCTTTCTCTCAATGAGAGAAAGAAAGGGAGAGGCTAGATCTTAAGCTAGTAAACAAGACGTGTTTGGTAATGATTAGGGGTATGCAGAAGACAAATATGGTGGTGTGATAGAGAGTTGGCTAGAGAGCTTCATTAGAATGAGGGCAACTACTTTGAAGAGGTGACATTTGAGGTGGTATCTGAATGATCAGAAGACACTAGGTGCACAAAGTTTTGGGTGCTGAGCATTTCAGGTGGAGGGAACTGTAATTACAGGCATACATTGGTTTATTGTGCTTCTGTTTATTGCGCTTTGTGTCTTTTACAAAAGGAAGACAAGATCCTCCACCAGCAAAAAGATTACTATTTGCTTTATTGTGGTAGTCTGGAACCATACCCACAATATCTCTGAGGTATGCCTGTACAAAGGCACCTGGATGGAATAAGCGTGGATGCTCCAGGAGCCATAGTGACAGAGCCAGTGGAGGGAGAAGTAAAACGGGGTCAGGCAGACAGGCAGAACTTTGTTGCAGAGACATTTTTCACAGTATGCTGTAGTAAGGAGTTTGGGTTTTATTCCCTGATGGGAAGCTACTGGAGAGGAGTAGCATATTCTTATCAGTTCTCCCAGCCTCCAGCTCATTTCAACCAACCACATCAACCAACCACAACCCTTTACTCAAAAACTCTTCTCCAAAGTGTCTTACCAAGGAGCCCCCGTTGGAATCTCTTTTCTGTAGTACCTGTTCCCCTTTGCCTTCCTTCCTTCTCTTTCTCATTTTTTTGGCAATATTTGTTGAGTGCTTTACTGTGTGCTAGGCATTACAGACATTATCCCTTTATATCTTTATGCTAACCTTTGACTAAGACACTTTATACTCTTCCTTGGTGCTGCATATGGAGGTGGCAGCCATCTTCTACTCAGCACACGGCTGCCCTCAGATCCCTCGTGAAACCCAAGATTGTCAAAAAGCAGACCAAGAAGTTCATCCTGCACCAGACTATGTCAGCATTAAGCGGAACTGGTGAAAACCCAGAGGCATTGACAGTAGGGTGCACAGAACATCAAGGGCCAGATCTTGATGCCCAGCATGGGTTATGGGAGCAATAAGAAAACAAAACCCATGCTGCCCAGTGGCTTAAGGAAGTAAGTTCCTGACCACAGTGTTAAGGAGCTTGAAGTGCTGCTGATGTGCTGAGATCGCTCACAATTCTCCTGAAAGAACTGCAAAGCCACTGTGGAAAGAGCAGCCCAGCTGGCCATCAGGGTCACCAATCCCAACGCCAAGCTGCACAGCAAAGAAAATGAATAGACAGATTGTGTACACATTGTATTTGTGTTAATAAAGCCATAAAATTCTGCCATCTGGGGAAGAAAAAAAAAAAGCTTTGTAGATGAGGAGTCCAGAAGAGTTAAATTGCCTACCCCAGGGTTATGCAATGAAGACATGTCATAGGCAGGATTTGAATATGGGTCTGATTCCCAAGTCCAAGTTTTTAGTCATTTTGCTATACTTCTCCCCAAATCCTCTCCAAATTGCAGTCTTATTTTGTTTGAGCTTTTGCAGTTTCAAGCCACTCTTGCCCCCTTTTTTTCTGCAACACTCCTTTTTAGGTCTGCCTACTTGTCTCAGCCTCACTTGAGGTCATTGAAGAATCTAAGATATTGATACTTCTGCCTTTTTCTTTCATCCTACCCCAGGCTGCCTGGAAAAGTGTGTGCTTTTGTATGGAGTTTTTCTGGGTCCCTAAAAGAGCTGGCCTGGTATCTAGATTTAGTAGGAGATCAGTGTTTGGTTCTCATTCTTTTCTAGGTAATATATGGGCAAATCCCTTGATTTCTCTGATCAGTTTTTTTGTTTGAAAGGAGAGCAGGGAGCAACCTAGTACAATGAACCCTTCCAGCAAGTCTTTGAAGTGATATCTTCATGTGATAGGTGAGCACATATGATCAGAGGGAGTGAGTGATTTGTGCAGCATCACAGGCTGGATAGTAGGTTCTGATGCCCTTTCCACCATGCTGCTTCCAAGCACCCATGTTCTGGGAACTTGAGAAGGATTACAAGTTTTGAGTGCTTGTACTTGTCCCTTAAGGGCAAGGATATATTTTACTTATCTCTACATTACTGTCTCATTCAGGGCCTGGCAAAATAAGAAAAGATTTATTCTGTTTTTTTTAAATATGTTTTTATTGATTTTTTAGAAAGAGAGGAAGAGAGAGAGAGAGAGAGATAGAAACATCGATCGGCTGCTTCCTGTACACCCCCCACCAGGGATCGAGCCTGCAACCTGGGCATGTGCCCTGACTGGGAATCGAACCAGAACCTCTCAGTCCATGGGAAGACACTCAATCAACTGAGCCACACTGGCCAGATGAAAAAAGTTATTCTTTTATTGTTTGTTATTGTTGGTATGGAGTAAAAGACATGCATCAATATGGTAACATGATACTTAGTGACAAAAGCAAGTTGCAGAAGGATAGACAATAGGGTGCCAGTTAGAGAAAGCTTTAAAAGATATAAAATATCTGTGATTACATATATAATAAAGATAAACAAACATGCATAAGAATGTTACATACCAGCTTCAGGATTGTGCTGACATCTGGGGTTATGGGGACGGAGCACAGGGGAAAGGATGGAGACGAGTGGAGCTTTAGCCATATCAAAAATAAAAAAGGTTGGAAACAAATATAATGTATGCTAAATCTAGTGATGGATACTGACTATCTGTTATACTGTTTTCTGTATGTTTTACAATTTTCAGAAGAGAACTTGTTTTCAGTTACTTTGGGTATATACCTAAGAGTGGAATTACTGCATCAACTCGAAATAGTTTCCTTTCTTTTTTTTTTTTCATTATGGCCCATGCTAGTGGGTATGCAGTAGCAGAAAATTAACTTTTAAAAATGAAAGTCATTGTGGCCACCATAAAGGACATGAGCTTCTGAGATTCCTGAACATGAGGCTTGCCTTTAGAGAAATGTCTGATAATGCTCCTCCGCACTGGGAAGCTTGAGTTCTTCCCCTGAGTAAGTTCTCTGTAGTCCTGCCAGACCCGCGGGACTTTTCCCTGGCAACGTCCTATCTGATTTGACCAAGTAGAATTAGTCTCTGTCTTTTATCTTTTCCCGTTTTTTTCATTGTTCAGTTTACGTACTTTTTGTAATAAAATGAACACACACAGCCAGGTAGTTACAGCATGGATTTCTTTGAGGCAGAAGCCAGCTCTTTCATGTTTGTTTTTTGCCAGGTACCAAGTTTAGTGCTGGCGTGAGTGAATAAGATGCTTGATGTTCTCGCTGCCATGTACTAATGGTAAACTTGCCAGTCTATCGGACCTGCAAGCCTGATCAGCTTACAGTCATTTCTGCTCCCTTTTATCAAAAGCCCAGAGCTCAGAGTGTGAAATGTACTTCATATCCTGAAGCATCCATTTCCCAACTTGTTAATCTCACGCTTTCTGCTTCTACCTGGGCAGGTTCTTCCGACCCCATAGAAGAAAGTGTTCTCTACTCCAACCGAGCAGCATGCCACTTGAAGGATGGGAACTGCAGAGACTGCATCAAAGATTGCACTTTGTAAGAAGTCAAGGGAAACTTTGGGGTGTCTGAGGGGCTCAGAAGAGGAAGCTGGGTTTATCTGGTTTGTTTCTTCTTTGGACTGATCCCACCAGTTACATCTGTGACAGATACTAGGAAGTGTCATTCAGTGTCACCAGGTCACTGAGAATAGGAGGCTATACTTGGTCTTTGTGGCCCCTGTCTTGTGTCTTTGGGGTCTTGGCTCTGCTGCTTTAAAAGGAGTAGGGTGGGCACTTACAGGTGGGCTTTCAAACCTTTGTGAGATGTGGGACATGGGGATGAGGTAGAGTTGTAGAATAATTAGTGGCTTGCCCAGTTATTTTCTGGGGTGGATTTGTGTGAGAGAGGAAGGGAGGGAGAGAAAGAAAGAGAGATAGAGGTTAATAGGTAGCCAGGAAAGAAGCAAAGAGAAAGGAGAAAATGGTGTCCTTTAATGACCAGGTATAGAGAACATTAAACAATTTTTCATACTACTTTCTTTTTCAAACAAGTCTGATACTGCCTTTTTTCATCATCGCTAAACTAGCATGCATACCTTAATGTGTTCTAAGATCTGCTATCCTGTGACATTGCCTTAGACCCATGCCCTGGTGATAGATGGGAGAGCGGTGAGCATGGTCATGGAGCCTGTGCTCAGTTGATTAGTACCAGGTCCTGTGCTAGATTTCCTTCTTAGCATGCTCATGACTACTCTGTGGGGTAAGTTTACCATCCTTCCCAGGCTAGAACTGGGTTGCAGAGGATTGAGGCGGTAAAGTGATTTGCCTGGGATGACATGGTTAGTGGCAGAGGTGGAATTCAAACACCACTCCTTCGGACTCCAAAGCCTCTATGGTATGCCCATCAGGCCACCACTCTGTGGAAACACATAGAAGCATAAAAGCAACAAGGTACTTGCTCTTGGTTTGGGGGGGATTGCAACTATGAAAATTGATGCATGTGCACACAAATCTCATAGTTTTAGTGGCCCTCTGCCCTCTTTCCCTTCTCTACTTCAATCTAAGTTGAAAGTCCCTCTTCTAAGGTCTGCCATGTTTAGTAGTGTCTCTGTGCCAGAAATGACCCCCTATATACGGAATGCTATAGATGAACCTGCCTGGATGGAGCTGCGGGGGGAGCCTTGGTGACTTAGCAGCCAGATGACATTTCTGCCTCCTGCTGTAGAGCACTGGCCTTGGTTCCCTTCAGCATGAAGCCCTTGCTGCGGCGAGCATCGGCCTACGAGGCTCTGGAGAAGTATCCCCTGGCCTATGTTGACTACAAGGTTGTGCTGCAGATTGATGACAGTGTGACGTCAGCCTTGGAAGGCGTCAACAGGTGAGCCTGCGTCACCATGGACATTCCCTGTGGAACTCCCTGCCCTCTGTCATTGGCTTGGAACGATCGCTTTGCTCATCTTCTGGCAGGATCCCTTTGGGATAGGCTTAGAAATTCCTAATGACCTTTTGGGCAAAGTGTGGAAGGAGAATTTGCTGTCATATTTGGTAGGTGTTCAAGGTGTCAGGATTACTGAATTTTTTTTTTCCTAGATGTTCAAATTCATTCACAAAGTATAATTTGTTGAACTCTTTTGAAGGTGGTGTGCCAGGTTCAGTGGGAATACCAAAACAAAAAAGAAGTACAGACCCCACTTACCTCAAAGAGCTAACTAGAGTGGGGAATGTATGACCCACGCACAAGCAGCTCGGACCTGAGGCTATAGGATATCGTTTGTGGATATGGTTCAGTATATTGCCAACGATCCCTTCGCAAGGCCCCACAGCAGTTGACGTCTCACGGATGTTCTCATTTGTGTGATTGATCATGTTGCCCTTCTTTGCATGGGCTGCTTGAAAGCCAAACACCACACTAATAGCAAACCCTTGTTAGGACTTCATGGTATATTTTTGTGTGTCATATCTGTCTTGACTTGTTTTCTCTCTGCCTCTTTTCATTTCTGTCATTCAGCAAAATCTGCCACTTACGTGCCAGACTGCACTAGGGCCTGGGCTGATGCCCGAGACATACCTCTTCCTGCCCTGATAGAACCCCTGGTCTCATGGAGAACACTCGTCAGTAATAGGCAAGCATAATACAAGGGATGAGGCAGCACAGGGGGCAAAAAGAAGGCACCTAGCCAGCTAGGGGGTGGGCAGCAGGGAGGGTTTCCAGAGGAGGTGAGCTGAGACAGAGATGAGGAGAGACCTGGGGCCAACAGCCAGCAAGGAGAAGGCAGCCTGTGCGAGTGAGTGAGTGTGGTCTACTGTAGAAACATCCCTGAGAGAGCATGATCAACGATCAACGTCGATGGGCTGTCTCCTGCACGCCCCCTGCTGGGGATTGAGCCCAAAACCTCAGCATGGTCCCTGACCAGGAATTGAACTGGCAACCTGCTCAACCACTGAGGCACACTGGCTGGGCAAGATTTGCATTTTTAAAAAATCTCTGAGCATTAATCAAATATCAGGTGCTTGCATGGCTTTATAATAGATCCATTAAGAAATGTAAAACATGCTCCTTTCCTCAGTAATGTGTGGTCCTTTGGAGTTAAGGTAGGGTTTAACTGCCCTTAACAAGCAACAGATCATCACTTTGAAGTTAACATGGTGTGGTTCAGTGGTTGAGCATCGACCCATGCACCAAGAGGTTGCCAGTTCAATTCCCAGTCAGGGCACATGCCCAGGTTGTGGGCCTGATCCCCAGGGGGGGCATGCAGGAGGCGGCCAATCAATGTTCTCTCTCATCGATGTTTCTATCTCTCTTCCTCTCTCTAAAATCAATAAAGAAAAAAAAATTAAAAAACAAAAACTGTGTGTGACCAAATGAGGGCCAGGCAGGGAGGGAGCATCATGGTGGCTGAACTGAGGAGACTTTTGTGGGTGGCACACTCCTGTTCCTCTCCTGCTGCATGTCAGGAGGATATAAAGAGATGGTTCAAACCTGGGGAAGATGATAACTCTGGCTCTCATACACCTCCTTTGGGTTTGTGAAAGGAGGAACATCTGAACCCAGCCGGAAACCTCCCGTCTTTGATCCTGCCTTCTTTTCCAGAATGACCCGAGCTCTCATGGACTCACTTGGGCCCGAGTGGCGCCTGAAGCTGCCCTCTATCCCCTTGGTACCTGTTTCAGCTCAGAAGAGGTGGGGCTCGGAAAACCACGAAGAGACAGCTAAAAGCAAATCCAAAGAAACCACAACTGCCAAGAGCAGAGGTAAGCCGTGACTTCCTGCTCAGTTTTGCAGTTTCCTCGTAGCCACTTCCTTTAGAGTAATCCTGTCAAAATTGGCCTCATTTAACCTGAGTTATAAAAATAATACTTAAAAAGTCTTAACCTCTTGGAGACGGTCTCAACTCTACAGTGAGGGTCAAGAAAACATCCCCCACTGTCAGGATTAAGCGATAGAAGGCATGTTGAGCTCCTAGCCTGGCACATAGGTCTCCAGGGTTGGTTCCCTTCTCTCTTCTGGCAGCATTTGGGGTGTATCATATTGGATACGTTGGTTACAAGAACAGAAAACTCACCATGGTAAAAATAATTCATTGGCTTATACAATTGAAAAATCTGGAGTTCAGGTTCAGGCTGGGTTTGCCCAGCAGCCCACTAGACTATCAGGATCTGACTCCATTTCTCTGTACTTCTCTCAGCTGTCTTCTCTGTGTGGTCAGGTTTGTCTTCAGGCAGGCTTCCCTCTTAGCAGTAAAACAGCTATGGCAGTTCCTGGCCTCATATCCATATGCCATGCCTCATGACCCAGAGGGAGAGAAAAACTTTTTCTGAGAGGGTTTCTTTCCCCCAAATCCCCGACTCATATTTTCTCAGTTTGTTCTGGCCTGTTTGGTCATGGGCCATTCTCTGAATTCATCACTGTGACCGAGGGCTGAGATTTTGTGATCAGCTCAGCCCTAACCCATTTGCCCTACCTCCACAGCAAGAGGGTAATGCTGCCCCGGGAACATGAGCACTGTGTGAGTCCCTGGGGAGGAGAAATAAGAGAAGGGAGGTCAAAGGCAGGTAGCCCTACACCGGAGACTGTCCACCTCGACTGAGTAGACAAAGAGGCCATTCTTCAGTTGGGGCTCACTGGACACTCTGATAATGCTGCAGGGCAGTTGTCCCAGCTCGGCAGCTAGGTGTTGAGGAGAGGTGGTTCAGAAGGGGTCAGGGCTGGAGCCTTGAGTGGATGGCAGGAGTTATCCCCTTGCCAGGAGGAAACCTATCTGGCCAGGTAGCATTCGCTCTGGTGTGTGGGAGCCTGGTAACTGTTGCCCACTCTTCCCTAGAATGAAAATGTGGGGTGCTAATGAACCAGATGGCTTCAGTGCATCTACTATGTATTCCCCCCTTTCAGAGTCACGGAGCCATGTGTGCTCCAGGCCCTGTATGCAGTGTGATACCGCATGGGCAGTCTTGGCCCTCGGAAGCTCTTGGTCTAATGAGAGTCTGAGACAGACAGCATTTTAAAATATGGGAGTAAGAACAAGTGCTCACGAGTCTAGTATACGGGGAGTTCAAAATCGGAATTGACGTGTGCTTGGGGGTGTCGGAAAAAGGCTCACGGAGGTGGCAGTGGAGGGGACAGGTTGAGCTGGGCCTTAAAGGGTGAGGGTGCGTTCTTCTGGTGGAAAGGGACGGGAATTCTTGGCAGAAACAGTGGAGAGTTAGGGTGAATGCATGGGGTGTTGCTGGTGAACAGCAGGATGCATGGCTATAACATGTGGTGTGTTGCAGAACTGGGGTAAAGCTGAAGCTGTGTGTAGAAACTCATGCACATGCGCACAAGGAGACATGTACAAGAATGTTCACAGCAGAATGTTTATAACATCCATAAACAAAACTGGAAATAACCCAAGCCTCCCTAAATAGGAGAATGGAAAACCAATTGTATTGCAGCATTGAGAATGGATGAACAGCTATAGGTGTTACACATCGACACAGTCAGTTCTAGGAGTGTAATTTTGGGTGAGGGGAAGAACACAAGGTCATAGAAGAATACATAGAATTACTTGTTCCTTTACATAAAGTTCAAAAACAAATAAACAACAAATGGTTTCTAGATACTATTGCCTATAGTAGTTGAACTACCAAAAACAAAAAAAAAGGGGGGAAGGATGCACAGAGTGGGGATAGTGGTCTCCTCCAGGGGTGGATTGATTTGGAGAAGGGTCCACAGGGCTTCAAAGGTCCTAGTAAATGTTCTGTTTCTTAAAGTGAGGGATGAGTTCAAGGGTGTTAGTTTTACTCCTAAAACCTTACCCTTGTCATAAATATTTAGTATTTTATAAAGATAGTTTTTAAAAATGAAAAAAGCAGGTGATATGGGAGCTGGAGCCGGAATAATTAATTCAGGCCCGAAGGCCAGGTTGAACAGCTTGGGTTTCACCTTCTCTCCTGTTTCTCCTTGAAAGCTGGGCAGAGTGTAGGTGAGGCTCAGCCCGAGACAGCGATGAGAAACAGCACTCGCCCTCCCTTTTCTGAAAGCCTGAGAACTGCACCCTTTTTTACCAGATGCTTGCTTATTTAAATACTTAATTATTCCCCTGCTTTAAGTTCACAGGGGTTCTGCACTTTCTGGTGTAGTCTCAGATTTCCTGCTGACAATAGCCCTGTGTAGAGGAGGTGTTGCCTCATTGTATTGGTGAGGAAATTGGGTCCAGCAGAGTTCGATAGGTCACACAAGATCTTCCAGCTACCAAGTGGCAGTGCCAAGGCTGGTACCCAGGGTGCTCATCATATGTATGTTACCATGTGCATGTGTAAGTATGTTTATATCAGGAGTCCTTGGCCTCTTCTGAATGAAAAACCGTGTTTAATTCCCGGAAGCCGTTGATTGGGGGAATCATGATCAGAAAGGATGCTTTACCACAGCGTAGGAAGCCTCTGGGGAGAGAGGGCTCTGCGAAGAGACCTCACTGATCTCAGTTGGGACCTGCTCCATGGTTTTTTCCTCTTCTGAATTTGTATCTAGTGCCTTCTGGGGATGTGGAGAGAGCCAGAGTTCTGAAGGAAGAAGGCAATGAGCTTGTAAAGAAGGGAAACCATAAGAAAGCTATTGAGAAGTACAGTGAAAGCCTCTCGTTTAGTAACCTGGAGTCCGCCACGTACAGCAACAGGTACCTTCCCCACAGCTGCTGGCCTGGGGATCTCAGGACATTGGACATTCCATTCCTCAATCTCTCTCGGACTGTGGTGGGCTCTTCTTCCCTAGCATTTAGTCAGTCTGTTAGAGCTCAACATGCAGTCACACTCATTTTGGTCGTCATGAGGCAGACATTGCCAGTGGCGTTTGCTCTTAAAGGGATAGAGACCAAGGGATGCCTGAGGGGAGCCTGAGCTTTGTTAGCTCCCTTCCCCAGAATTTTCTTTAACCACCTAAATCAGCATACAGTGTCTCGCTACACAGCCACAACCTCAACACTAGTCTTACAGCCTTTCCACCTTCCTGGGAGGCTCCCACTCCATGGCTTCTCAAGACTACTGTTAGAAACTGTGGCACTGAGAGCACAGGGCAGAACCCAGGGTGTGGAGTAATTATTGCCTGGCCTGGGAGTGAGAAACAGGTCCCATCTAGCCTGAGGGGTTAGACTCTTGGCACTGTACAAGGCCCTGCACCACGTTCCTCTTTAGTTAAAAAAATCTTGGATCTACTATAGGCTCACCACTCTTCATCCAAACCTGTTTCAGATTTTAAAACGATAATATGGTCTGTATACTGAATCACATGCCATTTAGGGTCTAGGGCAGCTTGTGAAGTTAATTGTTAGCATTTCTGCAGTGAAACATAAGGAAGTTCCATGTTCACTTGGGGTGGTATAAAGACTAGCCTCATGTCCCTTAAGGTCAGGGTTTACTGCCTAATGAGTTGAAAAGGGAACTTTTAGTTTGAAAGCTTAAATTTTGAACCTGTGGCTTTCCTGGCTGGCTGGACCAGGGGCGCCTGTCTGCCAGGCTAACGTGAAAACAGGCCTGTAGCCCACTTGTGCCGTGTTCGAGCAGCAGCATCTGCTCGCTCCTTTCTCTGGCTCCCTGGCCTTGCTCCCATGGGGCTCGAGACCTCTAGTAACCCGTTATCCTGGACATTTACCACATTTCGGGACAACGTTTTGTTTAAGTACTGTTTCTCATGCCAGTGTGTCTGTGCTACAGTTTTAGTTTCTGTTGCTTTATAATACCTCGTAGGGCTGGTCTTTTCCTATCCTTCTCAGTCAGAGCAGCCCTGGCTATTTTCCCAGATTTGCTCTTCCAGCTAAACCTTAGGATCATTTTGACAGATTCCCAAAAGTATCTTGTTGGGCTTTTGGTTGTGATTATATTGAATTTATAAATTTAACTTAAAGGACTGATAACTTTATACAAAACTGAATTTTCCATCCATTATGGCTGAAATTATACCACATTCTGGATGTCATTTCCAAGCCCCACCTCCTGCACATGCCCCGTGTAGACAGTGCATCACCTTTGGCTCGCTTCAGTTCTCTTAGTGCAGCTGATACCCACGTGGATGTCACCACCCAGGTACCCGGCCCCTGCAGCTTGCCAGGCCCTCAGTGACCTCCAGAGGCTCATTTAGTCCTCACAACAATTCTTCAGGTTAGGTGATGGTCCCATTTTACCTGTGAGAAAACAGCTTTGGAAAGATGAATTAACAAGCACAAAATTAAACAACTCAGATATAGTCGAGCTGTGACTCCAGCCAGGTCTTTGTGACTCCAAAGCTTGGGTTTTTTTCACTCACTCATGTTATCTCCTAGACTGCTTTGTAAGGAAAAGTAAATTACTAAGTGACCACTCTGCACCCATTCAAAACAATGAGATGGAATAGATGGACTTCCATACTGAGCTCCAAGACATCTGACTGTTTTACTGACTGTCTCTGGAGAAAAGGGCTGGAATTAAGTGGGGAAGATACACACACATACTCTTTTCCCCGTAGGTGCAGGATGGCTTGTATGGATGTGCATGACTTACTTTTTTCCAACATTTCATTTTGAAAAATTTCAAAATACAAGTTGAAAAATTTTTCATTGAACACGCCTATACCTACCATCTAAATTCATAATTAAATTTTTTTGTATTTGCTTTATCACTATTTAACCATCTATTGATCCATGTCAAAGTTGCAGACCCCTTTACATCTCACCCCTAACACATCAGCATGCATATCATGAATTCAAGTCCAGCATTTACATTTTTGTTCTCTTAAGGCAGGTAACTTTAATCTGTCAAGGGGAAGGTTTCAGGAAGCCTTTTCTTTGCTTGAAACAGCAGTGTGGGAATGTGAGGTCGACAAAAGGCTAGAAGTTAGTGAAGTCAGGGTCTAGAGGCAGGAGAACCCAAGCTGAGTCAGGTCTGCCCCTCAGTGGGGTAGAACCTCAAGCAAGGTGCCTCGCCCCTGAGCCTGCGTTCTCACCTGTGGAAAGGGCTGGGGTTGCTGTGAGGATGAAGAACAGGTGAAGTGAGCAGCACGATGTAGGTGTTCGGTGAATCAAGATCACCCCTCAAACTTCCTCCCCGCTCTGGGGGGCCCTGAGGAGGGACTGAACTCTGAACGGTCTCTCCCTGTCAGAGCGCTCTGCTATTTGGTCCTGAAGCAGTACAAGGAAGCGGTGAAGGACTGCACAGAAGCCCTCAAGCTGGATGGGAAGAACGTGAAGGCATTTTACAGACGGGCTCAAGCCTATAAGGCCCTCAAGGTAAGAGTCTGACCAGAAGGCACCCACTGAGCTGCAGACATTTGTGCCTGTGGGCACTTCAGAGCATGGTCGAGGTGAGGTGGTGTCTGCCATAGCCCTTCTCATCTGGGGGCCCAGGGCAGCTCAGGCCCGGCCTGCAGACTGGGGTTTCAAAGCCTCTGCTATCTCAGCAGCCGTCCCCACCTCCCCTTGGTCTCACCTCAGTCACAGCACCATCCCCACGCCCTTCTCTATTCTATTAGGACTATAAATCCAGCTTTGCCGACATCAACAGCCTCCTAAAAATTGAGCCCAGGAATGGCCCTGCACAGAAGTTGCAGCAAGAAGTTAACCAGAGCTTAAAGTAAAAACCCAGAAGGGCAGCAGGAAACCTCCGCCATACGACCTTCCTCTGTGCCTGCTTCTGGGACCCAGCATGCCCAGCTCTGAAGCACCCTCCTCTGCCCCTCAAAGAGGTAGTGGCCTCCCACCCCTTAAGAGGCTTTGTTCAAATTAAGCTCAGTGTAGCCAAAACCCAGACATTGTTTTGCTGGAAAGGTCCCTGCTATGCTGAAGCCCTGTTCCCTGTCCCCCTGCCTTGGACAGCTGGCGGATCACATAAACGGGTCCTCGCCAGCAAAGCACTGGGCTCTGCCCCTGCCCCAAGCATGCTCCAGACTGAGCGCTGCCCTTCGAGCTTCACCAGACCCACCTCACTGTGGTTCATCTGAGCAAGTGGAACTGGGGGGGAGGGGGGAGACTAGAAAACCCTGGCCCACCCACACCTAAAGCAGCCTGTTGAGCTGGTTCTCCAGGGCTGCCATCCTGCCCTGTCCTTGGCTTAGTCCCCTGTGTTCTGAGCTCCAGCCCCTTTTGGCCAGGTCCCTTTGGTGGGGATGCAGAACCCTGACCCTGAGGTGGCTTTGGGGCTCTGTGCTGCCTCCTACATGGAGGTACCTAAGCCGTTTCAGGAGCCCAGAGGTGTGGCTACTCCTGAAGTTAGGGTGGGAAGAAGGGCCTCCTTGAAGTCAGTGCCCTTCCATTCTGGGCAGGGACTTGCCTTTTGACCCCAACAGTGGCCCTCCCAGCTTCTTATTTCTTTGTTATAGGAAGTTAATTTGAACTGAACTGACTCCAGTTTTGTTGAACTGTGTGTTTAAGTGAATACATTAAACGTTTTTGTTCTACATAAATATCTGTTGTACTTCCATTTATGCTTTTTCAGCTTTGTGCTTGGAATTTTGTAATAACAAAAGCTACCACTTTTTGAGCATTCAGCTCATTGAACAAATTCACTGAAATGTGTGCTTGGGCCAGGCCCTGTGTATAGTGCTGGGGAACGACAATGAATGAGTACACATGGCCCTGTTCTCCGAGGGCTGAGTGTAGTGGGACAGGAGACACTAATCAGGTGACCCCGGGAACAAGGGTAGAACTGCTGCCAGCCTACGGGCTTTAAAGGAGTCATCAGTGCTTTCCCTGCCTCACAGGGAGATCTGACCCTGTGGAGGGAAAGGGGGCCCTGAGGACTAAGCTGGAATTGAGTTCTGCTGTGGGAGTCTGGCTGGTGAAGAGGGGAGGGGAAAGGCCCTCAGGAGGACAGTGAGCACAGGGACCACTCCAGCTCACGGGACATGGTGTGGATGAGGCTGGAGAGTGCTCTAGCATCCAGCTGCAAGTAAGGACTGCTCCCTCTCCTGGGCTGTCCTACTCGTTTCCTCTTGGTGGAGTAGCAGTTCGATGACTCCATGAAGCAGAGCAGACAGGTTTCCCATCCCTCCGTGCGGAGCAGCCCCAGCAGTTAGGGAGTTGCTGTGACCTCTCCAGAGTCCGCTGAGCAGTCACAGGCCTGCGAGCTGAAGAGGGTTTGAGTCCACAGACGGAGGCCATGGCCACGGCCAGGGGACCATTTCAAAGCTGGGCATTATACCCCTCGTAGTGCCCCCTCTTTTTAAAAAAATATTTTCTTTATTGATTTTAGAGAGAGGGGAAGGGAGAGGGAGAGAGAGATAGAAACATTGATGAGAGAGAACATTGACTGGCCGCCTCCTGCATGCCCCCCACTGGGGATTGGACCCACAACCTGGGCATGTGTCCTGACCGGGAATCGAACCGGTGACCTCTTGGTGCATGGGTCGACACTCAACCACTGAGCCACACCGGCCGGGCGCCCCTCTTAAGCAGGCATGGCTCTTGCCTGATTTGAGGCAGTTTTAGTGGTGACATCCAGTCACGACTGACTGACTCTCTCCTTGAGGTGTAGAAGGCAAGTATCTGGATTTACTAATGAAAACCTGGAAGCTGAGAGCAGTACAACCTGAAGAGGCTTTTTCCTCCCTCCAGGGGAGGAAAATCATGACCCGGGAAGGTAGCCTAAAGCGTTTCCACGGGGTTCTTGACGTTACCCAGTCCCTCGGCCCGGAGCCTAGGAGCAGTTGCTGCTTCCGGGGTGCTCCCTGCACCGCACCTGTGGCTGTAGTTCAGTCCTCAGTGCTGTGTGATGACAGCCAGTTAGCCACCCATGCACCACTGGTGGGTGGCGCCTGCTGCTGCGGGGCTCTCCCAGAGTCCTGCTAGTGCCTGCAGCTCCCTTGTCCACAGTCTCTGTTTCAGCACTCGTTCCGGTTTCCGTTCCTTACAGCCAAAGCCCCAGCCCAGTCAAGCCTACCCTTTGCTCTGTCCCACCTCCCTCACACAAGGCCTCCTGGGAGACAGACCAGTTTGCAGCACTTTTAATGCACAAAGCAATGGGGCGCGGGGAGGGGCTTACGGGGGGGTGCAGTGGGGATAAATGGTGATGGACGGAGACTTGGGGTGGTGAACACACAATACAGTGTACAGATGATGGACTGTAGAATTGTACGCCTGAGACCTGTATACTTTTGTTAACCAGTGTCATCCCAATAAATTCAATAAAAAAGGAAAAAAAGGTAACGGGCTGACTGGGGTCAGGCTTCGTTCCACACACACAGCTCAGGTTCGGATACAGCCCAACTGGAAACCAGTTACAGTTCACAGGGCCTTAGAGCCAAGAGCAGGAAAACTGTTGTCAGCCGAGGGAGTGAGGATTCCACTTTCTGGGGATGAAAGAGTAAAAGTAAATGTTTCTGAAGTATGGCAGACACCTGGTCTTCAACTAAGGACAGAGACTAGACCAAGCCAGGCCTTTGGGCAGGCAGCATGGAGCTAGGCAGTGCCCAGAGGAAGTGAGGCCAGGCAGGGCAGCTAGAGAGAACGCCTCCTTCACTTTGCAGTCAGCACCCATTCCAGTCACACGGCTTCCCCCAAATTCTTTCCAGGGGCCTCAGAGAAAGCAGTGTTACAACATGGTTCTCACGGACTTGGTGAAAGCCAGCCGGTCCTGCCCAATTCTTGACTGCTTCTGGGCCCAGCTACTTCTGTCACAATTCTTCCTGCCCCACCCACCCACCTGGTTCCAGTTACGTCCACTTTCGTCTCTCCTACTCCATGGTTTGGTGAGCCTGCAACACTGCCAACGCCTCTTCTACCTGTGGGGCAGGGGGAGGGGCTTAGTGCAGCTGCCCAGCAGGGTCCCAGGGAGCACCTTGACCTCCCCGTGACTCAGCATGCTAGATACAAGAATTCCCCTCCCTGCACAGCATTTCTGCAGAGCCCTCATCTGACTACTGCCTGCCAGCAACCAGGACAGAGACCCATGGTCATCTTCTCAACACATGTGCACTGCTGGCCAGCTGGGAAAATCGTAACCCTTACACTGAGACAGGACACAGCTCCTCGTGCCCAAACCTGACCTACGGAGCTGCAGAGAATCATCTGTCCTACTCACGACTCCGCAGGTATTAGCAAGAAGATAAACCTCATCTGTCCAGATGGCAGCCTACTGGCTCATCTAGGAGACGCCTTGGTCCTTAGCTCTCCTCTTGCCCTCAGGGCTCCCTGTCACCCAGGCCCCAGCCCACCTTGGCATTGAGGGACTCTGGAGACTCCAGCATGAGCAGCAGCTCCGAGTTGTCGATCTCCAGCAGCATGCCCGTGATCTTGCCAGCCAGCTGGGTGTGGACATCATAGATAAGGGGGTAGAGACGCTCACCTGTATGGAACACCTCTGATGGGTTATGAACACACACCTGGCTGATACCCCAGCATCCCAGGGACAGTATTGTGGAATGGGGCAGTGAGGCATCTGGGTGGCTGTCCCCAAACTGCTCCTTCCAGGCGATGTTACTTAACCTAGCTACCAGCAGCCTCTTTCCCAACTGAAGGGGGCATAGCAAACCCCACTCTGGAGGTCAGTCTGCAGAATCCTATTTGATGTTAGATGTGAAGTAGTTGCATAGGGTTTGACACAAAAGGTGGTTGCTTTTTAAGGACTACTCTTGTTCATTTTGCAGGAAATAGTTCCAAGTATATACACTGAGATTCTAAACAGGATATGATAAGGCTGAACCTGACTTTTTTGGGAGGCTGGAGAGCCAAATACACAAGATAAATTCACCTTCCACCATCAGGTACTTCTAGTGACAGGGCCCAGTGTTTGCAGTCAGCCCATCTTGGCAATGTGTGGAGGGTCTAGGCAGGCTGGGGTGCCTGGAGTGGGAGTGGGAGAGGTTTTCCCATGAGTAAAGTGAAAATGTTTACAAGGAACTGCCAACAGAGTTTTCTGCCTCCATTAAGCCCACTGAGAATTTTTCTTTGAGGTGTAGGTAGGAAAATGGCAAAACCCCAAGTGAGCTGAGGAAACAATGGGGTGGTGCAGTGGGGCCCACAGAGAAGGGTCAGGGGATCTTGGTGACCTTGAGGAAAAGAGCCTGCCAAGCACTAGCAAGCTTGTTCATTCATTCAACAGTTAGCAGCACCCTTGAGCAGGGCCTGTCACAGACACGGGAAGAACTGCACAGGAGCTAGGGTCCAATGGGGAACCTTTGTTTCTCCTGATGTACATTTATTTCCCACCTTCCTGCACTGGGCTCCACTAGGGAAGCTGATGAAGTGTGGTGACAGCTTCTTCCCTTCCAGGGGAGATGTGAGGAACCCCAACACCCACCTCTCATGTCCCAGCAGAAACCCAAGACCATACCCTTCATACTCTTACTCCACCTCCTGGCCCCTGATCTCCCCACATCTGAGGTCTCTCCCAGCAAAGTCAAGAACAGCAGAGCTGAAGAAACACTGGGCACATCTGGTCTGACCAGTATTTTAAGATGAGAGAACAGGGCCTAGATGTCACCAAGCAGGTTGGTCAGTGGCAAAGCTGGACCCTGTCTTCACGTCTGACCTCCACTCGGTGTTTCCCACCAGGCTAGCCAGCTCCCAGCCCCCCTCCTCCTGCTCCAGAGCAGGGGAACCAGCCACTCACCAATCATCTGCTTTTGCTTGTGCAGTGGTGCTGCGGCCAGCATGGATGCGGTCAGGGGCTCCTGTCCGGGGAGGCACACAGCAGGCTCCTGGACCTGCACATGGTGCCAGGGACACATCCCTTAACCACCACGGACAGGCAAGGCCTTGAAACACTTAACCCTGTCAGGTGAGCACAGGCCTCCAGGAAGGCTCTGGAAGAGGGGAGCAGGGGGCAAGGTATGGACGATCGGGTGGGACAGAGTCCCCAACAAGGGCACGGTGGACGAGACGACAAAGTTACACTCTGAACAGCTGTTCTCCACAGTGCTAGGAACCTCTAAAGGCCCCCGATGCATGAAACCAAATGAAGCCATACCTTACTAATCATTTTGTACCAAAGAAAGCACTTTTGATCAGGTAGCTTTTATGGCCATATTCCCAACATACTTCTGACTCTTTCACATCTTGATAACTTTAAAGGCATGTTGCTCCTTAAAGACTACTCTTGCCCAGTCGGTGTGGCTCAGGGGTTGAGCGTCGACCCATGCACCAAGAGGTTGCCGGTTTGATTCCCGGTCAGGGCACATACCCTGGTTGTGGGCCCAATCCCCAGTGGGGGGCATGCAGGAGGTGGCCAGTTGATGTTCTCTCTCATTGATGTTTCTATCTCTCTCTCCCTCTCCCTTCTTCTCTCTAAAATCAATAAAGAAAAAAAAAAGACTACTCTTGTTCCTTTTGCAAGAAATAGTTCAAAGTATACACAGTGAAATTCTAGACAGGAGATGAAAATGCTAAGTTTGAGACTTTGGGGGCGGGGGTGCACAGGGAGATGAACGCACAGCCTTTAAACTTAATGATGGTATTTTTCAGTTCTGTTTTGCAGATAAATCCTATCCTTGCTGCCCCACACATAAATACTAAGGTAATCCAAATTCAGTTGGTAATAACCCAGGCAAAGCAAATCGTGACTAATAAAACGTAGTCCTGGCCCTTTTCCTCCTTCTGTTAGTAAGGGTAATCTTTTTTTAAAAAAAAATGTTATTATTGATTTTTTAGAGAGAAAGGAGGGGAGAGAGAGAAACATTGATCAGCCGCCTCCTGCACGCCCCCTACTGGGGATCGAGCCCACAACCCAGGCATGTGCCCTGACCAGGAATGGAACCGGGACCTCTCAGGCCATGGGAAGACGCTCAATCCACTGAGCCACACCAGCCGGGCATGGGTGATCTCTTTTTGATTGTACATGTGAATAAACGAAACTTGACAAGTCAAGAAAAGGAAGAAAACTAAGGCCCAGAGAAGGCCAATACCTTAGCAAAGGTTCTAGCCAGGCCCCCTAGAGCCCGGACTAAGAGGGCAGCTGGGCCAGCCTTACCTCGTGGGTGTTGGGCGTTCCCAAGGAATATCTGTGTGTCAGGAGAGGCCCGCTTGCTGTACAGCATCCTGCCTCACCAGGTCCAGTGGTCTGGGTACCAATGTTGGCTGTAAGAAATAAGCAGGGCGTTAGGGCCTGGCAGCAACCTGAAGGCATAAAGCCTAGAGAGAGCGCATTCACGCAGAATCCCCAGCACTGAGTCCAGTGCCGGCACACGGATGCACAAACACCTTTCACACGTGCATGCCTATAGTCAACACCTACACCCTTGTTCATAGCTGCTGCTGTGAACCTACTAAGTTCAGATCCGGTGCTAAGGCCCTGCATGTATGATCCATTCGCCCACACCACAAAACGGCAAAACTGTTTTCATCCCCATTTTAAAGATGAGGTGATCCGATAACAGTAGTTAGTGAGGCCACAGAGTAAGTTAACCCCAGGAACTGGGCCTGCAAGACTCTGGAGCCCTCACTAACTACTGTGCTACACGGCCTCTAAAGTCAGCCCCGCTCTCCAAGAGGGTCACCATGGAGACTGGTTCTGACTCCCCACTAGTGCCAACCCAGCACCAAGCCCCTGCCCCTGCCCCCTCGCATGCCCACTCCTCCTGGCCCTGCCTCCACTCACCCACTCTTTGGGTGTGGGGCACCTGGTGTGGCACCTGGGTGCAGGCCTTCGTGACACTGCTGATGTGGGCCGGGGAGCGCCGAGACATGGCTGGTGGCCAGGCCACTGAGGCAGCTGGAGGGCAAGTGGCTTGTGGTACAGAGAGCATGGAGAGAGAAAGGATGGCAGGACGTGGGGGCATTAATCAGAGTGACACACCATACCCTGCCGGTTCCAGGGCGAGGAAGAGGAACTAGACATTCACAGCAGACAGATGAGTGGATTCACCTCGGCAGGCAGACCCAGAACTCCACGGACGGGGTGTGGACGTTTGCTATTACAAACCAACTCACGTCTCCCCAGAGCCCCAGGGGGCACAGGTGGCATGATCACACACCTTCATCCCCACAGAGGGTTTCAAGTCAGGTGACCTTCACGCTTAGAAAAGGTCATCAGCAACACAGCCAAAGGAGTTTCATTTTTGCAGCTTTGCAAGAATTTTCAGCCACAAATCAGAGAGTCTTTGGAGCCAACTGAAGACAAGGCGAGCCTTTTACAGGCTTGGCGCTGTGCTTGGTGCGCTTACCCATACCTCATTCAGGCCCACGCTCAGAGGAGGAAACTGAGGCTCAGAGGAAGTTACCCACCCAAATTAACACCCTAGGAAGTGACAGAGACAGGCTTGACCCCAAAGCTCGTGTTCTTTAACCATTATGTTACACGCTACCCCAACAGGCCCACGCTCATGAGTGGAAGGGGCGGGGTCACTCACACGAGGATCTAGGTGGCTGAGCCGTCCACCTGGGGGCAGGCTGGACAGGTGGGCCAGAGCCATAGTACGCAGCCTGGGCTGGAGGCTGTGTGGAGAAGACCCGGAGTAAGGGGGCTTGCAGCAGGGGAAGTAGAAACAGCATCCCCTCAGGGACACCACCGCAGGAACTCCACTGTCCCCTCCAGGGGGCTGGTTAGTAAAGGCCCACAACGCTGGGATGAAGGCTTGCTTCCTATTTCAGGATGTCCATTATCCCTCAACCCTCCAGGGCAAGATCTCAGGTTCAATCCTCGCCCCTTATTATCGGAGCTACTAGCCCAACGACGGACCCGGATAAAATGGTGACACGTTCTACCGAGCAGGAATGTGCCCATTCTAGTAGCCTTTAATGGCTAACATCTTTCTACTTCCTCAGGGTCACACGAGCTCCCTTCCCAAACCATGCCGCTCAGAGATGGTAGCAGGCACCCTGCAAAAAATGACCATTTCAGTTGGGGGAGTGCTACCTACTCTCCAGGTTGGGAAAGTCAGAACACATACTGGCACATCAGGGTAGAACAACGTAAGTGGTCAAGAAACCTAGGCTTCCTTTGTTGACTGCAGTAGTTCCCAAACTTAAACTTGACCAAAGAATCTCCCATTGGCAAGCACAGTTGGACAGCGACACTACCAGCCCTTTTAGAGACAGGGTGAAAATGACCTGCTATTTCTGGCAGAAGCAGGTTGGGAACCTATGTCTGCCTGTGAAGCTCCCTTCCTGCTCTACCTGGCTGTCGGGGTTTCGGGTTGGCCCTCACCTGGGGCACGGTGGGCAGGAAGTAGCTGGCAGGCTGCTGGAAGGAGCCCAAGAGGGGGCCGCCCAGGGCCCGCATGGCCGAGAAGCGCTGCTGCATGAACCGGTTGGTCAAGATGGCCTTCCGTTCCTCTTTGCGCTGGGCCAGCGCCACGTACAGCGGCTTGGTGCCCAGGATGCACCCGTTCATCTCTGTGACGGCCTTCGTTGCCTCTTCTGGAGAGGAAAAACACACAAAGCCAAACCCTTTGCTGTGGCCACCCTCTGTCATCACCTAAAAGCAAGACAAGACAAGGGCTGCTGGGGGAGGGGAAGGACAACTCCTGAGGCAGTTCCCCTCCTCCCTGGGACCCCAGCCTGGCCCTGAGCAAGCCCAGCAGGAATTTGCAATCGGGGGTATCCTGTCACCCCCGCATTCACTGAGGCTCACCGCATGCCAGATACTTGACACTCCTCACATCACTGTGACCCCCACTTTATAGGTGAGAAAAGTGGGGCTCAAGAGTGACAGGTCTGAGACCAGCCCACTTGCTAACCGAGGGCTGCTCATGTTTCGCTGACCATTCCCCAGAGGCAGGGAGAAGAGCTGCATTTCGGAATATATTTTTAGCCTGGCTGGTGTGGCTCAGTGGTTGAGCCTCGACCCATGCACCAAGAGGTCACCAGTGCAATTCCCAGGTTGTGGGCCCGATCCCCAGTGCGGGGCATGCAGGAGGCAGCCAGTCGATGTTCCTATCTCTCTCCCTCGCCCTTCCTCTCTCTAAAATCAATAAAGAAAAAAAAATTTTTTAAAAACCAGTGGAAAAAAAATATATTTTTATCTCTCAGTTTTCTTTCTGAAAAGATTTTCTTAGGCTGTGATGGGAAGCTGGCTTAATTAAATGTATATACCTTCCTCAGAGGGGCTGTAATGATGTGAGATGATAGTCCAGGCTTAGTTAAAAATCTAAGAACAGGGCAGTCCTTCAGCCAGGGCCACAATCAGACATTTCAGTTGAGGTCACTATGATGGAAACAGTCTGCATTTCAACTACTTCTTGGGTTTTATTAAGCTACTCATACAATTCTCTACTTCATTTGTGAATTATGGACATCAAAAAGGTCCTCTTCTTAGCAGCTATATTTCCTGGAGATTCCAATGAAGAGTTAGATTTGTAGGGAACATGAAAATAACTTGAATTTCTATTTTTGGTACTTTAATCTGTTAATCTTATTTTTAGTAGAAATAAAAGATCTTTTTATCATTAAAAAAAATAAATTAAAAAAGCCCTGGCCGGTTTGGCTCAGCAGTTAGAGCGCCAGCCTTCGGACCAGAGTTGAAGGTTTGATTCCAGTTAAAGGGAATGTACCTCGGTTGTGGTTCAATCCCCAGCCCTGGTCGGGGTCATGTAGGAGGCAGCCAGTTGCTGTGTCTCTCTCTTGTCGATATTTCTCTCTTTCCCTCCCTCCCCATCCCCCAACTCTATCTGAAAATCAGTGGAAAAATATCCTTTGGTGAGGATTAAAAAAAAAGAGAGAGTGACTTGTCCAGGGTCACCCAGCCAGTGGGTCATATGTCAAGACTCCAATGCAATGCACCATCTGGTAAACCCCCACTGCCTCCGCAAGGCCCTGAGCCAAGTTCTTTCGAAGTCTGGGAAAGAGGATATTTTAATTGAAAGGCTAAGAACATTTTTATTTTGGAATAAATTTAGATTTATAGAAAAGTCTCAAAAATAGAGTTGCTGTACACCTTTCACCAAGCTTGCCCCAATGTTAACATGGTACCATTTGTTAAAACTACCACACTTACATTGGCACAATACTATTAATTAGACTGTACATTTCATTTGGATTTCACTAGTTTTACCACTGACATTCTTTTTCTCTTCCAAGATCCAATCCACACTACATTTAGGGTTCTTAATCTTTTTTAGCGTCAAGACTGCCTGGCTCACCTACTCCATGAGAAAGAGAGCTGAGATCATTTTTGAATCTGTTCTATTAGAGCCCGTGCCCTGCACCGGTGACTTTCCAACTGTACTTTGCTACGCGCTCGTACAGAAGCCTTAACCTGAGAGTTCACAGATCTATTGGGAGGTCAATGGATGGAATTCAGGAGGTCTGCAAACCTGGATGGGGAAAAAAATGGCATCTATATTTTCACATTAGCATTTCCTTCTATTTTGAATATGGGCAACAAAAATATCATAGTAGTATTAGCTGTGCTTGTGACTGTCAGGAAGAGAAAATATATTCATATCACATTCATTATTGCTGATCTCAAAATATCCTTTATGCTAATTGCTACTTCACTAGATCTTATAGTTTGATGCATTAATAAAGAAGTACATACTGCTACCACCTTAGTATTTTGATAATTATTTCACTATAATTGTGTTTTGTGGTCCTATGAGTTTTCCTTTATGCATTTAAAATTATTCTCAAAAGGGGTCCATAGGTTCCATCAGACAGCCACTTTTTCTTGGCACAAAAATATTGTCTTAAGTTAATAAGAACTTTTGTTAGGTAGAAAAAATAATAATAAAATTAGTACAACTAACACTTATGTAAAGCTTACTATAAACTTGATAGTGTAACCACTTTATATACATTAACTCATTTAATTTTTATAATTACTATTTTATATGAGAAAATATATTAAATTACATGAAATCAATTCACAAGATAGGTGTGCCCCAACTCTAAGCAATACAGATTTTTACAATTCCCTTCATTCAAGGAGTCCTCAAGGAGGGGGATGAATCTCCTGAACTTATATATGCAAATGGTCATATATGTGCAAATAATTAGATCATGATTTCACTACTTATTGTGGACAGGTGCTCTACATGCAGGTTCCTCAGTTCCCAGGAAATCTCTAGAAATAGGGAATGTTGCTCCTGTTTTACAGATGAGCAAACAGAGCCCAAAAGGCAGTCATTTCCCTCAGGTTATACAGCTAGTTAATGGTAGGACTGGGATTTAGACCTAGTCCTGATTAATTTTAACATCCCAGCTTTCAACCACAATACTACACCAAGTATGCATTTGCCGGAAAAGAGGGCCCACAACTTCTTATGGTGTTTAATCGAACCTCCTGTTGCTTAATTTACATGTCCCACAGTAATTTCTGTCACATTTTTCGTCAAAAGCTCCTTAACTCAAAAATTGTTACAACCTTTCCCCCAAATAACAGGATCCCTGAAGGATATTTAAAGTTGGATTTAAGCCGGGCCGGTGTGTCTCAGAGGTTGAGCGTCAACCCATGCACCAAGAGGTCACCGGTTCTATTCCTGGTCAGGGCACATGCCCAGGTTGTGGGCTAAATCCCCAGTGGGGGGCATGCAGGAGGCGGCCAATCGATGTTCTCTCTCATCGATGTTTCTATCTCTCTCTCCCTCTCCCTTCCTCTCTCTCTAAAATAAATGAAGAAAAAAAATTAAAATAGATAAATAAAGTTGGATTTAATAGGCAAAAAAATTTCTAGACCACTTCCTAAGAATGTAGCCATCAGAACACATGTGCAGGTCTCCAGCGCCATTACCCACACTGATCTCTTTGGAAGGTTCCTCATTCTCACCTGCAGCTCCCTACCGTCTCACAGCCAAGTCAAACTCTGCTGCCACTGCCACTTCTTACAGGAAGCCCTCCTTCCTGTTCCACTGAGCTACTGCAGCTCTGTCTCCAATACTTACTCCCCCACCCAACACATGCCTTATAGTAGATTTGAGTTAGTGATGCATCTGACTTCCCCACTAGACTGTCAGCTACCCAAGCCCAAGGACTTGTTCCTGTATGCTTCCCACAGGGCCTGGTAAAAACAGCAGGTGTTTAAGTATGCAATAAATGAACACTGGGCCATCTTAAAATCATCTGGGAGCTTTCAAAAATAAAATGCCCTGCTCTGGCCAGTTTGGCTCAGCAGTTAGAGCATTGTCCTGTGGACTGAAGGGTCGTGGGTTCGATTCTCAGTCAAGGGCATGTACCTGGGTTGTTGGCCCCAGTTGGGGTTGTGTGTTGGGGGGGGGGCAGCTAATCAATGTGTCTCTCATATCGATGTTTCGTTTTCTCGTTCTCCATCCCTACCTCCCACTCTATCTAAAATACAAACAAACAAAAAAACAGTGAAAAAATATCCTTCAGTGAGGATTAACAAAAAAAAAAAAAAAAAAATGCCCAGTCCCTCAGAGATCTACGTTCACTTTCTCCGACTCAAGTGTTTGTATTCAGAGCTCCCTAGGGGATTTCACTGAGAAGTCAGGGTTGAGAACCATCAGCAGCCAAACTCCCTCCTCTTATAGATGAGGCTCAGAAGACATCTGCTCAAGGTCAATGTCAGAGCTACTGAGTAGAACAGCCAATCATCACACCCCAGGTACTAAGAAGGCTTAATAAATGGGGAAGAATAAATGAAGAATGATGTAGCTCAACCCTCTCATTCTTCAGATGAAGAAACTGAGGCCCAGAAGGGGTATGTCACCAGCCAAGGCCAGACAACAAAAGTCAATGGAAATACTAAGACATGAATTTCTGGAATCTGGCATACAGTAGGCACTCAATAAATGCTTGTTGAATGAACCAAGGTTACAGTGAGCCCCAATAAGACCAGCTGTGTGACCGGGACTGTATTTCTGCCCTCTTTCCCTCCAGCCCAGACAAGCTCCAATGGGATCAGACATAGCCCCAAATCCAAAAAGTGTAGCTCAGCACCAGCTCCCTGGAAGCCAAGGGAGGAAGGAGGGGTGTGCGGGCAGTGAGAGGATGGGAGGGGAAGGCCATCTGTGCACTGGAGGCGCCCACAGCCCTCACCTTGGCACTGGTGATCACTCCATAGGGAGAGAACTCTTTCCTCAGTTTCTCATTATCAATGGAGTCATCCAGGTTCTTCACATACAGGTTCACACCCTGGAAGAAAGGATACTGCTAGCTATGCCTCTTCCTCTAAGCTCCCGATTGCCTTGTAGAGTGGGGTGGGGGTGGGGGTGGGCCGCGTGGGCAGTGGAAGCCCTGGTCACCAAGCTTCCTGTTCCCAGTCTCGCACAGAACCCATGCACCTCACCAATCACTCGGCATGCCCATCACCTGGAAGCTGGAGCCCCCCCAATCCCTAAAGCCAAGTTCCCAGACGTGGGATTGATAGAGGAAGGAGTCACATTCAGGACCATCCACACACAGAAGCAGCTGCCACCAGGAGGCTGACCTGCACCTGGTAACGATTCAGCCGGTCCTGCTTCATCTGCTGGAACCTTCGCTTAAGCTCATTCTGTCTCTCGGCCCGCTTCTGGGCCCGGCCCACGTAGAGCAGACGCCCGCTCACCTCCTTCCCATTCATGTCCATCACCGCCTGTGCAGAGATGAAGTGAGAGCGCTTGGTAACCACCCATGAGGCCCGGGTCTTAGCCAGGGCCTCCAGTCCCACCTCAGGGCTCTAGAGGGGCCACCTGCCAGCCAGGCCAGCCTTGTTAGCTGAGAATAATTAGTACCAGGATAAAAACATGGGACAAAATTTCAGAGTAAACTGTAGATTTAAAAAGTCTTGCTTCTGCCCTGGCCGGTTTGGCTCAGCGGTTAGAGCGTCGGCCTGCGGTCCGGAGAGACCCGGGTTCGGTTCCCGCTGGGGGCATGTGCCTCGGTTGCAGTTTGTCCCTGGCCCTGGCTGGTCGTGCAGGTGGCAGCCACTCGATGTGTCCCTTTTGCGTCAATGTTTCTCTCTCTCTCTCTCTCCCTCCCACTCTATCTGAACAGAAAATGAAAAAATGTCCTCAGGTGAGGATAAAAAAAAAAGTCTTGCTTCTGACTATTTTAAAAAGGGAAATTAAAATTTGTAGTCTCCCATATTTGATAATCAGTTTATAACTAACTACACACTGATTTTTTAATAAAGTAGCAAGCATAATTCTTTCAAACTGGCATGACAGCATAATCAATGTTCTCTACTTCATGTTGGATTTCACAGCACAAAGAATTCTTTTGCTAATTATGAGAACTTTTGTTTCAGAAACATTGGTGTCTTAACTCTTGTTGATTTTGCTTTCCTTCAGTTAACTGGCCTAAGCCTGCCAGACCTTAACTTGTCAGTGGCTTTGGCTGCATGAAATCCTACATCTTCTGAGAGATGTGCAATTTCTCTCTGCAATCCATTTATATTGAGCTGAATTTGCCCCGACTTAGCCACAAAAATCAGCAAAAGGCACAGGTGGGGGTAGAGATGAGAATGTAGGCAAAACCCTCAGCACAGTGAGAAGTGGCTGCTGTCAAGGCGGCACCAGGATCCAGGTCTCCAACCAGAATCCACCATGAGCTGAGCTCTTCCATGTCCAGTGATAATGGGGCGGCAGCCATGCAAAGAGCTTTATGGTGGGAGGCCAAACGTAACATTGTTATTCCAGCTTTCTCACTGTGTGACCTTGTACCATTCATTTGCTCAGCAAATATGTATCTGGTACCTACTAGCAGGTACAATACTAGAGATTTAATGGTGAAGCGAGACCCAGCCCCTACCCTCAGTTCTACATGGAAATCTGTGCTAATGATGGAGAGGGACAGATGGTATTACAAGTAAGTGAAGACAGGAAGAGGCGCTTCTTGAAGGAGGGAAAGTATAAGCTGAGACCCAAAGGACAGGCACTGTATCGTCTAAAGCTACCTGTCCAATATGGTAGTCACTAGCCACAAGTGGCTACTAAGCGCTTGAAATATGGCCGGCCTGAATTGTGCTGTATGTACCAGATTTCAAGGAATTAAATACAAAAAAAAGAGAACATAAAGAAAAAAAATCTCAATTTTTATATTAAATACTCATTGAAGTGGTCATAATTTGACTGTTCATTTGAATGAAGTATATTATTAAAATTAATTTCACAGTTTCTTTTCTTATCCTTTTTAATGTGGCTACTGGAAAATTTTATTTTTTAATCTACTGGAACATTTTAAGTTGCACATGTGGCTCACGTTACATTTTTATTGGACAGCACTGGTCCAGAGTGTAGACAAGGGACGTGTTGTGAGAAAATAGCATTTGCAAAGGCCTGGAAGCAAGAAACAGCATGGCACACCCCTCCCTGGCCTCAGTCCTACCATCAATTCAAGAAGAGGGTAGCGACTGTCTTGAAAGCCCTGTCTACCTCCCGTGCGGCAAGAATCTATGAAAATAAGCCGGCTCCATGGCTTGGAAGCCACTGAAGGAGGCTGAAGCCTTCTGCCTTCAGCACAGGCAGGAAGAGCGCTGGGGGCGGGCCCCTTTCCTTCCACGGACAGCTGGAGCCCTCTGCTCCTGATCTCCCTTCTTCCTAGTCCTGGCTCAGCACCTCCTCCATGAAACAGGGCCTTGGGGAGGCAGGCTCCTACCTTCTGAGCTTCCTCATGCTTCTCAAAGTTGACAAAGCCAAAGCCTCGGGAGTGGCCGCTGTCGTCCCTCATCACCTTCACACTCAGCGTCTTCCCTAAGGAAGGACCAACCTGGCTCAAAGGGGACTTTGGGAAGCCCCAAGGTGTTCCCCTTTTCCTCCCACAAGTCTTCAGGAAGCCCCAGGAGGGCTCCTCCTCCCAGCCTGACCAGGGAGCAGAAGAGCAAGTGACCCCAAACTCCCTTGAAAAACACTCACCAAACTGGGAGAAGAGCTCCTCCAGGCCCTGCTCATCTATGTCCACTTGGAGGTTCTTCACATAGATGTTGGTGAACTCCATGGCCCGAGCCCCCAGCTCAGCCTCCCGCTCCTGTCGGGACTTGAAGTGGCTAACGAAGCTGTGGATACACCAACAGGGTAGGCAGCTGCCAGCCACCCTCATCTCAGCTCCAGCCCATGCAGCAACCCTGGGTCATTGGGGCCAATTGCCACCAGCCTCTGGCCTCTGAGTCCCTCCTCAGAAGACTGGACAGGGCAATACTATACTAGATGGACTATCTCCAAGGCCCAGCCACATTCTGCAGCCAAGATTCTATGTTCCAGCATAAGGTTAAGAAGACTTCATTCTTGTGGCACATGCACGGGGAAGTCCTACCAGACACCAGGCCTCTGAGTGCACAGGAGATAAGAGCATGCACCTGGGAGTCACACTTGAATCCTCACTCTGCAGTGGCCTAGCTGTGGGACCCTGGGCAAGTTTCTTAACCTCTCCAAGTCTCAGTGTTCATCCCTGTAAAACTAGGGATCAAACTTACACCACAAGGATTTGCTCATTCATTTACCACGTACTGGGTACACTGGGGAAACTGGTGGGAGAATCAGACACAATCCATGCTAGTGTTGCTATGGTGGGACTGAAGTCACTTAAATACAATCTTATTTTTAAAAATTGTAATCTCCAAGTTCATGTCAACACATCTAGGCAAGTGTCATAGATTAAAGAAAAACAAAAACTGCCCTGGCAGGTGTGGCTCAGTGGTTGAGCATTGTCCCATGTATCAAGAGGTTGCCAGTTCAATTCCCTGTCAGGACACATGCCTGGGTCTCAGGCTCAGTGCCCAGTAGGGGGTGTGCAGGAGGTAGCTGATCAAAGTTTCTTTCTCTCTTTTCCTTCCTCTCTCTCTCTAAAATCAATAAAAACATATTCTTTTTTTTTTAATCCTCACCCGAGGACATTTTTGTATTTATCTTCAGATAGAGTGGGAGGGAGAAATGGGGAAGAGAGAGAGAGAAACATCGATGCGAGAAAGACACATTGACTGGTCGCCACCCACACAACCCCAACTGGGGCTGGGGACAAACTGCAACCAAGGTACATGCCCTTAGCGGGAACCGAACCCGGGACTCTCTGGTCTACTGGCTGACGCTCTAACCACTGAGACAAACCGGCCAGGGCTAAAAATATATTCTTTAAAAAAGAAAATGAGCCCAGCCAGTGTGGCTCAGTCGTTGAGTGTTGACCCATGCACCAAGAGGTCGCTTGCTCGATTCCTGGTCAGGACACATGCCCAGGTTGTGGGCCCCACCCCCAGTGGGGGGCATGCAGGAGGCAGCCAATCGATGTTCTCTCTCATTGATGTTTCTATCTCTCTCTCCTTCTCTCTTCCTCTCTCTCTAAAAATCAATAAAGAAAAAATATTTTTTAAAAAAGAAAAGAAAAAAAACCCTGGCTGGTTTGGCTCATAGGTTAGAGCATTGGCCTGAGAACCAAAGGGTCACAGGTTCGGGGGGCCCCTGTCAGCATAGTGCAGGAGGCAACCAATCGATGTCTCTCTCTCACATTAATGTTTCTCTCTCTCTCTCCCTCTCTCCCTCCTTTCCACTCTTTAAAAATGGAAAAACACCCGTAGGTGAGGATTAACAAAAAAAAAAAAGAAGAAGAAGAAGAAAAAAACAAAAAAGCTTAAAAAAATTCGATAGTATCTATAGCATGTTTGGCACAAAGAAGTTGTAACTGGCACTAAAAATTGGAGAAAACTGAGTGGCCAAGGTAAACCTGGACAAATGGTAGCCAACAAAGATAATAACATGCTCTGGGAAAAGCCCACCATTGTTCAGTTTCGTTGACAGAAGCCTCCCCGGAGAAACCCTGGACAGAATGACTCTCAGTGAATCTCCCAGCTCAAAGTCTCCATCACTCCACAGTGACGAGCATGGGGCTGAGCCATCAGATGGGCAGAAGCAAACTGGGGGAGGGGCACTGCCAAAGCAGATTCTCTCCAGCACCTGCATCTCAGTTTTCCCATCTGTGAAGTGGGGATGATGCCAAACTGAAATGTATGAAGATGGCTGACTAAGCATATGCCTACTTTCCCTCCCATCCAAAAATCCCATGAACAACCCAAAAGGCTTAAGAAAAAAATTCACAGGCATGCAGAGAAGGCTGAGTCCATTGATGTCTGGCCATTAGCTGTCCCTGCCAGAACTTCAGAATCATCACTTCATTTACTACTCAGAACAGTCCTCTGAGCATATCAGCAGTGCCATTTTCACTTGAGGAAAGGGCGTCCCTGAGAGATCGAGCCATTCTTCCAAGGTCACACTGCCAGGAAGAATACTGGCTGCTGCTCAGTGCCTGGTGCCCATTAGATGGTGGTGGGTAGCATGGGTCCCCAGTTGGTGGTGCCGTGATTCTGTTCCTTTAGCTTCGGCCCACCCCCACGCCCCCACCACTCACACTTTTCGGTCATTTAGCAGCATCCCATTCATGATGCTGATGGCCTGTTGCGCAGCCTCATGGGTCTCAAAATGGACAAAGCCAAAGCCTCGGGAGCCGTGATCATCACACACCACCTGGGCCGTAGAGAAAAAGGACAAGGAGAGTATCCAACAGGGGATTCAGGTAGAACAGAATGGCAAGATGATGACAACTAATATCTGAGTGCTTGCTCTGTGCCTGTGACAGACACTCCTACGTCACACAACAGCTCCATTTTAGAGACGGGCAACTGCAGCTCGGAGATGTCGATCTACTTGCTTAAGCTCACACATTAAGGAGGGATCGAGTCCCCAAACTGAACACAGGTTTCCTATGCCACAGACACGTTTTTCATTATCTTCCTAAAGCGATGGGCAAGAGGATCAGATTCAAACCCCTGTTCTTTTTTTTTTTTTTTTTTTTAATCCTCGAGGATATTTTTCTATTTATCTGCAGATAGAGTGGGAGTGAGATAGAGGGAGAAAGGGAGAGAGAGAGAAACATTGACATGAGAGAGACACATCGACTGGTTGCCTCATGCATGACCCCGACCAGGGCGGGGGACGAACTGCAACTGAGGTACGTGCCCTTGGCTGGAATCAAACCCGCGTCATTGGTCTGCAGGCCGATGCTCTGTCGCTGAGCCAAACCAGCCAGGGCCACACCCCTATTCTTGCATCCTTGTTTCTAACAGCAAATTAGAAACAACCTGAGCATCCATCAAGAGGAGACTGGTTAAATAAGTTACAGTGTATTTGTACCGGTTGACTGTAGGTGTGCAGCTGATGAGAACATGGTGATTCTGTGGCTGACAGAGGGATCTAGAGGGTATATCATTAAGCTGGGGGGAATAAAGCCCAGCTGGGTTAAAGTGGGCATCCTCATGAGAAAATTTTAAACAGAAACACACAAAACTGTTAACAATGATTATTTCTGGGGACTAGGGTTGGAAGGGATGGAACCTTATTTTTCACTTTATTCCTTTCCATATTGTTTAAACTTTACCAATTCGCCCTGGCCAGTTTGGCAGTTAGAGTGTCGACCCGTGGACCAAAGGGTTGCAGGTTTGATTCCCAGTCAGGGGCACGTACCTGGGTTGCAGGTTCACTCCCTGGCCCCAGTCAGGGTCATGCGGGAGGCAATCAATTCATGTGTCTCTCTCACATCGATGTTTCTCTCTCTCTCCCCCCTCCCACCTCCCTGTCCTTCCTCCCTTCCATTCTATCTGAAAATCAACAGAAAAATATCCTCAGGTGGGGATTAACAACAACAAAAAATAAATAAAAATAAACTTGACTGCCCAGCTGGGGTGGCTCAGTGGTTGAGCGTTGACCCATGCACCAAGAGGTCGCCAGTTCGATTCCTGGTCAGGGCACATGCCCAGGTTGTGGACCAAATCCCCAGTGGGGGGCATGCAGGAGGCGGCCAATCGATATTTTCTCTCAACGATGTTTCTATCTCTCTCTCCCTCTCCCTTTCTGTCTCTTCAAAAGCAATAAAGGGAAAAAATAAATTAAAAAAAAACTTGACCAATTCATGTACTGTTTCAACAACAAATTTGTTTTAATGTTGTAAAAGACCCCCATTTTGTAAGCCTCCTAACTCAAATTAGAAGGACAAAGCTCAAGAATGGGAAACATCTTCAGGTCGCATAGTTCCCATCCCTCTGGATGAACTTGGACGAAGACCACTCACGCCCATTTCAAGGTGTCTGTGGCTCCATCCACCCTGCAGTCAGTGCCCCAGCTCAGCTAAGTGGCATTCTTCTGCCTAGATGACCACCTCAGGCTCCCGACCCGCTTCCATGCTGACCACTGGGATGCTTTCTCTAAAATGGAATTGTGGCCCAGCTGGTGTGGCTCAGTGTATTGAGCATTGTCCCATAGACTGAGAGGTCCCAGTTTAATTCCCCGTCAGGGGTCATGCCCGGGTTGCAGGCTCGATCCCCAGTAGGGGTCATGCAGGCGGCAGCCAATTGATGTTTCTCTCTCACATCGATGTTTCTATCTCTCTCTTCCTTCCTCTCTTAAAAAAAAAAAATCAATAAAAACATATTTAAAAATAAATAAATAAAATAAAATGGAATTGTGACAGTGTCCCATTGGGACCTCACCTAGAGTAGCTCCTACTGTCCACAGAACTAGATCGACTTGGCATTTGAGGCTCTTCAATTGGCCCTGAACTAGTACTGCTTCCAAATCTAAGCCCAACACACCCTCCTCCCCTCTCCAGCCCCAAATAGGGTCCCCCACTTTCAGCTCAAGCCCCAGCTTTTCCATTCAGATTCTATCAGGTTGACTGGGTTCCCACTTTGGGCCAAGCACCTGTTAAGAGTATCGCTTACTTTACTTATCTTGTTATAGTTGCCATAAGAACCCTATCAGACAATTCTTTGTCGTTGTTGTTAATCCTCACTTGAGGATATTTTTCCACTGACTTTTAGATAGAATGGAAGCGGGGGCAGGAGGGGAGGGAGGGAGGGGGAGATGGGGGGAGAGAGAGGGAGATGAAGGGAGATGGGGGGAGAGAGGGGGAGAGAGGGGGAGAGAGGGGGAGAGAGGGGGAGAGAGGGGGAGAGAGGGGGAGAGAGGGGGAGAGAGGGGGAGAGAGGGGGAGAGAGGGGGAGAGAGGGGGAGAGAGAGAGACAGACATTGATTGGCTGCCTCTCACACGACTCTGATAGGGGCCGGGGATCAAACCTGTAACCCAGGTATGTGCCCTTGACCAGGAATCAAACTCTTGACCCTTTGGTCCGAGGGCTGATGCTCTTACCGGTGAGCCAAGCTGGCCAGGGCCTTTCAGGCAATTCTTAACCTCTTAGCCCCATCTGACTGATTGGAAAAAATGGGAATAAATATTTATTGAGCATCTACTATGTGTTGCATCTTATTCTAGGTACTGGGATACAAAGGTGAATAAAAACAAGATCGCTACTTTTATGGAACTTCCACTCTACTATAACAGAAATCTTAAAAACAAGGTGTGGCCTGGCTAGTGTGGCTCAGTGCACTGAGCATGTCCCGTGCACCAAGAGGTCACCAGTTTGATTTCTGGTCAGGGCACATGACCAGGTCTCAGGCTCAATCCCCAGTATGGGGTGTGCAAGAGGCAGCCGATTGATGTTTCTCTCTCATTGGTGTTTCTATCTCTCTCTCTCCCTCTCCCTCTCTTTAAAAAAATAAAATAAGCCCTGGACAGTTTTGCTCAATGGTTAGAGCGTCATCCCTCGAACCAAAGAGTTGCGGGTTCGATTCCGGTCCAGGGCACGTACCTGGGTTGCAGTTCAGTCCCCAGTCTTGGTTGGGGTCGTGTGGGAGGCAAACAATCAATGTGTCTCTCTTACATTGATGTGTGTGTGTGTGTCTCTCTCTCTCCCTCTCCCACTCTGTCTGAAAATGGAAAAATATCCTCAAGTGAGGATTAAAAATAATAAAATAATTAAAAAAAATAAAATCAATAAAAGCTTAAAAACACACACACAAACACAAAAAACCAAGGTGTGGCCATTCACTGCCATGATGGTCTCAATTAACTACCTTCCTATATCCACGCCCTTTTTCCTATAATTTCTCCTGAATTGGGGTTGGTCTTGTGACTTGCTTTGGCAAACAGAATGCAGGGGAAGTGCCAGTGTGCCAGTTCTGAGCTCAGATCTCAAGAAGCCTGGTGAGCTTCCACTCTGCCTCCCGGGCCCCTGCCATCGCCACGAGGATAGCCTAGGCTAGCCTGCTGGAGGATGAAAGACCACAGGGAGGAAAGCTGAGATGCTCCGGCTGACAGTTAATCACTGCTCAGAAGCAGAGCCATCCAGCTTTCCGTGGGCACATGAAAGAGCCCAGCCGAGACCAAAAGACCTGCCCAGCTGAACTCAGCTCAAATCGCCAACTGCAGAAGTATAAGCTAAATAATGGTTGTTGACAGTGACGAAGCTTTGGGATGGTTACACTGCAAGAGTAGATTGAAACACAGGTGGCCTCTGATAGGTCTACAAAGATGAAACTGAACCACTACTATTCAGGTGCTTGCTGAACCTGGAGCTTCACTGAAAAGACCTCAGAGACTGTAAAGTGAGGAATCCCTTTACCACACAGGCACTCGACCCAGACCCTCTCAAGAGGCGCACCCACCTTGCAAGACAGGATGTTCCCAAAGGTGGAGAAGGTGTCATATAAGGCCTTGTTGTCAATGGACTCCTCTAGGTTCTTGATGAAGATGTTGCCCACACCCGACTTTCGAAGTCCGGGGTCTCGCTGGGACCACATGATTCGAATGGGCTGGCCTTTGATCACCTCAAAGTTCATTGTGTCCAGTGCCCGCTCCGCTGGACAGGAGGAGGGGAGAAAGGAGCAAGTTAAGGGGACTCCCTGAGCCCTCGGGTGCTTAATTGGGAGACCCCTTCCAAAAAAAAAAAAAAAGCCCATCTCTGGGTCTCACTGGAGATAAGAGCCTGAAGGCTCAGGAGGGGTCAGAAGAATTAAAATGTATGACACTCCTCCCACTTTTTACGATTTCATTCAACTCCTCACTGTAGCCATGTGAGCATGGATTCCTACCCCTATTTTACAGAAGAGGAAACTGAGGCTCAGAGAGGGAAAGATGAGGGACTTCCAGGAAAGATGGTGGCATAGGTAACCGTAGTCCTTGCCTCCTCCCACAACCACATCAAAATTACAACTAAACTACAGAACAAACATCATTCAGAACCGCCTGAAATCGAGCTGAGTGGAAGTCCTACAACTACGGAATTAAAGCAGCAGCCACGCCCTGACCAGTTTGGCTCAGCGGTTAGAGCTCGGCCCTGGGACCAATGAGTCGTGGACTGGACTCCGGTCAAGGGCACATAATTCGGTTGCAGTTCGTCCCGGCCCTGGTCAGGGTCGTATGGGAGGCAGCCATTCCATGTGTCTCTCTCACATCAATGTGTGTCTCTCTCTCTCCGCGCCCCCCCACCACCCCACTCTATCTGAAGATAAAAGGAAAAAATATCCTCAGGAGAGGATTTTTTAAAAAATTAAAATAAATAAATAAATAAGCCACACCGAGACTGGTAGGAGGGCAGAGGCGGACAGGCTGGTCCCACAACCAAGTGTGGCAGATAAAAATCAGGAGGGATACTTCGGCTGGGAAGGTCCTCTCTGAAGAATGAGGGGTCCTTGTCCCATACCAGGCCCCCAGCTCAGGGTTCCAGTGCCAGGAAGACAAGTCCCCATAACTTCTGGCTATAAAACCAGTGGGAATTGAGGCTGAGGGAGGCTGAGGCTGAGGGAGGCTGAGGGAGGCTGAGGCTTCTGGAGTCCCAGGAAGTTCCTCTTAAAGGGCTCGTGCATGGACTTACTCGGACCTGCTCTCTCTGAGCTCCAGCGCTGGGGAGGCAGTTTGAAAGGTGCCAGAGACATACGGGGAAGAACTGAGTTGTTAGGCATCGGGGTGAGGGCTGGAGAGGCAGCTTTCTCCTGCACAGACGTGCTGGTAGAGGCCATTGTCCCTTTGGTGAGCCCTTCCCCAACGAGGTCGGCAGACGGGCACCATATCTAGGACTCCAGCAACCTTGCTCACACTGCCTGCCCCTCCCTGGTGATTCCCTGAGGCCCTGCCCCACCCAATTTTAGGGCCCAACCAAGCTGTTGCCAGTGGCTTTACCATAGGATTGTCCTGTTTGGGCTCCTGCTTCAGATTTTCCTAAATTCTCTCAAACAAGCAGCATCTGGCCACAGCAAGCCCCATACCTCTCGCTAAGTGGCCTAGCACTAGAAGCAGCCAGCCTTAGTTCATAGCTTGGCCTTGTCTGGGCACCTCCAAGCCCAGCACAAGCAGCAGCCATCTGCAGATCGCTTTGTAGCTTATGCCTGGTGGCCCCTGGTAGAAAACAGGCAGTGGCTGACCTGGCCCCAGAGCCAGCACACCCAGTGGACAGCTTCAGACCATGGCGAAACACCACCACCCAACCTCCTCCACAAGGGACACACTCAAGGAATGGACTCAGTGGGTACCAGAGCCCTGCTGAATAAGTCTTGCTCTGTGTGGTGGGCCCCTGCACAGCTGATCATCCAAGGTAGTCAGAGGTCGGTGGATAGTGGGCACAGCCCGTCCTTGCAGCTGATCAGCCTGAGTAAAACCCTCCCATTGACATGCCAACAGCAATCAAGACTCAATTACAACAGAAGGGTGGACTGTCCACACGAAGGGTAAACCTCGAGGGCCCATCTGGGTGACCAGGGAGGCTGTGCCACTGGACCCTACAGGACACCTACTACAACAGGCCACCCTAGGAAGCCTAGGAGACATAGCAACATAGAAACAAACAAAGGGAGGCAGCCAAATGAGGAGACAAAGAAACATGTCCCAAATGAAAGAACAGAACAAAACTCCAGGAAAAGAACTAAACAAAATGGAGATAAGCAATCTAACAGATGCAGAGTTCAAAACACTGCTTATAAGGACGCTCAATGTACTTAGTGAGAATTTCAAGGAACTTTGTGAGGACCTCAAGAGCATAATAAAGGACCAGTCAGAAATGAAGGGTGCAGCCTGGCCAGTGTGGCTCAGTGGTTCAGCATCGACCCATGCACCAAGAGATCACTGTTCAATTCCCAGTCAGGGCACATGCCCAGGTTGTGGGCCAAATCCCCAGTGGGGGGCATGCGGGAGGTGGCCAATTGATGTTCTCTCTCATCAATGTTTCTATCTCTCTCTCTCCCTCTCCCTTCCTCTCTCTCTAAAAATCAATTAAAAAAAAAATGAAGGGTGAACTAACTGAAAAAGAATAATTTACAGGGAATCAATAGTAAGTAGAGTAGGTGAAGCCAAGAAGCAAACCATCAATTTGGAATACAAGGAAGCAAAAAACACCTAATCAGAACAGCAAAAAGAAAAAAGAATCCAAAAAAATGAGGATAGTATAAAGAGCCTGTGGGACAACTTCAAGTGTACCAACATTTGCATCATGGGAGTGCCAGAAGTAGAAGAGAGAGGGCAAGAAATTGAAAACCTATTTGAAAAAATAATGACAGAAAACTTCCCTAACTTGGTGAAGGAAACAGACATACAAGTCCAGGAAGCACTGAGAGTTCCAATCAAGATGAACCCAAAGAGGTCCATACCAAGACACATCATCATCAAAATGCAAAAGGTTCAAGACAAAGAGAGAATATTAAAAGCAGCAAGAGAAAAGTAGCTAGTTACCTACAAGGGCTCTCCCATAAGACTGTCAGCCAATTTCTCAAAAGAAACTTTGCAGGCCAGAAGGGAGTGGCAAGAAGTATTTAAAGTGATGAAAAGCAAGGACCTACAACCAAGATTACTCTATCCTGCAAAGCTTTCATTTAGAATCGATGGCCATATAAAGAGTTTCCCAGACAAGAAAAAGTAAAGGAGTTCATCACCACCAAATCAGTATTATATGAAATGTTGATGGGTCTTCTTGAAGAAGAAGAAGATAAAAAAAATACGAACAATAAAATGGCAATAAATACATATCTATCAACAATGGAATCTAAAACAAAATGAACAAGCAGAACAGAAACAGATTCATAGATACAGAGAACTTTTTGTTGGTTGCCAGATGGGAGGGGGGTTGTGTGAAAAAGAGGAGGGGATTAAGAAATAGAAATTGGTTGTTAGACTGAGGAACCTCAAAGGGAAGGGGGGAGGTGGGGCAGGTAGAGAGAAACCAAAGAACTTCTATGCATATATGCATAACCAATAGACACAGACAATAGTGTAGTGAAGACACGAGAGGGGTGGGAGTAGGGAGGAGGGGGTTAAGGGGGGGAGAGGAGGGACATCTGTAATACATTCAACAATAAAGTTAAAAAAAGAAAGAAAGAAAGAAGGGAAGAAAGAAAGGGGAAAGATCAGTGGCAGAGCCAGGTCTTCTGTGGTCTCTAAAGCACTGAGTAGATAAAAATGTGAAGGAAGGCCCCTACGACAAATGGTGGCGGCAGTTTGAGGAAATTAAAGCTCAGAGTTGCTGAGCAGCAGAGTTGAGATTTGATCCCAAGTACTAGGGTTTGGGGGGAGGTGAACATCACCTCTCTGAGCCAGTTTCATCCTGTAAAGTAGGGATGATGGTATTAACCACCCTTCCATACCTAACAAAGGGAGGTAATATCATCTACCTCCACGTTGTTGGACAGAGTGAAAGGTAAATAAGGTATGCAAGGTACCTTGTCCTTTGCACAACACACAAAATAGGTGGTTGGCAAATGGCAGTGTGCCTCAAAACAGCAGCCTATGCCCTCCTGCCACTGCTACTGCCTGTCCCCCTCCCAGGTAATATGCTGTCCCCTGCTTCAAGGACTCCTCTCCTTTCAGAAGCATGGACAGGAACTCTGCAGAAGTCAGTGGAGCACGTTTCAAGAAGTCTGGTTTTTCCATTTAGTCCTGCCAGTGAACACCCAGGGGCAAAACCCCTTCTCTGGAGTTCAGCTTTTCCATCTATGAAGTCTGCCCCAAAGGTCAGGTTGCAGGGCTTGGAGGAAGATGGAAATGGCCGTGGGTGGGGAAAGCAGAGCAAAGGGGAAGTCCCCCGGGAATCCAGCTCAGTCACCCCCTGGGAAACAGGCTGAACCACCCCAGCAAACCCCTAGCTCAGGGAACCTCCCCATCCACCCAGGAGATGCGGTTAAGGGCGCCCTCTTTTGGACTTGGCCAATCAGGCCTTTTTTGGTTGTTTCTGGAGTCTTACACCTGAACGCTACAGCTACTATTATTTTTCTTAGGTTACCACTTACTGAGCCCTTACAATATACTGGAGATACTTCACAGACACAGTTCTCCTTCCATGCTATGGGGGAATAAGCCTTGGCCCCCATTTCACAGATGAAGTGCCGAGTAAACTTACTCAAGCTCACACCCTAGTGGCAGAGCTCGAGCAAAACGCGGTACTCCTAATCTTTAAACTCTCCTCTCTCAACAGGTGTGGACATACCCATTTGGCAAGCTCTAATCACTCCTGTCAGCTCTGAGATAGGGGTTGTGAGCCTCAAGTGGAAGCGGTTCTTCAGGGCTCGCCAAGGGGGAGTCGCCTGGTGCAGACCTCATGTCACGCTGCCGGGAGAGGCCGAGCCCCAGGCCCAGCTCTCCTGCCTTCCCCACTCATCACCTGTGTCGCCTCCCACACCGTCCTCACCAGGTGCTTTGAATTTTCTCCTCCTCCCGACCACTCTATCAAGCAGGCTTGATCCCCATTTTTCAGACTGGCAACCGAAGCTCAGAATGGTTGAGTAATTTGCTTAAAATCACGCAGCTGCTGGCTTTCTAATCTTAGGTCAGCCTGGCCCCAAAGCCCTTGGTTGTTTCCACTCAGCCTTAATATCTCCCCTTCCCAAATCGAGCACCAGTGAAAACACACAGTAGACGCACACTATTTGCTAGTTCCTGTCTCGGGGGGAAGGCGGGGGGGCTCTCTGGGCCTCAGTTTCCCTGGCTGCAAAACTGAAGATGCAGGAGCAGAGATGAAAGAGCGGATGGCGGAAATGCTGTCCCTGCCCCGGGGCTCACCGTCGGCCGGCTGCTGGAAGTTGATGTAGGCATAGCCCAGCGAGCGGCGGGTGGCCACGTCGCGGCACACGCGGATGGACAGGATGGGCCCGGTAGGCGAGAACTTCTCGTACAGCATGGCCTCGGTCACGTCGGGGTGCAGGTCGCCCACGTAGAGCGAGGCGAGCGGGAAGCCCCGGCCGCTGGCGTTCATGGTGGGCGGCGGGGGAAACGAGGAGCCGGCCAGCGGGCCCCGCGCTCGACGCCCGTGTGCGTGCCCCGGCGGGAGCCTCGGCGGCGGCGGGCGCGAGGGGCACGGGGCTCTCACTCCCGGGCGGGCCGCCCCTCCCTTTACCGTCCCTCCACGCCCCTCGCGCCAATCGCCTGCGCTCGGGCCCCTCCCCTCTTAGCTCCTCACCTGGGACCCCTCGACGTTCTGGAAGCCTCAGGTGGGCAGCATCTCTGGCCCGCCTCCGGAGGCAGGAGAGCCCTCACCTGGCCTGGGGTGGGGCCGCGGAGGAGCTGAGCCCTCTGGGAAGGCCTGGACCTGGGTTCTAATCCCCATGTCACTGCCTTTCTGGGCCTGCTTCCCTCCCTCCTCGCAAGGATTCAAGGAGACCATACACTCTCTCTGCCTTACGAACGACAATTCCGAGCAAGATGCCTGGCTGGTTCCAAAGGGGTGTACCTATTCACTTGAAATAGGAGTCTTTTTCTCAAGACAGCCCAGATTTAGTCCCACCCTTCTGGAACCGGCTTTGTAACTTGACTGAACTCTCTGTGTCAGAATTCGCGACCACTAAGGCCTTCTTTGACATTGACTCTTATGTTGCCAAGACCTTTTCCTGGGATATTATTCCCTGCCCATCTTTCTCATAAAAAACCCATTCCACTTGCACACTACCAGGTTCACCAAATTGCTTGTAATTCAGCCTCTGTGGGAACAGTGAGGACCTAATAGGTCAGGGCGGTGGTCCCAAGCTGAACAAGACCCCTTTATCAATTTTAAGTTTGCAGTTTCAATCTGTGGGATAGGGTCATTTCTGAATTCCAATCCATTGTGGGACAGCACTTCACCTGGCCTCTGAGAGGCTCCTGATTTCCCTGCTGCAACAAAGCAGGTAGGTTCCCACCGACCTTTGGTCGGGTGTGACTTTGACAGGTGGAACAGCTCCAGAAGCAGGGGCAGGAGCTTGTCTGGCTGCCCAGCCTACAGTAGTAAGAAAGCACCAACCAATTCTAATCTTGGGCTAAAAAATACCCCCCACCCAGATGTCTTTTCTCCCCTTGTGGGAAATCCCATGAGGAAACAGTGCTGCAGGCTACCATACAGTGTTGGGACAGATGAGACTGCTATTACTTTGGAGATGACCAGGCTTCATGTAGCCATCTCTTGGTTACATCTCAGGGTTTAAAAAAGGAGGAAGGGCTTGAACAGACTTAACACCCAGGTTTGTGGAAGGTGGATAGGTTTTGTTTATTTCATGCTCACCCGAGGACATTTTTGCATTTATCTTCAGATAGTGTGGGAGGGAGAGAGGGAGAGAGAGAGAGAGAGAAACATCGATGTGAAAGAGATAGTCGACTGGCTGCCACCCACACGAACCCAACAGGGGCCAGGGACAAACTGCAACCCAGGTACATGCCCTTAGCGGGAACCAAACCCGGGTCTCTCTGGTCCGTGGGCCGACGCTCTAACCACTGACCCAAACCAGCCAGGGCGGATAGGTTTTGTTTTAATGGTAATTTCTTTCCCTTGACAACACCTTGATTTCCGGTTCTAGAGGATGACATAAAGCTGTTGCCTACTTTTAAAGAAAGAGTAGAGCCCAAAAAATGTGATAAAAAAAAAAAGTTCGCTAACTCTGGTAGTGATAGAGATGGTGCCACACATCAATTCACAGGCAACTAACTGATAAAATTTTTTTATTTCACTTTTGAATTTTTACACGTTTCCTGATTATTCTGTGTACGGTGGAAACTAGAACTGTTTAAAAGACATACACAAATCTAGTACATCAATAACCGGGGATTTTTCTTTTTTGCTATACTATTTTCACAACCACAGGTGTGCTTGCTAGGCAATATAACCATCACAGAAGCAAACGTGAGGCAGAATACTGGTAAGGAAAAACAAAGCAAGAAGGAGCTACCAGATATACAGACAGGCTCGTTCCACGTTCACTACTGCATTTTCAAGCGCCAAGTATTTAACTGCACATTTTTGTTCAGCTAGAAAGGAGGGATTTTTTTTTTTCCTTTTTTGGTTTGTTTTCATCAGTGCATGAATGTTTTTCTTATTTCAGCAGATGGACAAACAGACGGACACTACAGCTATGTGGAATGTTAACGAGAGGGGGTATGATACTGTGAGACTGGTAGGCCCGGGTATTCTGGATTCTCCCCATTGTGGTGTTCATGCAACTTCTCTGCATTATAGGGTCTTGTTTAAACATGTCTGTGAACTTGCCTGGATGAGGACAGTTGGGAGATCTGGTGACAGGTAGTAACAAGCATTATCAGGGCTAACTGTAATACAGGGAGAAGTCGTGGATATCTGGAAATATTTTTTTGATTCAGATCTTGGTGTGACGGAAGAGCAACGACTGTGCTGAGAACTGGAGGAAGACAGAGCTATGGTGCTGGAAGCTCTTCTTGACTCTGAAACAAGGCCTGCTCACCAAAGTGCTCACCATTTCCACTTCTCACCCCTCCAGGCCCCTATCCCTGCCCATGTAGTATTAAACTGTGAACAAAAGACAAAAAGACAAATAAAGGTAGACTTCAAAAAGAAAAGAAAAGGTAAAGAAGTTGAAGGACAGAAACTGAAAGAGGGAAGAGAAAAAAGTCAACAGTTAAAAAGACAGTGGGAAAGAATGTTTAAATTTCAAAATTTAAAAGCCCCGAGCTAGGAAGATCCAAAGACGGAGTACTCCTCATGTGAAAGGCAATCTCTGCAGAACATTATTCTTAAAGGTATTACCCAGGAGACAAATAAGGCCATTCATAAGATACATGGCTTTCTCTCTTCTTTAGTTCCTGGTTACAAGGAAAATAGATTCCACAACTGAAGCACAAGTCATAAATCAGTGACATTGTTATAAGACAGGAGTTTTAGTCACATGTGTTGTATGAGCACTGGACCTTCTCATGGTGTCATAACCCAGTTATCTGCCAGAAAGAATTTCAATTTTAGGCTTTGAGTTTCCTCAGAGGAAGACACTGGACATCTGCGGTCATGAACTTTTGAGTGGCAATAGCCCCAACTGGTCAAGTGTCTATAAGCCCTGAACAACAGGCAGAATTACTGTGAATTGCCATCAAACTCAAATGTGAAATGACAGGTATCTCACTCCAAGTTCCAGCATCACAATATAATCTCTATAACTTTCTGTACAACTTTACAATGGAGCTGTATTTCAGTGACTGTTTTGATATCAGATTAAACTTTCCCAAAAGTTACAGATAAGTCAGGTCTATTTTTTCTACCAGTAAGAGTTCTGCTTAGTTACAAAACCCCATAATCACAGTGTTCAGTTTTAAAAAAAATTAAACACACAGTAATCCTGTCAATGTTAAAAATCAAAACTTCAGAATGCCATGGCATTTATGTGACCAATCTGAGTTTAAGATGCAAATACCAGCTGTTTATCCCATGGACCATTTTTGCTAGGCTGAGGCTGTGAAAAATCGAAAAGTCGACGTACGATTCTTTTTTTTTCTTTCTTTCTTTTTTTTTTTTTTATCGCACAAAGAGATATATGTGGAGGGTACAGAGTGACACTGGACAGATCACGGAGCACGACAGATATTAGTTCTCTCCCTCCCCAGCATCTCCTTCATCTCCCTGGTTTTCTGACGTCCACAGCTGCAAGAGAAAAACAAAGCCACAATCAAAGTAGGGCTACTAAAATTTACCCGGGGCGGTTTCCCAGTCCGTAGTATCTTATCTCCCTTGACTGTTTAAAATTCTTCCTGTATGAGTGCCAGCAGTGATGACTGACTGCAAAGGTCAAAACTTTAGCACTCATTTAACACTTACATTTAACTAATTTAACACTTTAACCCTCCAAAAGCCGTCACTGAAATCAGAAGTACTTACAGTGAGATTGTCCCTAAGCAACTGCATGATCAGCGTGCTGTCTTTGTACGACTCTTCATTCAGTGTATCCAATTCAGCAATTGCTTCATCAAATGCCTACAACAAAGAACCTTTAGCAAAGAAGTCACAGGTTCTCTGGAGCACATTTTGCCAATTTTTTTCTGCTAACAAGTGAATATTTCTCCTGTCCAATACTCTGGGGGAACCTAGGCCATTATTATCTTGTCTGTCAGTTGTTTCAGCAAACATATAATGCATGTTTATAAAGCACCAACCAACATTGACAAAAATTTCTAGGTAAGAACTCTTGACTGTACCTAGTAAGTCAGCAGGGATCACTGTTAATACAGCATTCATTCTAGGCAAATACATGTGATTTTTAAAAGTAATTTCTAGTAATCCTTAAAAATCAACAACAGCCTGGCTGGTGTGGCTCAGTGGTTGAGCGTCAACCCCATGCACTAAGAGGTCGCCGGTTCGATTCCCAGTCAGGGCACATGCCCAGGTTGTAGGCCTGATCCCCAGTAAGGGGCATGCAGGAGGTGGCCAATCAATGTTCTCTCTCATCTATGTTTCTATCTCTTTCTCCCTCTCCCTTCTTCTCTCTCTATTATCAATAAAGAAAAAGAAAAACAACAAACTACAACTCAAAAGGTCTAGATACAAGTAATAAAAGGGAGAAGAGAAATTCACACCACTAAATCTGATTCGATTAAGTAATGGAGCTTGGAGAATTCATTTCACATACTTTTTCCAAATTAAAAAAAAATTAAAATAACACCGTACATGGTGAATGACTACAAAAATATGTAGAAAAGGCAGCTGGGTTACCAAAAGAAGATTAGGAGGTAACCCAGCACACACACAAAAACATAGTCCTATTTCTTTCATTTCCACAGCCATAACTTCAAACCCTAGTGCAAGGACTATCATAAATATACAACAGAGGCCCACAGCCCAAAGCTTGACAAAAAACAACAAACTACCTTAATCTGAATTTTCCACAACCACCCCCGAAAAATAGTAATCAAACAACAAACACAAAACAAAAAATAGCAGGTGTTAAAAAGAACCCAAAAAGTAGGTCTGAATATATTTCATAAAAGATATACACCTACCCCCCAGAAAAGTCTTCAAGTAAGTCCAAGACAATGAGGTATAGTCATGGTAGTAAGTTACCAAGAAGCACAACACTGTTCTACTATGATCAGAAACCACAGAGGGCCTTTCTCACCGTTTTTGCCAGGCTGCAAGCCTTTTCAGGAGAGTTCAGAATCTCGTAGTAAAAGACTGAGAAGTTCAGTGCCAGGCCAAGTCTAATGGGGTGTGTAGGCTGCATTTCTTTCTTACTAATTTCAAATGCTTCCTGGTAAGCCTGCTGAGAGTTTGACACAGTGGCTAAAAGAAAGATACAAAATATTAAAGGCTGGGTTCTTTCATAGGCGGCATCATACACTGGACCACTATCATGTTATTTTACCAAATTGGGCTGGATTAAATGACCTATCAAATGAGGGGTCAGTGTCTCCACCATTTGATTAACAATTATTTGCTAAATGTTTGTTTTAAGCCAAGTACTACATTAAATGCCTTGGGAGAAAACAAACACAATTATGATAAAAGTCCACTAAAGCAAATAACCTTTAACGAGACAAAACATAAAAAACAATATCCTCTAGTGGAAAGGTCACAGACTTTAGACCCAAACTTGAATGACCAACTCTTACTCACTAGATGTGTGGCTTGAAATGAGAACCTCCGTAGCCTAGGTTTCCTTATCAGAAAAATGAACAGACTTCCGTGTAAACTCCCAGGGTTATGTAAGGAATAAATGAGACTCTACAATACTTGGCACACAGCAGGCACTTAATAAAATACAGCTATAGCCCAGCCGGTGTGGCTCAGTGGTTGAGTCGACCCGTGCACCAAGAGGTCGCCGATTCGATTCCCAGTCAGGGCACATGCCCAGGTTGTGGGCCCAATCCCCAGTGGGGGGCATGCAGGAGGCGGCCAATTGATGTTCTCTCTCATCGATGTTTCTGTATCTCTCTCCCTCTCCCATCCTCTCTCTCTAAAGTCAATAAAGGAAAGAAAAAAAAAAACCAGCAGTAATTATCACCATCACAGTAATAACATATGCGATAAAAGAAATGTATCACTATTTATATGGTGGTTTCATGCTATTAAACTTTTTAATGTTGCACCTCCAAAAAGAGAGCTAGTAAATAATCCTCAAGATAAAATACTCTTTAAAAGCACTACTGCACCAGACTTTTAATGCCCTCCACATCTTTCCCTTAGATATATTTTGATCTGTCAACCCCTGTGACCCTGTTTATCTTAGGTCAGCACAATGCTGTGGTCTTTCAAATTCTGAGTACTGTGATGTTACTGTCTATGGTGAAGAGACAAAGCAAAAACTGCTAAAATTATTCTGAAGGAAGACTGGCTCCACTACTGGTCAAATTTCTTTCTTTAAAAAAATGTTACTTACTTTGCTTATTGTCTCCAGATGCCACCTCAGAAAGATATCTAAAATAATCTCCTTTCATTTTCAAGTAGAACACCTTACTTTCTGGTTGTGTAGCATTGGGAATAAGATATTTGTCCAACAGCTCCTAAAAAATGATTCACATTTTGTTAAGAATCTGGAAATATTATTTACAAGATGTTACAACTATGCCTGAGATTCATGATACACACTACCACTTCTAAATAATTTTTTTGAAGATTTGAAAAAATATTTTCATCCAAAGCTTTTAAAGGTTTTTAGTAGATGTCTGTTTTCATCTGTTAAAAATCACTGCGACCATCCATAAGGGGTTGATTAAAGTAGAGCCATACAATGAAATGTTACATAGGCCTTAAAAGTGACAATGCAGAATTACACTAATATGAAAAGGTTCTTAAAAGAAGTCTGAGTGGGGGGGGGGATTATAAATACCACACGAATCCTATTTTTATACTAAAATATATACGTGTACAGGCACAAAAATATGTATAGAAAAAAATGTGGAAGTATATTTTTCAATGTTAATAATGGTTCTCTAGGTGACAGGAACTATCTGTATGACCCTGGACAAATGACCTAACTATCCTGAGCCTCAGTTTCCTCTGCTCTCCAACAGGAAGCACTATAGCCATCTTCTAGGGTAGGTATGAGAAAGAGCTAATGTACATAAGTGCTTAACACGTTGCCTGGCACATAGTAAGCACTCAAAAGGTAGCTACTACTATTATTAACAACAAATTCCTTTAAACATTTATGCTTACAACAAAAGCAGTTCTGAAGGAGTCCAAGCTTCGTAAACAGAGCAATATTTTCGAAGAGTTGTTTTAGAATGTGGCATCCTGAAAAACTGGTTAAGAGGCAGTAAGTACCATGCGTTCTTCACATTCTTTCAGATGCTCTTAAAAGCTGGTCTACATTTTCAGGAATTACGGAACTTTCTTGCCCTTGGAATACATGCCATACTTCATCTGAATATCAGATGTACCTAACATTCAGGAATTAGTGCACCATTAACAAACCCCCAAATTACCAACAGGCAACAAATTTAGTCATGACATTCTTACACTATGAGTCTAACAAATAGAGCAGCTCAATGCAAAAGCTTAGTCATAGGGGATTTAATCAATCAAAGTGATCTTGAAGATGCAAAGGGCAGTAGTCATTTTAATGTTCTTTGCAGACAGACAGGGTGTAACTCCTTATGGGTTAGGGATGATGAGAACTGCCTGATGGCTGACAAGCTTTGTACAGGTTTTCAAAAGAAAGGTGTCATGGGCAGTAATTCGGAGAGGCAGCCAGCAGGGGAGGAGGTAGATCCACAAGTGTGAATTCCTCTTCCCTTCAAAGTAGCCCTCACTGTTCATTTTTACCTGATTTCACCTGGAAGAAAAAGAAAGTTCCCAGTGGGCTCAGGATGTGAGGGAAAGACATTATGATCATGATTTGCTCTAGGATATGCACCCCTCCCATCCAACCCCAGATGATGGTCCGAGTGAAAGCAGTTAGGAATCAATCATCTGACCAAGGCTTCTATAGAACACAGGAGAGGAGAATTCCCAAACCACTGTTGATTTGGCTTTGGAACACAGGCCCAAACTGACCGACATGGCACGGCTAACTTTCGGTCACAAACAGGACTTTACACTGGGCAGGCATGACTGGGGAGAGGCTGAAAGGCAGCTCAACTTTTTGCTCCTAATATACAAATAGCCTATCTGTAGCTGCATCTATAATCCTGCCTATCTGGACTCAATTTCTAAAGAAAAGATGGAGGGATGTTGACTAAATGTTCCTGTTTTTCACAGGTCTTTTTGAAGGGAGAGGAAAAGTCCCCATAAGTGATCAGCAACCTCTGCTCAAATAGGTGGTGAGGAAAATCACATCATATGCTTAAAAATTAGCTGCAAATGGTTTGCAGCTTTCCAGCACATTCAGACAACTTTGTCTCATAAGCTGTTTGAGAGTTTGCATTTGTACATTAAATGAATACAATTTACAAACCACTGTTTGAAATAGAAACACTGGCCTTACCAGAACATCATTGCAGATGTCCTGCAGTTCTGCCTCTATCTTCTCCCGGTACTCTTTGCCCATCTGCTGCTTCTTCTCATTCCTCTCTGTTTTCTGTTCAATGCTGGAGATGACACGCCAGGAAGAACGGCGGGCGCCCACCACATTCTTGTAGGCAACAGAGAGCAGATTTCTCTCTTCATTGGAGAGTTCGTGCCCCTGTTCCGTGACTGCCTTCATGGCTGCAGCCATGTCATCATAGCGCTCTGCCTGCTCGGCGAGTTTGGCCTTCTGTACCAGCTCACTTTTATCCATGGTCATTCCCTAGAATGAGACCAAGAGAAAAAGAAAGAGAAAGCACATGTCAGACTTCAGGGCCCAGGAAATGCATGTGTGAATCTTCTTCCAACTCATCTGGAAAGAAACATACCTACATGTGAAACATCGACTTCTAGAGGCTCTCAACAACACTGACCAGAAGCACCTATCAGCTTAGGTACTTTGCTAAGGTCTTTTTATTACTTTGGTAAATTCATTTTCCCAACAATTCTATAGGGTAGATATGTTCACAACAGTCCCTTCCTCCTCCTTTGAAGTGAACAGAAATAGAGGTTCAGAGAAAGCAACACTGCTTGGAGACGATAGAGGGCCGGAACTCAAATTCAAGACTCTGTCTCTAGAGTGTTTGCTTTCTTCCCCTTTCCTAATCTACCTCCTCAACACATAAAGACTACTTAATAACCATTTCACTGGAAACGTATGCTAAATGTATGTTCACTTTTTTCAAGAATTGTCTGGTTTTGACCAAATCTGTCTCTCCCCCCCCCCCTCCGATAGTATAGGGAAAAATACCTTAAGTGTAATGACTGCTTCAAATCTTCAATTTTAAGCATATCTTCTGCAACTTGCTAAATTTGTTACAAGAACACACGGTGGCAAAGTCAAGGGCAGGCAGATCTGGCTCTATCCAGCACCAGCCCTGTTACTTACAAGTAGTGTGAGACCTTGCCCTGGCAGGTGTGGCTCAGTTAATTGACCATCATCCCGTGCACTGAAATGTCACCAGTTTGATTCCCTGTCAAGGCACATACCCAGGTTGCGGTTTGATCCCCAGTCAGGGTGCAGGCAGGAAGCAACCAATTTATGTTTCTCTCTCTTTCAAAAAATTAAAAACCTATTTAAAACAACAAAAAAAAGTGGTATGACCTTGGTCAAATCACTTAACCTCTGAGCTTCCGTTTCCTTAGTGGAGAACAAGAAAACTACCAACTCTCCACAGGTTGCTGTGAGGAATAAATGACCTAATCCATGTGAAGGCACTTTGGAAAGTTCACAGCATTATATACAAATATCAGACAATAGTTCTGCACATGCTATAGGATGCAAGAGATAGGAGTGTATTCAACAATATGCACAGCAACAGAACTTCAAACTATAATTGAGTTCATTTAAAAGTTTTTCTGAAATAGACAAAAATCTTAGTGGCTTCAGTTTATCATTTTATCAAATCCTTTATACAACAATCAATGAATACCTCTTAAATTATTCACCTCACCTTAGTTAATTCTCCACTATAATAATCACCATTTATAGAGAATACAGTAAGCTGTGGATGACATGTAGCTAAAAAACTATTTATTAACCAATACAAATTAGTTTTATGTACTGATGGTTTAAATTTCAATATATCCATCTATGCCAGTATAAAAATACACTAACATCCTAAAGTATAAAATGATAAAATACTACTTTAAACAGTAGTACGAATATCAATATATATATATTTTTAAATCCTCACTGAGGATATTTTTCCACTTATCTTCAGATAGAGTAGGAGGGAGGAACGGAGGGAGGGGGAGAGAGAGAGAGAGAAACATCGATGTGAGAGAGACACATCAACTGGTTGCCTCCCACACAACCCAACCTGGGCTGGGGACCGAAACACAACCGAGGTATGTGCCCTCAACCAGAATCAAACCTTCTACTCTTTGGTCTGTGGGCCGATGCTCTAAGCGCTGAGCCAAACTGGCCAGGGCGGAATATCAGTATTTTTAAAACAAATTCTTTCATTACTATATACATGGTATAACAATTTAAGACTCTGAAAATGGTTAATAATTTTAAAATAGCAAAGGAAGCATAACCCTATTCACAAAATAGTTTTGCCTCAAAAGTCATTTCTGTATTTTTAAGGAAGAAATTCTATAGATGGCCCTACCACATAAAAATATTTTATGAGATGGAGCACAATGATAAGATACACTCCAAACCTAGACAATTCTGAAAGAGTGGGTTCTCTAGTTCAGAACTGTATTTCTTCTCTCTGCTTAATATCTAAATCAAATTCAGAGTTGTGTTTTATATAAGGCTTGCTAATTCAAAGTTTACACTCAGTGAAAAAAATCTCACCTTGATCCGTTTGACATCTTCCCCCACATCACTAAAATGAGACTATAAGAGAGATAATAATCCTCACGAAATATTCCATTTGCTCTCCTACATTTCCTGGCAATTCCCTGCACATAGAAGGGGGGTCACATGATTAGTTCTGTCCAATGAAACATAACCAGAAATGATGCTACTTCCAGGTTGAAACTGATAAAAGCCTATGTGTGGTTCACCAGGCTTTCTTCTTACAGCGGCCATTTAGAAGGCCATGCGTTCTAGATGATCTGTCACAAAACAGTGGAGTTTCTGTAACCAGAGTCTGTGAGGTGAAGGAACTCCTGCAGACCTGCACTGGACATGCAATGTGAAAGAGAAAGAAACTTTTGTTGGGTTAAGCCATTGAGATGGTGGGGCTGTTTGTTACCACAATACAACCTAGTCTACTCTAATATAAGCACATAAAAAAAATATACTACTCAAGGGGAGAGAATGGGGGACATCTGTAATACTGTCAATAATAAATAAATATGTGGTACGCACACACACACACACACACACACACACACACTATTTATCATCTTAAATTTATACTCTCTCATTATGTCTAAATTTCTTGACCATAAATTCTTTGAGATCAGGACACTCTCTCCATCATTCAACAACCCTACTTTAATTGTTCCTAAAAGAGAAAAGCAGAAAGAAGCCAACTTTCAATGAACCTTAGAAATTTCCCACTCTGCAGACTAATACCAAGTCAGCAGTCACTCAGTGTTCCACTCCAAAGTTCACAAAACAGCACCTGTGCAACTCCACATAGGAGAGATTCCAATTAATAAAGTACTGGCCAAAAGCCAATTCAGAGCTGAGCCATCCCATGCAGTATTAGTAAAGAGTAATAGAGAAATACAAAGGATCAACCCTGCTAAAGGTTGCCTGGAAAATCTCTGGCCCTACTAGATCCCCCAATTAAGATGCACACCTCCTCTCCCCTTCCCAAGCATTAGAAGTTAAATCATACCTCTCTGAAGAATCCTGACTACTCCCTCCCAAATGTACACACCCTATTTCTCAAAATAAAATGTGATCTTTCTGGTTTGGGGCCAACTATTTCAAGCTTCGTTGGGATCACTGCAAGAGCTCTTGGAGATTGAGAACCTATCATGATATGGAAAGATTGAATATGTGCCTTAAACAGGGTATGCATCTGTTTAAAAAATGTAAATTACACACACAAAGACAACTTACAACAAGCAAAAGTCATAGCTAAATGCTTTGATGCCTGTTGCTTACATAACTTTTGACTTATATAACATGGATTCTGAAGAAGCTAGACCAATTTCAACAGGAAATGGGTTACACAACACCCAGCAGTTTGGAGGAAGGCAGCAGGCAACAGAGAAATTAAATTGTTCCTATTTCTACATCTGTAATAAACCTCCCATGTACAATCTTTCCCTAGCCCCATTGCTTTCAGTTTCTCGTTACCTTTAGCCCCCTTCATGTCTTTGCTGCCAGACCCATTCTTAACACTCTGATTGTCACTTCCTGTTCAAATTCCTTTAAAGCCCCCTTCTGCCAATAGTAGAATCTGATTTCCTCCCACCAGTGAAGGCTTTCCAGTCTACCTTCCCCAGACTTTCCCCAAAACATGCTATCCACACAATACATGCTTCTGTCAAAATGGTTTTCTTACAAAGTATGCTTTTCTGTCTTTGCTCACCAAGCCACTCCTCTACCTGGAATGTCCTTTCCCATTTACTCTGCATACAAAATTCTTTCCGAGCATGGCTCAGCTGTCATCTCCATGAAGCCTTTCGATAAGCTGCTACACCTGAGCTGTCTAGTATGATAGCCACTAGCCATACGTGGCTAGTGCCATGTGATATGGAGTTAAATTTTTAAAAAGTATTAAAGTTAATTTCACTGGTTTCTTTTTACTTTTTAAATGTTACTATCAGAAAATTTTAAATTACACGTGGCTCACATTGTATTTCTATTGGACAACACTACTCTAAACTGAAAATATTTTCACAAAGCATTTCATGTATACCTCTCTTAATGTCTTATCACATTTCTTCAATACTAAAATTATTTGTATATGTCCCTTAAGTCCCTTACAACACCATAAACTCCTTGAAGGCATATCTCCCACAGCACCTTGCATGCAATTGGTATGAACAAAAATATCTGCTGAATGAATGAACAGATCCCCAAATGAAAGAATAGTAAAACGGCAACTTCAGTAGAATTCTCACTCTTCTCAAATAATTCAAAGCACCTATTCCTCCTAAACATATTAAATCCTCATTATACTTGTACCTTATTCCTTGTACTTCCGGCAGCCTACTTCAAAATTACTTAATCATGCCTCTACCCTTACTCAATAACTTTCAATGACACTCTTTTGGCTATTCCATCAAATCTAAACTCTACCTGGCTTTCCAGGTCCTTCATAAGTTAGCTCCTCCAGACTCGTTAAGACTTTCTCATCCACTATTCTCCAACCTAGGAGAATGTACCTTTCTCCCAGGCTGAACATCACTGAATACTCTACAAATGCCACGCTCAAACATGCCTAAGATTGCTTCTGTACAGTAGTCTTCCCTTGTCTGTGGTTTCGTTTTCCACAGTTTCAGTTACCATCAGTCAACTGCAGTCTGAAAATATTAAAATATTAAACTGCGAGCCGTTCTGAGTAGCGTGATGAAATCTCATGACGTCTGGCTCTGTCCCACCCAGGACGTGAATCATCCCTTTGTCCCAAGTATCCATAATGTAGCTGCTCTCTGCCAGTTAGTCACTTAGTTGCCGTCTTGGCGGTGGGGGTGGGGGCGGCAAAAACCACATTCATATAATTTTTATTACAGTAAAGTTATAATTGTTCTATTAGTTACTGTTGTTAATTTCTTACTGTGCCTAATTTATAGATTAAACTGTATCAGAGGTATGTTATGTAAAGAAAAAACATACTATATACAGAGTTTGGTAATACCTTCAGCTTCAAACACCCACAGGGGTCTTGGAACGTATCCCCTGAGGATGAGGGGACTACTATAGTTCCTTTAATCTAGAATGTTCTATTAACTTCCTGCCCATGTAAACTCTATCCATTCATGTAGGGCCAGAAGGGCCTTCCCTGACTACCCCATCCCCAACTGATCTACCCTGCCTATGAATCCAAACACACCTGGAGCCTATTATATGCTCTAGGGCTTCTCTATACTTTCTATGTGTTCTATACTACAGATGATGAGCAGTGTAGGACTTACAGTTTCACATGTGCAAGTCCTCAAAGAAAAAGCTTCACACATGTTTCTCATTTAATGCCTAAAACAGGCCAATCACAGAACTAATGCTCACAAAGTATCTGTGAATTTTTTCAACAAATCATTACTGGGATAGCAGAAAGAACACAGGCTTCTTTTATGTGCTATGGCAGAAAGACAACAGGACAATGTGTAAGAATGGATCTCCACTACATAGCCACATGAGCTTATTCAATCTCAGTCTTCCAATCTGTAAATTGGAGACAACAGCTTCTACCTCAGAAGAGGTGGTGCTGTGAAGATGAGGGGATGAGAATTAAATAACATTAAATACAAAAACATTTATTTATTTATTTATTTATTTAATCATCACTCGAGGACATTTTGCATTTATCTTCAGATAGAGCAGGAGAGAGGGAGGGAGGAAGAGAGAAACATCGATGTGAAAAGGACACATCGAGTGGTTGCCACCCACACGACCCCAACTGGGGCCAGGGACAAACTGCAACCGAGCTACATGCCCTTAGCGGAAACCGAACCCGGTACTCTCTGGTCCGCGGGCCAACACTCTAACCGCTGAGCCAAACTGGCCAGGGCCAAAAACATTTTTTTAAATGCATAATGCATATCACTTCTCTAAAAGTACCTACACATTACCATTTAGCCCACACATAGGGAGTTTCATTTTTTAAAAATTTTTATTAAGATATACAACCCACGAAAAGGAAAAGCAAGTCCAGATTAATTCTGTACAGGAAGTGAATATGTTATAATGTTAACATCTGATAAGACTCCACCCCTCAATGTCCTCAAATGTTAACTGTAACAGTTTTATTCAATAGTTTTCTAATTGAATTCTGTAAATATTAGGTAGCGATGGTTTATTAATCAGGACTTAACTTTTCTTCTGAGATTTTGAAGGTTGGTTCCAGACCAAGATAAACATCAGCAAAAGAGCCTTTATTTGCCTCCTAAAAAGCCTTAAAAGACTGCAGTCTGTCATCAGGCCTGGCACTAACAGCAAAGTCAAGACAGGACAGCAGAAAAATTTATTAGAGGCCGAAAGAGGTCTAACCCTGCAGTGAGCCAAGAGAGTTCCTTGCGCTGCACAGATCAAGACACCGACATGCTCCAGAACAGGATTTCTCAGGCACAGCCACAAAATGACAACGGCTGTCGGGCTGTTCAAAGCCACAAGATGCGGCACTTCAGAGGATAATCTAAATATCCAACAGGGGAGTGGTTCAAGGAGAGATAAATGTTACAAGATTACATGGCCATTAAAAGAAGGGATTTAATGCCACAGATATACTTTTTTTTTTTTTTAAACGGTTTCTTTTTTTTTTTTAATTTATTATTTTTTATTAATTTATTTTTGTTACAGATGTTTCTCCTTTTTTCCCCATTGACACCCTCCTCCCCATCCCCCCACCCCATCCCCAGCTTTGTTGTCCATGTCCATCAGTTATGCATACATGCGTATAAGTTCTGTGGTTTATCTCTTCCCTCCCCCCCCACCCCCTCTTCTGAGGGTTGTCAGTCTGTACCCTACTTTCACATCTCTGGGGCTACCCTGTTCCCCGTACTGTTATGTTTATTATATTCCACAAATGAGTGAGATCATGTGATATTTTTCTTTCTCTGCTTGGTTTGTTTCGCTTAGGATAATACTCTCGAGGTCCCTCCATGTCGTCTCAAAGGATAAGAGATCTTTCTTTCTTACAGCTGCATAGTACTCCATTGTGTATAGGTACCACAGCTTTTTTATCCATTCATCCACTGATGGGCACTTGGGCTGTTTCCAGATCTTAGCTATTGTGAATAGTGCTGCTATGAACATGGGAGTACATATATTCTTTCTGATTGGTGTTTCAGGTTTCTATAGAGTGCTCATACAACTCAACAAAAGGAAGACAAAGAACCCAATTAAAAAATGGGCAGAGGAACTAAATAGACACCTCTCCAAACAGGACATACAAATGGCTAAGAGACATATGAAGAAATGCTCAACATCACTAATCATCAGAGAGATGCAAATTAAAACAACAATGAGGTATCACCTCACACCTGTCAGAATGGCCGCCATCAACAAATCGTCAAACAACAAGTGTTGGCGAGGGTGTGGAGAAAAGGGGACTCTAGTACACTGCTGGTGGGAATGCAGACTGGTGCAGCCACTGTGGAAAACACTATGGTGTTACCTCAAAAAATTAAAAATTGAACTGCCATTTGACCCAGTGATCCCACTTCTAGGAATATACCCTAAGAAACCTGAAACACAGATATACTTTTTAAAGAGATACAAAGAAGGGGAGGGTAAAACTGCACCACAACATTTCATCTTTGTAAAATACCTGGTAAAAAACATGATGAAGAACAATTCTACAGGTGCCCATGAAATAATAGGATTTTCTTCAAATAAATGAAACCCTAAATTGGACAATAAATTCTGAAACAAGAGTGCATCTATGAACAAACCTAGCCCCTCTATCTCCATTCTTTGCTCAAGGAACATTTTTCTAGCCAAGGTTAGATCACTGAGAGGTGATTTTCCAGTGGTCAGAAGCAGATATCCAAAGATAGGAAGAAAAAAATAAAAAATAAAGGGCTATCTATCCATTATTAATCCATATATATTTTTTTAAGCACTGCAAAAAACAAGAGTTGAAAATGACGGCAGTGCCTTCTGGAAGTATTAACTTTCACCTGTTTTCTTTTCTTTTAAAAAAAATTTTTTTTTCCTTTATTGATTTTAGAGAGAGAGGAAGTGAGAGGGAGAGAGAGAGAGAAACATGGATGAGAGAGAACATCAACTAGCCACCTCCAGCATGCCCCCCACTGGGGATCAGGCGCACAACCTGGGCATGTGTCTTGACGGGTGACTGAGAATCGAACTGGCAACCTCTTGGTGCATGAGTCAATGGCTCAACCACTGAGCCACACTGGCCGGGCTTATGTTTTCTTTCCAAAGAAAAAAAATCCTTTATTTAACTGAGTTTAATAATGTGTTAGAAGTTTAAAATGAGGATTGTATATCTATCTGAGCTTCTAAAAGAAATGAAGTGCTTTTAAAAATAACTTTTCTAAACCTCGGTTTCCTAAAATGTTAAAAGGAGACATTAATAGCTAACAAACAAGATGATGTACATAAAATGCATAGACAGTGCTGGTCAAGGCAAATATTCTTAAAATACTTCACAAAAATGTAATGTACATAATGAAAAAACTACCAGTATTTCCAAGAACTCTTTTGATTATTCACTGAGGAGTTCTTTGGTAGGAACGTGAAAAGACAGCACATATTTAAGGATAACAAAGCTGCTTCTTGGAGAATAAACCAGGCTAGAATGAGAGGGAACAGGTTTAGTTTAAACATGACTGGGTCCTGACTTGGCTTTATGGGTTAGGGGGTGGGAGTGGGGTTTTACACAGAAGAGAAAAAGGGAACTCCTCGCAGGGACCGAAAACACAGATGTGTGAGTAAACAGCATTCTGTTTTTCTAGATGAATGAGAAATCAAAGGCCAAAGTAGATACAGAAATGAGAACAGTTATCAATCTGGAGAGAGGAAACTGCCAGAACATTTTAACAATCTAGGCTCAAAAGTTTGCATGGGTTAAGGAACTTATGGTAAATTCTAAGAAACATTCACAGATGTACCATTCCAGATAGAACACCCATAGTACCACAAAGAAAGTGACAGCTCTGGAGCCATCCTGTTGAAAGAAGAACAAATGCCAAGCTCCTGCAGGACGGACTGAGGAAGTCAGCGGGACCAGGTGGTTAGTGGGTGTCACCCAGAAAAAGTATTCTTGACTCTTAAAGAAAACTACTTACTGAAAAATGCCCACTCTTAAAAATGCCTGCGTGCCATTCTACACACAAAATCCAGAGTCCTGTAATAAGTTTAATTCCATTCAAACATTTGCAGGCTCTTTGTTAGAAAACGAAACACAGCATGTCTGAAACACAAAGTCATTATTAGCATGATGTCCAGAGAACACAGAATTGTGGAGGGAAACTGCACTTCTATTTGAAAATCCCTTCCCTCTCTCACATCAGTTGTTGAATATCATTGTTAATTGTGTCCAATTAGCCAAAATTAAACTCAGTGATATGTCCAAGGTTACACAATGTGAATCAGTAGCAGATATGACAATAAATTGATCTCCTAGCTTTAAGTGATCAATCTAAAAAGACAATATGCTAATTCTGATCAGGGTTCAAAAGCGTTGGGCCCATCAACAAAATGGGAGTGACGCAGTCCAATTGACCGGTACCACATACAAACTCCATAGGTTACTGGACCTCTGAGTCTTTCTCATGCATTGAAAAGGCAAACCTACTTAATAGGGCTCCTGTAAGGAGTAAATCTGTTCCCAGTGCAAAGCATTTAGCACAGTCTCTGCACACTGTAAGCACTCAAATGTCAGCCACAGTAGAGTCCACACAAAAGTCTACAAATGGTCAGCTGTGAAGGGACACTTACCACATGCCTCATTTCTTTTCAATTCAGACAGCTTTCTTCAAAGACTTTTACAAAGAAAGGCACACGTTAACTTACCCATGTCTAGTTCTAAAATAGCAGTTATAGTTTACTGTAAACGTCTTTGTTGGCTCCCACACTGGATTGTGAGCTTCAGGTAGGAACCCAGACTTTTTTATCTGTGGGTGCCCAACACATAGCACAATGTCTGTCAAGCTGAATATGAAACTTTTTGATCAATTGATGCACTTTTTTAAGGAAGTGAAAGGGCTGCTATTTCCTACATAGACAGAGGCAGGCAGACCACATCTGACCTATAAAATACAGACATATTTATACTGTCTTAGAATACTTTTATTCTTTTTTTTTTTAATGAAATTTATCGGGTAACCTAGGTTAATAACATTACAATTGTGTGTACAATTTTATGATATATCATCTGTATACTGCACTGTGCACTCACCACCCAAAATCTAGTCTCCTTCTATCACCAAACATTTAGACCCCCTTTACTCTCTTCAGCACCCCCCACCCCCTTCCCCTGTAGTAACCACCACACTGTTACCTGTGTCTATGAGTTTGTTGCTTTTTATTTTTTAAAAGAGTCACTTCAGCTCCAATCAGAAACAACACTACACTTTTTTACTGTTCCTTAGCTACCAACTATTATATTTACAAATTGAAACTGAGCTTCAACAACCCTTGGAATACTTTCTGTCCATCTCATCTATTCAAAAGTCCAATCAGTTAGCTATACCAAAAGCCATACCAGCTAAATGGTCTAATAAGCAAACAAACAAACAAACAAACAAACAAACAAAAACCATTAATTATGGTCTGCCTAAATGTTCAAAGCACTAAGAGTTTATTTTATATCAACTCATTTAACCCTGAGAATCCTATGACGTAGGTGTCACTGTCCCTTTTACAGATGCCAAGAGTTACCCGCTCAGGGTCACACAGATAAATCTGGTACCTGCTCTTTCCTCTATGTAGCACTCTTCCTAAAGATCAATTATGATTCTCAATGCTTACTTAATGAAAAGAGAATGAACAATATTTCGAAGATTCTTAAAAAGTTATTCCAGTGAGGTTTGAGAACTGGCCTTAATTTATCTAGCTTTAAAAGCCAAAATAAAATTAAGCAGTTAAAAACATATGCTTGAAACCCACCGACTTAAAAAAAAATTTTTTTTTCCTTTATTGATTTTAGAGAGTGAGGAAGTGAGAGAGAGAGAGAGAGAGAGAGAGAGAGAGAGAGAGAGAGAGAGAGAGAGAGAAACATCAATGAGAGAGAATATCGACTGGCCACTTCCTGCATGCTCCCCACTGGGGATCAGGCCCACATCGTGGGCATGTGTCCTGACCGGGAATCGAACCAGCGACCTCTTGGTGCATGGGTCGACACTCAACCACTGAGCCACACCGGCTGGACCTCACCGACTGTTAAACAAGCTTTAAGGTAAGGTTTGTGGACAAACAATAACAACCGCCAGGGCTCACATGTACTTTATTGTTGCCTCCAATCTCTGTCCTGGTCAAGGCCATTCAGAAATAACTTTTATTGTTGGGTCTCTTAGGGAAAACAATGAAATAAACTTACATAATAGAGGAATGGCCAGATTTTTAAAAAGTCATCTCACTCAGTCTGCTGGGAATGATTTGTTCTCTTAAGGCCATGAATCAATTTCATCTCATTACACAAATACATAACGATGCCTATATTAGATTTTTTAGCAGAGAAAGCAGTAAGGTAATTGGACTTTAGCATACACATCAAAAATAGAAAGTACATTAGTCTATATTTCCTTCCTAAGTATTCTGCTTAGAAAAATTCCCTCAGAATCCAACTCTGTTAGTTCATCTGCCAGTTTCTCCATCACCACACAGAGGTGACTACTAGGATCATACTCGTATTGAGACCAACATGGTTCCAGATCTTAAAAGTTGTTATTATACAATTAATTTCTTGCTCCCTAAGCTAGTGAACTGTCACCTCTACTTGGAAAAAATGTAGACACCCAGAAACAAAGTTACAAATACATTTTAGTTTATTCTCTAAGTTACAAATACATTTTAGTTTATTCTCTAAGGTATCTATCCTCACTTAAAGGAAAACTGCTTAGTTTGACACCACTGAAAGAGCAGGCGGTCTAACAGGATGTTATAATTTAGAGTTTTTTCTCTACTTATGTACATATATTCCTCATTTCTTCCTCCCTAACAAAGTATGGAAAAATCTAAAACCCTACAGAAAGGTAGAATAGTATGGCCCTGATCGTTCTGGCTCAGCAGTTCGAGCATCTGGCCCATGGACCAAACAGTCGAGGGTTTAATTCCTTGTCAAGGGCACGTATCTCGGTTTCGGGTTCGATCCCCAGTCGGGGTTGTGCAGGCGGCAACTAAGTGATGTGTCTCTCTCACACTCATGTTTCTCTCCCTCTCCCTCTCCCTCTCTAAAAAAAAAAAAAAAAAAAAAAAAAAAGGTAGTACGATAAAGAAAAATTAATAAAGGTGGTCCTGACTAAATTCAATTAGATGAAGAACCTAGGACTGGATAAATCAAACAGCGCACCACAAAGTAACTGATGTATTTTCTCTCTAGTATGAAGCAAATACTAGGAAAAACGGTCTTTCACAAGCAGTATCATCCCTTCAGTCCAGAATGTATATATCCCCTCCCCAACACATTACATTGTATCTATTTTCAAAAATAGCTAAAATTCCTGTTTAAACACAATTACTTTAATAAGACACATGTAAAGAAAAATTAAGGCGAAACAGTGTACACACGAAAGATATACTGTGTAGAGCCAGACTGCCTGGGTTTGATTCCTGGCTCCAACACTTACTTACCTTGTGCTTTGTGTGTACATCCCTAGGAAAATTATTTAAGTTCTCTGTGCTTCAGTTTCTTCATCTGTAAAATGAGGCTAACAGTACTTACCTATCATTGGCTGTTATGAAGGATTAGTGAATGTGTAAAATGCTCAGAACAAAGCTTGGCATATAGTAAGCAAAATAATTAGTAGTTATTATTATTACGGACTAACTGTTTGATGCTACCTCATCAGTTGGTGAATAAATCACAAATGGGTGAACTCTGTACGTGTCTGTGCTATATAGTATATACACATCTAATCTTATATATGTGTATATTCATTTATATGGTCAAAAAACATTTATTAAATATTTACTATATCCCAGATCCTTAATTATTGAGTTTGTCACAATAACACATTAAAGACTATCACCGTTTGCATTATACTGATGAGAAAATGTGTTTGAAAGATTGGAGATGCTAGACACAAAATAAGGTTCTGCAATACTATGTCAATTTTTTAAAGCAGCATGTATAAAAAGGTTGGGTCTCATCAGAATGCAACTGGAGGAAAAAAGAAAATCATTATATTTAACAATCTACAGTTTATGGAGGACCTCACGACAACTCTGGAGCTACAGAAACCAAGAACCAGAGATTAAGCAGCAGGCTGAAAATCACACAGCTAGAAAATGCTGCAGGCAAGACCTGAATCGAATTGATCTGATTCCAAGTCCAGTGTTCTTTCTGCTTCTATATCAACAGCCAAATGGGTAAAATGCACTTTTTGCAGTGGCCCCAAAATCTGGAGACTCTGCCTTGGGAACTGGCATCATGGGAATGTGCTCAGCCTGGTTTTATGGAGGCTGCCTCCCTACTATAGAGCTCCAATTCTAAAATGGCTTCAACATAACACAAGCACGGCATGATGGGAAATGTACAGAAGATTATAGGGTAGGAGCCATACCCCAGGGGCTGACAGTCCATAAATATTTACTACTGATGAATGCAGATATTCAATCTGAAAACCAGGTGTGTGGTCTAGGCCAAATCACCTCACTTCTTATAAAGACTCCATCTGTAAGATGGGTGAATGGTTTCTTATCTCTTTGAAAGGAGGAGCTAGGAAAATAATTCAGCAGTTGATAGTGCATGATTAGCCTTCTATTTTGAAGACCACACCTAAAATTCTAATGTGGGTCCAGAAAACTGACAGATTTTACCCTTACCATCCTGTATGCTGCTAAGGACATAGATCCAAGAAAAATGAGGGCTCAGGTAACTGAGATACATACCCCAAAATAAATAATGGGGTGCACTGGAAGTGTTCAAAAAGAAAATCACTACGAACCAAGTCACATTTATACATTTGAACTTCTAACAGGAAAATGCAAAACTGAGTAGCCACGTGTCCTGTTCTATAAACTGCACATGTGTATGGTTTCATACGAACAATTGAGACAGAGTGAGAAATGCAATTTTTATATCCTTACAAGTGCTTCATCTTTCTTTTGGGGCTCCTGTGGCCGCTTTTTTTTTTTTTTTTTTTTTAAATATGTTCATAACATCATCTTGCCAAATTCCATTTTCTACATAGGGCAAGTAAAATCAGAGCCTGATGCTATCTAGCTTTCCAAAGAGAAAAGCAGTGAGGCTAGGGCAAGAGACATGGGTTCGTACAGAAAGGTAGGCAAACTGTCTTACCAATACTGCCACCTTTGGAAACCCCATTACACGCGAGTTCTCCATTTGCAGTAGACAAAGATGTGCTCATCTTATGAAGAAAAGGGCCCCAAATCACTCCCATCCTTCTCTACCACCAGGGAGGCCATCAGGCAAATCTCAGTGCTAAAAACATGCTTAACACACAGTATGGGGGAATTTTGGGCGAGGACACAAAAGACTCTAGCATTAATGACGGTAAATACCGTGGGAAAAGACTCGATTATCAGTCTCTGGCATTTTTTCCCCCTGAGGATCCGGCCTGACTCAGTAACCGGTTCCAACAAATGCATTTTGACTCCAACCTCAACCCTGTGCTTCCCAGGGGCTCTCGGGTCCTGCCAGGCTCCAGAACCAGCGACCGATGATGAAATGGCTTTACTGCAAAGTGGGAGGGGGTTTGCTCTCTGTTCTCTCCCAAGGTTAAACCCCTTGCCCATCCTGGGGGAGACCAGCAGGGGCACTGGGGCTCGAGAACTCGCCCACATCTGGTTCAATTTTAATTTTGGGGAACCGGAAAGCAAGAAGCAGGGGTGACAGGGCTGAAAAGGTCGGATCTCGACGCCCAAGGCGCAGGGAGGGGTCGCGCGGGGACCGAAACTGGGCAGTGAGGGAGGGCCCGAGGTGCGCGGCTCGCTGTCCCCTCCGGCCGGGCCCGGAGCCGCACCCAGCCGGCCGGGCAGGGCCGCAGGCGGCGAGGGCGGCCGGGCCTCTCCAGGAGCGGAGGGCCGGCCCCGGAAACAGGGAGGGGCCGCGGCGAGGCCGGGCCCGTGCCGCAGGCGGCCGCGCGGGGCCGAGGAGGGCGCGCGCCGCTCCCCCTGGAGCCCATCCGGGGGTCGCCCTGGTTGCCGCCGCCACCGTCCCCGGGGGGAGCTTTGGGCTCGGGCCCCCGGGGGCCCCGGGCGGACCCCGCGCCGCACTCACCGTGGGAGGTCGGCAGGGGGCAGAGACGATGGCGAGCGGAGCTCCGAGCGCGGTGACCGCTTCCTTCCCAGGCCCACTCCTCAGGCAGCAGGAGCAGCGGCGGCGGCGGCTGCAGCGGCGGCACGGCAGCTACCCCGGCTCCGGAATCGGCGGCGGTGGCGGCAGCTCCACTTCCGCTCCGGTCACCACTTCCGCTCCGGCCCGAGCCCCGCCCCACCCCTGCGCCGTCTCCTCATTGGGCGAGCGGGGCACGGGGTTGCCCCGGCCGCCCGAGAGGGGCGCCGGCGGAGGGAGGAGGAAGCCGGGCGGAGGGCCGGGATGCGGCGAACGCGGGAGGGCGGAGGGCCGGGCCGGGAGCGGGCAGGCGGCGGGCGGAGGGGGACGGAAACGAGGGCGGGGGAGCGGAAAGAGGAGGTGGGAGGAGAGGGGCGGTGTGTCGGGGGAGGGTCAAGGACTGGGACTTGGGGGAACAAGGACCGGGCGAGGTTGGGGTTGGGCGGGCCCGGGGCCTCTGCCTAGGCTGGAGCTCGCCAGGGCCGGGCCGAGTGAGGCCGAGGTCACCGGTCCCTACCCCACCCAAACTAACCGCCCGGGGCTCGGAGGGTGAGGCCCTCTTCGCTGTGTCCTTTGGGAATACTGGACCTGGGGAAGGACAGAAATTGCTTACCCCTACATTTTCGTTCAATCCTCTCTTCAGTCCTTAAGGGAATTGAAGCGATGGAGGGTTTTTTTGTGGTGTGTGGCTACGATCTATTACTGGATTGAATACCCTCCTTCCCAAGCTCTTAGCGGAAACGCAAGGAGAGGAAACTGGCCCCCAGTGCCCTGACTGCCCTCTCCATCATCAGCATTCTGTGCCTCCCAAGGCAGTTGACTCTTTTTTTTTAATTGAGTTTATTGGGGTGACATTGATTAATAAAATTATATAGGTTTCAGGTGAAAGCAGTTGACTCACACAGTTCTTCAAAATGCCTCTCACTTCCACTTCCTTTCATCCAATCTTTCAACAAGTATGTCCTGAGCAGGCTTTGGGCCTAGTGTTGGCGACACAGCAAGAACAGAGGAGGCCCTGCTGTCTTGGGGTGTACAGTCTGGGAGGAGAAAGAACAAGGTGGATAGGTCTTTGTCATCTCCTTTACCCTGACTCAGCTTAATGACAGACTTCTAACTCATCACCTTACTCCCAGCCCCGTCCCCATCAGCTGCCAAAGTGATCCTTTAAAAATGCCATTCTAATCATGTCCCTTTCTTGCTTAAATCCCTTGGTGGTTACTCAGACCCAGAAGACAATTGAAAAGCACCTCAACTGTGACAAGGTTCTCCAGAAGCTGTCCTTACCCTTTAGCCTTTCCCTGCTATTTCTCTGGGATCATAAAACCCCAATTCAATTGGATGATTCCTTCTCCTCCCAATAAGCTAGCTCCAGTATTTCTAAACCGTTTGTGTTCGGTGCCAACCGTTTTTAAAGACTGGAGATTTCTGTGAACAAAAATCTGCATCTCTGCCTTGTCTGGTAACACTGTGTCCACATTTCTGTGTGGCAACAGTTGCCTGAAGCCATGGAGTGGCTGCCCACCCTAGATCAGGCATGGACTTTTCATAAGGTCTCCTCCGGACGGAGTCTGCTTTCCTCATTCATGTTACCTGTTATATAGGCATTTGTGCCAGTCACCCCTCATACCACCTTTTAAATTGAGCAAGATTGAAGGAGAGTGTTGTGTAATGAAAACAGCATGGATTTGACATCAAAACCACAGGATTTGAACCTCAGAGAAGTTTCTCAGGGCAAAAGCTTCCCCATGGGCATATCCAGAGACTGCTCAGGTTGAAATCAGCCTTAATGTGATATGAATGCCTTATGCCCTGATCTAAAAAATAGCCTAGTGGGTCACAGGCCTCATAATGATTACACCACAAATGACATCAGTGCATCTAGGGAACAGAAGTGCCCTTTGCCAGGCATCCCTGGGTGCCTGCTAACGTGTTGCATGGATTCGCTGCTTTCACCATCTCTACTTCTAGGCCAAGGGTCAGCAAACCACAGTTATTAACTGACAGAGACACAAACAAATTCTAATACAATGTGGCAGATGCAGCCATCGGAATATATATGCGCAGGGTATTACGGGAACCGGGGAGAAAGTCACCCAACCCATCTTGGAAATGTGATGGAAGAGTAGGAAAGACTTTCTGAAAGAAGTGATACTGGAGCCTTAGAGTCCATAATGAATTTTTTTTAAATTTGTAGACATCATTTTTTCAGAGCAGCTTTAGGTTTACAGAAAAATTAACCAGAGAGTGGAGTTCTCATATACCCAATCTCTCCCACCCCTAGTTTCCCCTGTTTTAAAATCTCACGTTATGTGGCACATTAGTTACAACTGATGAACCAATACTGATACATTATTAATAATTAAAGTCTACAATTTACATTAAGGTTCATTCTTTTTGTTTTACAGTTCTATGGATTTTGACAAATGCATAATATCAGGCATTTACCATGACAGTATCATATAGAACAGATTCACTGTCATAAAAATCCCTGTGCTTCACTATTCAAACCTCACCCCTTCTTTCACCCCAACTCTTGGCAATAACTTCTCTTATACTCTTTAGTTTTGCCTTTTCCAGATGTCATATAGTTGGAATCATACACTATACAGCCTTTACTGACGATTCTTTCATTAAGCAATGTCATTCTTTCATATCTTTTCATGGCTTAACAGCTCATTGCTTTTTATCACTGAATATATTCCATTGTATGAACATTCCAGTTTCTCCATTTACCTACTGTTTTGGACTGACTCACCTCCTCTGAAAAGATGTTGAAGTCATAATCCATGGTACCTGTGAATGTAACCTTATTCGGAAAAGAGCCTTTGCAAATGTAATCACCATAAGACGAGGTCATTAGAGTGGGCTCTAATCCCATATGATTGATGTCCTTATAAAAAGAAGAAAATGCCATGGGAAGATACACAGGGGAGGGGGCCACCGGATGATAGAGGCAATGACTAAAGTGATGCAGCTACAAGCCAAGAAATGCCAAAGATCCATAGCCACCACCAGGAACTAGGACGAGGCAAGAAAGGATTCTACCAGAGTCTCAGAGGGGCATGGCCCTGCTAAAACTTTGATTTCAGACTTCTAGCCTCCAGACCTGTGAGAGATCTACGTTTGGTTGTTTTAAGCCATCTGGTTTGTATACTTTGTTACAGCAGCCCTAGGAAACTGATAGACCTCCTGAGGGACATCTGAGTCAGCTTTTGATGAATAAAGCTGCTGTAACATCTGTGTGCAGGTTTTTGTGTGGACATAAGTTTTCAACTCATTGGGGTAAATACCTGGGAGCATGATTACTGGATCGCGTGTTAAAACTCTGTTTAGCTTTGTAAGAAACTGCCAAACTGTCTTCCACAGTGGCCGTACCATTTTGCATTTCCACCAGCAATGAAGGGGAGTTCCTGGTGCTCCATATCCATGCAGCATGAGGTGTTGTCAAGTATTGATTTGTTTTGTCTTGTTTCAGCCATTCTTACATAGATGTGTAATGTAAGAACCTGGTTTGTCTCTCCAAAAGTTTCTTTTTGTTCCTAATATTCTGAAATTTCATGATTAATGGCCTTGAGACAGCCAATGGATCCCTTTCTTCCTTCTTTCCTTTTTTTTTTTTAAATGATTTTATTTTTGACAGTATTACAGATGTCCGCCATGTCCTCTCCTTCCCCCTCCACCCAGCCTCCTTTCCTTCTTTTCTTCCTTCCCTTCCTTCCTTTTCCCCTCCCCTCCTTTCCCTTTTCTTCTTTCCTCTCTTTCACTTTTTATTACGACAATTTTCAAACAAACACACAAGTAGATAGAATAGTACAGTAAACTCCAGGTACCCATCACCCAGCTGTAGTTTACTATTCTAAGTGGGGCTCGGGGTGGGTGGGGGGTGTTTTAAAGTCACCACAGCTGTGAGTGAGAGGACGGGGTTGCTACTGCTACTCCCGCTGCTGCCATCATAACGGCCCCATCACATGAAGCTGGGGACCAGGCACTGGATTGGGGAGTCTGGCCACTGACATTTGGCTCAAAAGTGAAGTTCAAAGACAAGAGGACTGTTGTTTGGCTCGAATAAGAAGTTGAAATTGCAGGGTAGTTTATGCCATGTCAATGTGCATGAGGTCTTTGATATCCATCCAACCAATTTTGGCTTTCGTTTTAATGGAACAAAGGCTGAAAGCCTGACTCCGAGAGATCTATAGGTATAATCAGAAACAGAACTTCCATAGCTCTCCCTAACTTTGCCAGACAAAGGGTAGGCTGTGTTCAGGAGACCAGAACTCTCCAAACTCACTGAACTGAATTTTGGTGATACAATCATCTTTGCTTTCATATAAATGAGGTCACTGGAAAGCTAGGCATCATTAATGTAAAAAAACAAATAGACTATGAATCTGTATTTCTGTTTCATGAAAGCTGAACCAGAAATCAGTTTCACAGCAGTTCTAGAACTTGCAGATTTCTACCTGCAGAGAAAGTGACAGGGCATCATCACGCTCCAGTGCTTCCTCCAGCCTTGGAAGTTCACAGAGCTACCGCCTCCAGTCTCTTTCTTCAGAGTGCCAGCTGGGCAAAAAGAACCATTACTTTATTGGGTGTTTGTGTGTATATTTTAAGAATGATATTTTTTAACATTTAATTTAAAGTGAGAAAACACCTGCTGTATTCCTTTTAACTAATGTATTTTTATTACATGGTGATGCATGAATATATTTTCATTATAAGGAAATGAAAATACTAAGGATAAAAGCTAGAGTCCCCTGTGATCGCCGCCCCCCACCCCACGCCATTTCTCCTCCCCAGAAAGTAACCAAGTATCAATTATATAGCAGCATGCATTAATCACGGTAGGTTAGGTTATGCTGCAATAACAAACATCCTCAAAAGCTCAGTTCCTTACAACCACAGAGATTTATTTCTTGATCCTTACATGTTTGTCATGGGTTGGCTTTAGGTGTATCTCTGGATAGAGGTTGAAGAAGCAGCTTAGATATGCTAATCTCATGGCAGAGGGAAAAGAATGATGGAAACTCTTAAAGCGTCCCCTTGAAGTCTCATGTCACTCTCACACACATTTCCTTGATCAAAGCAAATAATATGGCCCAGCCTGACCCCAGGGGGTACAGATGTATAATTTGTCTATAGGGAGGGGCAGTGATCATTTCCCCAAAGTTTTATAGAGTATAGAAACTACAGAAATAGGTATGATCTTTATATAATTGATTATGGTACTGAACTTTACTTTCTTCATGCAAAAAGTGTCTTAGAAGTCTTTCCATGTTATACAAATAGATCCATCTCCTTTCTAAACAGCCACATAGTATGCCATGGCATGGATGGATGTACTATAGTTGAGCTATTTCCCTGTTTGAAGACATTTAAATTGCTTCTCGTTTTTTATTATTGTAAACAAGGGTGTAGCAAATTTCCTTTACTTGCCCCTTGTGCATATGAGCAAGCGTTTCTCTAGGGTGGGAACAGAGGAGTGGAATTACTGATGAATAGCTCTCCAAAGGAACTGCCAACTTTCTCTCTGTACCCTAATGTGGCACACTCATAAGGAGACTCACAGAGAGTTTAGTAACAGGACTGTTTACAAAGTGTAGTGCTGTACCCCAGGCCTGGTGCCCTAGGGCTGTCACTACCCCTGGGCCTGAAGGAGCAAGAAGAGAGAACAGTTAGTAGAACCCAGAGGAGAGTCATGTGGAAAGGGATGGGTGAAGCCAGCCCAATATGCCCCCATTGGAAGGAGTCAAGGGAATAAATGTCTCAAATCACTCTTTTCTCTCCATTCTCCTACTGGGCTGACCTCAACCAGATGTCAGAGTGCCAAGGAGTCTGTTGATGTGGCCCATGCAAGCCTGCCTCCTGGGACACAGAGGAGGTCGAGAGGAGAGAGCCAATCTGGAGGAGCACCACTTTCCCACCCACAGTCCAGGAAATGACTTAATTGTTTGCCAATATCATAAACGAAAAATAATACTTCAGTGCATTTTAAATTTGCATTACCCTAATTATTAGCAAGGACTTCAGCAGATAGTGCAGGGACAGTGTTGAGAAGATGTAAAGCCAGATACTGCTTCAGCCATTGTGTAGTCATACTGGGAACCAGTGGAGAGGAAGAACCAAGAAATAGGTCTGGTGGCATCTTTTAAGTCCTGGATCGAGCCTTACCTGAAGCTACTAATGACTGTTTAGAAACAGGAGCCAATGAATTCCCTTTTGCTTTAGACAATTTTGTTGTTGGTGGTGACGATTGTGTGTGTGTGTGTGTGTGTGTGTGTGTGTGTGTGTGTGTTGATCACTCATAACTAAAAGGACTCCAACTGGTCTGGAGTTTGAACCACATTCTTTATCTCATACCAGGCTTTGTATACGTTTTGTATATATAAATTTAGAGCTGAATGAGGCATTAGATATTATTCTATTCCAACCCTCTCATTTTTTTATTTATATGTTCAAAAGATAAACATACAAAAACATAAGAGAGTAAGGTAACAAATCTTTCATTTTTGCTTCTAATTGTAAATAGTAAAAATAAGAGAACATTGTAAATAAAGTTGAAATCACTTTTATACCCTTCCCTAGTTCATTCTCCCAGGGAGAACTACCATCATGAATTTGGTTATATATCTTTCCCTATCATATTTTAATGTTTTAACCACATATGTATATATCCATGAATAGCACATAGAACTGCTTTATGGGTTAAAAAGTGGCCCTGGCCAGTTTGGCTCAGCGGTTAGAGCGTCAACCCGCGGACCAGAGTCATGGGTTCAATTCCGGTCAAGGGCACGTACCTCGGTTGCGGTTCATCCCCGGCCCTGGTCAGGTCATGCAGGAGGCAACCAGTTGATGTGCCTCTCACATCGGTGTTTCTCTCTTTCCCTCTCTCTCCCTCCCTCCCACTCTATCTGATGATAAATGTAAAAATATCCTCGGGTGAGGATTGAAAAAAAGAAAAAAAATCAATAAAAACATATTAAAATTAAAAAAAATTTTATATGAATGCCATCTTGTGAATGTATCATTGCAATATTTTGCTTTTCTCACTCAGCATCAGGTTCTCGAGACCTAAACATGTTCATACTCACAAATGTGATTCATTTTCACTGTTCCGATCTACTCCGTTGCCTGAATATACCACAGTGAACTTAATTTATTTCTATAATACACACTGAGATTATAGGTTTTCTTTATGCTGCAATAAACATCCCAGAGCAAATCATGGGACACACTAGCAAGACTATCTCTAGTATATATTTAGAAGCTGAACTACTGGATCACGAGATATGCACATTTTCCAGCTTTACACCAATGGTTAATTTACACTGGTTGCGCCAATTTACATTTCCACCAACATTGCAAGAAAACTCCTATTTCCCTCATATCCACATCAATACCTGGCTATTTTTTTTCTTTTAACTTTTATTTTTTTTAATTAATTTGTTTTTGTTACAGATGTTTCTCCTTTTCCCCCCATTGACACCCTCCTCCCCATCCCCCCCGCCCCATCCCCAGCCCTGTTGTCCATGTTCATTGGTCATGCATACAAGTTCTGTGGTTTATCTCCCCCCAAACCCCCTCCTTTGAGGCTTGTCAGTCCGTACCCCAATACCTAGCTTTTTTATTCTGCCAATCTGATTGGTGTGAAGTTTTATCAGCTTGTTTTAATTTGCATTTCTCTTATTACTAGTGAAGGTGAAGGTAAGCCTTTTTCTGTTTATTGATGATTCTGCTTCCTCTTCCAACCCCTCCCCCATCCCATTTTACTAGTGAGGGAAATATGGCAAGGGTCACACAGTTCATCAGCAACAGTACTGGGTCTAGAGCTTGAGTCTTCTAACTCCAGCCAAGTCTTTTTTTTTTTAGCACACTGAACCACTTCCAGACATAAAATTTCAGAATGTTATTGTTTCTACTAACAGAAACAACAAAAGAAAAATCTCTTTTCTTCAATTAAATGTAGGGACTATGGCCCTGACCAGTTTGGCTCAGCGGTTAGAGTGTTGGCCCGTGGACCAGAGAGACCCGGGTTTGGTTCCTGCTAAGGGCACGTACCTCGGTTGCAGTTTGTTCCCAGCCCTGGTTGGGGTTGTGTGGGTGGCAGCCAGTTGATGTGTCTCTCTCATATTGATGTTTCTCTCTCTCTCTTCCTCCCTCTCTCCCTCCCGCTCTATCTGAAGATGAATGCAAAAATGTTCTCCGGTGAGGATAAAAAAAAAAAATAAATAATAATAATAATAATAATAATAAATGTAGGGACTATGAATTATCAATAGTTGGATGCTGTATCAGTTAGGGTTAGGACAAAGATGCCAAATATCAGTGACTTTAACAAATTAAAAGTTATTCTATTCTCCCTTTCCTGTTAAAGTTGTAGATAGGAAGTTTGGGGTTGATTTGGTGGTTTGTGCATAAAGTCTTCTGGGACTTAGGCTCTTTGGATCTTGCTCCTTGGATCTTGTTGCTTCATTCTACATAGCTGCTATTTCCAAGCTCACCTCATGGTCCAAAATGGCTGCTCCAACTCCTGCCATTATATCTGCATCCAAGCTCTGCATCCAAGCCAGAAAGAAGGAGAAAGAGACTGGGGGTGGGGGATGGAGGTATTGGGGGCAACCCAGCTGTCTCTTAACGAAATGTTCTAGAATCTACTATGTGATTATCTGATTTACATCCTGTTGGACAGAACACAGTTACATAGCCATACTTGGCTTTGAGGGAGGTTGGGAAAATTTGCAATGATTTGGAGGACCATCTGCCTAGACACAAGGGAGATGACCTTTATATACTATTCAAAGTCCAGAATTGGACAGACATCCTCATCTGGTAGGTGAGCTGGTTCTGCTTTCTAGGAGGAGTGTCCCTGGTCCTCTAGCATCTGTGACCTCTGGCTCTTCCCTCAGGGAGACTCTTCCTTGTCCAGTATCCTTATGGCCATATCTAATAGACATTAGTGTCACATTTTATGGGACTGCACAGATTTTATAGCCCCGTTTCCTGATAGTTTGGGGATCCTGGAGTTTCTTGTTGCTTTGTAGAGGAAAGGGAGACATTTACTAGGGGGGATTTAGTGGTCTCTGCCACAGATGCTGAGAAAAATGCCTGGCTGCGTGGTGGTTTGAGTTTTCTCTTCCACCTGTGATTCTGAGAGCACCCCACAGTAAACTTCCTGCATGCACACCTTCATGTTGGAGTCTGGGGAGCCCAACCCACATCAGACTCCAAAGTCAGACAGAACTCAGTTTGAGAGTTATCCCAAATATGCTCTAACTATGTGGCCTTAGACATTGTAAATCCACTAGAAGTCTTTATAATCCACAGAGTTTTAATGTCTAGGTTAAATGATGATAGTATTTGTCTTTTCTAGTTACAGTGATAATGAAGAGAATAATGCATGTGAAGCACTTAGTACCCTTTTCTCCTCAGCTCCTTGCAGGCGTTTCCAGAAGCCAGTGTCCTCGCGCCTCACTGAAGCAGACTTGTTGTACTAACTTATTTCCAGCAGATGGCGCCAGTGGATAAGACTGAAGCCCTGTGCCCCTCAGTTACAATTTTTGCTACAGATTACACATCAGTTTCACATGCATCATCTCATTTGATTCTCCTTCAAACCATTTACCAAGTGCTGACTAGTCTATCATTTATTCTTTCATCCCTTCTTCAACAAATGCTTACTGAGCACTTCCTCCAGCCAAAGGGCAGCTTTAAATCCCTTCTAAAACACGATGATGGCTAAGAAACAAAACTACAACAAAAAAAAGAAAAAAGAAAGTAAATAAAATGTCAAGCCCCTGTGGGAAAGCTGGATTCTGAGATGAAAAGATAAGTTTTAGCCACTGGTTCTGGGTTGGTGCCAACTCATGTTCTTGAAGGAGGATGCTTTAATAAAGTGCGAGGAGCTTAATTGACTGAAACTGAGTCAGAAAGAAAGCCAAGGTTCTTCCCTAGGGACCATCCACAGTCCTTCCCAAGGGCTATTGATCGGAGGGCAGAGCAACCGGTCCCTGGGCTGATTAAATTGCGGAGTAGAAAAAAGAAGAAAAAAATCCATCAAGGAAGTGTTGAAGGGCTTGTGGGGGAGGTGAGGTCAGCTGACCTGGATCAGGAGCTCCAGGCAGAAATGACAGCAGGTCCTCCAGCTTTGCAGGCAGGCCAGTGGGCATTCCTGGGAGCCACAGGCCTAGGACCCGGCTGAGATCGATTTCTATGGTTGTGACGAGAGTGCCCACCCCACCTTCTTACACCCACTCCAAAACTGGGGGGGGGGGGAATGAGCTTACCTGAAGGTCACTTCAGCAGTGCAAAGTTGGGGAGTGCCAAGCAGGGCTCCCTCCATGGGTGAAATCCCTCTCTCCCTCAATAAATGATCTCTGGTGTCCAAAATGTCACCATTAGTGATGCAGTGTCTCTTAAAACGCATATTTCAGGAGTTAAGAGCAGGAGTTCTATATAGGGTGTGTGTGTGTGTGTGTGTGTGTGTGTGTGTGTGTGTGTGTGATTATCTTGACGTGGAGGAAAGTCTGCAAATATACTCATCAGTTGTTAATCTGGGTTATCTTGAGCTGCAAGCTAGGAGGCAGAGCCTACACCACGTGCTCATGTCCGAGATGCAAAGGAGCTGCCTCCTCGATGGGAACTGAACTCCGGGTCCCAAAGAGTCTAATAAAGTAGGCAATTCCTTTAAACACAGGAAGAGGGTTCAGATACTAGGAAGGAAATATAGAATGCCTTATTAGCTTGATGACTGTAGTTTTCTCCATCGGTGACGTGGAAATAATATTAAGACCTTTCTCAAAGTGTTGCTTAGAAGATGAAAGGGATTAATACATGTGTGGACCGTGGAGAAATGGAGAAGCCGGGCTCTCTCCAAAGGGGTTGGCACGAGGGTGGAGAAGTACACTCATGTTGCTGGATTTCTAATTTGTCAAGGGAAGCCAGAAATCTGAATTTTTATGTGAAATCTCTTGGTTTTTAATATTTGGCGATGAATACAAAACCTTTTAAAAACACCATGTGGGCCCAAGCGGTGCAGGACCAAATAAAGCATAGAGTCTGTCTGAATGCCACACCTGAGCCCGAGGGTCCAGTGGTGGATCTCCAGTCCAATGGGAGAGACAGATGGGCATGTGGGAGATTTCAACCCAGCTTGATAAATTCGAAGATGGAAAGACGGAAAGTGATGGATGCCCAGAAGCAGAGATGGGGCGGGGGGAGTCTTTGAGGAGGAGATGACACCTCCTAGAGGAGGACTCAGCAGGCCAAGAAACTGGGGTCGGGCAGTCCAGTCCCAGAGAACAGTAGGGAGCTCAGTGGGCAGGAACCCAGCAGACTGGCAAAGCTCAGGTGTCAGGTGAGGGTGGGGAGGGCCAGACAGTGGCCTCGATCACATCATCTATTTGTTCAACCATATCTTAATATTCCTTCTTTGTAATTTCTATTGTTTTTGATACCAAAAACCAGAGGTTGTTTCTGTGCCCCAAAACAACCAATTTCTGTGATAAAAAGGGGTCCTTTCAGCTATCAAAGTTGGCAATGAGTCTCTTTCTCCTCCCCTCCCCTGACTCCCCCCATTTGTGTCTCCCTCTTCTCCTTAGAGTATTAAAGAAAATAAATATCTTGACCTTTGTCAGAACACCTTGGACTTGCCGGCACAAAAAGGAACAATTTGCACAGGAGGAAATGTTTCAATTCTCCCCAGATGGCTCTCTCTCTCTTCTCTCTGTCCAGAGCCAAGGGCAGTTATGATCCTCAGGTGCGGCCAGCAGGGCCCTGGGCTGGAAGTCAGGAGCCCCTTCTTGTCTGGGTTCTGAGGACTGACTCCTCGTGCAGCTGTGGCGAAGGCCAGGCCACTTACACCCGACTGGAATTGGGCTTAGAACATGCTCGTTTTACAACGTATGGCTCGTTGTACCTTAAATCACGTTCACATACTTATCTTACATCTGGTAGACTTATAGCATAAAAACAGGTAACATAATCAATTAATCAGAGAACCCGCAGTGATAAGGTCTGACTGGGGCAGAGTCGGGGGTGGAAAGCCACTAAGGAGGAGAGGAACATGCTCTTCAGGCCCCGTATTTGACAATGAATGAGAATTCTTGTTGTTCCACATCCTCACCAGCCTTTGGTGTTGGTGCTTCGGAGCTTGGCTGTTCTGGGGTATCTCATTGCATTGAGTTTGCATGTCCATGAAGACACAAGAGGGGGAACCTATTTTCACATACATATTTTCACCTATACATCTCTTTTGGGAGGTGTCTGTTAAGGTCTTTGATCCATTTTTAAAAATCAGATTTTCTTATTGTTGAGTTATAAGAGTTCTTTGTATACTTTGGATGAACAGTCCTTTCTCTCAGATTGTGTCTTTTGCAAATATTTTCTCCCAGTCTGTAGCTTGTCTTCTCATTCGCTTCACATCGTCTTTTGCAGGAGTTTTCCAGGTTAATGAAGTCCAGCTTATAAACGATTTCTTTCATGGATCATGCCTTTGGTGTTATATCTAAAAAGTCATCACCACACCCAAGGTTTTCTCCAGTTATCTGCTGGGATTTGGGGGCATGTATAGTTTTAATCTAACCTGTGGCTTTTGCCCCATCCGACTGGTTTTCCAACAATGCCCTTGGCATATTGTCCTCTTATTGTCGCTGCCATATGAACATTCCATAACCTTCTCTTCCTTATCTTGCTGAGGAACATTTAAAATCTCTAACTACTTCTATCCGCCAGGGCACTTCCCCTCTCTCTACAACTCTTCTTATCACATCCAACTGAGACCTGCAGTTCTGTGACCAAGGTTGTTTGATTTTACGCAGGCTTAGGGGCTGATGTCTTCTCTCAGAGGTGGAATGACATTTCCCAAGCCCGTGGGACCGATGTGGAAAACCGTATGTCCATGTATTCACTGATAACAAGAAAGGTAATTGGTAAGCAGACTGGAATATTCTCATCAGCATGACCAGCACATTCTTTCCTGAAGGCCTATCTAAGTGAAAAGTCAAATTATACAATGAAGGTGGCTTGGTGAGCATTTGATCATTCAGCTCTATTGACTAAGAGCCTCGTACACGTCAAGCCTTGTGCTGGATGCTCAGTGGAGAACAGTGAACGAGAGATGGGCTCTGTGTTCACGAACCCTAAGGTGCAGGGAGAAGACAGGCCCTGAACAGACAACGAGACCTCTAGGTGAAAAACAAAACTCCCCTTAGCCCTTGCTTCCTCTCTGGACCTACTAAAATAACAGCAGAGGTATTTTTGAAAAGGCAAAGCACGAAGACAGCGGTGGGCACACTAAGGCCCAAGGTCAAACCTAACTCGCTGCGTGTCTCTGTACAGCCTGTAAGCTAAGAACAGGTTTACTTTCCCACATGATTGGACCAACAAAATCAAAAGAAAAATAATATTTGTGATACATGAAAGTGATATGGAATTCAGATTTCTGTGTCAGAATTTTCTTGGAACACGGCCATGCGTTCTAATGCGTGTTCCATGTGTCGCCTATGGCTGTTTTAACGCTACAATGACATAGTTGAGTAGATGCAATGGTGACCATATGGCACACAAAGCCAAAAATATTTACTCTCTGGCCCTGTCCGGAAAAATGTGCCAACCCCAGCTCTCAGCAGCACTGTCTGATGGCACTTTCGGCAAGGATGGAAATGTCATGCGTGGTCCAGTATGGTAGCCGGCCACTGGCTCCAGGTGGCTATCGGACACTTGAACTATGGCTAGTGCGGCTAAGGACCTGAAAATTTCATTAATTAAATACATTTTGTTTCAGTTTAGTGAATTTAAATTTAAAAAGCCGCATGTGGCAGAGACAGCTGTAGAAATGACAAGAGACACCACGCATTCTGGAAGACAAGGCCTCGCCCCCAAAGCAGAGGGATTAGGTGAAAGTTTACCTATGGGAGACGGATGCCCTGCCCAGCCCCCTCCTCTCAGGCTTTTATCCCAACATAGATTCCAGGATGCTAGCAGGGAGGGTCACACTCTCCTAAAAAGAAGCTGGAAGAGGCTTCTCTGGGGAATTTGACCAGCTCAGGAGGAAAGACCTAAAGATTCTCCCTAATGGAGAGTCCCACCAAATCTCGGAGTTAATAAGGGCTCCTCACATGCCCGGGGCTTCTGATGAACTTTAGTCCGGGTCACACCCTTCACTCTGAGAAGACAACCTGGGATCTGGGTCCCACCCTTCGCTCTGTGTGACAGCCCAGGATCATCACACATTTGAGGAAAGATAGAAATGAGAAAGAGACCGAACAGACAGATAAACAGACTTAAACAGAGATCTATGGGAACACATCTTATTAAATTTGGAGGGCCATGAAGTTGGATGAGAAAAATGGTGTCAATTTTCACTGAAGTCGACTTAAGTCCAGCCTCTCCTTCACTTATGAACATTAGCAACAAACCATAGTTGTAAAGCAGTTGCTGTGGCTTCATCACCAAGAGGAGCCAGACATTTTCCTATCACAATGTCATGGTTGAAGTTATCTCAAAATGTCATTTATGCTCCTCGTGACTTGGAAATGACAGTAGTTATTAGACACACTGCTAAATCTTCTAATATAGAAGCACATATGTTACTATATGACAGATTTGTTTTTTAAATATTTTGATAACTGCATTTCAATATAAATGATTTCCTTTGAAATCCTGTGTATGGAAGTCTATTCATTTAAAAGTACAGGGGTGGGCAAAAGTAGGTTTACAGTTATAATACAAATAAATTATGCAATAATTAATAAATATTAATACAAAAATAAAGTCTGTGTTTCGCGTACTCACAACTGTAAACCTACTTTTGCTCACCCCTGTATTAGGCTGAGGTCCACAGGCTTCAGCAGATTGCAGAGGTGTCCTTGGCCCCAGAAGGGTTAAAAGCCCCTGTATTAATGTTCTCTCTAGAGTTACAAGTGGATGAGGAATGGAAAGAATACTCGTCAAGCACCATGTGCCAGATTTTAGACCTCACAATTCTAAGAGTAGGTCTTATTATTATTTTGATAGCTTTCATTAGTACTTTGAAATGCGCCTTTTGTCATTTCAATGGGATGTTTGGAGGGAGGAGAGATACACAGATGTGTTTAATCAGCCCTCTTGACCTGGGAGGTCAGACTTCTTTCTTTCTTTTTTTTTTTTATCCTCACCCGAGGACAAAACTGGGAGGGAGAGAGGGAGGAAGAGAGAGAGAAATATCGATGTGAGAGAGACACATCGAGTGGCTGACACCCACACAACCCCAACCGGGGCCGAGGACAAACTGCAACCGAGGTACGTGCCCTTATGGGAACCGAACCCGGGACTCTCCAGTCTGCGGGCCGACGCTCTAACCGCTGAGCCAAACCAGCCAGGGCTCAGCTTTGTTTTGTAAAAATGGTACATGCACATCATGAACAAGTTAGACAAGTACAAAGAGGACAGAAAAAATCACCTCCAATTGCATTACCTGTTTGGTGAGCGTTGTTCTAGACAGCACTGTAGGGGCGTACCCATAAATATACATATACATACAAACTTACATAAGGATAATGACATGTATAAAGATATATACATAGCCCTGGCCGGTTTGGCTCAACGGTTAGAGCGTCAGCCCGCAGACCCGAGAGACCTCGGTTCAGTTCCCGCTAAGGGCACGTACCTCGGTTGCAGTTTGTCCCCGGGCCCTGTTGGGGTCATGTGGGTGGCAGCCAGTCGATGTGTCTCTCTCACATCGATGTTTCTCTCTCTCTCTTCCTCCCTTTCTCCCTCCTGCTCTATCTGAAGATAAATGCAAAAATGTCCTTGGGTGAGGATAAAAAAAAAAGATATATACATAATTTTTAACAAAAACAGGATCAAACTACACATTTATTATTATTACTTTATTTTGTATTCTTTTACTACATAACATGTTGCATTTATTTTCCTTAGCAATAATAAGAATGAAGCAGGTAATTATTTTCATCATACAGGTAAGGAAACTGAGACTCAGATCATTAAAGCCTTGTCCATGATCACACATGCTGAAAGAGGAAGAAATCTCTTGGTCATCCCAGAACTACTTACTCTTCAAGGACCTCATCTCTGGGAGGGGCAACCCTAGAGTGCAGCTGGCCCGAGATGTCCTCTTTTCAGCTGCGTTTACCTGAGAGCTTCTAACCTTATAGTATAGCTGGAAGTCTTAGTGATTTCAGGGGATTCTCCCTCGAGTGCAGGTGACCCATACGGCAAGTCTCAACAGAGATCTACTGCTGAAAAACGTCAATTTAGCGGTCACGCTCAGAGACAGGAATCTGGCACATCTGGGCTCCTTGCTTTATTTCTATTTTGATTCCTCTATGAAGCAAATGGGATCATTGAGCCAATTCCTCTCCTTAACCCAGATGCAGCAACTCACCACTAGGTGTCTCTATGGGCACCAGGTGCGGCAGTGGGTGGGTGGAGAGCCATTCACGCAAAGGCTGACCTCTTCATCCTGTCTGGATCCCAGGAACTGGGGGAAGATGAGAGAAGGTAGACTTCCTAAAGTCAATCTCAGGGTTTACTTAATTTGCAGGATCCCAAAGCTTGGATTGGCTACATCAGAGTCACCCGAGGAATTTATTGAAAGCAGTGATACCAAAGTTTCGTTCCCAGAGTGGTGGGTGTCAACCTTGGCCACACATTAGTAATACCAGGGGAGCTTTTAAAAAATGAAATAGCAGAGTAGGTGTGTTACGGACTGGATGTTTGTGTCCTCCCAAAATTCGTATGTTGAAATCCTACCCCTCTCTGTGTGATCACATTAGGGGGTGAGGCCTTTGGGAGGTAATTCGGATTAAATGAGGTCATGAGGGTGGAGCCCTCATGAATGGGATTAGTTCCCTTATAAGAGTCACAGGAGAGCCAGGTCGGTGTGGCTCAGTGGATTGAACATCATCCCAGGGACTGAGAGGTCCAGGTTTGATTCCCCGTCAGGCCCTGGGTTGCAGGCTTGGTCCCCAGTAGGGGGCGTGCAGGAGGCAGCCGATTGATGTTTCTCTCTCACATCGATGTTTCTATCTCTCTCTCCCTTCCTCTCTCTCTAAAAAAAATCAATAAGAGTCACAGGAGAGCTTAATTCCTCATCTTGCTTTCCACCATGTGCGGACACAACAGAAGGACAATGTTCTGCAGCCTAGAAGAGGGCTTCTGCCAGAACCTGACCTTGCTGGCACCCTGATCCAGGACTTCCAACCTCCAGAACTATGAGAAATAAATTTCTGTTGTTTACAAGACACCGAGTCTATGGTACTATGGTATTCTGTTATAGCAGCCCGAACTGCTGTTAAGGCAAGGTACTCCAAGTTCCTCCACAGAAAAGTTGAAAAGTTGAGCAGGAACTGCCAGAACCAACTTTATCAGAACTCTGGAAAACTATCAAGGTTTACAGCAACCAAGTGAATGCTCAGTCAAGGGAAAAAAACAACTTTAAAACAGCCCAGGGCAAGTAGTCTAAGGCATAGTTATAAACAGCGTGGCTGTGTTGAAGTGTTGAAGCCAATCTGCAAATCCTAAGAGGTGTGTTTGTTTGTTTGTTTGTTTTGTTTTAATTCCTGGTGTTCAAGGAAATCTCTGTCAAGGCACTAGTTGAACATGAGCTAAAGGAACAGAGACTTCAGTGAGTACATATGACAAGGAGTGCAGTCTTTGTAAAATAGTTTGGAAAAATCACTAAACAAATGGATGACTGCAGCCTTCAGCAATCAAGATCAGCCAACCATGGGGAAGGAGAGTTTATAATATTCAAACGTCCAATTCTCAGGAGAAAAAAAATATCACAAGGCATACAAAGAAACAGAAAGTATAGTCTAGTCAAAGGAACAAAATAAAATGACAGAAACTATCCCTGAGGAAGCCTCGACATAGGACTTACTAGCCAAAGACTTTAAATCAACTTTCTTAAATAGTCTCAATAAACCAAAGAAAACTATAGACAAAAAATTAAAAGAAATCAGAAAAACAACGTATGAGCAGAATGAGAATATCAGTATTCTATCAAAAGAGATATTATATCAAAAGAGATAAAGATGATAAAAAGGAACTAATAGAAATCCTGACGCTGAAAAGTAAAATAAATGAAAAATCTGATGCCTAGGCCTCACACAGATAATTAGATCAAAATCTCTGGGTGTGGGGCCGAAACCTCAGTATTTCCCAAAACTGTCAGGGTGGAGGACCATTGTCCCAGAGGTTCCGTTGTAGGAGGTCCAGGGCTGTGCATTCCAACCATGAAGGCACATTAGCGTCACCTAAAGAGCCTCAAAAAATACTGATGTCTAGACTCCTCCCAAGATCAACCGAATGAGAATCTCAGAGGGTAGGCGCTCGCTATTGGCATTTTGAACAGCTTCCCTTACAATTTCGATGACCAGTCGAGTCTAGAAACCCTGGTGGATCCCACAGTGTTCAACCTTCAGATCTAGGAAAGCCTTTTGTTCAACTGAAATATCATCAAGAGCCCCAATACCTAAACATAAGTTAATAACACTTATTTATTCTAAAGTCCATTGATGAGGCTATTGAGATTGGAATCATTCATGCATGCCTGCATTAATTTATAGTAATAAAAATATTTATTGAGGGCTCTGCAATGGGCCAGGCCCTGGTAATACAGCTGTGCACAAAACAGACCTAGCCCCTGCTCTCACAGAGCATTCATTCTAGCACAGAAGTCATAGATCAACAAAAAACTATATAAGTATGTCAAGCAATAAGAGAATTAAAGTGAGACAAGCGAGTAGAAGGAGATGAGAGCTGCTATTTTGGATAGAGTGGTCAGGGTGTCCCTGAGTAGCTGACATTTGAGAAATGGCCTGAGAGAAATGAGAAAGTGAGCTTGGTGCTGGTGGCTATCTGGGGAAGAGCTGGAGAACAAAAATATTTGAACTCTTGGTTTAAGGATGATAGTCACAACCTCATATCATCTAGTTGCTTTTTTTCTTTTGTTTTGGGTGCATCTCTCAACTGAGTCTGGCGAACCTGGCTCCTCTGCTTTCCACTAGCTGTGTGAATTTTGGGCAAGTCACATCATCCCTAAGTGTCATATGTCATCCATCTACAAGATGTATATACTAATCACAATGTTACCTACCTGGGAAGGGAAAATGAGGTAGGGAAGAGTAGTGCAATGGTTCACAGCATGGGTGCTGGAGCCAGACAGCCTGCATTCAGAGTCTGGCTCTGCTGTTTTCCAGCCATACAACCTCGGGCAAATTACTTATCCTCTCCGGGCCCTTGGTGTGTGTGGTAGGCACTATAATGCCCTCCCTCAACCCCTTGCAAATGTCAACATCCCAATCCTGAACCTGTGCCTGTGCTAGGTTACATGGCAAGAGGGAATTAGGGTTGCAGATGAAATTAAGGTTACTAGTCAGGTGACTTTAAGATAAGTAGCCTGTGTGTTCTAGGTGAGTCCAATATGAACACCAGGGCCCTTAAAAGTGGAAGAGGGAGTCAGAAGGGGAGATGCAGAGATGTGACCACAGAAGAGGGGTCAGAGTGATGTGATGTGAGAAGGACTTGGCTCCTTGTTGCAGGCTTTGTAGATGAAGGGGCCACATGCCAAGGAATGCAGGTGGTCCCTAGGAGCTGGAAATGTCAAGGAAATGGGTTCTCCCCTGGAGCCTCCAAAGGGAGCACAGACCTGCTGACACCTTGATGCTAGGACCTCCAGGGCTGAGAGAATACATTTGTGTTGTTCCAAGTGGCTAAGTGCATGTTAATTTTTGGAGCAGCAATGGGAAACTAACAGTGCTCAATAAATGTTAGCTCTTGCCGTTAGGGATGGCCTTCAGCTTTATGTCAGACCCCCGATTAGTGTGCTAAGTAAACACCAATCACAACAGTAATGACAAAGCATAGAATTCACCAGAAGGGGCACACCAGGATGCCTCTACCCTTTCTGCTTCATTTTTTGGCATCCTCAAGCATCTGAAATCACTTTGTTCACCGTCTTTAAAAATAAAATTCTGTCCTGGCTGGTTTGGCTCAGCGGTTAGAGTATCGGCCTGTGGACCAAAGAGTCCCGGGTTTGATTCCAGTCAAGGGCACATACCTCGGTTGCAGTTCGGTCCCTGGCCCTGGTTGGGGTCATTCAGGAGGAAACCAATGGATGGGTCTCTCTCACATCGATGTTTCTCTCTCGCTCTCCCTCCCACTCTATCTGAACATAAATAGAAAAATATCCTTGGGTGAGGATTTAAAAAATAAATAAAAATAAAATAAAATTCTGAACCAGCTACTTTGTTCCACTACCTCTTCCTAATTGCATACCTGGATGAACATTAATACTTTTTTCTTTTTTAATCCTCACCCAAGGATATTTTTTTTTACATTTATCTTCAGACAGAGGGGTGGGGGGTGGGAGAGAGACATCGATGCAGAGAGACACATCAACTGGTTGCCACCTGTCTGGGACAAACCGCAACTGAGGTACGTGCCCTTGGCAGGAATCGAACCCGGGACTCTTTGGTCCACAGGCCGACGCTCTAAACGCTGAGCCAATCCGGCCATGGACATTAATACTTTTTTGACAGAGAAGGGCAATGGTGAAATGGAACACACCCCAGGTTGGAAGTCAGAAAGGCCGAGCCCTGGTCCCAGCTCTGCCTCTGTCTGGCTGTGTGATTTAGGGCATCTTGCTTCCCCTCTCTGGGCTTCATTTTCACCATTTAGAAAACGAGGGAATTCAACCAATAATAACTCCCATTTGTTGGATACCTACAATGTACAATTTATACATATAGCCTTGTTTGAACCACATAAACACTGTATGAAGTGTCACCCCCATTTTATAGTTAACAAAATTGAGAAGTTCAAAGGGGTTGCATGACTTGCCCAAGGTCACACAGTGTATTTGGCAGAGCTGAGGTGTAAAACCAGGGCTGGTTGACTCCTTTTGATCAGCCTGTCTAACTTGCACATCTTTTAGAGGTCAATTCCATCTTTAAAGGATGTATCTATGCTGTTTCTGGTTTTCACTATAGGTCCTAAGGAGAATGATGAAGGGGCTGTTAACAGCCCCAAGGCCACCCTTCGGCCCTCCCTAACTTTCCACCTTAGGGCTCTGAAAACTGGCCCATGTCTTGTGTTTCTGAGAACCTCTGACTCAGTCCCTCAGAGGCTTCCCACACAATGATCCAGTCCCCATCCCACCTTTGGCGACAGACACTACCAGTTGCTTAAACAGTATCTATTCTCCCTTTCAAATGTGCCCAGTTGAAAATACCTTCCCGCATCTCTTGCTGCCAGGGGTGGTCCTCTGATCCGATTCTGACCAATGAGATGTATGGAATTTGGATGAGGCTTCCACAGAATCTATTGTCTTCCTCATACAAAGGGGTGGGGAAACTCATCAGGCATATGCCCTTTCTCACTGCCTTTCCTTTCATTTCTGCCTGGGATGTAGGTGAGATTTCTGGAAGTGGAGCAGCCATCTTGTGACTATGAGGGTGTGAGCCACTTGCTAAGAATAACAGAGCAAGAAGATAGAAATAGCTTCCGTCCTTAATGATTTCTTTGAGCCTCTATGCCAGCCTGGACTGCTCACCCCTAGACTTCTTGTTACAGGAGAGAAATAAAGTTTTATTTGGTTACATGCAACTCCACGCAATTCTAAATGACAAGTTCTCTAAGAAAATTCTCTCCTCTGCCCTGTAGCCCTGACATGTGGCCTTAATAAGCACCTGTGGTGATCCAAAAATAGACCTGGGGGAGGAGGGATTGGCCGTGACTGTGATTCTGAACTTGCTGAGCCATCACCTGTTCCGTCCATGCTCTGAAGAAGAGTACCATTAATTACACTCTCCTCGGCCACACAGGCTGCATCTGTGTTCTCAGAGAAGCTCAAATATAGCTCCGGCTCCTGCATGGCTTTTGCTGAGTGCGCAGCATCTGTATGTCTGGCAGCCCCAGTAAAGGATGGGGAAGCTTCTCCTAGGAGAAGGGAGTTGAGCGCAGGGTCTGAAGAAGGCGCTAGAAACCAGGGATGTTGGCAAGGCCTGGTTCAAGGAAATAAGACCTTCCCTTCTGCTTCCTGCAAGGTGGATGTTATACCTCCTACCTAGCACACAATACTTGCTTGAGGTCCTGAAGGCAGGGTTTCCATGTATCAGTCCTGTTATTTGGTTGCATGCAAAAAAAGTGGACTCTATAACTGGAGGGAAAAAATGGGGGAAGAATATGGGATGACTCACAGAATTGCAGGCAAGGCTGAAAAACCAGCTTGAACACAAAGGGAGCCATAGTCCCAGGAGGTCTGGGTAGCAGAAACCAGCATTGGGATGACATAGTTAGGTCGCGAGCCCACTACTCAGTTAGGGAGCAGGACGCCTTGACTGGCAGTCTTTCTAGATGGTATTGGGAAGAGTGGCTTTCCTGAAGCAACCCCAAAATTCCAGTACCTGGAGAATGGCCAGAGGATGTTGAGTAGTAAAACAGCAACAAAATGCCCACTGCAGATAGTATAGAATCGGTCAAGGGTTTGGGTTTGGGGAACTGGCTGGCCTTACTTAAAATCTTAGCTCTGCCTTTTACTGTCTGTCCTTGGTCAAATCCATTTCCTCCTCTGTGAGTGACGAGAATGAGACCTGTTTATAACCAGGAGGATGTAAGCTGTTGAGGACAGGGTTTTTTGTCTTTTGTCCACTGTTGTAGCTCCTGAACCTAGCTAGGGCATGGCTCATAGCGAATGCTCAATACATATTTATTGAATGATTGAATGAACTTTGTACGTGTCCCAGAAAAGATAATGCGACAGGTGCTTGGAGTGGAAAGTGAATACCCACTCCTGCCTCACCACCTCACTCTGGGGAGGGAGAAGGGAAGGGAGGGCGGGATCTAGGCAGATTCTGAGATAGATAAAGACTCCACTCTACCGACTCTTCCTGACACACTCCCGCCAGCACGCTGACCTGCTTTCTCACATCACAGTCCCTCTGCCCTCGCCTCCCAGCAAGGCTCTTCAGCTGGAAACAACAGTCCATGTTCAGTGCGGGATGGATCCATCCCAGCAATCTCCAGAACTTCCTGACATAATGGCGAGTGTTAAACTCTGCTTTGACGGGTTGAGAAGTCTGAAGTCACCACGTCCCGGCATTTCACGGTGAACCATGACCTACAGTGGCACACAGAGTAAATTGCAGCCCTGGGGAATGTGCGCGTTGTTTAAAAACACACACGCAGGAGGACGTCACTGGTGAAACAAATGTATTTCAACTCCGTCAGGCATGTTTTTATCCACTAGTCTTCACAAGATGAAATTCTCAGGTGAAATTCTTTCGCCATTGTAGAAATACAAAGCATAAAACAGAGAGACAAATCTTGAAGACTAGGGATTTTTGGTATCCTTGGTCCCTCAAAAACCAGCATCCTTGTCATAGTCATCATCAGCCTCAGAAGCATCCCCATCACCACCACAATTTCTCACACTACTGTCACACCACCATTATTACCACCATCGCCACCATGTCACCAACTACTATCAACACCACCACCAACCCAACCAAGCCCAATGTCGCCAACAGCCACGAAACCACCACCACCATCACCACCATCACCACTTCCAGCATCTCCATCATCTTCACCTTGAAAATGATCATCAGCATTGTTATCACTACAAAGCAAATGATCCTGGGGCCCCACCTGGATGCCCTTCATCAGGTTGGTGCACTCATCCCCCAGCTGCTGTGAGAGTTGGTTACTCACAGGTCACAGCTACTCCCTTCCCCTGAGAATTCCCTCAGGCAACAGAACTTCCTCACTAGGAAATGCCTGGGAAGTTCCACCCCTGAAGGCAGCCTGCACCCAGTAACCGACTACCTGGGATGTATAAATGCCCCGACCCCTTGCCTCATGCTGGGACAACTCTGTGGTAGTCTTCACGCTCCAGAGCTCTCTGTGGGACCAGGCTGAGGCTAGACGTCAGCGGAACCCACAGTTTTTGCCTAATTTTCTCTCCTGTCCTGGTCTGCTTCCCTCATCCCTTAACAGGTGTTACCTTGAGAATTCCCTCAGTAAATCACTTCTACAAGAATCCCACTTCAGAATTTGCTTCAAGAGAACCCAACCTAAGAGACAATACTGCCACTTTAGTCAGTGCTCCAGGAGACAGGTTTTGGAATGTGTTTCTTGTCCGTAACCCCTTCTTGGAGAAATTCTACCTGCACAGACAGGGGTGTGCTGGAGTTGTCCAGTTCTAGCTCATGAGGGCCCATCGCACACATTCTTCCCAGCTCTGCATTCAGTGACATCACATTGGTGGCTTGAAATCAGTCATGGTGGGAGTATTGACACCATGGAAATTGGCAAAACAGTTTTGTTGTTGTTTGCTTGTGCTGGTTGTTAAATAATGACTGGCATACCACTGTACACAGGCCACCGTGCAATTCCAAATCTTTGTTGAAATTCCAACCCGAAGTTGAAACTCTAGGGTCTGAGATAGACTCCTATCCCTGGGGAGACTTATCCACAGGTTACCAGTAGTGCATAAGTTATGTGGCCTGGTGAGACAAAATGGCTTAGGCCAGCAGATGTCTCATGGTATTGGGAAATCAATAAAGTGTGGTCAGTGGCAAGAAGAGTTGAATAATGATAAATCATAGCCACCATTTATTGAATGCTAAGCTAAATTTGTGTTGTACTAAGCATTTGTGTTGCATGCATTATCCTGTGTAATTCTTCTAATACCCCCTGTAGGAATATCATCAGACCCTTTTATCAGACTGAACAAGTTCAAAGAGGTAAAGTGCTTGCTCAAGGCCACATCGCTTGTTGGTGGAGAAACTGAGATTCGACCCTCCATCTTTGGACTCCAGAGCCTGTAGTCATAACCACTCATGAAATGGATCTGGGGGCCTAGACAGGCAAAAACCACAGGCACGATGTTATGAGGGAGGAGAAACTAGAGCAAGTAGAATGTGCTCATCAGGATACTAGAGTTTCAACCAAACCTGAAGTAGCTTTGATCAAAAAAGAGTTCTTCATCTCCAACTTGACTCAAACCCATCCTCAGGAGGGGCAACATGGACTGGCTTCAGGACTGACTGGAAGAAGAGTCTAGAATCCAAAACCAAGCAGCTCTCTCTCTCTCCCTCTCCTCTTCCTTTTCACCTCTCTCCATCTCTTTGTTTCTCTCTGCATATTGGCATCCTGCCAAGGAGGGGTTAGGGGAAGGCTGTCCCAGCTGCCCTGGGCCCTTGGCCTCATCTGATTGCAGAGGGTAGTTGTGCAAGGCATCCAGAGAGTATTGCAATCCTGGACCCAGGGATTCATGCCAGGTGACTCTCTGATCAATGAGGAGACAGAAAGATTATAAAGATATAAAAAAAACTTATGGATAGGATATAGTTGCCAAAGCTCATCTTCTTTCCTCATGACTGAAATGCCTGTACTTACTCATGGTTCTTCCTGGGCAGCCGGTGGTTTGAAGTGGAAAAGACATAGCATAGGTTTGATGTCACAGAGATCTAGTTTCAAACAGAGGCTCTCCTGTGCCTACCCAGTACATAGCCTGAGAGATAGTTGATGGTTAATTGACAGTGTGGCTTTGGGCAAGTCACTTCACTTTAAGTCTCAATTTCCTGTCTATAACATGGAGGTGATCATCACCCTCCAATAAGCAGAGTCATGGAGATTAAATGAATGAGGTGAAGCACCTGGGACATAGATGGTACTTAGTCAATGTTAGTTCCCCTACCCACTCACTTTTCCTGTAGAATCAGCTCTCCTCTGTTACGTCATCTCCAACTTGACTAGTGAGGTGGCCTCCACTCTTACCCCGGGCTATAGGGTAAAGGGAAATCAATTATATTAAAAATAGCTGGATAAGGCAGTTACATAAATCCCAAAGTCATCTCTATCTTTCCCTGCCACCCTGGCGAGCCTCCAGGCCAATTAAACATTGATGTTGTAGCTATACTTATCTTCTCCTCCTTCTTCCAGCCAAGCTTTGGACATCAATTCTCTCTTTCAAATAAAAAAAATTAACCCTCACATCTGTGGAGTTCTTTGGTTTAAGAGACACTTCCCAATTCCCTGTTTTCATGTACTTATTATAGGAATTCAAGCACTATGGAAAAGTACACACAAGAAAGTAAAACAAAGTCAAGTGATCAAGGTCAACATCACCAGTGATGTCAGGTTGAGATCATGTGCCCCTGATATGATGTGATAACAAGAGCACATCACTTCTGTGGTCTTCTCCCCCAAAATGTATAACCTCAGTCTAATCAGGAGAAAACATCAAACAAGCCAAAACTGAGGGATATGCTACAAAATATCTGACCACTACTCTTTGAAAGTGTCAAGGCCATGAAAGACAAGACTGAGAAACTGGCACAGGCCAGAGGAGATTAAGGAGACATGACTAAGTGTAACATGGTATCCTGCTTGGAAACTAGGACAGAAAAAAGACATCAGTGGGAAAATTGGAAAATATGAATAAAGTTTGTAGTGTAGTTAATAGTATCATACCAATTACTAAGTTAATTTCTTTTCTGTTTTGTTTTTGTTTTTGTCAATCCTCACTTGAGGATATTTTTCCATTGATTTTTAGATAGAGTGGAAGGGAGAGAGAGAGAAACATCAATGTGAGAGAGACACATTGATTGGTTGCCTCCCGCATGACCCTGACTGGGGCCGGGGATTGAACCTGCAACCCAAGTACGTGCCCTTGACCAGGAATCAAACCTGTGACCCTTTGGTCTGCGAATTGATGCTCTAACCACTGAGCCAAACCAGCCAGGGCCTAAGTTAATCTCTTAATGTTGATAAATGCTCCATTCTTATGTGACTTTAGAGGAATGTTAACATTAAAGGAAGTTGGATGACAGGCAACTGGGATAGTACTTTATGTACTATCTTTCAACTTTTCTGTAAATCTACAATCATTTCAATATAAAAGTTTAAAAACAGAAACAAACAAAAAAGCCTGAAATTTACATAATTGAAATAAGATGAACATTGTACCAAATATCTTTCAATGCATATATACAGATAATCAGAAATAATTTTAATTATTTCATATTATAATATTCTTCTCAAATGTTGAAAGATATTTATTTTACTTGGATTTAACAGAATCTTTAAATGAAAGAAAAGATGAATTTCTGAACTTTAAATAGATATCTTTCCATCAAAGAGATAATAGCTCCTCAAAGATCTCCCTGGAAAACATCAAAGGTTGTAGCCAACATCTTTTTTTTTTTTTAATTTTGTTTTCAATTCCAGTTGACATTCAATATTTCGATTTTAGCTGGTGTTTACTTGCAATGAAACATTCGCACTGTTATACTTTTTCCCATCTCTTCTCCCTAAACTTCCTGTTTTACATTAGTTATGTTTACATTGTTGAGTGAATCTGTTAAAGACTGTTTTTGGTCATGGAAACCTAAGCAAACAGTAGTTTAAATAAATAAGTAGTGAAGAGTTAGGCAGTTGCTGTCACTGGTTGAGTGCCTCAAGGATGTCAGGACTGGGTTCTTTACAGTTCTTCTGCAGTTTTCCTCATGGTTGCAAAACAGCTGCTGGTACTCCAGCCATCATGTTCTTGTTCCACCAAGGAGTACAGAGAAAATAATTCTATCAAGAAAGGAAAGCTTTGCACAAATTCTTATTCTGTATCTCATTAGACATAGTTGCAACCCTATCTGCAACAAAGACTAAGAAACATGGAATTTTTTTACTAGGCACATTTGGTGACCCCAATAAAACTGGTATTTCTTAGTAAGGAAGAAAAGAAGAACTATTAATTCTCACAGTTATATTTCATATTTACAGGTAATCTTATACACCAACTCTTCTTTACACTTGAATTCTTTCTTTTGATCCACATCTTGGTTGGCAGGATTTCATTGCTGGGGTGAGCTGAGGCTGGGATCTCAGGAAGCACCCATAGGAACCTGCCTTGAATCTCCCTAATTTCTCTACTGCCTTGGAATCAGACTCTAAATGGAAAGAAAGGGTCAAGGTTCCCAAACCTGCTTCCCTTCACCAGGCAGAAGCTGTCCCTAAAAGAGAGGAGGCAGAGGTGTCTCACTGCTACCAGAAATGGCTTCTGGCAGCCACGGTGCTTCCCGGAGGCCTGGCATCTGACTGGCAGCAGTAGGATGAATGGTCCAGAATGGCTTTGTGTAACACCCGCCCAGCAGGATTTTAAAGTTGGAGGAATTTGTCTTAAAGATGTTGCTTCTAGTCCATCCCAGGCACCTCAGAGCCTCTCAGCTTTTCCTTCCAAGCAGGGCTGGGCACTGGCTTCTCTCCTCCATTTCCCTTATTCTTGGAACTGTGGAGTCCTGCCTGCACGACCAGACTCGGGTGGGTGCCCAGGACTGCAGACCCTTGATCAGCTCTGCCCACCCCCACTCCCAGAGTTCCAGGTCTGGACTAACACCAGCTCTCATGTGTGTGTTCTCCTCTCCTACCCCCTCCAATAATGAACTTGACATTATTTCCCCCAATTGTGTAGATAATATGGGCTCATTGTAAAAATAGAAAGAAAAGAATATACAGGATAGTATGAAGAATAAAATAAAAATTATACTCAGCAAAAATCACTGCTAACATTTTTCTGATCTTTTCCTCTAGGACTTTTTCGATGCATTTTTAAGTGACCTATACTTATATAAATTTATATAAAGCACACAAATTTTAACTATACAACCGGATGAATTTTTATGTATGAACACACTGATGTGAACACAAACCAGGTCCAGATCTAGAACATTCCCAGTAGGCTTCCCAATTAATGACCCCTCCACTAAATCTTAATCGCCATAGACTAGTCTTTCCTAATTTTGAACGTTATAAAAATGGCAGAGACGCATTTTAAAATTAAAATGAGACATAACTGTTTTACATCATGTTTTTGCCAATTAATATATCATGACTATTTCCCCATCTCATTATTCTTTCAAAATTTCTTTTTCATGTCTATGTATTTTATCATATGATTCTATGTGATTTGTGTAATCATCCCTCAATTTTTGCATATTGTAGTTTTTTCTGAGTTTTTGCTGTTTTATTTTTATTTTATTTTTTTTATCATCCTCACCTGAGGACATTTTTCCATTTTTTTGTTCAGATAGAGTGGGAGGGAGAGAGAGGAAGAGAGAGAGAGAGAAACATCGACATGAAAGGGACACATCGAGTGGCTGCCTCCCGCATGACCCAACCAGGGCCGGGGACAAACTGCAACCGAGATACATACCCTTAGCAGGAACTGAATCCGGGTCTCTTTGGACCACAGGCCGATGCTCTAACCGCTGAGCCAAACCAGCCAGGGCATTTTTGCTGTTTTAAACAGTATTAAAATAGCACACAGTTTTCCAGAGGGTGGGTTAGCAAGGTGTTTCAGAGCATGGGTTTGGATTTAAAGAGCCCAGGGTTTGAGCCCCAGCCTGTCACTTACCAGTTGCTTGAACTTTTACAACCTCTTTGAGCCTCAGTTTCCCCACCTGATAATGGACGTGATAACGCTTATCTCATCACGTGTTACTGGAAGGGATAAATGAGTGAAGCAAAAAGTACGCAGCATATTGCCTGGTAGAGTGATCACCCAGTAAATGTTAAGCTGCTATTATTCATCTCCATGTTTACTTCTAATTATTTTCTTAGGAAAAATTCCTAGAAGTAGAATTGCTGGATCAAAAAGAATGCTTGTCTTTAGGGTTTTGTAACACAGTCTGCCAAATTGCCCTCCAGAGAGGCTGTGCCAACTCACAGAACTACCAGCTGTGCGAGGAAAAGTCCAGAAAAATGCTAGCAGTGGAGGTGACCTTCCACCATTCTATCAATACTGAGAATCAGCATAAAAAATAAAAAAGGGGGGGGGTTGTGATTGTTGGTTTGCTTTCTAGTGAGGTTGAACTTTTAAAAAAAGTATTGTACATTTGTTTTCCTTCATTTGGAAATTTGCCTGGTCAGATATTTTGTTATTATTATTATTTTTTCTGTTGGGATATGTGCTGGTGTTTCAATAACTGGACCACTACCCAATTCAAGAAGTCCTGTTCTATCCTGCATGGGCGGCATTTCCTATGAGAGGGCTTGGTCCTCATTCCCAAGTTCCCACCTTGGTGGTCTACCTGATTTTCTGGTTTTGATTCTCGCCAGGACCCCTTGCTATCTATCTCTTTTCACCACACCTTGACAGCCTGAGATGTGTAGGTTCCCAGAGCAACTAATAATTTAGTGTCTCTTGTTTCCTTTAAGTACATGTTCAACATTTATTTAGAAGAGAGACTGGGTGATGCATGAAGTGAAGTTGAGAAGGAAGACCCCTTGTGGCAACAAGCAATTCAGCTCTGGCCCCAAACTTGCATAACTGGCTTAATGAAACTAGGGCCCTGCAGTTAGGCAGACCCGTCTTCCTTAGAAGGCTGTTTGACAGTCCAAATCATCTCCCCCATTCCTCCATACTCCATACTGTGTTGTAAAATGTTATCTTTTTTTTTTTAAAAAGAAACTCTTTCATTGTGTTAATTTTTAATCCTCACCCGAGGATATTTTTCCATTTATCTTCAGATAGAGTTGGAGGGAGGGAAGGAGGGGGAGAGAGAGAGATGATTAGTTGCTTCCCGCATGACCCTGACCAGGGCCGGGGACAAGGTACATGCCCTTGACTGGAATCCACCCCACATCTCTTTGGTCCCTCAGCAGACGTTCTAACCGCTGAGCCAAACTGGCCAGGGCTAAAGTATCATCGTTTAAACAGGTATAGTGACATCCTTGAGAGGAATTCAGGTCAATACAGTTCTCTCCATCTCATTTTATCTCTAAAGTTGTTTTAGAGCCCCAGAGATGCTTAGCACCTTCTATAGATTGGCACTTTGGGTAATTGCCCATCTGAATAGTGCCTTACTGGTTCTGCCTGGATTTCTGAGATCTTTGGGGTCATCCTGTGCCAAAGAGTGATCCAGGAGGAAAGGCCATGATGGACATGTGCAGAAAACCTGGTTGTCCTGAAAGAAGACACCATTCCCATCGATTAGGAAAGGTATTTGTAACAACAATCAGTAAAGGATTAAAATTTAAATCACACAAGAAACTCAGCTCTAAATCAGCAAGAAAAAAATCTGGCAACCTAACAGAAAAATGGGCAAACTCACTCTCAGAGGAACTCAAATAGTGAATAAACATATAAAGAACGACGCAACTTATTAGTAATCAGAGAAAGAACGATTGAAACACCCGGCTGGTGTGGCTCAGTGGTTGAGTGTCGACCCATGCACCAAGAGATTGCTGGTTTGACTCCTGGTCAGGGCACATGCCCAGGCTGTGGGCCCGATCCCCAGTGTGGGGCATGCAGGAGGCGGCCAGTCAGTGTTCTCTCTCAGCGATGTTTTATCTTTCTCTCCCTTCCTCTCTCTCTAAAATCAATAAAGAAAAAACAAAAAACAAACAAACAAAACAAAACAATTGAAACAATAATGTCCGAAGAGAAATTTCAAAATATTTAGTCAAACTGAATATGCTTTAATCCATTTTTTCAAATTGTGGGTTATGGCCCATTAATATGTTATCAAATCAGTTTAGCAAGCTGTGAGCAACATTTTAAAAAGGAAGTTGAATTAAGTAGAATAAAATACATCAGAATGCTTTTCTCATAATAAGGGTAAGTGTTATTTCATGAAAATTTGTTTTCCTTATGTGTGTGGAGGGGGACTTATCAGATTGTGCTGTAAAATATAATTCTTATTGTGGGTCACAGTCAAATAAGTTTGAAAGACACTGGTAACCCTACCACCCAGCAATCCCACTTCTGCACAGAACCTCTAGCGAAGATAAAGAGATAGGTATGAAGATAGTCATCATAGCATCGTTTATAATAGCAAAGCGATGGCAACCAGTTACATCAGTCCGAAAATGCATTTTAAAAATGAAGACAAACATTCAACAGTAGTTCAAATAAATAAATTAGGGTTATGTAAGTTAACACAGATCTTAAAAACAGTATCAATTGAACAAAAAGGGGCAATCGAATAAAATACATAGCACGATCACGTGAGGCCTGCGTCTAGCTGCCAGTCTGCCCCTTTCCTCCCTGAATCGGACACAAAGGCACCTGCCATTAAAATCTACATTTAGAGGTTTCTGGGAGTGGGTCTGGCTGAGTCTGGGGTTACTTGGTTTCAAGAAACAAAACAAGGAAGGGGTTTTATTGAAGGGAGGCGGGGGAATGTCAAAGAGGTCATTGGCAGGAAATGCCATCAGGTGACTGTATCCATTGGGATGCTTTTGGTGACAAAAAAAGCCCAAAGTAATATGTACTAAACAATAATGAAATGTAGATGCTAACAATGACACTAAGACACTAAGTAGGACAGCTCCGAGCTTGGGTAATTCGGTGGCTCAGTGACGTCATTAAGGATCTGGGTTCTTTCTTTCACCTGCTTTGACAAACAGTGTTTCAGTTCTGTCCTAATTTAGTTTCCCTCCTGGTCGCAATGAGTATTTGTCCAGCAATGGAAAAGGTAATGTTTCTCTGTATATGTCTATTTATCAAGAGGGAGGGAACCTTTCCAAGTAGTTGCTTGCCCCCCGAATTTCACTCCCGTCACAGTGGTCAGAATTGAGTCACGCGTGTACCTGAACACTGGCAAGAGGAATGGCTGTGTAGTGGAGGATGAATCACCCAAATAAAAACAGGAAGGGTAGGAAGACAGATTTGGGTAGGCAACCCACCAAGTATGCTTCAGAGGACTTCAAGAAGGAATGGAACTGGGAACTGAAATATCAGGCACCAAGGCGAATTTTCTGTTCGTCTCTGCAGAGGTTTTCCTCCCTCTATCCTGCATCCCTGCGCAGTCTGGCTTTCTTTCTATGCTCCACATGGCCTGTGACCCAGACAGGGCTCCTTTAGCCTCAGCTTAATTTATCCTCCCAGTTCAAGTACAAGTGCCCCTAGTAAATGTGCTAACCAGGGTAGGTTCATTGCTGTAACAAACAAGCCAGAAATCTTAGTGACTTCAGACAATAAAATTGTATTTCTTTAAAAAAAATTTTTAAATTGATTTTCTAGAGAGAGAGGAAGGGAGAGAGAGAAAGAAACATCGATGTGAGAGAGAAACATCGATGAGCTGCCTCCTGCACGTCCCCTACTGGGGATTGAGCCTGAAACCCAGGCATGTGCCCTGCCGGGGAATCGAGCCAGGACCTCTCAGTCCATGGCATGACGCTCAGTCCACTGAGCCACACCAGCCAGGCTAAAATTTAATTTCTTGCTTACATCACTGTCCAATTTGGGTCAGTGTGTGTGTGTGTGTGTGTGTGTGTGTGTGTGTGTGTAAAGGATGACCCAAGAAGAATGGCAGCCTTGATATAGGGGCTGTGACAGGTGAAGTCTTGCTTGGAGGCAGCCAAACCAGGTCTGCATTAAAGCCTGACCATTCCCTCTGTCTTCCTGTTTCCATTTACCTCCCTTTCTCTCCTTGTTTCTGCCTCTGCCTCTTGTTTTCCATCTCTTACTGCTATGTTCCTGTTTCTCTTCTAATCTCCGTCTCTTTCTACCCTTTGTTTCCTTCTTTCTCTGTCTCTTATCCAAAGTGGTGGCTTATTGAGGCAGAAATCACACCCCTATACAATTTTCTTCCTTCCTTCCTTCCTTCCTTCCTTCCTTCCTTCCTTCCTTCCTTCCTTCCTTCCTTCCTCCCTCTCTCCCTCCCCCTCTCTCTTTCTTTCACGCTCTCTCTCTCTCTTTCTTTCTTTTTACCAGAAGCCCCTCAAATAGTAAGTGAAGATGCTCTTTGTGGAGAAGAAGATGTGTTTCTGCCCCCTTCGCTTCCTGGCCCCCCACACGCTTGCTCCCCAACACTAGAGCACATAGGCACTTTCACAGAGGGAGAACAGACCAGACGTGGTAGGAAGGAAGCAGTGGACTAAGCCGTAGGTCCTGGCTTTGTCCCAGCTCTGCCTGACCCTCCAGACGACACAAGACAGGCCCCTGCTGTTTGGAGGCTTAGGGATGACCCCTGGTCTGCCACATAACTGTGCACAGCTCTTTGCAGTTTTTGAAGTACAGGTGCATTCAGAATGTCCATGGGGAGGCGGGGCAAGGACGCTCTAGCCATTGTGTTGGTACAGGGAGGGCACAGGCTTTACCAAGGTCACAGAAAAAGGTGGTGGCAGAAACATTTAATGGCCTCTACTGTAGGTAGAGCCTTACCTAGCTCAGGGGTGGGTGGCTCTTAGTAAAGTGTTGATGAGAATTTGCTTAAATATACTGGCCACCACAATGATGATGATGATGATAGTTAATATAGTGAGCGCTGACTATGTGCTATGCAACACGCTAAGTGCTTTATATGTAATATCTCACTTAATTCTCTCCCACCCCCACTCCCAGCCCTATCAGATAGATGTCCTTATTGTCCGCATTTTATAGATGAGAAAACTGAGACACAAGAGTAATTGAAAAATTTGCCTAAGACAGATAACTACATAGCTAGTAAACGTCAGTCCAACTGAGATAAGTGGGTGGGTGGATGGATGGATGGAAGAATAAAGTAATGGTTAGGATGGTAGGAGCAGAACTCTTACACTGATACAAATATAACAACACAACCCAGTCCCTCTCTTTCATACACACGTGCACACTAATGCACTCAGAGGCAAGGCAGACACAGAGAAGGACACACTAGCAATAGAAGACACCAGCACATCCCCGCTCGAGCAGCTGCACACCCACACAAAGACTGGGCCACATGGGCACAGAGACTGGACAAGCCTTCTCTCGATCTCTGTCACTCTGTCCCCCACCCCTTCTCTCTCTCAAACACACACCCCAGTACATACAAACATCAGGCTGCATGTTGCATTTAAAGCCAGACTGGACTCACCGCAAGAACACACACTTTGCAAGGACATGCTCAGAAACAAGGTCATTCACAGACAAGGATACAGATACACAGAAATGCCCATCTAGTCAGAGACATGCACACATACACAGAGATGTTTTACACACACACACACACACACACACACACACACACACACACACACACCTCTACCCCAGCAGAACACAGACAGGATCAGTTTCTCTCTCTGACAGAACAGCAAACTGGGTCCTGTTAGGTTTAGCTACATTCCAGCCACTTCTCACTTTCTCTGGAAAGGCAAGAGCCTGGGCCTTTGCTAAATATGTAAAATGTAGGGGCCACTTCCCTCAGCGCTTCATCTGAGAGGAGGGGTACCATCCACATGTGCCATTTTCTCTGGATGCTCCGAAGCTTGGCAGTATCTCTGTCCTTCCTTTTCCTCCCTGATGCTCACCTGTCCAGTCTGTCTCTTAATCCTGCTCAAGCTATCTCTGGAACTTTCTCAGGCTCGGCCCTTCCTGCCCTCTCCTCAGCCTTCGCTCTTGTTGCCTCCCTCCCAAGTCCCACGGCCTTCCATCTGGCCTTGGGACCCAGGGTCTCCCACCTCCACCACTTCATCTTCCGTGGGACATTCTCACTCAGCCTCCCTGCCTTTCCCACTTGAAAATCAATCAGTGGCTTTCTGGTTCAAATCAGGACTCACTGAAGAGAAGACAGAAGGCGACCCTCTGAATTTACTCTAATGCATTCCTCCCAGAGTAGCCACAGGAATTATTTCAAAATGCACACACAAGGGCATGACGTGTGTGTGTGTGTGTGTGTGTGTGGCTCCTCAGGGCCAAGAACAGTGCTAGGCACACAGCAGGTGCCATTTTTGGCTTACATGTCACCTCCTCAGGGAAGCCTTCCTAGATTCCCTCAGCTGGGTTAGATGGGGGGGCACACACATGCACTATAAAGTACATAACATAAATCTTGTATGACACATCACAACTGTAATTAAAATTATTAGTGTAATGAAACTATTATAAATGTTGTCATTAAATGATTATTAGCATACTTAGTTGCTTAATTTTGCTAGACTGTAAAGTCCATGAAGTCAGAGACCAAGTCTGTTTTATTCATCTCTGTGTTCTTAGTGCTGTGTACAATGACTGGCAGAGGGTGGTACTCGAAACTTTTATTTAATGAATGTACCTACTAAGTGCCAAGCACTATACAGACTCTAATCTTCATCACGAGTTTGCAAAGTGAGTGTTAATTACACGCATTTAAAATTTTGTTTTACATTTTTCTATTGCAATTGATATTCAATATAATTTTATATTAGTTTCAGGTATAGACCATAGTAGTTAGACAATTATATGATTTACAAAGTGATCCCCCTGATAATTTGAGTACCCACCTGGCCCCATACATAGTTATTATAATATTATTGACTATATTCCCTATGCTGTATGTTACAGCCCCATGACTATTTTGTATGGACCGATTTGTACATCTTAATCCATTCACCTTTTTCACCCACCCTCCAACCCCACTCTCATCAAGCAACCATCAGTCTGTTCTCTGCATCTATGAGTACGTTTCTATTTTGTTTGTTCATTTATCTTGTTCTTTAGATTCCACATATAAGTGAAATCATATGGTAATTACACTCATTTTTTTATGAGAACCCTGAGGGGACCTCCTCAAGGTCACACAGCTAAAATAAGGACAGACACACCCAAGGCAGGCAATAGGTCTTCAGCTCCACGCCACCCAGCTATGTAGCCCTTGGCATCTCCATCTCTCTGATTTCTCACCCTTCTCCCTTCTGCACTCACCACTTCCCCAACCCATCATCTCCAACTTCTTCTCAGAACACATTATTTATACGCAGGAGCAAATAGTGGACAACTTAGACTTCCCATGGGGAAACTACATATTTACACGGGGTCAGAGACTGAAGCTTTCGGGTGCAAACCCTACTGGTGGAATCGTAGGCAGGAGCAAACCAAGAAAGGAGAGATCACACCAGGAGCCCACTGCCTATATTGTTGGCCAGAGGCTGAGACCCCTTCCTTAGTTGCCTTTCCTCCTCCACTGTCAGCTTCGGGGACCCCCTGCCACTCTTGTCAGGTGAGCAGGAAACCTGGAGCCCAGTAGGGAAAGTACTGGTTCACATCAGGAACTTTGGTCCTGGTAATAGCTTTGACCCAATGTGCTGTGCAGCTTGAGACTGTCTCTTGCACCTTCTGAGCCTCAGTTTCCCTCTCGCCCAGAAGACAGAGTTGGATGTCCTTTCAGATCCTTCCAGCACTGGATGTCTGCCTCTGACGGATGGGGCTGTCCTGTCCTTAGTAGCAGGAGCTCACACTTGCAGAGCACTTGCTGTGTCTGAGCACTGTTCTAGGAACTCCACGTTTATTCTTCAGTTGATGACAACATACTATGAGGCACTGTCCTCATTTTACAGTTGAAGAAACTGAGGCCCAGAGAGGTTAGTTCACTTGCTCAATGTTACTCTTCCATTATGGAATACACTATTATCCCAAAACTTAGTTGTGTAAAACCACAACCATTTATTCTGTGGGTCAGGAATTTGGGGAGGGCTCAGCTGAGCAGTTCTTGCTTGAATGTGTCTCATGCAGTTGCCATCAGGCATCAACTGGGGCTGCATCAAAATGGGACACCCCAGATCACTCACTCACTCACATGCCTGCTAGTTAAAGCTGGCTGTCGGCTGGGAGGTCAGCAGGGCTTACTGTGGCCTCTCCAGCACAACCTCTCAGGGTAGTCAGGCTTCTCACGTGGAGGCTGGCTTTCTGCAGAGTGGGTGACCTGAGTGAGCTAGAAAGAAGATGAGGACACTTTCTGACCTAGCTTCAGAAGTTTGCATATCACTTCTTTTGCATTCTACTGGTTGTAAGCCAGCCACTAAAGGTGACCCAGTTTAAGGGACGGGAACATACACTTGACCTCTCAATGGGAGGACAAAGAATGTGCACACATGTTTTAAAACCACCACAGGGATTCTGATAAGCAGAAAAGCTGGAATTTGAACCTCCAAAGGCTGGCTCATTGCTGGTCTCTCAGACATTCCTCATGGGTCTCTCAGGAGGGTTTTGGGCAGAGGAGAGGCAGTTTCTGACCTCAGTTTTCACAGGGTCTCTGGCTGCTGGGTGCAGATGAGCTATAGGGGCCAAGAGAAGATGCATGAAGACCAGAGAGGTGGTTGCTGCAAGATTCCTGGTGAGAGATGACAGGAGCTTAACTCAGGGTGGTTAATAGGCGGGTGGTGGGGAGAAGTTGTCAGATTCTGGATACATTTTGGGTGTAGAATTGATAGGAATTGCTGATGCATTGAATGTGGCAGGTGAGAGAAAGAGGAAATCAGAGATGACTTCAAGGTTTATGGCCTGAACAGTGGGGAAAATATGGAGCTGCCGATTACCAAGGTGGGGATGATTGGGGGGTGGGGGCAGTTGACTCATAATCATCACACCAGGCTGCTTTCAAGCTAAGTCTGGTTCCTGGGAAGAGGGGAAGGATCATGAGCATTTGCCTGTGCCAGACATTATGCTAGGTGCAGAATTGTAGGAGGCAGATTGTAGAATTGTGGTAGGCAGAATTGTAAGAATGACCCCAAAGATTCTGGTCCTGGTATAAGCCCTTCCTGTTTGAGTATGGGTAAACCCTATGGATATAATGGGATATCCTACTGTGATTGTTTCATATTATATTTCAAAGGGAGATTATCCAGGTGGACTTAATTTAACCACAAGAGCACTTTAAAAGTAAAGTTTCCCAAGTTAGTAAGCAGAAGGGAAGTTAGAGAGAGTCAAAGGATGAGAAGTGTTTGACGTCCTGATGATGACCTTGAAGATGGAGAAGACCATGTGCAAAGACCAGAGAGCCAGTTCTAGGAGCTGAGAGTGACTCCAGCCAGTGGCCAGCAGGGAAACAGGGGCCTCAATCCTACAGCCACAAGGAACCAAATGCTGCCAACAGCCCGAGTGAGCTTGGAAACGGATTCTTCTCCAGAGCCTCCAGCTTGCTGATATCTTGTGAGGCCTAAGCAAAGAACCCAGTTGAGCCTGTTCAGACTTCTGACCTATGGAGTTATAAACTAATAAATGGGTGTTGTTTTTAAGCCCTGTAGTTTGTTATGCAGTAATAGAAATTTATTTTACCTAATCCTCACAACCATCCAAAATGGAGGGTCCCATCCCCATTGTACAGATGAAGGAACAGGTAGGTGAGGCTTTTCCCTGGGTCATACAGGATAGTGCCACAGTTGGGAGTGAAACTCTGGAATCTTGCCATCTCACCAGGCTGCTTCATAGAGAGGGCGTCAGAGCAGCCAGCAGAGGTTAGACATTTGGGGCCTGACTGGAGGGGGACCTCAGGTCCTGGTCAAGGCCAGGGAATGGAGATCCAATTTCCGATTGTGACTGTGTTCATCTCAGAGGCTCTGAGTATCTGAGCTTGTGTGTATCAGTCCCTGAAGATGTATATGTGGGAGTGTCTGTGTGAGCTTGTGAGCTTGCCAGAGTGTGTTTCATTGTGTGTAAGTCTGAGCATGTCTGTGCATCAGAATGTATCTGTCACTGGGAGTGACTAAGTCTGTGTGTGGCTGTGTCTTCATGTGAGCATGTGTGTGCCCACTAAAGTGTGTCTGAGTGTCTCTCTCTGAGGGTCTGTGTCTAAGGGTGACTGTGTGTGAATCTGACAGTGTTTGCCAATGTTCGTATGTGTGTATCAGTGCTGAAGAAGCCATCGCTGCGGGTAGGGGTGGGGGGCTGAGTATCTCTGTGTGCAGGTCTGAGAGTGTGTCATCTGAGTCTGAGTGCCCGTGTGTGTGTGAATTTTAGTGTCTGTAAGTAGTGTGGGTGCATGAGAGTGTGTGCGCCTGTCTGAACTCTGTGGGTTTGTGTGAGATCTGAGGGTCTCACTGTGTGGCCAAGGGTGTCCATGCTGGTCTGCAAGTCTCTGAATGTGAGTCTGTGTGTGTCCGTGGGTGTATCCACCTGTGTGGGTCTGTGTGAGAGTCTGAGGGTGTCTCTGGGTGTATCTAACTGTGTGGGTCTCTGGGTGTCTGGAGTCTGTGGTTGGTTCAGCAAGTGTCTCTATGAGTGAGTAAATCTGGGTGCAGCTCTCAGGTGTGCGCATGAGCCTGAGGGTGGCTGTGGTGTATTTTGCAGAATGAATGCAATAGAGTGGGTGCCTGTTTGAGCTCCTCCGTGGGCTCACGGGTGAATCTGATGGTCATGCGTGCTGGTTCTTCCGAGTGCGTCCCTTCTGAGCCGGTCTATGTCCCTGGGTGAGGCCTGTCTCCGTGGGTGACTGGATGCCTGCATCGGGGCCAGTCTGAGGGCAGCATGTGAGGTTGGGGCACAGCCACAGGACCGGGTCGCAAGCAGCCTGGCACGCTTCTCCTCTCGGCGCACACCTGCCGGGCTCGGGGAGGCGAGAAGGCCCCTCCCGCGCCCTCCGGGCTCCCACGCCCCGGCGCGCGGCCCCCTCCCCCGGGCGGCGCCCATTGGCTGCGGCGGCGGCTCCGAGCCCTCCCCGCGCGGCCGGCGGGGGGCGCCGCGGGCCAGAGTGCGCTGCGCCGCCACCGCCGCCACCGCCAGCACCGCCGCCACCGCCGCCACCGCCGCCACCGCCGCCACCGCCGCCCGGAGCACAGCGCACCTCGGGCTCCGCGCACCGCCAGCTCCGGGCCCGCCCGCCGGCCCCGCCGCGCCCGCCAGCCCCGCCGCGGAGCCCCGGCCTGGCCCCGGGCCGCCGCCACCACGCCGCGCGCCGTACTCCGCGTCAAGAATGGGGCGGCCAAGCTGCCCAAGCCGCCCGCCGCCGCCTCGGCCGAGGCTCCGGGCGCCGGCGCGGGCATGGAGCGCTCGCAGAGCCGCCTCAGCCTGTCAGCCTCCTTCGAGGCGCTCGCCATCTACTTCCCGTGCATGAACTCCTTCGACGATGAGGACGCGGGTAAGCGCGCCGCCCGCCCCGACCCCCGGGGCTGTCCCGGGAGCCCAGCCGGAGGCCCCCTCCCGGACCCGGTGCGCCCTTAGAGGTGGCTTCTCTCTCCGCCCCACCCCCAGCTCCGCTCGGGGATGCGCCCCAGGGTCTCCTTCCCCACCCAGGGTCTCTAGGAGGCGGTGTCTTCTAGCCTCCCGTGGCCCCCTAGGGACCCCTAGATCTTCTGCATTCACCCCTTTCCCGCAGGTGGGCCCTTTAGGTCGCCTGGACCCAGTTTTCCCTACTCACCTGCGCCTACCGGGTGCCCCCTGTTTGTCCCTGGATCGGACCTACCACCTTCCTGAACCTCTTGTGTGTACCCACTCCTTAAACCTCGGAGCTTTGGCTGCCTCACCCCTGGGGCTGCGACGCCCCCCCCACCCCCCGCCATTGGAGGTGGCGCGCAGACCTTAACTCTCCATCTTTGTCTTGGCTGCATCCAGAGGCTCCCTGCCCGAGACCCCCTGGGCCTGCGGCCAAGGCCTTTAGCACCCTATTTGTCTCTCCTCCGCTTCTCGTAGAGGCGGGGTCTCCGGACTCCTGGTTCTTTTCAGACTTAGCGGACCCCCAGGGTAGAGTGGGGGGAATTGGCCAGATGACGGCCAGATGACGGCCTATGCACTCCTTTCCAGCCCGCTGGTTCCGGAGGGGCGTAGGGCGGTGCCAACTCTACACCTTCGCGCGCCCTCTGGAGTGTGCCCCTGATCCCAGGTGCTCTTGTCCCTGGAGTAGCCCTCTTGGATGGGCTAAACCAGTGACCCGAACCTCCGGCACCCTGGCCTGCGTGAAACCTCAGCCAGAGCCCGAGGGGCCGGGAAATGTAGGGAAACCTGCTCTTTGCGGCCCTGGGACCAGGCAGAGAGAACATGAGGTCTCTGGATCAGGTTCTGCCCTGTGGAAGCAAATTCACCAACAGGTGGGGTAGCTAGAGGGCTTGGATGAGAATTCCCCAAAGAGTGCCAGTTTGGGAGTCAGAATCAGGTTCTGGTCTTGCTTCTCTACTTATTGCCTGTGACCTTGGGCAAGCCATGCCACCCTAGCCTCAATATCCTCATCTGAAAAATGGGATGACAGTGCCTCAGACACAAGGGTGGAATTAAAAGTGTTTTATAAGCTGAAAATCTGAGAGTATTTAAATTCAATCCGGACAAAAGGGAAGAGGGGTGTTTGTGGTGGAGAGGAGCAAAATGGCTTCATGGACACTTTTGAGAACCTGATACAAAAATGGACTATTTCTCAAACAAACAAACAAACAAACAAACAAGAAAACACCACCAACAAACAAAAACACATGTGCACATCCACAGGAATTTGTCCATAGTTTTAGGAAGTTCATGGGCCCTGCTTAAGACTCCCTGCCTGCAGGGATCCTTGTCTGGTTAACCAGTTATCTGATAAACTGTGGGATGGAGCCGTGGGTGATGGGGGCTCACATCTTTTTGTTGGAGTAGGAAGCAGGCAGGGAAAGGGGGAGAAGGTTCTCAAGAAGAATTTGTTGGCCAAGTGAATGAATGGGGGTGTGTGTGTGTGAGACAGATGCCGGGCTGACCTGTCTTGCTGTTGACCTAGAGATGGGGGTGGGGTAAAGGTGGTTACTGCAGATCTATTTTACAGAAAAAAATAACTGAGGCTCAGAAGCTTAACTTCCCCCTTGATGTAGCTGAGGGAGGTTGTATTATTCTGGACCACGCAAAGTCAGGCGGGATGGAGGGGCTGGCTAACACAGTGGCCTCCATTGGAGCAAAATCAGAGAGAAGAAATCAGGTGAGTTGCCTCCCCGACCCCTGACTTGATGGTCAGGGACTCTCCTGAAGTTCATCAGGCCACTTGGGTCTCAAGAGCCAGGCTGGGCAAGAGCATAGGTTTGTAGGCACTTCTGTGGCAGGGACAGTTAGGTTTTTCTCCAAAGTCATGCTCCATGTCATGGGTCAGGTGCCTTGGTGATTACTGCTGGTTGCAGGTGGCTTGTTCTGGTTTTACTTAAGTCAGAATAGGTAACTTCATGTAACATTAGAGATGTTTTAAAGGTCCACCTGATTTTTTTTCCAGTGGCTTTCTTCAAATTCCTAAGTTTTTCACTTGGAAAAGACCTTGAAATCATCTTGTCCCCCCCTCCCCCCTTTTTGCCCCCAAATGCACCAGAGAGAGAGGGGGGCGGGGATGTATGTATGTGAGAGACTGAAGTCCTGGTGTGTGTAACCCAAGGTCACGCAGTGGGCAGACACAGAGCCGAGACTAAAATCAGTTTCTCTTTCCATTAAACCACTAGCCCTCACTCTGAAAGAAGATTTTTAAAAAGCCAAATCTCACTGTGTAGAAAATGGTTCCCAGGTGAGGAGGCCCCAGGGAGCGGCTGACAGCCAAGAGTTTGGTTTGGGCATCTCATACTCACTGTCTGTTCATCTTAAGGGATGCTCGAGTTTGGGAGGGGGAGGGAGAAAATCAAGTTTTATTTCCGGAAGACTAATGAGTGTCTGGTGAAAATCAGAAGTAGGGATCGTTGTCTTGGTGCTTAATTTCTCTTGTTCTCCTCAAAGTCATTAATTTTCTCCTAAAAAAAAAAAAAGCCTTTTGGATTTATTCTTTTAGAACAGCATCTCACTGAACTAATTTCTAAAGCAGCTTGAATAATCTCTCAGATACTGGACAGAGACGGCTTCAGGAGGAGGGCTGTCAGAACCGGCTTCACTCCATCATCTTCCTCTCCATTCCTTCCCCAGGTCCCCTTAATGGCTCAGAAGTGTGTCCCTGAAGGGCCTCTGGCTCATTTAGGTGCCTCCCCTTTTTGCTGCTTTCGACTCCTGTCGAAGGCATCTTTTCCATCAAGCAGATGGAGCCACAGCCATCCTCAGGGCTTACCTGCCACCCTTTAGCTGGTTTCCTGAGAAACCGTGTGAGGAGGAGACTATTTTATTAGCTCTAACTGGGCCAGAACACTTTCCTCTCTGGGGCTTGGGAGGTTTGGACATTTTGTGGGCAAAGGAAGCTGCCCCTTCCTCCCACCCCTTTCTAGCCACCTGGGGCTTGGGATGCTGGTCATTGCAGAGTCCTAGAATTCCTCAAGGAGCATCTTCCCTTGGACACCCAGAACTCCTTAACTCTGTTTTTGCCCCTTTTCACAAAGATTCTGGGGTTTTAGGGAGGACTGTAGGCGGGGACATTTTTGTGTCTGTGTCTCCATCGTTCACCCTTGCCAGCTGGGTTTGTAATTGGGAAAGGGGGTGAGGAGCAGTTAGACACGGGACCTAGGCTTTCTCATCTGTATGAGAAAGAAAATAATACCATGAACCTCATAAGGTGAACATTTAGAAAATGATTACCTTTGACTAGGCATCCTCCTAGGCACTTTAAATATATTATTTTAATTCCTTCCTCATAGCAACCCTATAAAATCAACATTTAACATCCCCATTTTCAGATGAAAAAATAGAGGCACAGAGAGAGTATTCGTTCAAGGTCACTCAACCAGGAAGTGAGGGAGTTAGGATTTGAACTTGAACAATCTGACTCAAGCATCTGTGCTGCTTTTGATTATTATGCTGTTTGTGTTACGCAAAGGGCTTAGTACAGTCAGTACCTGGCACCAGGTAGTCTCGCAATACCTGTTAGCTATTATCTATCTTATTACCAAGACTTGTTTCTGAGCATGACTGTAAAAAGGAAGCTGTGGATTTGGGGAATATCTGATTCTCAAAAATGTTAGCTTTTATAATTTTTTAATAAGCTAATTTTATTGCATTGTTACAGCTATTAAGGCAGAGTTGAACCCTCCTTCTTGGAATTGATTTAAAGATGGGGATTTGGGGGACTTGCATGAGGAACAAGGGGGCCGGGAGCAGTCCAGCTCCCCGTGTTTCTGTTCTTGCCGAACAGTTAATTTTCATCACATCTACAGTCTAGCCCCGCCACTCTGCCTTGGGGCACAGCTGGGGAGCAGAGGTGTCTCCAGTTTTTAGCAAATACCAAAGGGGGTTGTTACATCAGGGGCTGGACTTGAGGATGGTGTTCCTGAGTCTGACCAAGTGGTTTTGGCGTCCAGTTCTCCCCCGCCCGGGAGAAGGGCGGAGAAGCTGAAGCAGCCAGCTCTGATTTGCCTATAGGATGCTTTGATCCAGCGCAGGGAGGAAGTTGCCATGGCAACACCGGCTGGCTACCGGTCCCTCTCCTAGCAGTTCGGGCAACATCTCTGGGCTAGAAAGCCCTTTATGGCATCTCTCTCTTCTGTTCAGGCCATATCTGGTGGGTGGGGTGGCGTGGTGGATGGGTCCCACAAACAAGTACCAAAGCCCACTCCCCTTCTTTTTGGACAGAGCAGAAATGGAAGGAGGTTGCCTGAGTTACTTCTCCCGGGTTGTGGGGCGGAGATACCCATATCCTGCCAGACAGATCCCGGCAGAGGAAATCAGAGCTCCATTTACCCCATTTGGCATAGTTCTTTTTCCCAGACCAAGTGCTAACTTTTGTCCTTGAAATTTGACCTGAGCTTTTTCTGGGAAACAAAATGTCCTGCTGTTCCGCCCCTTCCCCCTGAGATGGTGGGAACAGAGTGCTTCGGCCCTAGAGGGGGCTGGATGGGGGAGGGGGAATGGTGAGGGGGAGGCCTTAAAATATCCTTTGAGGTCAGGGCCACTTGAGGGCGGGAGGTTGAGGATTTGAAGCCTCCATTCCTCCTCTCATCCCTAGGGCAGGCCACTTCCTGTCCCCCTCTCCCCTTCCCCAGTTTACCACCAAGTGCAGCAATCTTTGTGGTGTGTGTTGGGAGTTTGGCAGAACTCTTCTAGATTTGGATAACCGAGGCACGGTAAATAATTGAACCAATTATTCCTATAGTTCAAGTTGTGGGATGGGGTGAGACTATGGACCCAAACTACTTTATCTTAATCCAGTTACCCTGAGAGAAGTATCTCAGAAAAATCAGGTGCGTGGGGATTCACCCCTTCCCCCATTACACAGATCACTGGCATGAGAATCTGCTCTGATGTTGTTAGAGCTCCTTTCTTTCTTTCTTAATTTTTTAAAAAAAATTGATTTTGAAAGAGAGAGAGAAACATCGATGAGTTGCCTCCCGTACGCGCCCTGACCGGAGATTGAACCACAACCTAGGTGGGTAGGTGCCCTAGAACGGGTATTGAACCTGCAACCTTTTGGTGTACAGGATGACGCTCCAACTAACTGAGCCACCTGGCCGGGGCAGAGCTCTTTTCTTACATTTTCTCTTCCTCTGGCACCTCCTTTTCCCCATCCCCAAGCTGCCAGACTCATGGCTCCAGCTTCCTTGCCTTTGCAGCGGCCAGAGGCCCACCTGGTTCTGTTTGGTGGGAAGGGGAAGGAGGGGTCCATCCACCTTGTCTTCCTTTGAGGATGCTGCTGCCTCACTCCCCACCCACCTCCATCCCAGAGGCAGAGGCAGTTCTAGCTGAAGGCTGAGTGAGGGCGGGCTGAGGAGTGGAGGAGAGCAAGGATAAAAGAGAGCTTCCATGTCAGCTGACCTCTCCTGTCTCAGGGCCTTTCTTTTAGTTTGCCTCCTCTAGCGTCTTTTCATTATGGCCTTAACAACCCGCGCTTCAGCGTGTCTTTTAAGAATTGTAAGAAAGGTGCCAGTTTTGGAGGATGTGCTCAAAAAGGCACAAACATCACCCCCACTGTAATCTGTTCCCTGCCCCCCCCCTTCCAGGGCTACAGTCAGTCTCACTGTTTTACTGTCAGGGCTCCAGTTCCCACCCTCCAGTCACCTGGAATGACCAACCAACTGCACGGGAGTTCTCTCCCTCCCCAGCCCAGTTTAATCCCTGGAGTTTGGATTTGACTTCTCTGTGTCTCTGAGGCCTCAGTTTCCTTATTCCGGGGGGGGGGGGGGGGTTAATTCTCCTTGTCTGAGCAACTCTCGGGGTTGTAAAAACAAAACGATTGGAAGGCTGCTTGGCTGTGCTCAGTGCTTTCCACGATCTCACTGAATCCCAGAGCAACCAGAAGGTAGCTGCTGTGCAGATGTACCCATTTGGCAGATGAGGAAAAGCCAGGCAGCTTGGAGTAGCTTAACGACTCTCTGGGGTTGCATGGTGGTGATTCAGACCCCGAGGTGTTTGACTCCAGAGGCCACCCTCTGCCTCTTGGCATGACACGAGATTCCAGGTGGGAAAGGGCTGTGTAAGTCCTGGGGTCATGCTCGCGTTATCAAAACAACAGGTGACAATGGCTGTGGTATGGGGGCCTGTTCACATTCACATGCACCCCTTTAGGGTCCACCATCCCACTACAGCTTGCCTCAGCCCGTTGGAGTGCCTTCCTGGATGATCCCCATCACAGGGCTGCCTGGCCTCTTTGAAGAATCCAGTTGTCTGCCCTGGCCCTGGGGGCCAGCCATCACCTGCTTCTCCAGGCCAATGTAGGCCAGTGTTGGATTATATTTAACGCTGTGCTATTTCCACTTGACAGCTCCAGAGCGCCATGCCCCCTTCCCTCTTCTCCTTCCTCCCCCTCCCCTTCTGATTCACTCGGAAACTGAGAGGCTGATGTCAGCGCCTTATTCTTATTCTTAGCCCCCATAATTGTAACTGCATTTAGCAGTGTGCACTTCATTAACAGTTTCTGTGAAGAGGGAGTGAGAGAACTGTGTAGCTGGGCAGGGACACGGTGGGGGTAGGGAGGGGCAGCTGCTGCAGGGACCCTGGCCAGCTTCCTCTTCTGGATGGACCAACTGGGCAGGTTCCAGGCCTGGCTCTCCAAGACTGGCAGTCTTGGAAGGACACTTAGAGAGCATCTAGTTCATTCCCCTAGTTAGGCAAGGAGGGAAACTGAGGCTCAGAGAGGCCAACTGGCTTGCCAGGGTTACATGTTAAGGATCCAGGACTCTGGCCTCTGAGTCAGGTTTTTCTCCTTTGGTGTTTATTCATTCAACTAATATTTAATTAGCTGCTCAGTGCCAAACAGGTGCTGGGGATATATCGGGGAACAAGGCAGACACAGTTTCTGCTCTCATGGAATGATGTTCTGGGGTGGGGGAGACAGGCAATAAACAGATAAGCAATTAAAAAATAAATAATTTCAGATTGTGTTTTGTGGAATGAAAATAAAACAGGTTAATGGGATAGGAATAACATTAAGTAAGGTAGTCAGGGAAGGCTGGCTGAGGTGACATTTGAGTTGCGGCCTAAATGACACACAACAATGGAAGTATGAGGGGGTAGAGTTATCCAGGCAGAGGGAGCTAGCTGGTGCAAAGGCCCTGAGGTCAGTGTGAGTTTGGGTATTTAGGGAACAGAAAGCAGACCAGCATAGTTAGACAAAGTAGGTGAGGGGAGACAAGGTCAGATAAATAAACTGGGGACAGATCTCTCAGCCTTGGAGACAACAATAATGATATCAGGTGGGAAAACTGAGGTCCAGAGTGGGAAGAGAAAAGCTACCCCATCCCAAGCTGGGTAAAGTCAGAGAGAGGCTGAGAACAAGCCTCCTGAGCCCATCTCTTTTGTTCCTTAGAGATGGCTGTTCTTTTAAATGTATTACATGGCTTCCTTTCACATTGTACCTGGAATGGTACTGTGGAGGTCTGGGCAGGGCCCACCCTGCCTGCCCTGCTCTCCTCCTTGAATCTCACCTGACCCAGCTTTATAGCTTCTTGGGCTGACATAGCTGTGAAAGACCCTGGGAAGCTTCCGTGGTGGGACAGAAAGAACATGGCTTTGGAATCCAACAGATCTGAAGTGTCATCTTGCCTCGGCCACTTCTAAATCGTGTGACCTTGAGCAAGTGGCTTTTACTCTCTGGGGCTCAATTTTCTCACCTGTAAAATGGGAGCATGATAACAGTAAGTTCTTCAACAGTAAGTTATTGAGAGGAATAAGTAACAGAATGCACAAAATGTACCTAGCCCAGAGCCAGGCATGTGGAATGAAGATTTCCTCAGTTATGAGGACTAATGAGATTGGGGTTAATGCTGGGCACATACTAGATGCTCAGTTAGTGGTAGCTGCTGCAGTTGTGGTTATTATTATCAGTTTCAATGGGACAGAATCATCTAGGGGAGCTCGTTAAAACACATATTGCTGGACCCCACCCCAGAGTGTCTCATTTAGTTTGGAGTGGGACCTGGAAATCTCATTTTTAACAAGTTCCCTGGTGATTCTCACACTGATGCTGCTGGCCCAGGGGCCTTATTGAGAACCACTGGGTTAGAGAAAAGAGCTGGAGAGAAATGAAGGGTTCTTCTCAAGTTGGGATGTCTCCTGGCTACCTGTGTTTTAGATGCTGGGACATTGGGTACCAAATTCATTACCCATGTATAGTCTTCAGGCGCTCCTGTTTTTATCACATAGTCTCAGATCAGATGAGCCTCAGCTGCCGCCCTGCTTTGCACTGAGTTGAATGCGTAGGACCTCAAAAATCCTTTTGGAAATCTTCGTCTGTAGAAATGATAAATGGGTAGACATGAATAACACATCGGGTCATAATATCCTTTTGTGGGATATAGACGTAGACAGCTCTGGGGATTCTGTGGGGTTCAGGTCTGGCACCTTTTACCAGAGGGAACAGGACATGGCTCCTTTCCTGCTTTGGGGAATGGCAGGGCTACGTGTGAAAACCAGGAGGTTCATTTGAGGACAAGCCTCTGCTGGGAAGAAGTAAATCAGAGGAATCAAGGAATTATCCATGTAAAAGGGCAAAATGCTGAGAAATGCTACCAGGGGAGTTGACTGAGTCAGTTCATGTGGATGTTTCTCAGAAAGGGGTCGCTGGTAATTTTCTGTTGAGATTTGGCTCGGGTTGGAGGCAGTGGGGACAGACCTTATGATGTGATAAGACTCCTATCCAGTCCCATAAGACAAAGGCATTGACAAGTAGTTTACAGGTGGGACTCTTCCTGAACTAATGGGAAGTAACTCTCCAAGAGGGTTGACTCGGGTAGCGAAAGAGCACGAGGCCCCAAACCTCCGTCTGAGCCTCTGCCCAGTACTGGCTGTGTCTCTTGACTGTGGTATGTAACTATTCTGGGCTTCGGCCTTGCCCTTCACAAAATGGAGTGAGTAACTCCTATCTTGTGAGAATGAGAAGACATCCAGGAAATGGAAGCGGCTGCCTTGCTTGCTTTTGTAGACTTTCTGGGTGCAGGAAGGGTGGGACAATGGGAGTGCACTGCCTGGGGTTGGACGCCTGGCTCTGGTCTGCATACTCGATGTTCACTGTGTGCCCGGTGGAGCCCGAGAGCCTGCTTTAGGAGTCAGGAGAAGAGGTCTCTGCACAACTGCCAAACCTCAGCGTCTCCTCTGGCCCTTTCTTTTGTCTTTTAGGCCTCAGAATCTCTATCTGTAGAGCAAGGGTCTGGTGGGTTTGGTTTAGATACAGAGGGTCCCAGAAATCAGAGGACACTTGTCCAGGCCCCATAGCTCCTCCTCTGGAGTCCTCCCCGACTCTGCTATAGCCCCTCCATGGTCACTTTCATTCCCAAAGCGTCCCCTCCTGCCAGAGTTTCTCTCTAGCTGATCCTTGGCTGATTGGTCATTGAATAATTTTTAAAAGAATAAGTATGATTTGGATTAGGTAGCATATGCAGATGGTACAATATTTTAAAATCACAAAAGATACCCAGTAAAAAGTGTCCCAGGCACCTCCATCCTCTGACTCTCCTGTCCCCCCCAGGACAGACACTGCTCTCACAACCCTGTATGTGGCTGCTGTGGACAATGTTACCTGGTTAAAAAGCTGAAGAACACCGAAGGGCACCCAAGGAAACGCAGCCTCCCTCCCACCTCAGCCACCAGCCCCGCTCCCACAAACCATCACTGGTCTTTTATGCTACCAGTTTTTGTTTTTTTTTCTTTCCAGTTGTCAAATTCTTATTAAGCACTTGTGGTGGTGCCAGGCCCTGTGTCATACACTGAGGGTTCGAGAATAGTCCGGTTATATTAGGCAGTTTGGCCTGGCGGTGGTTACGATACAAACTCCACAGCCAGATGGCTTGTGTTTGAATCCTGGCTTTGCCACTTACTGGCTGTGGGATCTTGAACAAGTTACTTAACTTCTCTGAGCCTCGGTTTCCTCAGTTGTAAAATGGGCTAATAATGGCCCCTCCCTGCCTTGAGGGTGTCATGGGGATTATGTGAGTAAATATTTGTGAAGTGCTTAGTGTGTCAGAGGTGTTAGCTATTACTATCTTTGCGTCTTCCAGGCGAAGTCTCTCTGAGGTCATCCATTCATCTTCACTGGAAAGCGCGGAGGGGGGTTGCACGGTTTGTCCAAAGTCTCACAGCAGGTCTCTGGCCAAGCCAGGAATAGAATCCATGTTTCTGGACTCCCTGCCGGGGCCTTTTTCTCTCCCTTGAGATGTCCCAAGGGGCCACCCAGGACCCTCTCAGCACCTGAGGCTTCAAGTCCACACCCTTCATTTCCAGCACTTGGTGTCCCTGGAAAATGCCACCTGGATTCGCCTTGGGAGTGGGTGGGAGGATGTGTCACTAATTGGGGACTGTAATGGAAATTAATTAGTTCTTCAGCAAATGCCTTAAGAAACATCTTTCATCTGTCTGGGCCCAACACCAAGACTGGACCGGGTGCCTCTGGGGCCCACCGGGCCCAGGCCAACCTATACGCAAGCCATCTGACCCCAGGAAGCTGCCACTTCTGCCCAGCTTGTGTTGGGTGTGCTGAGTGCTGGGAGAGAGACCCCCAGCAGCCTGACCCTGCTGGGAATTGGGGGGGGGCGGTGCCACTAATGGGGGTGAAATAAACATGTACAGGCATACCTCATTTTATTGCGCTTTGCCTTATTGTGCCTCACAGATGTTGCTTTTTTTTTTTTTTTTTTTTTAACAAATTGAAGGCCCTCCATCAGCAAAAAGATTATGACTCACTTTGTTGTGAATCTTGATGGTGGTGATGTAGAACCTGACCCACAGTATCTCTGAGGTATGCCTCTATAGTGTTCTTAGACTCCTCCCATCAGTCTTTAAGTTCAAAAGAATATAGAAGGTGGGAGAACTCTTCCCTCCTGTTCCCACCATCTCAGCCTGAGACATGGATTCATGTGAGGTGATATGCTATGATAATGCTCTCAGGGGAGACCCATGGGAGGGTGGGAGGGACACAGGATGGGCAGAGAAAGAAACAGCTAAAGATGGGCACTCAGCCGTAGGCTCACTTCGGCCCGATCCGTGGGAAGTTCTAGAGAGTGGATGGCATCACAGAGTTGACCGGCCTTTGGAACTCCTGTATCAGTCAGTCATTGGCTCTGGGCAGTCCCCTGGGTTGGGGATGGGGTCATAACTTTAGGGGCAAGGCAGCTCCCATCAGCCCAGGGCAGTTCTCCAAAGAAGGGGCAACTGCCAGCCAGAACCCGCAGTTACTCTCAGATACTTGGTAAAGGGGATCTGGATGGGCTGGGGTCCACCCACCTGCTGTCTGGATCCTGGGGAGAGCAGGTGTGACCCCCTTTATGCTGAGCACTATCCACCCCTATTTCAGGCTGCCCTCTGCACAGTTCCATGAGGTATATGTGATTGTTGCATTTGGTGGGCTGGAAGAATTGAGTGTCCGGATGGACTCATGGCTTGGCCATCGTCACACAGCCAGTGAGGGCTAGAAATGGGCTTCAAACCCAGGTCTGCCTCCAACACTTGTGGGCTTTCCAACATTCTGTACTGCATTTAATTTTTTTCATGCATAAGTGTGTATATTTTGTGCTTCCCAGTGGGCTTTTTTCAAAGTACTTCTTTGAAGGGTATCTTGATTTTCTACTTTGCACCTTGCAAACATAAAGCCCTTTGGATCTGACAGAACACTTCTGCCTATTTGCTCTCACGTGGTTCTCATGCCCTATTTCAGAGAGGTGGGCAGGGGCCCTGGCAGGCTGCCTGAGGTGAAATTTTTAAGGGGTAGCTGATTTGTCATGGAAGGAGCCCTGAATTGGTCACAAGAAGGGCTGAGTTTGAGACCCCATTTCTGCCAGTTTGACTGAGGGCAGCCAAGCTGCGTCTTGCTGGGAGCTTCTGGGAGACTGTGGGACCAGACTCAGCAAACTTCTGTGAAGGGCTAGCCAGTGGGTACTTTAGTCTTTGAAGGCCAGAAGGTCTCTTTTGCAACTGCTCAATTATGCAGGTGGAGTGCAAAAACAGCCTTAGATGATATGTAACTGCTAGATGAGACTGTGTTCTAATAAAACTTTATTTACAAAAGTAGGCAGTGAGCTGGATTTAGTTCGTGGGCCATAGTTTCCAGACCCTGCAGGATAACATGCACCTCTGTTATCCTGGGAGTGGGGGCGCGGGGGTATTTATATACCAGCTTCCATCAGTCATTGGTTGAGGGCCACAGAGGCTGGGCTGGAGAGTTATTGTTGCCATCACTTCCAACCTGTCACAGGCAATAGCCCTCAGGTCAAGAAATAAGGTGCTGGCAACAGGAGGTGGGGCCAGCAGTCACTGGAATGGTAAAGACGAAGGATATGGGCAGGGGACTGACAGCATCGCTTACTCCAGCTCAGGGATGAGGCTGTGTTTAGAGAGTGTTCTGGAAAGGTGGCGGGATGAACAGGAAAACAAGTTTTTGGTAGGGCCAGACTATTGAACTTCATATTTCCAGCTATTTCGTTATTTCCAGGCAAAAATTGGCTCCCCCATTCTTGGTGGTCTTGTTTGCGTCTTCTACCTCTGTGCCTCTGTTTGGATGACTCCCTTTTCTGGGATGCCATCCCCCCACCCCCTGTAGGGCCCCAGTGCCACCTCCTCCAGGAAGTACACCTCTCTGCTCTCTGGTGGAGTTGAACATTTCTCCCAGGCGCCCACATGGCGTTTCATGCTGCTTTCTCTCCAGCACTTGCACAGTCTGGCTTCTGTCACTTTCCACTGCCACACTGTCAGCCACTCCAGGTCAGGGACTGTGTGCTTCTTGTCTGCGTTTCACCCAGAGAACAGTTTGGAGCTAAAAGGTGGGGCTGAACCCGAAACCTCTCTCTCCTTCTCATTCTTCCTTCCTCCCATTCTCCTCCCCCTCCATCTTTCCCTTTCTTCCTCCGGTAGTTGCTGGTGGCCAGGCCTATTCTAGGTGCTGGTGGCCAAGGCGAGCCCAGTCTTTGCCCTCATGGAATTCGCAGTCTGGTGGGGGTGGGGGTGGGGTTAGACATTCAGTAATTCAAAGGAAAAACTAATAACTTGGCCTCTGCTGTGATGAGTGTCATGTAAGACAACTGCAGGGAGCCAGAGAGGCTGGAGCTGGGAGAACTGACCTGTCCGGGGGGCCGAGCAGGGAAAGGGACAGCTAAGCTGAGACCTCAGGGGTGAGTGGAGTTGGCCAAGTGAAGGCAGGGGAGTGGGACCAGGTGCCATAATGCTGAGAGCATGGACTTGGGAGTCAGTTATGGGAGGCGGGGTTTGAATCCTGAATACTCTCAGCTGTGTGGCTGTCTCCCCTTTCCCTCTGTGCTCTCTCTCTCCCTCTCCCCCCTCTCTCTCTCTCAGACACACATACACTCGCATGCACACGATGGAAATATTAACTGTAATTGCTTCTGCATGGCAGAATTATGGGTAGTTTTTGCTTTCTGGTTTGTGCTTTTTTTATATTTTCTGAATTTTTTTTTTTATTCTCACCCAAGGACATTTTTTTTTTTTTTTTTTTGCGCATCTATCTTCAGAGCAGGAGGAAGAGAGAGAGAAACATCGATGTGAGAGAGACACATTGACTGGTTGCCACCCACACGACCCCAACCAGGGCCAGGGACAAACTGCAACCGAGTCAGATGCCCTTAGTGGGAACCGAACCCGGGACTCTCTGGTCCGAGGGCCGACGCTCTAACCGCTGAGCCAAACTGGCCAGGGCTACATTTTCCAAATTTTTTACAATGGATGTGTCATGGTGAAAACTGAGGGCTTCAGAGTCTGGAGACCACACTCCCACTGGTAGTTGTGTGACCTTAAGCGTGTTGTTTAATCACTCGGTGCTTCCATTTCTCTGGCTGTAAAGCGGGGATAATGATGATTAACATACGGCGCCCATCATGTTCTGACGCTTCACCTCCACTCACTTGTTCAAGCCTCACAGCTTCTCCCTAGGTAGGTACTATCACTATCCCTGTTTATAGGTGAGGAAACAGGCACAGAGAGGTTATGTACATTGCCCAAGATTACACAGCCAGTATGGGTCAGAGGCAGGATTCAAACCAGCTGTCTGACTCCAGCATCTGAGCTTAATCACTGGGCTCTACTCCCTACCTCACAGGGTGGGGATGAGAACGTGCCTGGCACACAGGTAGCGCGCTATTAATTTGGTTCTCGTTATCAGCAGCTGAGCAGAGGCCCTGGTGGGGGCACAGTGTTTTGAAAGCCCAGGGGAGAGAGCATGTGGTTGGGGAATAGCAGGACTGGATCACACTAGGTCTTTAGAGTCAAGATTCTTGGACTTCAGCTTGAGCACGGTGGAGCTCCTGTTGGCTTTTTAGCAGCAAAGTGACAGATTCAAGATCTGGGGTTTGCAAAAAACTCTTTGGCTGCAGGCAGGGAGAATGGAGCCAAGAAGCCCAAGGATGGCTCCTTTTGGTTCTAGTGACTGTCCCCAAATGAGTCTGCCCATTTCAGCATTGAATCCACAGACCACGGTGATGGTGGTGATCTGGTGTCTGGATTGGCTGCGTGGGCCAGAGCACCAGACACAAAAAGGTCAGGAGTGTGTCACCAGGCTGGTCTGGTGATGTGGGAGGCTAGGAAGTGCCAGTGTGAAGGCAGGAACAAATTACTCTCCTGGAGACTAGGCCGGGCCAATTCCTGCCACGTTACATTATTAGATTTGTAATCTTCATTCTAATACTTTCCAGCAGTGAATAAGAACCAAATTTAAATGCCGGCTTTACATTTCTGGAATGAAGCTCTCTTTCAAGAACTCTGGAAACCCATAATTTCTTTCCAGAGGGGAATGTCTATGTCTTAAAAAATTACACTAAAAAAATAAAGGAAAAGCACTCTTTAGTTAAAGGTTGGGGTTGTCTGTGACCCTAATCCTGGCCAGGAATTGGGAGTAGGGTCTGTATGTCTCCAGCCCCAGAGGGGCTCAGAGTGGAACTGGGCCTTCAGATGCCTGGGGCTGCCCAGGAAATTTAAACCCCTAAATCTGGGACTTGCTAGGGAAGAAAGGTGAGAGAGGCCACGTGCCGACATCACCCCCAAGTGGTTGGCAAATCTGTTGGTTGGGGAAAGGGTTTGGTAAAAATTGGGTCACAATCCCCAAAAGAACCGACCCATGTCTGGCTCTCATGAGTTTTCTCACCACCTGTTTGGGGAGTGGTAGACCTGGCTGCTGGTAGAACTGTGGGCTGCATCATTGCTGCCTTTAGACTGGCAAGAAAGGCCTTGATTTGGGGTCACTATTGGGTTGTTCTCCAGCCTTCCTCATTGGGGCAAATGGGGATATGCCCACCCTGTACCCTCTTTTCAGGCTGTGTTCTAAGGTATGTGGGACCCTGGAATTCCCTGTCCAAAGGGTGCTGAGTCAGCTTCCAGGGTCTGTTCAGACCACTTCCCTAGGTCCATCCACAGTGGACTTTGTCCGTGGCTGATGTCCTGATATGTGGCTCATAAGTGGCAATTTGTGGAAGTGAGAACAGAACATAAATATGCAGAGTGGGCCCCTTGATATGTGGGGGTGGGTGTAGGGGTGGGGAGAGGATGATGAAGGGAAGGGGCAGGCTGCAGCTGAGGGCCAGCTCCTTCCTCACTCATTATTCAGCCTTGGAATCTGAGGATTCTAAATTTGAACCTGTCCTGGCCTTCAAGGTCATTATGAAGGCATATTTGTCAAAGTGGAAAGGTAGGACATATTTTATTTAATAGCCTGATTTATAACTTTTAAATATTTAGAATAAGTATGAGGGCCTCAATTGCGGGCCCTAATTCATCCTTTGAACTGAGAGCAACCCAGGGATGGCCCTTCCCCTCGTGACCCATGTCCTGGACCCTGTGCAGACAGATGGTTTGTATGGCATCTTTGTGCAAATTAGAGGAAGACACATCTCCCCCCTACCTCCAACCCAGGTGATTACATTAAAAACAGTACCTCCTGCAGGAGGATGAATCAGAAAAAGGCTCCCCCTTCTCTAGTACCAGCGGGGTGCACGGTTTGGCAAATGAAAACAGGCTGGATTTCAGCCCCATGACCACTGTCAATTGTGCACCTTTGCTCAGGTAGCAACCTGCTCAGTAGTTCACAAGGCCCCATCGATCTGAACCAGAGAGAAGCCACGGGCAAGACCAGAAGGAAAAGTGCTGACACTCTGGGCTCTCGGCATAATCACTGAGTCCTCCTACACTTTTTTTGTTTTGTTTACTTTGTTTTTTAGATTTCACAAGTAAGTGAAATCATATGGTATTTGGCTTTCTCTGTCTGACTTATTTCACTCAGTATAATGCCCTCTATGTCCATCCATGTTGTCACAAATGGCCAGATTTCATTCTTTTTTATGACTAATGTTCCATTGTATGTACGCACCACATCTTCTTTATCCATTTGTCTATCACATCCTGCACTTTCGGTAGTCACCCTCATCATTTTAGCTAATGTTTGTGTTTTAGGCATGCCAGCTACGCTGAGCATTTTACCTCAGTAAACATCAGAACATGAGGGGAGTACACTTGTCATACCCATTGTACAGACAAGGAAACAGAGGTTCAGAGAGGATAGGCTCATCTTTGGCCCAGGGCCATTCAATAATAAGGTCAAACACAGGCCTGCTGGTATTGAGTCTGTTAGCCTGACCATTGCTCCGCACTGCCCTTTATCATTTTTAAAAGCATTCTTTATGCAGTTAACGTATTTACTGACCCCTGTCCTAAGGTTCTGGGTACTGAAGGTATGGTGCAGGAGAGGATGAGGGCCTCCTTCAGCCGAGGAGGAAAAACAAGCAGAGCACATAACTGGGTGATCCCATTGAGCAGGGGGGTGCTGAGTACGACCTTGAAGAGGAAAAGCTGTTTACCAGGCTGGACCTGGGGAAGGTGCTTCAGTCTCCTGGGCATCCTGTGTGGTCAGGGAGGAGCTTCCTGTGGTTTTATTTATGCCTCATGGGGACAAGGTAGGTGCATTAGGAAATGGGCACAGGGAGGAAGTGGGGCCAGGAAAGAGGTGCGGATGGGTAGGGAAAGGCCCTCATGCCATGTCCAGGACTCAGCCCTTCTTGAAGATCAGAGCTGTGCCGTCATCGTCAGGCCTCTCTACCACCACCACCATCTCTTTCAAAGTCTGAAAGCGAGATTGAGAGGGGAAAAGGGGTCATTTGGTGCATTTTCAGCCAGGTTGGATGTGGAACTCAGGCCTCTGAGCCCTCCCACGTCATGGTCTATACTGGGAGTGGGAGAGTCACTATTGTTTTAATTCTTTAGAATAATATCACGCTTTCACAAGTTGCAGACATGTGTAGGGTTGTACTAGCTGGCATTTCCTGCACACATACATGTTCTAGATGCCATGCTAAGATTTCATGCACGTGACCTTGTTTGGTCCTCAGAGCGAACCTCTGAGGAAGGTCATCTTGCTGTTCCCATTTTATAGATGAGGAAATTAAGAACTCCCCCCCAGGTTGAATAGCAGCAACTGACAAAGCCACTTTCCTTGTGTCTAATGTCTGCCGTCTGCTGTGTGTACCCAAGGTAGAAATTTTGGGGAAAGGCAGAGAAAAGACTAAAAAAGAAAATAAAAGTGATTCCAGTTCTATAATCCAAAAGCAGAATATTTAACCATTGGGCCATTTCTTTTCAGTTGTGTGTGTGTGTGCACATGTACATGTGTGTGTGCACGTGTATATGTGTGCATGTGTGCAGGAATGCATGTTTAAACCAAGGCAGGGTTAGGCTGTGATACTGCTTTGTAAACTGAAGCTACTATTTAAAAATCACCTTAAAAGGACCTTCACAGGCTGGTCTCCACAGGGACACCGATTTCTAGGATCAGGTCTGGAGCTGTGTACGATTCGTCTGCAGACCACAGACTTGCCAAGGCAGGCCCCGGGACAGCAAAAGGCAGCTCACCCTGATAACCATGCTTCATTTTTCTCCCTGCTTTCTGCTCCTGTTCTTGTAAAAATTTTTTTAAACTGACAGACCTACTCAGGATTTTATTCCATGCCTGGCCCTGCATTTAAATGCAAGAAGCAGAAGGCTTGTGAGCTATAAATAGCCCAGGCTGCTTCTGAACGGTGGCTGGGAGAATTTGTAGGTTCTGTTTCCTCCCAACCTGGTGACCTGGATTACTTCCTTCCTGCAGCGTCTGCTTTCCTCACTGCCTCCTCTGCCCATCCTTCATGGAGCAGAGCAAGTCCCTCTAAATGTTCGGTGAGCACCTACACTGGACCTGGATGCTGGGCACACGGACTTGAGTGAGCCACTAGCTCCGTCACAACCTGGGTGGTGGGGTAGACGTAGACACAGATGTCTGCAAATGAAAATCTTGTCATTGAGCAAGCCCAAAGAAGGGTCCCTAGGTCTGGGAGTCAGGAAAGGCTTCCTGGAGGAGGGGATGCTGGAGCTGAAAAGGGAAGAAGGGGACAGGGAACTGGGGAGGAAGTGGCCTGGGAGAAGGTATCTATGGGACCAGGAGTGTAATGCTTGACACAGAGCAAGGTTTCGTTATTACTGTGATCACATGCTTTTTGCGGGCGTGTCCTGGGTTGCCTTGGTGGCTCCTGTGGCTGCTAGAATCCAACAATATTGGCTAAGGGGGGTGCTCAGTATTTCACTTGTCCAGCGATTCTTAACGTGCTCTGCAAATGCCTTCCCATCCAGAACCAGAATCCTGAGCTCCAACCCAGAATCCTGAGCTCCAACCCAGATAACTCAATTAAAAATCTCGAATAGACCTGGAAATTGTTGCTTCACAAGCTCCCCAGGTGATTCTGGTGTCCGACCACACACATTTGGGATTCACGGTGCCCATCCAGTCTCTCATCTGGGGACCGTGCCTTAGTCCCCAGTCCAGTCTCTCCTGAATGACAGTGAAGAGAGCTCATAACCTTTCAGGGCGGTTCCTTCCATTGACAGACAGCTCAACCGCAGAAAGTCCTTCCCTTGTGCCCAGAGTCACCTTCACCATTAATCCTAACACAGTGATGATACTGCAAATCAAATTTGTACAGTCCTTTGTTGTCTACAAAATACTTATTTAATTTGAAGGCAAAACCTACACAGGTTTTAAAATCAGACAGACTGGCATTTAAGCCACTCCCCCTTTCTTGCCCTACCCTATTCGCTGTGACCTGAAACAATGACTTAGCCTCCCGGTTGCTCAGTGTCCTCATGTCCTAAGTGGAGATAATAATACGTACCTCTCGGGTTGCTGGAAGGATTGAGTAATGTGTGTTATATGGGAGTAGTAAGATACTCACTTCATAGTAATTGATGATTATTATTATTATTACTACCATTACATAAAACATTGACTTGGTAAATTCAACATTCTAGAGGTTTTTATTGAGTACTGAATGAATGCCCAGCCTTACTGTAGGTGATGAGGCACATCATGAAAAAGTTCTTACTAAATGGCTGTTGTCATCATCAGTATTATTGGTATTATTTGAGCCACACAGAGCTGCTGGAGTAGGTATAAAATCCCCCACCTTTTACTGATAGGAAGATGAAGCTCAGAGGGTTAGGGGCTTTCTAAAGCCCGCTCAGCTGATAAGAGATGGGAAGGAATTTAATCTCTCTTCCATCTAATGCTCTTCTTTTCTCCCACCTTCTGAGAGCCTTTTGCAATTGACCATATGTGAAGGAAGGAAGGGAGGTTGGGAGGGACTGTTACGCACAGGGTTAAGGGACTCCATGGTTTCCTCTGTGCCAGGCAATTTTGGGGCAGCTCTGTGGTCCTTTCTTCTCTCCCTCCACAATATTCCAGCAGAGAAATGCAGTTCTGATGTCTGAGCATTTTGCAGGCATAAAGGAGTCCTCGGGGAGCACTGTGTGGCCTGGCAGCTCAGCCGACTGGCCTGGGTTGGGTTTGCAGCCTGAGTGGTCTGGGTTGTCAGATCTGTTCTGGCAGCTACAGGTGCAGCCAACACCTTGTCCACCGTCTGCAGCCCCACTCCACCTGAGTCACTGCCCAGTGCCCACAGTGTGGCTTCCGAGTCCAGGCCCCACCCGATTTGTTGGTCCCAGCCTGGCCCCTGCTGGTTATAGAATGCCCCCTGCTCTTGGTCTCCTTGCTGTCCCAGGGAAGTGAGCAGGAGTTTTGGCCACTGAGTTCTCTCTCCCAGGGGACTGCCATTCAGCCTGATCTCCCTCCACTGGTTGAAGGGCCCTGTCCTGTAAAGAAACCACACACATCAATGAGGGAATGAGAAGTGTAGCTAGAAGAGGTCCCTGCAGATGCAAGGCGTGGTCATTGCTGGTGAGGTAGGCCCCAAGCCAGTGGCTCTCATGTCTTTTATCCTGTACAAGATAAAAGGCTTAGGCTTTCCTCCTATGAGCCTTTCTCTGAGCTTGCTTGTTGTTTGTCGGACATACAGACGTAAGTCTGTCTTTTTTTGCAGTCTCTATGTTGGGAGCACTTTCCCCCCAGACATCCACCTGGCTTGTTCCTTTACCTCCTTCAGATCTTTACCCACATATCCAAGTGAGGCCTCTCTAATCTCTGTTGAAAAATGAAACATCCATCCCTCCACTCACTGTCTAGCACCCTCTATATCTGTATGTGTTTGTGTGGTTTAAGGTTTACTTGCCTCTTCTAGCTTGGAGCTTCAAGAAGGCACTTTGTTTCCCTTATTTTGTTTTCTGCTTTAGCTCCAGTGCCTAGAACAGTACTTAACATACAGAAGATGCTCAAGAAAAGGCATGGTGAGGGAGTGAATGAATGAATGAATCTCATTTAGTCTGAGACAGGCTCCTGTAGGATCCTGAAACTCCAGAAGATGTCTCATGTACTTTTTAATCAACAAATATACCCGGAACCCTCCTCTGGCAGGTCTTAGGTTTTGGAGATAGAAAGGTGAGGAACTCACAGCCATGTGGGTGACCACAGTGCATTCTCTTCCAAGCACTTACTGCAGTTGTAACTACGAAACTGTGGCCATCCTGTTTGCCATCTTTCTTGTACCCCAGACTGGAAGGGCTCAGTGGACAAAGGCCCCCATCTGTCTTGCTCAATGCTGTGTCCTCAGCACTAGCATGAGGCGCAGCACATGTATGTGGGCCAGATGCATGGATAGACAGGTACCAGTGCAACAGGATGGGTAGGGACTGGCATAGGGTCTGTGGTTGTACCAAGGAAGGGCACTGGCCAGCCTGGGGAAGGCGGGGCAGAGCTGTGGAGGAATTCATACGGGGAGTGAGGTGAGGAACCTTCTCCTGTCCCTTGGAAGCGTGCCTTGACTCTCACTTGGCCAACAATGGAGCAACTTATGAACGAAGGAAGGGTGGTGGCTTCCTCTCCCTCAGGAGGCTGGGTGGCCTGTGGCAGCCCTTCTGTATTTCAGCTTCTGCCTGAGCCTGTCCTTGGAGTTAAAAATAGCCAAGGATGGGAGCACAAGGACATGCCGTCCTTCTCTGCCATGGAGCAGGGATTCTGCTACCTGGTCTCCAAGGGGGCTGCAGGGTGGCAGGTTTGAGAAGCCAGCAGCTTAAAGAATGATCCCTTCCTGCCCCCTTGAGGAGAAGCACAGACTTCTCTTTCCCCAGTCTGGGATGACTCTAAATGAGCTATGGAATGTCACTGCTCCAAGGGCCCTCCAGGCCTGGGACCTTGGCAGACATCAATTAATTAAGCCCCACCCCCCTTCCCTGGGACCATGACAGGAATCACCAATCAATCACAGCACCCTTTTCTGCCAAGTCTAGACAGTCTAAGAATTCTTAACATGGAGTATTTTAGGTAACAGCTACCAGAGTTGACAAGACTGAGAAAATGTATTTATCATCATGATCTAGTCCAGTCCCCCTCATGGTGGGGAAACAAGCTCAGAGAAGGGCAGAAACCTTCTGATGTCACATAGGAAGTCCATAGTGAAGCAGGGACCAGACCCAGGAGCCCTAACTCTGATGAGGCTCCATCCAACTCTGTTCTCTACTGCATCCTCTTTTCCATGAGAACTGTCCAGAAGAAAGGTTTTTAACTCATGGGCTGCAAGCCTCAACATTTTGTGTAACATACTGTGTGTATGGACTGACAGGTAGTTTTCTAAGCTTTCATCAGCGTCTCAAGAGGTTCCTTGCACAATCAAGAAAGGCAAAGGAATCGGGATTTGGGGGGAGGGGGAGAGTGAATGAAATGTGCCGAAGTCTTGCTACACAAAATGGGCCCCAGACCGGCAGCATGGGCCTCACCTAGGAGTTGTTAGAAATGCAGACTTTCAAGCCCACCTGCACCTACTGAATCTGAATTTGTATTTTAACAAGATCCCTGGATGCTTCATTTGCACATTGAAGTCTGAGAAGCACAGAGCTGGAATTTGGATGCATTGCAGGCATTGCTTTCCTTGACTGGTACAGAGTACTTGCTGAGTGCCAGGCACCTTTGTTCTGTAAACCAGAGATTTGAGGGTCACTTGTTACTGTAGCATAACCTAGTGAGACCTGACCAATACATTTAATTGTTATAATAGTATGTGAGGTGGGTACTATTATTATTATTTCTATTTTGTGAGGGAACTGAGGCTCAGAGAAGTTCAGTAACTTTCTATAGTTTACTCAGAAAGTAGCAGAGGGACACTTCAAGTTATTCTGGCTCCAGAGACTGTGTTCTTAAGAAGACGAAGTAGCCCTGGCCAGTGTGCTTCAGTTGGTTGGACAACATCCTGTGCACTGAAAGGTTGCTGGTTTGATTCCCAGTCAGGGCACATGCCCTGATTGCAGACTTGATCCCCAGTGGGCATGCAGGAGGCAGTCAGTTGGTGTTTCACTCTCACATTGATGTTTTCTCTCTCCCCATCTTCCTTCCTCTCTCTCTAAATAATCAACTTCTAAAAATCTTAAAAAATAATAATAAAAAAGAAGATGGAAGTGTGTGGGCCGCGCTTGGTGGATGATAAGTAGCCCAGTGTGGATGGAACACCTGGTATGTGCATGGCATCAGACTTGTAGTATAAGTTTGGGGCAGATCCTGCAAACCTTGAGTGCTGTGCCTATAGACTCTACTTTGGCCCACAGCTCAACTTCTTCCAGAGCTTGCTCAGCTTTCCCCAAGTACAGGTGGGAATGGCTTCCTAGGGAGAGGCTGCCACTTGTGGGGACTGAATTTTCTTCTTTCCAATGATTGCTGAGATGCCCCTTCTTCAGAAAGTCTTCCCACACTAGCTGGAATAGAGTGAATGACTTTCCTCTGACCATCCCTTCTAGGTGAAGGACCTCTCCCTCTCCCAAATGCATTTACTCAGCATTCGGAACTCTGTGTGCTCAGTTTATATTTTGGTTCCACATTTTTGCCTTCTCTCTACATATTTTGCACTTATCAGTAGAGTTCTTGGTGGTAAACTACCAGAAAGTAGTACTTGCCTCTATAATAAAATCTTATTAAGATTTTATTTGCAATCAACTTTAATTCAGTGTTGAAATAATTCTGCTTACAACCCAGACTCTCCCTTTACTTCCAGTGCTGTATTAATTGCTCTTCTTATTACTCTTATAATACTGTGTATATTTCTGCCCTTGAACCATACTGTGTTGTAATTATAACACCTTGTGTTATAATCACCCCTTTACTTGTCTGTCTCCTGGCAGACTGGGAATTTCAGCAAGGTCTGGGTTTAGTTCAACTGTGTTATGAGTCTCCAGCACAGGCCCTGAATAGGTGCTTAGTAAGAGTTTGCTAAATGAATGATAATTACTTATCTGTTTCATCTCCCCTCCCCCTCCACTAACTATAAGCTCCTGACAGACAATGACTGTCTTATTAAAATCCCCAATGCCAAGAAAATCATGGCATAGGGAATGAGCTCAGTAAATGTCTATTTCATTGGATAAATGAGAATGCATTTCATTCCAGGGGCAGAGTTGCAAAGTACATTCATATACATCACCCAGTTGATCCTCTCAAAATCTTCAGATTCTCCCTGTCTAGTGTTCTTAAATCCTTATCATGGGCTCTTTGCTTCCCTTGCTCCTACCCATTTAATTTTTGTGTCTTTATGATCTCTCCCTTTTTACCCTTCAAATCATCTTGGAAAAAGGTCTGAGGAATTCACCCCGCCTCCCCAATGTAAAGCAGTCTAAAGGGCAAATTGTACTCTGTTCTGCTCTGAACCAAGTTCATGCTCCCACTTGGCAGCTTTGCCATAATGGGCAGGCTTATTGGCTACCCTGAGTCAGCGCTCTCTTCTGAAAATGGAAGCAATAGTGGTTGTGAGGATTAAATGAAGTAATATAAGTTGAGCACCTACCCACCATAGGCTCTGGTTGAGCTCAGTAAGTGGAAGTTCCTGTCCATATGTAATGGTGGACTTTGAGGCATCAGCAAGCCAGTGGAAAGGAATTGTGGTTTAATAACAAACACCAGATGGGGTTGCCTAGTTGTTTTGGTATCTCCTTTCCCTGTGAGCTGCCACCTTTGCCCCAGGCAAGCCTAGGCCGCCATTTGTGTTAAGCACCACGGACAGTTCCCCCTAGCATCTGGCTGGCTGTGTGGCTACTGCACTTACTAGCGTCTAAGCTGCATTCAATCTCAAGTGATAGCTTTATTGTATGTAGCACCAAGAGAAATAAAACATGTCAGAACTTACCTCTGATTTGCCATCGGCTGTCATTCATATCTTAACTTTAGAGATGTTGAAAATGTATGTCTTAGAATCAATGAAATGATGACAAATTATGAGAGAGAATATCAGTGAGCAGTTGACCATTGAACAGGTTAGTTATAATAGCCAGCATTTATTGAGTGCCTACTGTATTCCAGGCCTTTTTCACTCCTTTCTTTCGTGTTCTGGGTGCTCTCTGCCCCCTATATATTCATTTAACAAATATTACATTTTGGGAAGATAAATGTGAGCCAGATAGACAGTTCATTAACTGTTTTCCCACCATCCTTATTCCCCAAATATTCCAGGCCTGAGCCTCATTTCTTCAGAACATTGCTTCCTACTGAAAGAGACTCTAATGTGTTAACCTTTTCAGTCCACATCATGCTTCACTCATTTAAAAAGCACTTCAAATGCATAGCCTGTGACCCAATGGTTTCACTCCTAGGTATGCACCCAACAGAAGTGTGCACCAGTGGTCACCAACAGACACATACAAGAGTGTGTTTGACAGAGCCGTTTGTAATATCCCCAAATGGGAAACTACTCAAATGCTCATCAACAATGGAAAGGATGAAAACAATTTTGATATATTCACACAGTGTAAGTCAGTAAAGCCACGAGGATGAATGAACTGCAATGAAACAATCCACACAGATGAACCTCACAAGCATAATGCTGAGTGAGAGAAGTCAGATGCTAAAGAATGTATACTGGGTGAGTCTATGTATATAAAAGTGCAAATTGGGCAAAACCAATCTGTGCTGTTAGAAGTCAGGATAATAATGCCACTTTTGGAGGGGAAGTAACTGTTACTCATTGAGGGGCTTCTGGGAACACTGATAATAGTCTGTTTCTTGATCTGAATGCTGGTTCCATAGATGAGTACACTTTGTACAAACAGACCTGGGTTTAAAACCTAGCTCTATCTTGTCTGGTGTAACCTTGGACAAATTGCTGGACTGCTCTGAGCCTGTTTCCTTTTTGTAAAATTAGGATAACAGTAATTAACTCTCAGAGTTATGGTTAAATTATAAATATATATACATATGTATACACACACACACACACATATATATATGTATATATAACATATATGCCTGGTACAGGGTAAATTCTAAATAATATGTATAATATATAAATAATGTTATGTATAATATATATATGTATGTCTGGTACAGGGTAAATGCTCATATTAATGTTATCTATTCTAATAACTTATAATTGTTATCATTTTATTATCCTGTTCCTTATGAACAGTTGCTTTTGGGAGGAGATAATTCATTCATATTTCGTTATAAACAACTGAGTGAGAATTTGCATATTTCTTGGGGGCACATCCTAAGAAGGAAGCCAATTCACTAAACACACTGTTAGTTGTATGGGCAATGCTGGGTGCTGTCCTTGGTGCTGAATCTAAGTAAAGAAGAAACAGAGACCCCAATAGAGGTGAAGATAAAGGGCCCCTAGGGCTCAAGGAGTTTGATCAGAGGAGTCTTTGTGGAAGAGATGGCATCTGAATTCTGTGGTAGAACAAAGTCAGTTAATGATTCCATAAAAACATGATTATTGGAGCCAGAAAGACCTGGGTTTGAATTCCAACTCTGCCATTCATAGCTGTGTGTGTCCTTGAGAAAGTTACTTAGCCTTCTTGATCTTCATTTTATTACCCTGCAAAAACAGGTAGTAGTTATCTCATGACTTATTGTGAGAATTAAATGAGATGATGCTTATGTCAAACACTTGGCATAGCATCTGGCAAAATGATAATAATAATTTAATAATAGCCACCTTTGTTGAGTGCTTACTACATACCACCACCTGTATTGGATGTCCTGAGGATTAAATGTTATTATATTATTACATTACCTTACTGTTATATTTAATCCTCACAGAAGCCCTAAGAGTTTGGTGAGTGCTCAATAAATTATAAGTGTTATTTAAAGCTTAACTCTGGAAGGTGGTTAGAATTTTGATAAGGAAGATGAAGGAGGGAGGAAAGTAAAGGAGAGAAAACCAGGATGAGGAAGATTGAGGATGTACGTGAGCTGGTGTTTAGCTGGGCTGAGGTGTGGAGACTGAGGGAGACCAGGAGCATATGGGGAGGGAATCAGGTAATGGGAAGTGTTAAATACTTGGGTGCAAAAATTGAACCTAATTTGGCAGCCAGTGGGGAGCCATTCTAAGGCTTTAAATAGGATTATAGCACAATTGAAGTTGTGACTTATTTATAAATTTGTATTTTACTTTCATTTACATTATAGAATTAATCCATTATCTGTAAAACTTCAAGAGACATAGAAGCATACAAAAGAGAAAATCACCTCCCCAGTGAGCTGATTGGAGTATAAATTAGTACAATTACTTTGGGAAATGATTTGGCAATGTTTGTTAAAGCTGAATGAATGCCTGCCCTATGACCCAGCATTTCTGCTCCTAGGTATATTTATAAGAGACCTGGGCACAAATGTTCATGAGGCCATGCACTATAGTAATTATAGCAGCATTATTATTAATAGCCCCAAGCTGGAAAAAAAATAAAATGCCCATCAACAGTACAATGGATAAATAGAGTGTGGTATATTCAGACAGTGGAATACTACGTAGCAGTGGTGATAAGCCATTTACAACTACATACAACAATATGGATGGATCTCATGCAATCAGCATAATATTGAGCAGAAGAAGTACCCCTCCCCCTCAAAAAGGCCATGCTCTGTATATAGTGTTAGAGACTAGGATAGCAGCTACCCTTGTGGAGCAAGATAGAGACTGGAAGACAGCACAGGTGGGCTTTGGGGATCCTAGTAAAGCTCTGGTTCTTCACCTGGGTGCTGGTTCCGTGGGGACGTTTAGTTTGTGAAAATTCACCAACCTATACACTTAAGGTTTGTGTACTTTTCTCTATACATCGTATACTTAAATGAAAAGGTTACAAAACAGCTTCCACATACCTCCTCTAAAAACCTTTCTACAGTTATTCCCCAGTAGCAGTTTGGTTCATATCCTCCCAGATTTTTCATTGTCTATGCACAAAGATAAAGATAAAGATATGTATAATCTATAGCTTTACAAACCCAGCATTATGTTTTACATACCATCCCACAATGTGCTTTTTTAGCTTAGTATGCTGAGGCAGTCTTTCTGTGCTACTGTACGCGTAATCTGCGTGGTTCTTTTTAAACAGTTGCACAGTATTCTACGGTGGGGTATGTCATTTTGTAAACTGGTCCCCTGTTGATGGCCAGTTAATTCCAGCATTTCATTGGTGTAAATGATACTGTAGGGAACCTCTTAATGCATATCTCTGTGTACTTTTGTGACTATTTGTGTAGAATGAATTAGTAGGGGTGGAATATCTTGGTCTGAAGTGGTAACTTAAGATAGTTAATCTGTTAATGGCTTTGGTGGGTGGAAGTGGAGATACCAGTTAGGAGGCTGTTAAAATAGTTTAGAATTGAGATAATGAGGGTGGTTGGATGTGAAAAGGGATAACAAGGGAGAGAGATGAGATATTAAGGGCAAAGACAATATGACTTGGCATTGATGGGAGAGGGGAAAAAGTCAAAGAGGTCCTGGCGGTTATGAGTGTAGGTGACTGGGAAGGTTGGGACACAAGTCAGAAGGAGCTGACTGGAGAAAGTGGGGCCAGGGACGGGTATGGTTGTGGCCACCTTGCATGTAAGGAGCCTGCTCATCATCCAGGTGGTGATGTTCAGAATGCAGTTGGAAGTATTGCTCTAGACAGAGTTCAGGGCTGCAGATTGAGGCATAGGGTTCACCTAGGGTGGTCCTCGTGTTGCTGGAAGGGAATTAAACCAGGAAAGGAGAGGATCTGGAGGAGAGAATTGCTCTAGACAGAGTTCAGGGCTACAGATTGAGGGATAGGATTCACTTAGGGTGGTCCTCGTGTTGCTGGAAGGGAATTAAACCAGGAAAGGAGAGGATCTAGAGGAGAGAAAGAATCCTAAGACTAATCGGTGAGGTCCTAACATACAGGGATGGCAGTAATGGTCAGAGACACAGGGAAATCTGCTGAAATTCACTATCACAGAGGCCAAAGAAGGAGGGGGTCTGAAGTGACTATTGTTCAAAGGATGAAGTAATTAGTAGCCTATAGAGCCCTCCCTCTGGCCCCCCAGTGGGTGTTATCATTACATCTTGTACTTGCTCTTCAAAGCACTTAATGCACTTGTGATTAATCCATGCGATCATCTGCTTGATGCCTGCCTCCTTCTCTGCACAGTGAGCTCATGGAGGCAGGGACCACACCACTCTCCTCTTGTCTCCAGCATCAGGAATGATGTTTGGCACACAGTGCTGTTGGTTCCCTAAGTGTCTGCTGCCTCCTGCAGGACTCCAGCCGTCCACACACCCTCCCGCTCCCCAAACCCACACACTACTCTGCACAAATTGGGAGAAGAGGGACTTAGGACCCTGCAGGAGAAAATTCAAGCTGCACAGTTTGAGTCTTGAGTGCAGCAAGTGTGAGTGGGTGGCCAAAAATGGGTCATTCAAACTCCGTTTATTTGTATGTCACAGTGGTCAGCCACAGTGGGTACCTGGAGTTTACGGGACTCTACTCCGGGCCTCGGCAGTGGAACATCATGACAACCAGAGATGATGAAGCCTCTTATCAGTGGAGACCAGACTTAGAAGTGCATTTAACATCTTCATGAGGGCTTCCCACAGAACAGGAAGGCACTTGGTGGATGTTTCTTGAGTGAATGAGAATGCCACAGTTCAGGTGTTGGGGGCTGAGATAAGGCCCTGGAGCATGCTCAGAGCTGTCATGAGACTGGTTCAGCAAGCCGAGTGGCAGAGTGGAAGCCACACTGTGAGAGATGGGAGTGCGTGGTCAGTGACTTGGGGGGAGAGGCTGTTCTCTGAAGAAATGTGTTGGTTGAAGGAGGTGGTGGAAGAAGTGAAGCCTTGAACAGACTTGCAGGAGGAGTGGAAAGAGCCAGAAGACCAAGAGGTGGCAGATTCAAGATCCAGAGAGGACGGGGTGGGAGGAGTTTCTGGTGACGGTGGAAGGAGGTGGGATGGGGAAGACAGATGGCAGATCAGCCTCGGCAAGGAGAAGGTCACCTCTCCCTCTCAGAGAGGAGGGGAGGGTCGAGGGGCAGGTTGGAAGGTCTGAGGATGGTGAAATTTGGAAGTGAGAAAGCAAGTCAGAGAAACATCTTTTCAGACAAGTGGGAGAAAGGTCATCTGTTGGGCTGGATGGGGCTATGGGCTGGGGAGTGGGAAAGCATTGGGGCAGTCACTTTGGGGACTGTGAGTGCTTGAGCAAGAGATGACCAATGGACAGGTCAGATGGTGGACACAACTGTGGTCCCAGATTGGGGACTCATGAGGTGCGGAAGGTGGCATGTCAAGGGGAACATGCAAGAGAGTTGGCTTGAGCAGATTTGGGGAGTGCTGGGAGGTCTTTCTCTGCAGCAGCTATGGCTGCTTTTGTGTGGCACCTACTGTGTGCCTGGCACTGTGGTAAATGTTCTATCATTTAACCCTCTCAACAGCTCCATGGGGTAGACACTACCCAATTTGCCCAAGGTCAGCTTGCCTGTGACTCTGCCCAGGCCGTTGATTACAAAGTCGGGCTCACCTGTGTGCTGACTCATGCCTATACTGGGACCCGCATAGGGTACTGGATGTGGGGTGCTTTGGGGCTGTAGAGTGCCCAAAGATGTGAAGCCACCCTCCAAAGCCACCCATGAGGACTGACTTGTCATGTTTCAGTCCTGCCCTTTTCCAGGAGAAATGTGCAGGACCCTAGTGGGTGGGGTAAGCTGGTGGGGGGCTCCAGAACGGGGCTCAGTGGGGAGGTAGAAATCCCAGGCAAGGGTCTGGTGTTTGTCCCCAGATATGACTGTGCTTGTATGTGTGAGTGGAGAAGGGATGTCTGTTTCTGAGTAAGCACATGTGCGTTTCGGAATCTTTCTCTGTGCCTCTGCCACTATCCACAGAAACAGAAATGCCGTGGGGTGGGGGGTGGGGGTGCTGCAGAAACAAGTCAGTGAAACAAATGGTGGAATGAAGGGAACACAGATGCAGAGATGCACACGTTCCCCCACGTGTTCAGAAACAGGGTGACACACACAGAAATGCACAGTGTCCGTTTTTCCATGTGCTTTCTTGAGTGGGTTGACGTGTACCTTGTGTATGGATGTGTGTCTGTGTGTGTGACTGGCCTCAGAAACACAGCATGAGAGGTCTGTGGAGACCCATGGGAACACGAATGTGGTTGCCCAGACATACACAAACACACCATGTCTGTGTGCATATATCCCTGTGTATGTGTGTGTTACTGTGTGTTTTTCTGAGTAGATGGGCACCTGAATCTGAATAACACAGATATGTGTGGGAGACAAACATGTGAGTGCACTGAGAAGCACACCAGAGCATCTATATCTCTGTGTCTGTGTCCTAAAGTCAGGAGGAAGGGGCCCCGGTGTTGAGCTGGGAGGAGGGAGGCTGGGAGAAGGCCAGGGCAGGCATCCTGGCCTCGCTGTCTCCTGGCACACAGATGCAGCTCTCCTGTCCTCTTGCCATGCAGGATGATGGGGCTTGGGTGGCACTGCTTTCCCCCAGGGGTCAGCAAGCACTGGTGAAGCCCCTGACATATGCCAGCTCATCCCAGACTCTGTGGGGAAGATCCCACTGAGGATCCACCCCGCCTCCATCAAAGCCACAGCCCCTTCAGGGTGGTAGCAGATGTAAAGCTTACCGTGATCACCAGGCTGTGGAGCACGGAGTGAAGAGACCCTCCCAGGGTCAGATCCTGGCTCCCCCCTTTCCGGCTCTACACATGTGAACATGTCACTCATCCTCTGTACTTCATGTCCTCGGAGTTAAAGCAGGAAGAGCGGGAGCATCACCTCATGGGTGCTGGGAGGATTAAGACCACTCTCAGGACAGATGCTCCTTCATCCAGCAGGTTTTAATTGAACACTTACTATACCTGTTCTTGGCCCAGGGGCTTTAACAGTGAACAAAACAAAGTTCTGTGTCCCTACAGGTTTACCTTCTTTGTGGAGAAAGTTGGTCAATAAACCAAGAATGCACCCTGTGTCGGGGTGGAAGTTAGGAAGAAAGCCACAGCAAGACAATAGGACAGAGAGGGGCAGGGAGTGGGAGGGCCAGGGAGTGGTCCAGAAGGTCTTGGATAGGATGATAGTGACCACAGGGTGGAAGCGATGGATCAAGCTGCTGGTGGGGAGGGGTTGTCCTAGGGGAGGGAATAGCAAGGGCAGAGGGCCATTTGTCTTCATAAAAACTGTGTTGTTCTGCCCGGCCGGTGTGGCACAGTGGATTGAGTGTGGTCCCATGGACTGAGAGGTCCCGGTTCAATTCCCGGTAGGGTACATGCCTGGGTTGTGGGGTGTGCAGGAGGCAGCTGATTGATGTTCCTCTCTTCACATCGATGTTTCTCTCTCTCTCCCTTTCTTTCTCTCTAAAAATAACAATAAAGACATAAATATATAAATACATAAATAATAAATTAAAAACCGTGTTGTCCTTCCATTTTACAGTTGGGGAAACAAAGGCACAGAGAGGCTGAGTAATTTGCCCAAAGCCTCACAGCCAATGAGAAAGAGACCCAGGATTTGAACCTGGGCAGTCTGGTTTCAGAGCCAATGGTCTAAATCAGCGGTCCTCAATCGGAGGTGACTTTTGCCCCCCAGGAATGTTTGGCACTGTCTGGAGACATTTTCGATTGCCACACTGGATCGAAGGACGCTACTAGCATTTACAGGGTGGAGGCCAGGGTTACCGTTAGACCTTTACAATGCACAGGACGCCCTGACAACAAAGCAGTATCCCATCCAAACTGCCAGCTGTGCTGGGGTTGAGAAACCCTGCAGAGCACTTGACAAGAGTGTAACATATAGTAGGTGCTCAATAAATAATAGCTGAAGAGGAGGAGGAGAAAGGATTGGGAGAAGGCTGCAAGGAAGAAGTGAGCTCCAATTCACAGGGGAGAGCCAGTCCATGGAAATGAATCCGCTAGTTAAGGGAACATGTGATACTGTTTTTGGGGTGGGTATGAAGGGCAGACTGCCCTGGGGAAGGTGGGTGCAGGTGAGGCTGGTGGTAGGAGGAGGTTGATGGATTGAGGGTGGGGGCTAAACCTGGGCAGCCACCAGCCATTGAAAAGCTAACCAGATGTCTCACCTTTCCTGTCCCCTCCCACCCTGTGTCTCTCTCCCCATCTCTCTCGGCCTCTCTGCCAAGAAGGGGACAGCCGGAGGCTGAAGGGGGCCATTCAGAGGAGCACGGAGACAGGCCTGGCAGTGGAGATGCCCAGCCGGACGCTGCGCCAGACCAGCCATGAGTCCATCGAGGACAGCATGAACAGCTACGGCTCGGAGGGCAAGTGAGTGTGCAGCTTCCTAGCTCTCAGTCTTCCTGGCGTGGGGCAGGAGGACTTCAGACTTTGAGGGGCACGGGCTGAGAGTTCCTGGGCTGTCCTGTCTTCAGAAGAGAGGTGATGAAGCAAGGGAGCTCCGAGGAAGGGTGAGGAGAGCCCGGCTCTGGTGCCTGACTGCCTAATTGGAATCCTGGCTCCACCACTCACCGGCGGTGTGACCTTGGTCAGCTCATCTCTCTGTGCCTCAGTTTCCTCATCTGTAAAATGAGGATAAATACTAACCTCATGGGGTGTTATGAGGACTAAATGGGTTCATTTTTATAAAAAGCATAGGGCAGTGCTTGGCCTCCACCTTGGCTCACCCCCATTTCGGGCCCTGCCTTGTAGCTGAGGGCTTCTGCTGGCTGAAAGCCTCCCCACCCCCAGCCCCTCCTAAACTGGGCATCTCTGGCCTCTGTGAATGGCCTCGCCTTGGCAGGTACTGCCGTTCCACCCACCTCCTAGGGAGACTTTCCGGAGGGTGAGAAGAGGAGGAGGACCGGGGGAAGGAAGAGGAAGAGGAGGAGGAGGACGAGGAGGAAGGGAACAAATTTTTATTTAACGTGAGAAACTTGGCAAGGCAGCACAATTTGGAGGAAGATATTCTGGGCATCTGGGTAGTAGTGGGTCCTTGCTGAGTTTCAGGGGGTCAGGAAGTTTGAGTCCTAGGCCTGGCTCTGCCACTGACCCCGAGTGGCCTTGGGCATGTTCCTTGACCCGTCTAAGCATCAGGAAGCCAGCAAACATCTCTTCTGTTGGTTTCCAGGCAGGTCAGGGGACCAGGTCATGGGAGGGCAGTGTGGTGCAGTGAGCAGCGATGGGAAGCAAACCCATATCCCCATTTTATAGAACAGGAGATGAAGGCTGGGAGATGCCACAACTTTCTCCAAGGGGAGCAGCACAGAGGGATAATAAAGTTGTGAGGACTAAGTGAGCTAATATATGTGAAAGCGCTTAGAACAGTTACTGGCACATAGCAAGCACTGTCATTATTCGCTGTGATGATTGTGGTTTGTTGTTGACTTAGCCTTTGTTATTTGGTTAGTTTGCTCCTTGAGGTCAATTGCATCTTAATGGATACATTGAGCCCCCTAAATACAATTGTGTCTACAAAGTGCTTAGCACATAGTAAGCACAGGATAAATGTTGGCTTTACAATAATTAAAAGGTTTAGGGGGGATGTCTTGAGCCCAGCTGAGGGAGGATTGGGTGGGATGGAGGGTGCAGGGTCCAGCAGAGGGCAGAGTCTTGCCCTCCTGAGAGGGGCTGAGCTCAGCCAGGTGCTGCCACCCTGTTCAACACCTGGGCAAGGTAAGGAAGGTGAAGGGACAGGTAGTGACCTTGAGCTGTGGTTGGCCTCCTCCTTGTTCCGGAGGTATTTTAGGCACTGGCAGGACCCAGATGCCAGGCTCTGAAACAGGAGGGGGTGTGACCATTCTCCTCCTGCCTCCCGCCAGCCCAGCGGAGGCTAATAGGAAGCCAGCATGCTTGAACAGCTCCCACCAGCCTGCGGCCCTGGATGCTTCTGGGTCTGTCTGCCCCGGGCACTGGGTCACCGGGCATGTAGATTCCTGAAAGTGGGCATGGGTGTGCTCCCATGTGGATCTTTATTTCAGCAAATGGGATTGAGCACCTACAGTATACCAGACAATTGGGCTGGGCACCTTGGGGACCCTGCCTTCTTCTGACAAAGCAACGAGCAAGCAGCAGTGGTGAGAGCTGCGAACGACAGGCACAGAGAACTTGGGACATGTTGCGTCCTGCCCAGGGCTTGGGGCTGGGAATGGGTGCATTGGGTTGGGCCATTCTGTCAGTGAAGATCCTTGGGCTCCAGGTTACACTAGACCAGGTGACAGTGGCTTCGGCCCTCGCTGTTTAGGCTGTGGTCCAGCAGCCATGGCATCCCCTGGGAGCTCGGTGGAAATGCATATCTCAGGCTCCATCCCAGACCCTCTGTCTCAGTCTGCGTTTGAACGGGGTCCCCAGGTGGCTCACGTGCACACTGAGGTTGGGCGGCCCTGGCTCAACAGTAATGTTCCAGCGCTCACACTTGCTGAGCCCCGGCTCTGGGCAGACACTGTCCTCCGTGCTTTCACGCAGGTTGACTCACCTAATTCTCGGAGCAACCTGATGATGCTGGAACTGTTACTATCCCCACTTCACAGACAAGAAACTAGAAGCCAAGAGAGGTTAACTAACTTGCCCCAGGTCACACAGCCAGTAAGTGGCTTCCGATGCTGGGATTCAAATTCAGGCGTTGGGAGTCTGCCCTTAACCATCGCACTAGACCCTTCTCCTCTTTTAACGGCGGCATCTATTTCTGGAGGTAGATGATTCCAGGATGGTTTATGGTTAAGTTTTGCCATCAAGGGCCCTGAGTCCCTCCATCTGTTTCCTCCGTAGGCCTCAGTATGTTGAACTGATCCTGGTTTATCCCCTGAAGCTGGAGAAGGGCTTTCCCTGAGCCCTTTTCTGCCTGATTGAAAATTGGGGTTCTGAATGTCAAGGATGGAAGGGAATAGCTGTGGGTTTGGCAACCAGCCAAGCTCCCCCCTACCCACGGGCCCATCTCCCCCAGACAAAGGGCAGGGTTCAAGCCCCCTGAAAAAGGGCCACGAGGACAGTATCTCCCCAGGCCCCCCTGAGTCCTGAGATACTCCCTGGTGACTGCTTCAGTGTGGCTTCCTCAGAACCCACCTGGAGACATGGATTCGAGCACAGGCGGGTCATGGGAGGTGATCCCAGAGAGCCATGATAACCGTGGTGGAGGAGCCCAGGAGAGAGAGGGGGCAGGGAGCAACGTGCGCCCCGAGAAGCCAGCTGCCACCGCGGGCACCCGAGTTCAGTCCTGATGGGGACTGGGAGCCAGCGTGGAGCATGTGCTTGAGCGTCATCTCCTGGGAGTGAGGGAGCTGCAGGATTTGTGCTCCGACTCTCATCATTTAACCCCCCTGCCCTTCCTGTGACACACAGGGCTCTGGGGGCCAGAGGAGCGCATGTGCTGGCTGTTAGAAGTCAGTGTGATGTGGCGGGGGTCAGGAGACATCGGGGGTGGGGCCAGCAGAGTCTGCTCCCCTGTCCCAGTGCGTAGCACCACATCCCACTGCCCACACCAGAAGCCTGGGGTGGTCCCAGTGGCTCCCCCTCTCCACTCCAGATCCAATCCACAATTGGGCTCTACTCCTCTGCTCCTAATTCTCTCTCTTTTAAAAAAATGTTTTTATTGATTTTTTTTTTTTGAGAGAGGAAGGGAGGGGGGAGAGAGAGAGAGAGAGAGACAGAGACAGAGACAGAGACAGAGACATCAGTTGGTTGCCTCCTGCATGCCCCCTACTGGGGATCAAGCCCACAACCTGGGCATGTGCCCTGACCAGGAATCGAACCAGAGACCTTTTGGTGCACGGGACAACGTTCAACCAACTGAACCACACTGGCCAGGCTCCTAATGATCTCATGACTCCATCCATTTCTCTCCATCCCTACCCCTTTGGAGAAGCTACCTATCACTCCTGCCCGGATACGTGCCAGTCTCCTTTTGGTCTGAACTCTGCAGTCTGCCACTCGGCATTTATTTCCTCTGGCCTCTGCCAGCCTCTCCCAGTCCCCAGCCCTGTGCCTCCATTCCAGCACCCTGAACCTCTTACACTTCCCTATCTTACCTCCAGGCCTTTCATTCGTTGCTCCCTCCTCCTGGCACCCCCTTTCCTACCCCTACTCCCGCTACATCCTCTGACTCATTCCTTCTTCAGACCTCAGCTGAGAACTGGCACATCAGCTTCCTCTCCTGTGCCAGCTCTAGTTAATTGATAGTGGCTCCCTGGAGCACTGTGTTGAGAAGGATTCTGGAGTCCAGTCCAGGCTTGGCAGGAGTGCTGAGGTCGATTAGCAATGTCTGCCCTGGGCATGGGCAGGGGAAGTGGAACGCAGGGTCTGCCATTCCTCTGACTGTATCAGCAGCTTCCAGTTCATTCTTCCCCCATCACAGCACCTTGCATCCTGTAGTAATTGTCACGGGTATGTCTGTCTGTCCCACCGTGGGGCCTGGCCCACAGATGATGCTCTGCAAATGTTGTTGACTAATGGGCAGGTACCATGAGCAGAAGCATGTACAAATTGCACTTTTCCCCACTCCTTTCCAGTCTCCTTCATCACACAGTATTGGGGCCTCAGCATCCTCTCTGTAAACCCAAGAGCTGGCTGGCAGCGCCCCTTCTGCCCCTTCCCTCTGCTCCCCTTCATCCTGAGGTGTCAGGGTCATCAGCATCCAGCTCCCTGGGTGTCTGGGTCACTGTACCCAAGGCTGTAGAAAGCAGAGTGTGAGCTGATGGCTGGGCCACCCGGGCCCCTCGGCTCGGCTCGGCTCGGCTCGGGGTCTCATTCCTGCCAAGGCTGTTTGCTAATCACCAAAGGCCCTGGAGGCTGAGTGGGTTGTCAGAACCCCTTCCCCACCTCTGCTGTTAGCACAGTCATCATGCCTGAAGGACAAACCAAGATGGAAGTGGCTGTGGGCTAGGAGACGAGGTTTATAAGCACTCGTGTTAGATGAGCGTTTGACTAGGTCAGATTCTGCTCTGAGAAGTTGATCTCATTTAATATTTACAACAGCGCCGACGGGGTATTGTTTATTCAGCGATCATTGTTTATTCCTACTTTGCAGAAAAGTCAACCCGGGCTCTGAGAGGTGAAGAATGTGTCTTCACAACCAGTGAGTGGGAGCCAGCGTTCAAGTCCAGGCCCCCCGACCCCAGGGCTTGGACTGTGAGTCCTGTGCTCTGCTCTGGGCAAGGTTCTGGTCCCCTCGGGGCACACAGACAGTGTAACAGACTGGTCAAGAAGGTGGACTCTAGACCAGACTCCAGGGCTTCAAGCCCAGGTCTGCCACTTACTAGCAGGGTGATCTTGGTTGGGTTCCTTGACATTTCTGTGCCTTGGTTTCCCCTTCTGTAACATGGGTATTGGGAACACGTACCTAACTTGCAGTTGTTAAATGAGAATTAAATGAGTTCATATTGATAACCTAGTACTGTCAGTGCTTGGCTCATGACGAGTTTTTGATAAAATAAATCAAATTCTTGGCCTCGTGCCCGTGAGCCACAGTCTCGGGGCAGGCGGGGAGAGCAGGGAGAGGGCAGGTGTGGAAACGTCTTGGATGCTGGAGGAGCTGGAGTCGGGACCGCGATGCTGTGTATTCTGGCATCTAGTCAGTTCTGCTACAGCGTTCTTCAAAACGCGAGTATGTTCCAACACGATGGAAGTATTAGGGAATGATTCGAGCACAGCACACATTTTGCCGTTGCTCAGGTACGATTTCACCCACGACAAACGCTAGGTGAACACAGAAAATTTGCACCCACACAGGAAAACACAAAATATACACACACACCTCCAACATAACCTGCTCCCTCAGCTGCTCTGTGTTATCCCGTCCGTACCGGGTGTTACAACTTTCTGTCCCCTGTCAACAGCCCTCCTCCCCCCTTCCCAGTAACTCACAGGCTGCAGTCCTTCTGACAGTCATTTCCACAAGCAAACTTCAGGGCATCTTCAAGGTAAAGCCCCATATTTTTTGTAATATTTATGCATTTCTTAACCATTTAACATGTGCGAGATTGTGCTACCTACCGTTTTTATTATGTTCCTGCCTTTGTTTTTTTTTTTGTTTGGATGTGATACTGACATAGTATTCGGGTATTGTGCCCCGAGCCCATTTCCCCCTTAAGCTCTGTGATTTTGATCGCAGAATTTTGCATGCAGAGTCACTTTTAGGAATGTATATTTCGTGTTACAGCAGAACTGACGATGGTGGGCTCAGCAAGCGGGTGGGCAGGTGGACGGACGAGCGGACGTGGGGCAGGTGGTGACTGGATGGACGGAGGGCTCACCAACTACTAAAGCCTTTCAGAATCATGGAACCCGTGGTCACCAGGAGGGTTGGGCAACCTTTCAATCTCGGGTGCAGTGGGGACAGGTGATCCGTCTGGAAAGGAGAATAGAGTCAACCCCCGCCCCCCCCCCCCAATAACTCAATTACTTCTTTAACCATGGAGAGCATAGAAAATCCAGGGCCAAACAGCACTTGAAGATTAATCATAAAAGACAAATGGGTTTCGGCTCCTCAAACAAAACTAACAGGATTTGAAATGCAGATAATCTCGTTTCACCATTAACACAAAATGAAAGGCCAGTAGGAAATGGGGTTGTAATTCTATTTCAGGCCTCTGGTGGCAAGGGCCTCTGAGGAGCCACCTGCTGCACCCCCCCAACCCCCACCCCGCCATGGCCCAGCTCGGTCTCAGGCATCCAGGTGCTGTACTTCCTGACAGGTCTGGAATCATCTCACTGCCCCTCCCCCACGACCCAGCAAGGTGATGACAACTCATTCCCATTTTATATGTGAGGAAACAGCAGCTCAGAGAGGGTACAAAATCTACCCCAGGTGGCACAGCACTGGAATTCATGGTCTGCATTATGCCAGAGTCCAGTCTTAACCACTGTATTTTCCCAGCTGAAGGTTTGGCAGTGGACTTGGACTGAGTTCCTGCTGCATATGAGGCATGGTCTGTGTAGTAGCGTGTACGTGGTAATAATTCAGCAAGCTCTTTCCTACCCCTTTGCAAATGGATCCAGTGAGCAGAGATTCCTGGTGCGTTTAAAATTGGTCCAGCACAGGCACCCGCCCGTGGAGTGGCTGCGCACTGTCCATGAGGTAGTGTGGTCTTATTTGCAGGTAAGAAGAGTCAAGTGCAGAGACACCAGCAGCTTGCCCGTATTTAACTGTGAGGCATAGGAGCAGCTCTGACTTGGCATCCATTGCCTTCCCTCCTACTCCTGAGAAGGTCCCGAGGTGGAGTGGGGTCTCCGATGCCATTGGTCCTCTGGCCAGCAGGGACCTGCCACCATTGTATTCTTCCTCCAGCCCCACAGAGGGTGTGATAACCTGTTAAGGCTTTCCGGGGCGTCTGCCTGGTTCCTTGGCAGCCAGCGAGGCACCCTGGGACGGAAAATCAGGCAGCCGCCCAGATATTATAAACAATTACCGCTAATTACCAGGCCTGCCAGTTCCTCATTGTCTGCTCACAATCCCACCAGGAACCGAGGAGCAGACAATGACGGTGTTGGAGGAAACTTTCAATTTCAGGCTGCAGAAGGCCGGCTCTGCTTGGGAGGCTGGGCCCCTTCCGTGACTTGGAATTCAAGTGGCACTGACATTTTTAGGCTTTTGGAGTCCGCAGACCCTCCCCCAGATGGCCAGGAGGTTGGGGTGGAGAAGAGACGGGTGTGAGAGAGTCTGGGTCTTAGCTGTGGTGCTGTTCGTGAAGGGTCTTTGAGTTTGCAGGAATAACGGGTACTCATTTCTATCCCAGACAAGTTCCTTCTCCCGTACCTTCTCTGTGATGTTGTTGCATAACTGTTGAGCTAAGATATTCGGGAGCCCGACTGCTTGGATTCAAATACCGCTCTGCCTCTGTCTTGGTTTGGTCTTCTCCTGCATGCAGCGGGAACAGACTGCTCTGGGCATGAAGGGACAACAGAGCCTCACAGTCTCACAGGTTCACTTCACAAGACACCCGGCAGCCACTGCTGCAAAGCATCGTGCCCTTTACTTACTCGGCCCCACCCAGTACGGATGAGCACAGTCCTCCCTGCTGACCGAGCTGGAGTTTCCTGTCATCCTTCAGCACCCCCAGCCCCGCTGGGGACCCAGACCTTCCTCGAGGATCTTCCGGCCTCCCAGCCCCCTCCCCTCCCACCCTGACATCCTCTGCTCTCCCAGGCTGGAGTTTTTTGTTTGCTTGTTTATTTGGAGGCAGGGAAGCCTAATTTTGCACCTATCCTTCTAAGTCTGTTTCTTCTTAGATTTGAAGCTCAAAGCCAAGAATCCAACTGTCTTGTTCCCTGGCTACTGCCTGGATGGGGAAGGGTGGCAGAGGGTGGTAGGAAATCATGAAAATGAGAAGCACACAGGCGAAAATGTCAAATTATTATCCTGCCCATGACTCTGCCAGTAACTTAAGTAAAAGCAGAATGTGTTAGAACAGTGCTGGGTGTCTCACGTGTTCAGGGACAGCTGAGCAGCCAGGACTGACTGGGTAGTAGTTTGAGGCTCTTTGGGAGGCTAAGCCATTCACATGGCTCAGGCCTAGGAGACGGGAGCTTTATTATTCCCGTTTCAGAGATGTGAAAGAGAAAACTAACTAAAATTGGCTTATGCAAAGTATATTATTATAATTATTGCTGTTGTTGAGTTGTGTAACTAAAAAAAAAAAAAAGATGAAGTTCTTGCTTCAGGCAGAGCTTGATCCAGGAGCTCACACAATGCCACCAGTTTGATGACTTCATTCATGGACTCCAGGTGATAGCAAGATAGCTGCCAGAGACTCCAGTCTGTTTCACATTCAAGTCTGGTGGGAAAAAGAGAGCTTCTCACTCCCTACAGTTCAAAGAAAGCCTCCCAATCAGATTCCTGTGGGCTGAACTGGGCCACACACCGTCTTTGAGCCAATCACTGGCCAAGGGAAGGCCAGGCTGAGCTCACACCAGCCTCTGGAGCCAGGTCTGCTCCACTCCGTTGTAATCAATACCTTGGGGAGGGAGCTCCCCAAAGGAGATTTGAGATCTTGTTACCAAAGGAATCGGGTAGACATGGGACAGCCCACAGCAGCAGGGAATGCAGAGCTCCAAGGTTGAGCCACTGGTCTCGTGCATCACAAACTGTCAGGTGCAAATGACTCTTCTGGAATCTTGTTAAAAGGCAGACTCTGATTCAGCAGCTGGGGGTGGGGTGGGGTGCAGTTCTGTTTCTAATGAGCTCTAGGGCGATGCTGGTCCCAGGACCGCACTGGGAGTATCGCGGCATTAGACCATAGGAGCCAGGCGCCAGCAAGCATCATCTCCCGCGATTCCCCACAGCCTCCTCAAGAGGCAGGTGTCACCTTATCCATTTCATGGAGGCGGAAGTTAAGGCTCGGCCAGGAGAGAGAGGAAGATGGTACAGGAGGTTTTAGGGCCACGAAGATAGAAAGGAGGGAGAGACTGGACATGAGTTTGTCTGAGGCTGGGTGATGGATGTGGACAGAATCATTGTGGCAGGAGGGACGTTCTGGAGTTGGCTGCCTGAGTCATCTGAGTCCTCGGTCGGCCCCTGGGAACATTGGTTTTTATCTCATCCTTTCTTCCTACAGCCTTAACTACGGGGGAGTCTGCCTGGCATCGGATGCGCAGTTCAGTGACTTCCTGGGCAGCATGGGGCCAGCGCAGTTTGTGGGCCGCCAGACCCTGGCCACCACACCGATGGGTGAGTGCCAAGGCCTTTTCCAAAGGGCAGTCCCACCAGAAGCCCTGCGTCTCCCCCTTCTCCCCTTCTGCCTCGGCTGCATCTGCTGAGCACCCAGCTTGGAGCCTGGTCCACACCTGCCAAGCCCTCAGCAGAGCCTGGGCATGTGGTGTGGGAGTTGGTTCTGGTCTATTTTGGGCTGGGAGCAAGGGGAGGGCGTTTAACCCTAAGCAGAGAGGAGGATCTGAGACCTTTTTTTTTTTTAATCCTCACCCGAGGATATTTTTCCATATATCTTCAGGTAGAGTGGGAGGGAGGGAGAGAGAGAGAGAGAAACACCGATGTGAGAGAGACACGTCGACTGGTTGCCTCCCGCATGACCCCAGCCAGGGCCGGGGATGAACGGCAACCGAGGTACGTGCCCTTGACCAGAATCAAACCCACGACTCATTGGTCCATGGGCCGATGCTCTAACCTCTGAGCCAAACCAGCCAGGCGGACCTGAGACCTTGATTGAGCTTTGAAGCCACTTCCCAGTCTCATCTATCGAGGCCTCTTGCAGGGGACGTGGAGATTGGCTTGCAGGAACGGAATGGTCAGCTCGAAGTGGACATCATCCAGGCTCGGGGACTGACGGCCAAGCCAGGCTCCAAGACACTGCCAGGTGTGGTGTGCCCTCCCCCTGCAAGGCGGGGGTGGAGGTTCGGGAGCCTGTCTGGAGGGATCTTTGGGTCTAGGAGAGAGAAAATGGAACCCCACTGTGGAGGACTCCTTTGTCTCAACTCTAGTGATTCACAGAGAACTGGTGATTCACAGTTGTTCTGGGGACCCAGTTGAGGTTGTTGGCTGACCTTGTCAGCATCCCCTATTGGACAGAGCTCCTGGAGGGCAGGGACAATCTTTCCTGTTAATGATTATACCCCAGTGCCTGGGAGGGTGCCTGGCATGAAGTGGGTGGTCAGAAAACATTTGTTCAGTGAATGAGTAGCAATGAATGTGTAAGGGCTGGGTGAGTCAGAGACAGAGAAAGGAAGCAGGTGAGTGCAGAGGGAGCAAGGGGAGCGGGGAGGTGTGCGGGACAGCTGAGGGGGTGGAATAGGCCCCACCAACCCTGGTTGCACCCACCACCCACACCCACCACCTGGCTTGGCCCTCTAGTCTCCTGCCCAGACCCTAGGGGGGCACTTTGATCCCCATCAGTGGTGGGCAGCCTCCCTCTGCTGTGCCCTTTGCCCACCATTTGAGGCCCACACCAGAACCTACCCTGCTGGCCTTTGTCCCCAGCCGCCTATATCAAGGCCTACCTGCTGGAGAATGGCGTCTGCATTGCCAAGAAGAAGACCAAAGTCGCTCGCAAGTCACTGGACCCGCTGTATAACCAGGTGCTGCTGTTTCCTGAGAGTCCCCAGGGCAAAGTCCTGCAGGTGAGGGGGCGTGTGTGCATGAGCTAGAAGTATTAGAGGGAGGGGGCGCCCCTGGGGAGGCCTCGCCTGGAGGAGGTGGAGTGCTGTGGTTGGTCGGAGCTCCATGACTTGCTGTGCAACTTTGAACACGTTTCTTTCTGAGCCTCAGCTTCTTCATCTGTAGAATGGGGGCAGTATTAGTACCTACTGATAACAGTGACAGTAACAGTGAAAGGTGTGCTTTGTGCAAGAAGAGTATGACACGCTTGGCTTGTCCTAGTGCCCTACACATGGCCTCCATCATCACTATCATTCCTACATCACCATCATCAATGTCTGGAGGCCAGGGGCTTGGCCTGAAGGACACTGATAATAAATTGGAATTTTATGAGCAGCCAGGAAGGTGTTTGGCCCTCTGGCCGTTAGGAGAATCCCAGTAGTGACTCAAACCTGGAACTAGAAACAGCTGCCTGTTGTGGGTACAGGCAGGGCCCAGGCCAGATGCCTCCAGAAGCCATATGCCCGCCCTCTCGGAGCTGTCTTTTGGGCACTTCCGGCTTGTGCCTAATTTCTTGCTCCTCACCTGGGCGGGCAAAGCAAAGGAGGATGGGGCCAAGGTGATACAACTGCCAAGGGAGGGGGACTTTTGCTAAACTGGGAAGCTCAGGTCCTGTCTAGGACAGAGCTTCTCAACCTGTGGGTTGAGACCCATGTCAGTTGTGAAATCAACTTCGCTGGTCTTGGCAATTTTTTTCAATGGAATAGACAGGAGAGGAAGCATTTCTCACTCATAGGCAAGTCCTTGGTGGGGCACTCGCTTCAGTTTTGAGGCCCATGTGTGCACGGGTGAGGATGATCCCTGTCAAAAAAGTTTACAGAGACTCTTCAAATACAATTTCACACAACCAGAAGACCATCCAGATACGGTCACTTACCTGCCTCTTTTTAAAATTTTGTTTCGTGAGGGCGGTTCTGAGGCTCTGGAAGCAGAAGGCCCATGGGGGAAGCAGGTGGGGAACTCCTGATGTGGGATCAGCCCTCATCACGAGGTGGGGATGTGGAGGATGAGTGGAACGGAGAGGGCAGGACTGGAGGGAGAAAGCCAGTCGTCTAGGCGCGCACTGGAACCAGGATAACAGGGTCGGACTTGAGAGCGATTTTCAGGTGGCCAAATCCACGGCACTCGGAGGTGAATTGGGCGTGGGGGTGAGCCCAGGGTCTGGTTCTGGGCCTGTGAGTGGCGTTGGATGATTGGATCCACTGTGTTTCTTGCCCCCAGGTGATCGTGTGGGGGAACTACGGACGGATGGAGCGGAAGCAGTTCATGGGTGTCGCCCGCGTGCTGCTGGAGGAGCTGGACTTGACCACCCTGGCCGTGGGCTGGTACAAGCTCTTCCCCACCTCCTCCATGGTGGATCCAGCCACAGGCCCCCTGCTCCGGCAGGCATCCCAGTTGTCCCTTGAGAGCACCGTGGGGCCCTGCGGTGAGCAATCTTAGTGCCAGGGATGGGGAGGGGCTCCCTGAGATGGCCTGGAGACCACCCAGCCCCGACCTGGGACCCCAGGCCCAGAGGCACCTTGAACAGCAGAGGATGGGGTTCTCCCCCACAATGGGGAAGCAGAACGGGGAGACCTGCCCCCCTTGGGACCCTCCTCACCCCTTCTTTGCCTCCTATCCCCTGAGATCTTTCCTCTCCCAGCGGGATTGGCTGCACTTTGACTTGGCCGGTTCTTGACCTGGTGGATGTGGCTGCAATCCGGAGAAGGGAAAGACTGAGGTGGCAGAGCAAACCATTCTCCTGCCCCAGACGCTGTCCGACTGCTCCCATTTTTGCGTCCTTGGAAGCTCGTTCCCTGGAGCCAAGTCCAGAACCCAGCGGCCATCTCCATGGTGCCAATTACCAGCAAGTGTCTTTCCTGCGGCACCGGGTTCAGGCAGCTACACCTGCCCCAAAGCTGATGGGGCAGCTTTGCAAGGATCCGGAGCCAGCTCTGGGGGGCCCAGAGCCCCCCACTTGAAGAGGAGCTCCGGCCTCCCTCCGCCTGCCCGTGGAAGGAGCTTTGCCGCAGCCTGTCCAAGTCCATCTGTCTGTCCCCTCCTGCCTGCCTCTCTTCTAGTGGAATTGGGGTCCAGCTGGGACCAAAGGAAAGGAGGAGGTGCCCAGGCCTGGCACAGACCCCCCAGGGTGCCTTGCTCTGTGGGATTGAAACAAGTTGCTTTGGAAACTGTGGGACTGGAAAGGATTCTGTCATATGGGTTTTGGTGGAGGAGCTGCGGGACCCTGACTTTTCAGAACCCCAAGCCCAGAGAGCTCACCGTCTCTGCATTTGGGGGCGCTGGATTGGAGAGGGAGTCTAGGGAAAGCTGGGGTTGTGACTGGTGGTGCCAAGGTGACAGTTTCCCAAATAGGAGAATCTCTTCTTATGGGATGAGGTCAAAGGTCCTCTTGTCTATCCTTCTGCCTGCCGGCTAGGGGTCTGGAGAAGCAACAGATCTCCCCTATTTTAGTAATTTTAAACAAACCATGTGTACTAAGGGCAGAAACCACTGCTCTGGCCTCAATTACCTTGGCTCAAGGAGAGAAGGAGGGAGGAGGTGAGTCTGAGAACTGTGGGAATCCTTCTCAAGCAGGCCTGGGTAGCTGCCTTCCTGGCCCAGCCCTCCCCGGGGCCTACGGAAGCCCTTCTGCATGCTGGGGAGGACTGGGGCCGGCCCCTCTTTATAGAAGCACATTTCTGCCACCTCCCCTGGGAGGTACCCAGCAGCCCACCACCCCTCATTACCCAGTCCCTGCTGTGTAGGGCGTAGTCCAGGTTAGCTGGGTAGAGTTAGTGTTCTAAGCCCTGGGGCGTGTTCTTAGCTCGCACATAGTTCTCACAGAGTCCCAGGACGGGTGGAGAGGAGACACAGTACATTCCAGGAGACCACTGTCTCCTTGCTGGCCTGGGCCTGGGCTCAGGAGGCCAGCCCTCCTTCTCCCCCTGCCTTCCCTTCCCCCTGTAGGGTTGTAGCTGGGGCTGCCCACTATACTCAGATGTTCTGATTTATTATCCTTGGTACTGATTTTATTTATGAAGCATTCCTGAGAATGTGGGCCTTGGTGGAGGGGGCCTGGATGCTATTAGAGGGGGTCATCTTCCACTGAGATCACCTGCTGTGTCCGGTCCCACCTTGTCCCTGGTTCCACTATAGGCTACTGACTAGGTGATTCCTTCACCTGGAATTCCTCACTCCCCTCCTCTACCCCCATGCCCCCCTCCCCCCCGCCAGCCTGTTTGAGCCCTGGGCATCCTTTAAAGTCTGGTTGAGTTCGATTGCCTCCATGGAGCCTCTCACACTGCATTGGGAAGGGGCGATGGAGAGGCCCCTCCATCCAGGAGGCTTTCAGAGCTGCCGGGGTTGTGGGGGTGGAACCCCAAGCCCGGGGCAGGAGGCAGCCGGGTTCTGGATGGACTCCCATCTGAGGCCCAGAATCAGCCCCTCGCTGCTTGTTTGTTTTACCAGTGTGATTTCTTTGCTGTTCGTTTCTTTACTCGCCATCTGGAATATTTTGAGCCAGGAGAGCACCTTCTCTCTCTGCAGCCGTCACCGCTCTGGTTGTACAGGGGTAGTTTTCAAAGACGGGGCAGAGCCTGGCTGTCCCAACCAGGGTGGGAGGGGCTCGGTGCCCCCCAGCCTGAGCCCACCCTCTGGTGTCTGCACAGCCTTTATAAAGAGAGAGAGAGCTCCAAAGCAATAACAACATCCTGAGGGTGGTCCCTGAGGGCCCCCTCACTGACTTTCTTGTTTTGTTCTGTGAAATCTCAGCTCACCTCCTGGGGTGAGTGGGGGCTGGAGCCCTTTTTCTTTGTATCATCATTGTGAGCACATGCCCCCTTCCGAGGGGCTCTGGCCATTTGGCATGGGAACCATCGTCTGTCCTCACCTAGGGAGAGGGGTCTGGGGAAGGGGTGACTGTTCTCTTTATTCAGTCTGTCCCCACGGGTGTCAGATCCTTTGCAGCTCAAGCTCCACCATTTGGAGAGGATCAGAGAGGGTGGAGTTGGGGAATTTGGGTGGGGAGGGGCTGGGGTCTCTAGGAGATGATTTTATTTTTCAGTCTCTGGTCCAAAGGTCACCTGCAGAGGTAGCGTGGGAGGGAGTTGTCTGTACTTTCCTTCTCCAGAATCCCCTTTTCCTACTAAAGGGAATGGGACCATTAGTGAAGCCATTTCCGTTTTACAGATGAGGAGACTGAGGCCAGTGCAGGAACTGCTGCATCTGAGGTCACCTGTAAGTTCAAGGGCACCCCCAGCCTGGGCCGCCTCCTCCTACCTGAGGCTGAGCAGGAGCCAGGGCAGGATGGGGTGGGGCCGCCATTTCTCACCACCCTCCCTCCTCCCGTCTCTCAATGGAGCCTCCCAGTGGCCCTGAAAAGATGGGCCAGGCAAACTGTAGCCCATCTGAGAGGTGAGGAAGCTGAGGCCCAGAATCAGGAAGTGACTTGCCCAAGACCCTCAGCAGGTGAGCTTCCTTCCCTCCCGGACAGGAGACCATTGCTCCCGGGCATGTCTGCTGTGATAAGTTCTGAGGCCTTTAAGCCCTGGGCCATCCAGCCCTGCTTGGTTGCTTCTCTATGAGCCAGTAATTTTTCTGGGCCTGGGTTTGGGGAAGAGGGTTTGCCATAGAGACCAGCTCTCGTGAGGGCCTGGCCCAGCTGACTGAGGGTTTGGTTCAGGCCTTGGTGATTGGGTGGGGGCTCCCACCGAGGGGCCATAACCCTCTAGGACCAACTTGAGGGAGGTAAGAAGCCCCGGTTCCTGCCTGGGGCTGCGTGGGTATGGGGTCGCTCTGGTACCTCCTCTTAAGGAGATCCTCACAAAACCTTCAGATGTAATATGTGGTCTCCCTGTTGTACTTTTCAAACTTTTTGTTTTCAAAGTGCTTTTACCTTGAGTGTACCCAGGAGCCCCTGGGCAGTAGGTGGAGGCCCCTTAGCCCCATTTTAAAGAAGGGGAAGCGGAGGCCCTGGGAGGGGAAGGTGCCTGCTAGGGCCCCCTTGTGGGTTGGTGGCCAAGCCTGGTCTAGAACTCAGTTCTCCAACAGTTCAGAGCTCTTTCTTCTACACTGGCAGGTAAGGCAGTTGAGGGGCAGTTACGCACTTTACAAGCTGATTCACCGTCCAGGTCCTTAAACCAGGAGCCCCTGGGCACACTTCGATGTTCGGAACAGCACTGAGCCCCTTTCCCCTTGGAGCACAGCTGTTGCGTCAGGCAAAGCCACCTGTGTTTATTTATTGAGCGGCAGCGTTGTGCTAGGCCCAGGGAAATGAGCCATCCCCGTTCCCCTGTAGTGACTCCCACAGCCCTGCGGGAGGGGCCCGTGTCTGTATGGTGGCACCTCAGCGATGGGAAGCTTTCATGTCCACGAGCTCATCTGACTCACAACCCTTGTAGGGATGCTGATCGTGCCCATTTTACTCATAGCTTCTGTGAGAGCAAAGTGGAGACTTGAACCCAGGGCCTTTCACTCTTCAGCTGCCTCCTGAGGGGGTGGCAGGAAGGCAGGACCCCAGATCCTCAGGCTGAGGCCTCTCATCCACCCACCTTTCCTTCATTCCCTCTCCAGGAGCAGGAGCCACCCGAGCCTTTGGGGAGGGAGGGTTTCCCCAGCCCCTGGGTTGGAGTGGGTCACGTTGCATTGTGTTCATAACCATGTAGCTCATGTTGAAAATTAAAGTTTTTGGCTTTTCTAACTTGTCTTGCTTTACTTTGTGTTGGGACAGTTCTATCTGGGAAGCTAAGGGCAGTTGTTTGAAGGAGCCGAGCGCTTTGGGATGCCAGCATGCCCCACCACAGGCTTCTGTAATGTCCCCTCATGGTCCTGTTCCGGGGATCCTTCCAGAGATGCACAGAAGGGAGCAGGATGCTAGGTGAATCCAGTCATTTCACAGATGAGATTTAACGGAGGACCAGGTAGGGAGTGAGATTCATCAAAGTCACATTGCAGATGACTAGCAGGACCCAGATTTCACAACTCCCAGACAAGAGCTTGTCTCACAGCCTGTAGCTGCATCCAGGTGGTCCCAGTGACATGGTGGATGTCAGCAAGACCCCCTCATCCCGAAATGGGACTGGCCAAGGATAAAGAGCATCAGTATCGGTGGGGAGAGAGTGTGCTTCATTCCCACACAGGCCAATTCCTCTCTACATGCTGAGCAAGAGAACGTGATCGTTTCAATAGTGCAGTGATTTACCCACTGGTCCGCACGGGGCAGTTCCCATCAGTTCATTCCTGTCCTGTGCTGCTCATGGTGTGAGCAGCTGGCCTCACGGGTAGGATTCCAGTGTTGAAAATCATGTATTTTCCCCGCAACACGGAAAACCATCCTCTTCTCGCAGCAGGAGAATAGCCACCTGTTTCCACTCCAGAGGGCCAGATAGTGACAGGGGCCTGTTGAGAGTCTCTCCTAGGTGGCCACGCCTTCCTAAAAAACGATTTGGACCATAGGGATTTGCACCTACTGGGTCACTTTAGAGTCATAATTGTGCTTATGACGTGACTTTAGTATATTTTTGGAGAGCAGAGAGGGGCTAGCCAAAGAACGGGATGAGAACCTGTCTGTGGCAGAAGATGGCATTGCAGCCGTGGTCCCTGGCCCCTCTCCAAGCTCTGGGGAGAGGGGTGCACTGATAGGTGAACCCAGACCCCGCATTCCAGGATCGACCCCCAATGGGGTAGGGCTGTCAGATGGACTTCCGCCGGGCTGGGGCCAGGGGTCTGCCTGCCCCGCAGCCGCCACCCAGAGCCCCAGGGCTCGCGGGGGGCGAGAAGCCCAGATTGTCACGGGCCCACATCTCCATCTGGTGGATGCGGTAGGAGACGGAGGAGCCCCCGGAGCGCTCGGGGCGGCGAGGCAGAGAAGGTCCTCGGCTCTCGGGTGCCCCCAGGTGGAGCGGGCTGGTGCTGCGGGCAGCGCGCTCCGGTGCGTCGGTGCTGGCCGCCAGAAAGCGCAGGACCACCAGATTGAGGAAGGCGCCAATGACCGTGAGCCCCAAAAGGATGTAGAGAAAGCTAAAGGCCACGTAGGGCGGCTTCCTCTGCAGCGCCTCGTCGCTCTGCAGCGCCACGAAGTCGCCGAAGCCGATGGTGGTGAGGGTGATGAAGCAGTAGTAGTAGGCGTGGAAGAAGGTCCATCCCTCGAAGTGCGCGAAGGCGGCGGCCCCGAGAGCCAGGGTGGCCGCGCACACCAGCAGCCCAGCCACCACCATGTTCTCCGTGGACACTTGCGGCCGCCGCAGGCCCAGGCAGCGCTTGGCCGCCAGCAGAAGGTGTCGCACCAGCGCGTTCAGCCGCTCGCCCAGGCTCTGGAAGGTGACCAATGTCAGGGGGATGCCTAGGAGCGCATAGAACATGCAGAAGACCTTGCCAGAGTCCGTGCCTGGTGCGGCGTGGCCATACCCTGGAGGGAGAGTGGAGGGAAGGGTGGGTGAGTACCCAGTGCTATTTAACAACACTGTCGCCCTTGGCCTGTCTGCTCTGTCTCCCATTACCCAGAGCGCACTGAGCATCTTTAAAATGCTAGTTCTGTCTATCTAGGTCATTCTCTGGCTTCAAAACCTTGCACGGTTATCCATAACCACTCCAAATTGTAATAAACCCAAATGTCCCTCAATTGGAAAGCGGATAAATAACCTGAGGTACATCCATATAATGGAATTCTTTGGAGCAATAGAAAGGAATGGACTGCGGTTGTCTGCAGCAACAAAGGACGAATATCACATGTATTATGCTGAAGCCAAGCTCAAAAGGTACAAATTGCATGGTTCCAGTTAAATGACATGATGGCAAAAAACGATGGGGACAGAGAGCAGATTTATGGTTGCCATTCGTTGAGACTGGAGGAGGGGTTAACTACAAAGGGGCGTGACATAACTTTGGAGGGTGACGGAATATTCTGTGTCTTGATCGTGGCTGCTGTTACACCATCGGTCTAAATTTGTCAAAACCTGCAAAAGTGTGCACTGAAAAATGGTGAGTTTTACTGTGTGTAAATTGTTTTGATTTTTCTTTTAAAGGCAAAATCTTCCATGGCTCCCAGTACCCATAGGGTAAAGAGTTTTCACATGATGTCTGAGCTCCTTCGGGGATCTGAATCTCCCTCACCTCTCCAGACCCCCATGTTGTTTCCTCAACCAGCCTGTCCCACCTGCACACGCCTTTTCTCGTGCCCTCACCACACCGCTGTCTGCCCTGCCCCGGTCCACACTTCCTTCCCAGATCCTGCTCCAAGCCAGCTCTCACTACACACCTCTTCAGTCCGCTGTAGTGATTCTTCACTCGGTCCCCTCAGCTGTTATAGGGGACCTAAATGTAAGTGGATACGCATCTTTTCCAGGAGACGAGAGCGAACGCCTTCGTGGTATTCTCAAAGGGTCCCATGACTCAGGAAAAGTAAGGTAGACCTTTCCTAACCGAATATGCCTCCTCTAGCAAGCTGGCCCCACCTGCCGAAATGTAAAATACCCAGACTCTTTGACCTATGCAGTTGCACAGTTAGGAAGTTAGTCCTCCAAAACACACATGTGCACAGGGATGTAGTCAAGTGGGTTACCATTGAAGCATTGTTGCTCATAGAGAAAATTTGAGACAACCCCAGTGTCCATCAATAGGGGCCTGGTTAAATAAATCATGGTGCCATCCAAATGATGGAATATTACATAGCAGGTTCCAACTGGGGGTGATTTTGCTCCTGAGGGGACATTTGGCAATGTCTGGAGACATTTTGGGTTGTCACAACTGGGAGGTTGTGGCTGTGTGCTACTGGCATCTAGTGGGTAGGGGCAAGGGTACTGATAAGCATTCTACCATGTACAGGACAGCCCCCACAACAAAGAATTCTTTAGTTCAAAATGTCAGTTGTGCCAAGGTTGAGAAGAGCTGCTATACAGCCATGAAGAAGCTGATACAGTTCTTTAGGGACTGATATAAAAACATCACCAAAATACAGGGTGGGGCAAAAGTAGGGTTATAATTGTGAGTATGCAAAACAGAGTTTATTCTTATATAATTGTTAATTATTGCATTATTTTCCATACAAACAACTGTAAACCTTCTTTTGCCCCACTCTCTATATAAGTTAAAAAAAAAAAAAAAGCAAGAGACAAAACAGTGTGTATAATATGTCTATACAATGTGTGTGTTTTAAAAGAATATACAGGCAGAGAATATTTTTAGGAGGATACACAAGAAACTGGTAACTATTTGATCCAGGGAAAGGAATTTAGGGGCTGAGAGACAGGGTAAGAGGGAGACTTCCTTTTCTTTGGACCATGTGAAGTGTGTACTATGTACATATACAACTTATTCAAAACATCAACACAATATATGTGTTTAAAGGCCTATGGCTCCACTTCTACTATTCTACTACATGGCCCTATCTGTTGCTGGGGCAGTGAGGGCTCACCAACCAGACTGTGAGCTCCTTGAGGTCAGACCATGCCAGTCACTTCTCTGTGTCCCTAATCACCAGTGCCGTTTACAGATCCTGGCACAGACTAAGGGGTCAATGAACATTTAATAATAAATATTAATAATGATCAAACCAAATTGAGGGGATGCTGAGACAGAGGAGCCTCTTTAGGAATGAGGCCAGGCAGTGCTGTTTCCAGATGTTTGGGGCTATGTCAGGTTTTTGGCAGAGAGTGAAATGAATAATGATAACTAAACATGCTGAGTACTTTATAAGGAATATCTTATTTAACCCTTTCAATGACTGTACGAGATCATATTATCCCCATTTTACAGATAAAGAGATTAGGATGAAACTGCCCAAAGGTCACCAGGCCTGAGCTATTAACCACTACCCTCCATAGCTTCTCAGTGCCTCTCCTCAGTCCATGCAGTGCTCATGCTCCTGGGTTCTGGGCTGTCTGCAAGGCTGGTTTATGCAGCCCGCACCACACAGCGCGTGCTAGCGCCCCCAAGTGGCCGAAAAGACAAAACCCCTGTTTTCCCTCTTAGTCCCTTCCCCAGGCTCCCAGATGCATGGGGGGTGGGGGGTGGGGGGGTAGGGATGGGGGTAGGGGGAGAACAGTCAGGAGGGAAGGCCTAACCCAGCTGGGAGGCCTCCAAAGAATTCGAAGGATAGCAGAAGAGATGGATGAGATCCCACACCACTGGGCACAGCAACAGGGACGGTCTTAGGCTGAGCCAAGATAGAGAAACAGGGGTGCCCATGTTGACAGAAGGGGGCATAAGGGCTGAATGGGAGCTGGCCCACAGTTGGCAAATAATGAATTGTCATTATTGCTAATTAATAGTGTCTATTTAGCCTCAGGCACTGTGCCAAGCATTTTGCATGCTTGACCTCATTTAAACCTGGCAACCACCCAGTGAGGTAGGAACAATTGCATTTTGAAGTTGAGGAAACCAGGGCTCAGAGAGGTACAAACAATTACCAGAGAGGCAGGAGGCCATAGAGATGAGAACAGAACTCTGGTCTATGTAATTGCAGAACTCAGGCTTTTAACTCCACTGCTAAACCCACAAGCTCACATTCACTTGCAAGAGCATTATGGAGACATTTCCTCCAAGGCATGGGCTTCCAGGGTGGTAGTTTAAGCCCAAGGGGGCACCTGGACATCCACAGCTGGAGCCCAGGAGTGGTTGGCACCCAGCTAGGAGCCCTGCAGAGCCTGCTTCTCTCCTTTCCTGCTTCCCCAGGCTTAGGCTCCACAGGTACCGGCCAGACGGTGGCCATGGCAACCGCTGGCAGTCCAGATGCTGCAGAGAAAGTGCTCTGGATCCCCCAGGGTGAGGTCCAAAGCTTGTGGTAATCAGTCACTCCTTTAACAACTATTCATTGAGTGTCTACTATGCACCAGGCACTAGCCATACTGCAGTGACTAAGACAGACTGGGTCCTGTTCTTAAGCAGTAATAGAACAATAATTATAATACAAAACTCAATTTCTATTTTTAGTGCTTTCTATGTGTCAGGCCCTGTGCTGAAACTTTCTGCATATATTATTTCCTTGGTGATAACGATCTCACCACAGCCTGAGAGAGGGCCGATTAGCACCCCTACTTTAAAGAGGAGAAAAGTGAGGCTCAGAGAGGTTATGCAACTTGTCTCAGGTCACACAGCTAGTGCGATGCAGCCAATGAAGCAACTTCAGCCACTTGGGCTTACAGGTCCCACTTGACCTGCCTCCCAGCCCCTGGAGCATTTTCTGGGCACTCTTGGGTGCCAGCCTCTTGGCAAATTTGACCTACTGACTCCTCCCGACCCAGCCTGAGTGGAATGATAGCCCATTCAGCACAGGGAGGCAAGTGAGGCTCGGCGAGCTGAAATGACTCGTCCAAAGTCACTCTGGGCAGGGACAGAGGTGGGATCCAAACCCAGGGGCACCGCGGGGGACTCGGGAGGGAGCGAGCGCCGAGGGGTCCGGAGCGCTCACCGATGGTGGTGATGACGGTGATGGCGAAGTAGAAGGAGCCGGCGAACTTCCACTGGCGGCCGGCGCGGTGCGGCTCGGCCTGCAGCGCCAGCCGCTCCAGCTCGCGGTAGTCCTCCGCCGAGAAGCCGTACTTCCTCCGCAGCTCGCTCCGCTTCTGGGCCAGCAGCCGCTGGCGGCCGCTCTCCGCCTCGGACTCGAGCGCGTCGAAGACGGCGGCGCCCACCAGCAGGTAGGACAGGATGCACAGGACCAGCACGGCGGTGCGCACGCTCTGCCGCCTCATGGCGGCGCCCCCGACCACGCTGCTCTGCTCCGCGCCGCGCCAGCCGCGTCCCCGGCCCGGGCCATGCGCCCCGACGGCCGCCCGCTGCCCGCTCCGCCCAGCCCGCGCCCGCGCCCCGCGCCGCAGGAGCCCAGGCTGCGCCCGGCTGGGGTGGGGCAACCAGAGGCGGGGCCTCGGGGCGCGGGGGGGGGCGAGCGGGGCAGGGAGGGTTCCCGGGCTGCCTGCTGCCTCTCAGCCCCGGTCACACATCTGCCTTTGTTTACCCGCTGGCGCCCCGCGGCTAATGTGTCTGCAAACAGTGACATCTGGAGCAAAGCGCCGAAAGCCGGGTCTGCGAAAGTACCTCTAGCTCAGGTGGTGGGGTGCAGACCTCCCTGGGGAGTGACTGGGGAGAGAGCACCCAGGCAGAAAGTGCAAGACCTTTGGGAAAAGAGGCTGAAGCCAGGAGAATTGGGGCGCTAGGGGAATGGAGGAGGCGGGAGCCGAGGGAAGACAGGGAGCCGAGGGAAGACAGGGAGGCGACTCACACAGGGTCTTACAGACTCTTACATGGGTTTATTCTTCAGTACAGTTGGAAAGGAAAACAAATACACCAATGATCTGGTTGACATTTTTAAAATTGATTTTTTAGAGAGAGAGGAAGGGAGAGAGATAGAAACATCGAACACCGATCATTGATCCGCTGCCTCCTGCACGCCCCCTACTGGGGATAGAGCCGGAGACGCGCGCAGGTGCCCTGACCGGGAATGGAACCCGGACCTCTCAGTCCATGGGAAGACACTCAATCCACACACCGCCCGTCACGACTGACATTTTTAAAATGAGCATTCTTGCTGTCATGTGGAAAAGGAATGATGGCTAAGAGTAGAGGCCAGTTAGGAGACTCTTGTAGTCCAAATGTGTGCTGAGGCTGGCCTGGACTAGGAGCGCGGCACTGGAGATTGAGAGAAGTGGAGGGACCTGAGATATACTAGGGAGGTGGAGGGCACACACAGCCGGCCACATTTCCCGCCTTCCCTTGCACTTAGAACATGCAGCCAATGGAATGTGAGCAGAAGTGACCTATGCCACTTGCACGCTTGGTCCATAAAACTCTCCCACAAGCCATGCTTCAATCCCCCCCCCCCCCCATGCTGAATGCAGAGTCTTTAGAAGAGGGCAGAGCCAGAGGGTGGAAGGAGCCTGGGTGCCTGAAAGACATATTACAAAGCTGTCTCCCACCAGGAACACCTACTTTGAACTGCTGTTGCATTACGCCCCTGCCAAAAGGGGTCAATCTGTTACCGAAGCTAGTGTTAATCTGCTGCTCAGAGCAACAGAACTTGCTGATAGCTTGGATGTGGAGGGCAAAGGGGACTCATATATGACCCCCAGGACTTTGACCTAAACAGCTGGGTGCTTGTGAAGCCTTCCACTGACCTAACTCACTCTCCAAGGAATCCACTCCAGCCCCCCAGCACCAAGGTGATATTCATTTCAGAGTATGGGTGGGTCTTCTTGGAGATTCTGGGCAGAGCACTCTCCTGCGGCTGTCTGGAGCACCTGCATCTCCTGGTCTCAGCTGCAGCTTTGGCATGTGTCACCTGTTTCCCGTTACTGATCCAGCTTCTCTTTCCGAAGCGTCCTCTGCACTAAACTTTCAGCTCCTTGCACAAGCTCTTGCTCTGCTTGGAGTTGTCCTCTCCCCATCCACCCAACAGCCAGCATTTATTGAATGCCTGCCAGGGGCCAGACACCGGTTGAATCAGGTATAATCCTTTATAAGGATTAATGCATTTAATCATCACAGTCTCCTTGTGCTGTAGGTGCGGCTGCCTCACACCCTATTCATCCTCCTGCTCTCAGTTTACTTGGACATCTCCCTTCTGGACTCCTCCCAAGGTGGCCCTCCTGCTGCCAGTGGCCTCTGCCTCCTGCCATTTTGCGTCCCTCCCACTGTATTGTGATTCTTGCATTCCATACCTGTGTCCCTTCTGAAGACAGGGATCCTATCTTGGTCACTTCTGTGCCCACAGCACCTGGATCTGACACAAAGGACACACCAGTGACTGTGGACAAAGGAGCAGCCACAGCATGTAGATGGTGCACCTCAGCTGCCTGGGTTCATATCCCACTTCTCTTGTTTTACCAGCTGTTTGAAAGTGGATGCCTCAGTTTCTCCACCAGTAAAATGGGGTATAAAAAGTTCCTTAGGTGCTATGGTCAGCAGAATAATGACCTCCCCTTAAAGATGCTCATGTCCTGTCCTTGGGACCTGTGAATATGTTAGTTTACATCACAAAGGGGAATTAAGGTTGCAGATGGAATTAAGGTTACTAAACAGCTGACCTTGAGCTGGGAGATGGTCCTAGATTATTTGTGTGGACCCAATGTAATCACAAGGGTTCTTATGACTGGAAGAAGGCAGAAGAGGGAGAACCAGAGAGATGCAAAATGAGAAGGACTCAGCTTTGAAGACTGAGGAAGGAGCCATGACCCAAGGAGAGCAGACAACTTTTAGAATCTGGAAAAGGGAAAGATCCCTCCCTAGAGCTCCCAGAAAGGACCGCAGTCCTACTTGACTTTAGCCCAATGTGACCTGTGTAGACCACCCTACAGAACTGGAGGATAATACATTGATGTTGTTTAATCTGCTAAATTTGTGATAATTTGTCACAGCAGCAACAGAGAACTACTACGTGGTTGTGAGAATGAATTGAGCCCGTAGATGTAATGCTCTGAGAGCAGCATCCAGTGCTGAGGACCTGCCTAGAAGTGTTAGCCACTATTACCAATGTCACACCTGAGCGAGGCCTGGGCCCCAGAACCTGCCCCGACTCTGTTCTTGGGCAGAATCGGGGCCCAGTGCCTGGGGGTGGGGGGCTTGGACCTCTTTGTCCCCTAGAAGCTGGACTGCAGCCCAGTGGCCCAGAAGCTGGGAGCTGGCACTGCTACCTCAGCCTTATTTTTAGCAATGGCATCAGCAAGTTTGATTTTCTGATTCTTTTCCAGACTTCAGAGGAGCCAAAACCTGGGCTACAGTCTCAGATGGGGGTGAGTGGGGCACCAGGGACCTACCGCCCAAGAAGGACCTGAGAAGAGCTTGTTGGGAAGGCTTGTTCTTAGGAGAAGGACCAGGCCTATGCCGGGGACAGTTATTGAGGTCCTGATCATGAATATTGCTGGGAGTCAACGAGGCCTGGGTTCAAATTCCAGATCCTCCACTTTCTAGGTAGGTGTCTGCGGATAGAGCACGTCCAATTTTCTGTGCCTTGGTTTTCCCATCTGAGAAATGGGGTGATAATGATGCCTACTTCATAGGGCCATGTCAAGGGTTATATAAAACATTGTTAGTCACACTTTATTGAATACTAGCTATTGTTGATTACACCTGTGTTATAGGTCTAGTGGTGGCTTGTGTTCTGTGTGCAAATGACATCTTGTTAATTTTTTAAAATTGAAACCCTCAGTGTTTTGCTTTAGTGGTCAAAGACAGACTTGACTATTGAAGTTAAAAAATACCTAGACGGAATATATATATACTCTTGTTTCTTTCTTCATTTAAAATAATTTGGTAAATGTTTATCCAATGGAATGTTGTAATCACTAGTTTGAAGTGAATCACATTTTACCAGAAGTGGTTTATGAAGTCAGAAGGTTTTGATGGCCATGTTCCAGGATTTTCACCAACAAAAACAATAAAGCTCCAGGGATCTTATTTTTCTCAACCAGTCTGTTGACTTCATTAATATAACTTTCTTGATCTTCCAGTGGGAAAGCCAGAATTGTAATAGTTGCTTCTGAGTGGTAAATTTGACATAAATAAATGTTTTGTTCTCATTGTTGACCAACATTTAAATTTTTTAAAATAAAGAATATGAGCCCTGGCCAGTTTGGCTCAGCGGTTAGAGCATCAGCCTGTGGACCAAAGAGTCCTGGGTTCGGTTCCCGTTAAGGGCACGTACCTCGGTTGCAGTTTGTCCCCGGTCCTGGTTGGGGTCATGTGGGTGGCAACCAGTCGATGTGTCTCTCTCACATCGATGTTTCTCTCTCTCTCTTCTCCCCTCTCTCCCTCCCGCTCTATCTGAAGATAAATACAACAATGTCCTCGGGTGAGGATAAAAAAAAAAGAATATGAGTTTGCAGAGATTTCATCTGATCAATTTAAGTTGTAGGTTTGATTAAAATAATTTCCTTTTCATTGTTTGAAGTAACTAAATTTCTATTAAATAAAATATATATAATGCCTTAAAGTATATATATAGTTAGTCACATTCCAGGTGCCTGGTAGCAAGTAGTCGCTCCCTCCCCACACCCATTTACAAGGTCTGCCTGCAGATGGCAAGAATTCTTTTCCCGAAGCAGGGCAAAGCTAAACCGGTGACACCTGTGTGTGCACGGCCTCCGCAGACATACTGGAGCCCTCCCTTTCCAGCTCAGCAAGCAGAGGCACAGGGAGAAGAGGCCCCGCTTGCCAAGTCCTCACAGCAAGGCCGTGGCTAAGTCAGGACTTGAACTCAGGGCTGTCTGGCCACCACAGTCATGATCCTTCCAATACACAGCACCCTCGGGCAAGATGCCACTGGCTTTGTCACCTTCCTGTCCCCTCTCTGGACCTCACCTTCCCCATCTCTAAGATGGGACTGAGGAGTGCTGGCTGGCCTCCTGCCCCTCCATCCCCCCCAACACACACAATTGTGGGGACCTTGTGACACGCAGCTGAGAGGTGCTTTGTCAAATGTGCCCTCTGGGGACGGTATTATTGGGGCCATGGGGGAGCTGTCTGGCCCTGGCAGGCAGGTGACTCTGCCTGTGCTTGGCATTTTCGGTGCAGTGGCTCTATTTTAAGCCAGAGGAGGTTGGAGTTTGTGTATGTGTGTTTCTCAGCTTGGAAAACCATCAGCTGTGCAGGCACCAAAAACAGCAACACCCCAAGGCACCCCTGCAGCTCCCCCTCCCTCTGCCTCCTCCCCTTCTTCCTCCTTCGGGAATCTGAGAGGACCTAGTGATTTTCCTCTGTCGTGCATGCCGGAGGCACACCCGTGCCCTTTCCACGAGGCCTTGGATCTTCTTGCACAGTTCCAAGGTTGTTGGCGTTGAGGACAAGGAGACAAGTGATCCCAGTCCCCAGCTGGGCCCCGGGCGCCTTTAAAGCACTTTACATCCCTTGTGCGTCTCGATCCTTCTGAAAGCTGTGTGAGCCGGGCAGGCTTTGCCATCCCCACATCGGGGAGAGAAACAGGCTCAGAGAGAGAGGACTGCCATCTAAGGTGGCACATGGCAGGCAGTGGCCAAGTGAGCCAGACCTCAGTGCTATCTCGGGTAAGTGGTTTCACCTTTCTGCGTCTCAGTTTCCTCGTCTGTGACACTGGGGTAAAAATATCTGCCCAACAGTGTTCCTGCGAGGATTGAATGAAAGTGCTTGGAGCGCTCGGCACGGAGTCGGTGTCAGTAAATGTCAGTACGCCGCCCCTGCCCAGTCAATTTCTCCTTTTCCTTTCCACACTACTTATTCCCCAGGCTTACTGGAATCTTTTTTTGTTTTTTTAAATTTATTTTATAAAGACAAAGGTAGGGGGAGAAACATCAATGTGAGTGAGAAACATCCATCAGCTGCCTCCCACCCGGGCTCCAACTGGGGATTGAACCCGCAACCTGGGTATGTGCCCTGACTGGGAGTCAAACCCGTCACCTTTTGGTGTATGGGATGACGCTCCGACCAGATGAACCACACAGGCCAGGGCTCGCTGGAATCTTAGGCATTGATTTTTTTGTTGTTGTTAATCCTCACCCGAGGATATTTTTCCATTGGTTTTTAGATAGAGTGGAAGGGAGGGAGGGGATGAGAGAGAAACATTGATGTGAGAGAGACACATTGATTGGTTGCCTCCAGCATGACCCTGACCGGGAACCTGCAACCCAGGAACGTGCTCTTGACTGGGAACCGAACCTGAGACCCTTTGGTCCGAGGGCAGACGCTCTAACAGCTGAGCCAAACCGGCCAGGGCTTAAAGCATTAATTTTTATAGTTTGAATATAGTTCAGTAATTTTCCTGAAGGCCAGAGGGCTGGGCAGTTTTCCTCAATAAAGTCTCTCTCCTAAAAGAATGGATTGTTTTGACCTCAGGGGACAATAGGTACCAGCTCCTTTGAGATGGCAGCTGTGGCCTTTCAGTAGCCTGAGTATCGTGTAGGGGTGTGGCAAGAAATTAAAAGGTACCCTGTGCTAACTTAAAGAATGTTATTGGTAGGATTTGGGGGTCTTCCAGAATCTTCCAGGCACTGGAAGACAAGCCGTATGTTTTGGGGTACCCAGAGGGATGGAACCTTGAGTACCGTCAGGGAAACACCATAGTCATGCCCAGTGTGAGGGGGCCCCATTGTTCCCAGGATGATGAGATATTATTTGGGGGACAAATGACAACTGTCTAAGGATGACCCTGTCTCTGACTGTTGGGACCAGCCAGGTATGCTCAGAAAATTCCTGACATGTGTTTGTGGCCATTTGGTTGGAACCCCCGAGAGTTTGTTCTTTAGCCTGCTCAGGATGGATATCATTGGGTTAATGGAGATATTGAAACCTTTACTCTGGTTAATAATTAAAAAACCCAAGTGATAGGAATATGGGAGGGTCATTAAAACATTCTCTTTAGCACTGGCCGGTTTGGCTCAGTGGTTGGAGCGTAAGCCTGCGGACCGTAGAGATGCGGGTTTGATTCCGGTCAAGGGCACGGTCAAGGGCACATACCTCGGATGCGGTTTGGTCCCCGGCCCTGGTCAGGATCGTGCAGGAGGCAACCAGTCAATGTGTCTCTCTCACGTCGATGTTTCTCTCTCTCTCTCTTTTCTTCCCTCCCACTGTATCTGAAGATGAATGGAAAAATATCCTCAGGTGAGGATTAAAAAAAAATTCTTATATATGATTGAGAATTTTTGCCCCCATTTCTTCTCCTGCTGCTCCTTTGGTCTGAGTGGGAGGGAGGCGCTGAGGGTTGGGGTGCATCTGAAGGACGTTTACTGAGTGGAGACTGTGATCCAAGCAGGGAGCTGGGTGCTCAGCAGGTATCACATGATGTAGCCCTCACAGCACCAGGCACTTTGTAAAAATATGTTTTTATTGATTTTTCAGAGAGATAGGAAGGGAGAGAGAGATAAAAATATATGGGAGAGAGAAACATCAATCAGCTGTCTCCTGCATGCCCCCTACCGAGAATTGAGCTTACAACCCAGGCATGTGCCCTGACCAGGAATCCACCTGGGACCTCTCAGTCCATGGGACGACACTCAGTCCACTGAGCCACACCAGCTGGGCCAGCACCGGGCAGGGCACTTTTAATCCCACTTCGCAGAGGAGGAAGCCAAGGCTCAGAGGGTTGTGGTGATTGGCTTGAAGTCACACTGTCACGAGGGAGGGAGCGGTCCTGTCCTGCTGCCGAGCTCTTGCTCCTCAGGCCACACCCCCCTGACCCCAGGAGCTTAGCAGTGTGCTGGCACCTGGCAATTGGAGCTCAGCCATTGCTGACCAGGCTGTCCCGTTCTCCAGGTGACATCATCGATTGGAATCAAGAGAAGTCTGAATCTCTCCATTCAGGGGCAGGGGGTTTGCATTTCTGAAGACATCATGACTGCAAAGGGTCAAAGGACAGAAATAGGAGCACCAGAGACATGAGAAAGGCATATGCTAACGTTAGTGTAGCCCAGAGCTGCGCTGGCTGGTATGGTAGCATGTGGCCATTTATATTTAAATTAATTTGAATTAAATTAAGTTTTAAATTCAGTTACGGAGTCCCCCAGACAGATTTCAAGTGCTCACGCATCAGTGGCAGCTATGGGGCTGCTCCATTGTCACGGAAAGTTCCATTGGGCACAGCTGGCATTGAGTGGACTTTGCACCCCGACCAGGTGGCTCAGTGGGTTGGAGTGTCATCTGTACACCAAAAAGGTTGTGGTGGGTTTGATTCCCAATCAGAGCACATACCTAGGTTGTGGGTTCGATTCCGAGTTGGGGCGTGTACGGGAGGCGACCAATGAATTTCTCTCTGACATCGATGTTTCTCTCTCCCTCTTTCTCTCTCTCTCCCTATCTAAAAATCAATAAACATCTCTTCGGGTGAGGATTACAAAATAATGATAATAATAATAACAAAAAAGAGTGGACTTTGCCATCAGACTGGCTGGTTTTGAATTGTGGCTCCACCCCTTACCTGCTGCTACCCTGGGCCTCAGTTTATTCACCTATAAAATGAGATAATAATCCCGTAGAAGCCTATGGGTCCAGCTTAACTGGACCAGGGGTTAGTCAGTCAATGAAAGAAGCAGGGAGTCATTTTGAATGACACACACCTTGAACATGTGCCCATGTGTTCTTTGAGGGTGGGGCTGATTGACCTCACATTGCCCCCGGGACATAAACTACAACCAGAATGTATCTCCTGGTTTCCGGTTGGGGTTATTTTAAGTGGAATACGGATTTGAAGACACTCGTGTAGTGAGAGTGCAGAATCCCCCTAGATTCTCATGGTAATCTTTTTCCAGATCTTTTGTCCTTGTTTCTTTCATGCCTAATTTGACAGTACTTCTTAGCAACTCATCTTTATTGAGTTTCCACAAAAACAAATCTCCTCCGTTTTGCGCTCATATTTCATCTGCTTATGGCTTATCTAATAAAATTACATCAGGATAGTAACAAATGTGGCTGGTACAATCTGGGTGGGAAGAAACCCAACAGATTCTTGGCAAATGTGCCCTTTGTCTTAGCTGGGGCTGTGATAACAGAACACCATAGACTGGGTGGCTTAAACGACACATGTTTATTTCTCATAGTTCTGGAGGCTGAAGTCTGAGATCTAGGTGCCAGTGAGGTCAGGTTCCTGGTGAAAGCCCTCTTCCTGGTTTACAGACAGCTGGCTTCTCATTTGCAAGTCACATGGCACAGAACAGAGAGAAGAAGCAAGCTCTCTCACACCTCTTCCTATAAAGGCACCTAATTTCATTCATACGGGCTCCACCCTCATGACCTAACCATCTCCCCAAAGCCCTACATCCTAATACCATCACCTTGGGGGGGGAGGATTTCAACATATACATTTTGAAGGGGTACCAACTTTCAGTTTTCAGTCCCTAACACCATTCAGTGGGAGGACGCCGAAGGAGGCAAGGATGCCAGAGTGGCCTGCCGTGGTGAGCACTCGTTATGTCTGTGGCGGGAGTGGGGAATTCAGACAGAATGGGGAGCACCAGCTAGCCTGGCGAATCGACTAAACGGATTGTGCTGTGGAGTTATCTCTGGAAGACACCTGTGCAGTCAGAAACTACATTCCCAGCCTCCTTTGCGTCCTAGGAGGACTAGTCTCCACCAATAAAAAGTGAGTGGGAGTGGTGAGTGTCTCTTCCAGGTGAACAGGTGAGCTTCTCTCTCGGTCTGCAATCCAGACGCGGGACGCCCGAGGCCCGAGTGGATGGTGGAGCTGTAACGTGTAAGTCCCTGGCTCACTCCATGAAGGACTGCCACCCTCCAGCCAGGAACACCTGCCTTGGAATACCATGTGAGTAAGAAATAAATGCCTATTGTGTCAAGCCTCTGAATTTCGGGGCTGGTTATAGCGGCTACCATTGCCCTCATGAATAAACTTACCTAATAGGACTGTTGTGAGGATTAAATTAAGAGGGCACACGTGTAACAAACTTAAATGGGACTTCTCCTTTGTCTCATATTTTCAGTTAAAGCAAGGACACGAGGTGCTGAATACCCGCATATTCCAGAAACCACAGGCACACCTGCAGGACTTCTTAGGGATATCACACCTGACCTATCCCCACCCCCTCCGCCTCCATAAGCGGAAGGCTAGAATTTGAGAATGATTTTCCAGAATAGGGAGAAATGATATACCTTTTTTGCTCTCTTGTGGGAAGAAAAAAGGGTACTCCCCCTGTTCTGACAAGTCCCTTGTAGAGAATTGGGGTTCCTGCCAGAAGTGGTGAGTGGTAGCTGGTTCTCTGCTTGTCAGGCAGGCTTGCAGGCCTGCGTCAGTGCCCAGTGCCGCTGGTGTGGGGAGAAAGTGCCCAGAGAGAGCTGGCAGGGCGGGTATCTGCACACCCACCGTTTAGGTGAGCTTGTCCTGAGCCAAGTGGGTGCCGGGCCATCTGGTCAGTCCCCTACCCAAAAGAGATGATCCTTTTGCTTTCCAGGAAAGAGGACCCTAGCAGAAAGAGACTGTGAACCATAATTCAGGGGATGGAGTCCAAGAGAGGTCAGGGGGTCCCAGATCTCCCTCAATAGCCAGGAGACCAATCAGGGACCCCTGAACGATCTACCCATGTGGCCCGGGAATGCTAGCCTTTGGACACTTGCCACACAGAAGAAATCCATCTTTCTGAGAGGACTTGAAAACACACCAGCTACATTTTTTGTCCCCTGTCCTGGTAAATAGGAAAAGCTAGAACTTAGAAGGCGTAGGGGATGGGAAGGACCCTCGCTGCTCTCAGTGCTGTGGAAGACTGTCATGCAGAGATTAAGGGCAAGTTCCTGGAGCCAGACAGCCGGGCTCTGAATCCTGTGTCTATACCTTATTAGCTGTGTGACCTTGGGTAAGTTACCTCACCTCTCTGGGCCTTAGTATCTGTAAGATGTATAGCATTGTAAGGTTCACCTAGTTAGGATATTTACCAGTTTGCTAAATTAAATAACAATGCATTCTTGAGGTGAAGGGTCAAGCTTGATGTAGAGGAAGTGTTAAACAGAATATGATTCCCCGTTCTAACTGGACTGAAAGGCATGGGCAAGAGGAGAGACTTGATTGACCGTGTTCAAAGGCGATGGCTGGAGAAACACTAAACCCATCTGGGCACGTCCTTCACCAAATTCTCATTATTCGGTAAACCAGCTACACATGTGAAGTGTTTAGATCCGTTTGGGACACAGTAAAACCCTCAGTGCTTGTTAAGTATTATTATTATTCAAACTCATGCCAGGTCTGGAATGAAATCCTCTCTAAGCTTTATGAGTTTGGAGTGATCCTAAGGATGACTGTTTTTGTGGTGGTATAAAGCAATGATTCTCATACTTTTTGAAACCACCACATCTCATAAAATATTTGTGAATTCAAATAAGATTGCCAACTCTGTTCGCAAAGTAAGGACAAGGGGAAAAATCCACAAGTACTATTTATAATCATCCTCATTCTATAAAGGAAGGAGTTTCGTAACCCCTCAAATTAGGAAGGTCGTAAGTTCAGAGTAAAGGACAGTGATACAGATGGAGTCCATTTACCTTGATGAGATTTTACCGTGTTGCCCTTATTTTCAGCGCCAGGTCCCTGACCTGTGTCTGAAGACCCCAGCTATAAACCACCAGAAAGTTTGCAAGCGGTCAGAGCTGTTCTCCCTTTAATCCTCATGACTGCCCTGTGAGACGGAATCATTGTCTACGCTTTTAAAATGAGGATATCGAGGCTCAGAGAGGTTAGGTGACTTGCTTAGGGTCACCCACCTGGGACAATCAATCAGGCCTGGCCCCAGAGTTTCTATGTTCCTAGAACAAAAGACAGCAGGTTCTCGAACAATTCGTTTGCTCAGTGTCGTTTTGTTCTAATGTTGATGAGAGAGAAAAAAAATTGCAGGCTGGGGCCACTGTCGGTGTGGAGTCTGCGCGCTCTCCCACGTGTGCGTGGGTTCCCCGGAAGACGTGCACGTGAGGTGAGAGCGTGTCTGCATCGTGTGGGTCTGAGGGAGCCTGGGTGCGTGTGAGCGCCCCCTGCGGTGGAAATGCGTCCTGTTGAGGGTGGGTGCCGCCCGGCACCCTGAGCTGCTGGGACAGGCTCCGGCCACCAGGACCCTGACCTGGAAGAAGCAGGTTGGAAAATGATGATGTTTCTTGTTTCGACTCGTTTTTCTTAAATGTATGTTTCGCTCCCATTTATTTCAATGTTTAATATTAGAAGTGTTTGGTGATGTTTTTGTGCCCGGAAATATGGTGTAGGAACTTAACTCAGGTTTCTGTCCATGAACTTGCGGTCTAATTGGTTTTGTCATCTCACTTAAATTGGAAGTTTCCAAGAACCTATCCACGATGTTAGGTGAGGACTTACCGCCTTTTCCTCTGGTTTGAGTAAGTGTTGGAGGGGCCTCTGTTCTGTGTGGTCAACTAAGGACCCAGGCTCCTTCTTTCTTGTGGCTTTGTTATGCCCCAAAGCAGAAATTCTTATCCCAGAGACAACAGATCCCCAAGGGATCTGTGGATGGATTTCAGGGATTCCTGAGACTTGAAAGTTGATTGATCATCGTCCCATGCAGGAGAGGTCGCCGGTTCAATTCCCAGTCAGGGCACATGCCCGGGTTTCAGGCTCAGTCCTTAGTGGGGGCATGTAGGAGGCAGCCAACCCATGTTTCTCTCACATCGATGTTTCTCTTTCTCTCTCTCTAAAATCAATTAAAAAAACATATTTTAAAAAAAGAGAGAGAGAAAGAAAAGTTAAGAACCGTGTTAGAGAACCTTGGAGTCCTCCGTGGGGCCCTCTTCATGGGACCAGTGGACGAGGGCAGAGAGTGAGTACAGAGGGTTGTGAGGGGCGTTGATGGTCCAGATCTGGAGTCATATCCCCTGGCCAGACCTCAGTCACCTGGCTGAGAGACGTGGTCTCTCTCTGGGTGCCCAGGAGGACCAGGGAGATAGTTTAGAGAACAATCAACCAGCCTCTGCCCCATTATCTATCACGTCATTTGCAATGACTCAAATTTAAGGAGACACCCGGACCCCTTGTCTTCCTGAGTTCCGGCAGGAGGGTGTTGGAGGCAGGTGCGGGGCACCAGGGACCCATCTTGCTCAGTTCATCAGCAGACACAAGTCTGGTGTTGCATGGAGACTGCTACTCTTTCTGCTGTTCCAACATGCTGTCTGCTTTGTGCCCCCAAGAACCCACAGTCTGTTGGGGGGTGGCTGATGAAATTAGGACAAAATGTACATCCTTGAAAATATAATTATAGTTCCCGAGTATGCAGAACTTGAGCGTTTGCCAAGTACTTTCCTAAGCCGGGGCTCATCTGGCCCTCACCACAGCTCTCAAGCAGGGCAGGGCAAAGAGGATCATCTCCATCGTGCAGAGTAGGAACCTGGGCTCAGAAGGGAGAATCAGATGCTCAAGGTTACAAACTAGAGGCAGAGTCAAGGCTGGAACCCAGGCCTCAGTCACCATTCAGCAGGCATGTAGTAAATACCTAACACGCACTGGGTCCTGTGCTGGGCTTCAGGAACATAGGAACGAATCATAGATCTACTCAACTTCCGGGGTGCAAAGCCCAACATAACAGCCAAGAATGGACAGGTAATTACATCACTGTATACAGTTATATTTTTTGTGACTCTTTTAGTTCAAGCGATAGGAACTCAACTCAAACTAGTTTAAGTAATAAAGAGAATTTATTGAGTCATGTAACTAAAAAAAAAAATAGGAATGTATGTTAAGTATTGCCATCCAACAGAGAGTGGATGAAAAGACCTAGCCCAGTGATGAGATTGGAAACATATTTATGAAAGTTAGTGGCGAGGGACCAGAAACCAGTGAATGGGCCACGGACAAGAAACAAACCAGTGTAATGGGCCACTTACAACTAGGATCCTTGGCCAACCTCAAGGTAGCCAAGAGGCCTATGCTCTCGCCCTTGGGTTCGCCCTGATATTAAAACTAATTGCGGTGGAAGAGGAAATAGATGAGTTCTCAAGAATGAGCTAAATCATGACCCCATTGCTGAGAATGTGCCTCAGACCCCAGACCACATTTCAGCCATGGAATGCCAAGTGGACTTTTTCATGGCACATCATATATGGTGGCCATATGGTCTTACCTTTCCCAGGTACCCCCAGTGAGGCTGCTGGAGTTGTCCCACGAAGAGGGCACTCCATCTCTTATTCCCAGAGTAGCCAGGATGGGCTTGGGCTGGTGGGCTGCACCCTTCAGAGCAGTAGATAAAGGACCAGTATGTGTATATATTGATGGGAATGATCTGGAAGAAAGGGGAAAATGGAAGATGTGGGAGGGGTAGGCACCCAGGCAGTGAGAGGGGATGGGAGCCAGGGCACTGGGAAGGGCTGGCCTCAGGTAGACATGGAAAGTGTGACTAATGAAGAATGATCAGGGGTCTTCCAGGTGGTGGGGAAAGAGTGTCCCAGGCAGAGGGTGCAGCTGGGGGAAAGGCCTGGGCCAGAGCGGGCAGCCCTTCGAGCTGTCCAGTATGGCCGGAGAACAGAAGAGTCTGGAAGACACAGCAGACCTGTGAGTCATGGAAGGAGTCTGGACTGAACCCAGAGGGCAAAGCTGAGTCTCAGCGGGGTTCAGGCAGAGTGACATAACCATAATTGTGCTCTAGAAAGATCCTTCTGGCTGCGCAGTAGGACCGATGGGAGGAGGGAGCTGGACTGTGGGCAGAGGGACCAGGGAGTCAGCCAGGGGACAGATGGAGGCACCCTGGCTCAGGGCCCAGCAGGGGCCCTTGCAGGCGTCTGTTTAAATAATATTTTGAGAAAAGAAAGCTGCTGCATTGGTCACAAATAGGAAAGAATCCTATAGCTAGTTCTATCACTGCCTAACTCTGAGACCTTGGGCAAGGTGCCTCCCTTCACTGAGACTCAGTTTCTCCATCTTGGAAACAGGAGGCGGCAGCTGGACCCCTGTGTCTGAGGGCTTCTCCCCACCGGTGGCCTCTCTGCGTTCATGCATCGAACTGCCACAAGGGGGCAGCAGCACCCCACCGTTTCCTTCGGACTCTTGTCTGAAGCCACAATTAATCTGACATAGATTTTAATGAGGTGGAGGGTTTATTAAAACACAGATTTGTGGGCCCCACCCCCAGGGTTTCTATGAGTCTGGAATGGGCCACAAGGTGTTTGCATTTCTAACCAGGTCTCAGGAGTGGAGGGGATGAGCAGGAAGGGGCCAGAGGACACTTTCTGAGATGGTGGAAATGTTTTATACCTTGATTGAGGTGTGTACCACATAGGTGAATACATTATAAAGACGAGTTCAACCATACGCTTAAGACCTGTGAGTTTAACTGTGTGTTTTCTACTTTCCTCATTGAATCCTGAAGAAAACACAGTTTTTCTTTTTAAACCAACACAGTAGGTCACAGAGGAGGATGTAAATTTATAGAGAAGGTTTTCTTTAAATAACAAAACATGAGACTTCGAACAGAACTTCACACGTGGGCTCATTTATTTCAGACCATGTTCCCCAGTCCCCAGAGGACATTCTCCCCTGCTTTTCTCAAGTCCAAAATATTGCAAAGCACTGATCCATATCAAGTGTCTAGCTCAGTGCCGGGCACATCGCGGGTGCTCAGAAAAGGGTAATTCTTACTACTGAAAATGGAGTTAACAGATCACGTGAAGGCCTGTTTTCTGACTTTCTTCAAGAAGTGATTTCATCTTGTGATTTTCACAAAGCATTCAGCCCCTGACTTCTGCCCAGGGTGGGGAGGGCTTTCTCAGACAGCGCCTGGCACCCAAGGTAAGGCATAGGCACGTACTCAGGGCTGTTTTCACATCACCACAGGAAAGGATGCAGGAGATTCAGAAGGTCTGTGCTCCTCTTCACCACACCCCCAGAAAAATACCCAGTCCAGCCCAGTACCTGCCTGAGCCTAATGGTTAGGGAGAGATGGTTGTCCCATCTCCCGGAAAGCTAGCCCACGCGCATGTTTGATAAAGGCTGTGTGGATGCTGGGAACGGACCAGGAGACCCTAGAAACCTGGTCCGCCCCCCAGGCTGGGAGTTAGAGGGAACAGGACTAATGCATGCATCCCTGTTCTATCTCAGGGTCCACATGGACCAGGCTCTTGGGACCATTCTTGTCCTCCGGGGCCCAGTTGCCTGTAGCCGAGATTGCCTGCTGGGCCCGGCTCTAAAAGGCACTGTTTGATGGGTGGCGGCCCCTGGCAGGTGGGCAGGGCCCAGGCAGGCACAGGCGGCGCTGGGTCTCCAGTCGGCAGAAGGGGTTCTGGTTGGATACCCGGCTAGTCACGCCTAGCCCACAGGTGGTCGAGCAAGGGCCCCAAGCTGTGCTCCATTCTGGGCAGGGGACCGCAGGAGCGGGGGGAGCAACAAGGCCAGAAGGTTGGAGTCCTGGGGGGAAGAAAGAAGGGTCAGCACTGTGAGGTCAGCACTTGGCAGCCAAATCAACCCACTGGGTTGTGTTACAATCTTGGTCATGTTGCGTCATCTCTCTGAACCTGTTTCTTCCTGTGTAAATATCCTAACAGTTGATTGTTAGGACTGAATAAAATAATGGAGGAGGTGAAGTACTTAACATAGTGCCTGGTACTTGTAAACACTCATAAACGACGGTTATGGCGCAAGTCTGATGGTGCTGACATGACCCTCCCCCAGCAATCACTGGGTTTCTCATTTCACAAGGAGATTGCAGCCTGGAACAGAATGGCAGGTTCACCAGGGTCTAGCTTTTGCTCCTCCCCAACGCCTGTTCTTCTCTGCTAGTATTTTGATGTCCTTCCCTCTGGTTCTTTATATGAGTGATTCTCAGCCAGGGACGATTTTGTCCCCCAGGGATCACTTGGCAATGTCTGGACACATTCTTGGTTGTCGCGATTGAGGGAGGTTGCTACTGGGATCTAGTGGGTAGAGACCAGGGATGCTGCTAAACACCCTACGATGCATACGACGGCCCCTCAGTGAAGAATTACCCCGCCCAAATGTCAGTAGTACTGAGGTTGAGAAACCCTGTGTAATATGCACATGTGTGCAGCACATATGATGTGTATATGTACATATACTTGCAGACACACACGTATGCACACACATAATGTAGATAAAATTGCATACACGATGTTCTATCCTGCTTTTTACACATAAGGCGACCGCATTTTTTAAATCCAATCCATTCTGCTATGGATTTAAACGATGTGTCACAGTCCCCGATAGGGATAACAGTTCCCACCAGTAGTGTGCTGTGTGCCAGGGACTGTCATAACTGCTTTACTTGGATGAACTTATCCAGTCCTTGCAACAACTCTATGAGATGGATGCTCTTATTTTACAGTTGAAGAGCCTGAGACACAGAGAGGTTATGCAGCGTTCTCAGAGTCACACAGCTAGGAAGTGGTTGAACTGGGCTTAGAGCCCCGGGCTGACTTCAAGCTTAACCCACCACGCTCTACTGCGTCATCTACGGAAGCAACGCGCTCTTTTCAGTTTCGTTTTTTAAAAAAAATCACATTCATATAGTAATAATTTTTTAAAACCCACATGTCAACAACAATGTCTCTAACACTAAGTGTTTCTAGCACGAGGTAACCATCTTTTCCCCACCTCCACCCACCCCTAGGCCCACGTCCCAGAGGCAACCATGTAACTACGTTCAGTTTTGAATTTGTTCCTCTTTTGATAAGCCCAAATAATAATATATTCATATTATATATTATGAATATTTGTTATGTTATAGAAATATATTTTTACTATGTGTCAATATAAGTATAATAATAACTCATATTATAATAGTATACTTGGCGATGAAATGTGAGAATTTGGTTCGAGTAGTCTAACGCTCCTTCCCCTCACTCTGCCACCAATTTTGACTTTTACTTATTTATGATTTAAAATGACATCCTTACACCACTGCTTCTTGTTTCGTCCGTTTTAAAGAGGCCTGTGATTCTCTACTCCACTTTCCTACTCGGCTCCTCAGCCCCGCCCCCTCCCTGCTTCTGCCCGGAAAACCTTCGCTTTGATGTGTCCAGGTGTCTGGCACCTTGGAGGTCCCGCCCCTCCAGGTGACCCTGCCCCTGGCCTGGGCCAGCCCTGCACTCACCTTGGGCTAGGAGAGGCTGGACCCCCAGCGCCCCTGCCTGGTCGCACACCCACTCAGGGCAGCACCGGCCGGGAACCTCCACCCTCCTGGGGTGGGGGCAGTCCCAGCTGGGCAGCCGCACGTCCTCGCTGCACAGGGGCACGCAGGTGAAGCCGCCGTCCTCGCAGCGGCAGCGGATCCTGCAGTGCGGCTGGAAGGTCTCCCCGTCCCGGAACACGCGGCCGTTCAGCTCACAGCTCCCGTCATCCTCTGCCCCTGCGGAGGAGAGGGAGGGCCCCCAGAGGTGACCCCCAACTTTCCCTGGGCAAGGCTGTGGGCTCTGTCTGCAGGGCTGGCCCAGAGCCCACCGTGGGGCAGTGCCCTTGAAGCACCCGAGCCCTGCCACACACACCCCTCCCCTGGCCAGCCTGCCCTGGCTCCTGGCACAGGGTTTGCCAGAAGACTGGCCTGGTTTGAGCCCCTTTCCTAGCTACCGACCTTGGCCAAGTGATTTCACTTCTTGCCTCAGTTTCCTCTCCTGCAAAATGGGTTATAAGGGTACTTACAGGGGTTGGCAAAAGTAGGTTTACGGTTGTAATGTAAACGGTACAATCATTAATAAATAATAATGCAAGAACAAACTCTGTTTCACATAATCACGGCTGTACACCTACTTTTGCCCCACCCCGTATTTCATAGGGTTGTGGTATAGACTAAACAAAATGATGTATGCGATGAGTACAACCTAAAGGAGACAGTCAATAGGTCCTAGCTTCTCTGTTGTTATTGGTATAATTACGATAGATTAATAATGGGTAACTCTGATATATACACTGAGATTTCATGCAACAAGCTTCCATTGTCCGTCTGCTTGTGGAAATCATTGCTGTCAGGTCAGGGCTTAACTTGCTGGCTATGTGACTTCAGGTAAGCTACTTAACTTCTCTGAGTCACCTTAACAATAGCAGTGATGAGAACAGTCATCTCTGCCTTCAGTGACATCAGATCATTGGTACATAGTATCTAGCACAGGGCTAGGCATATAGTAAGCGCTCAGGATACACTCTTTGAATGAAGCCCTCAAGATATGGGTATTATTACCACTTCTCTGCTAGACATGAACTCCCTGAAGGCTGGGCCTGAGAGTGTTCATCCCGGCATTCCCTGCGCTGGTTCACAGATGAATGGGACGCATCCATGTCCTTTGAATGAATGCCTGGCACGGGGCCCAGCACGTAAGAGACACAGATAACATAGTTCTGACTCCTTATAATTCCAGAGATATACATTGTGCCCCTTCTGTGTGCCAAGCACTGTGTTCCTAGACAGGACTGAGACACAGTCCTTGCCTGGAGAGACTCAGGGGCCAGTGGGGGGACAGATGTGGAAGTCATCATCTCCAACATACAATCAATTGCCCTGGAGAGGTGTGTGGAGCGGCTCGGGAAGTGCACAGAAAGGAGCAGCCAGGAGGGCTTCCTGGAGACGTGGGTGGCAGTTCATCGGGTCTGGGGGAAAGGATTTATTGGCAAGCAGGTTTGCCCAGGTCTTCAGAGAAAAATCTCAAATAGGTCCATACACATGGAGGAATTTTGGAACCATGTAGACTTGGGTTCAAACCCCAGTTCCCCACTTGCAAGCTGAGGGTCCTGGGACAAGTTACTTCACCTGTCTGAGCCATGGTGCCCTGCTCACAGGGCCACCGGAGGATTAAATGAGCTAGTGCACTTAAAGCATTTTGCCCCAAGCCTGGAACACAGCAGATGCTCAATAAATGGGAGATGATTCTTCCTCTGGGGGGACAGGACTAGCTAGCATCAGCTCTCTCTCCTTGCTGCTTCCAGGCCACAGTCCTTTGGCTTCAAGCCCAACCTTTAGGCCTGGACCACGTGGCCACTGGTTTCCTAGAAACTGCAGGGCAGTTGCACCTTCATCCCTCTCCCCAGCCTGGCCCAGCCCGGGTCTCCCAGCCCTGGTGCCACAGCCCTGGGCCTCTTGGTTGCTGAGATAACCTGGTAAACAGAGGGACGGTTTAGGAAAGTCAGCTGGAGGGGTGATTCGTTTAGCAAGGCTTCCTGGCATCCCTCCTGGGTCCTCCAGCTCCAAACTGGCTGAGGTGGGGGTGGGGGGAATGAGGCCTGGGCAACCACCCCCGACCCTGGTGCACTCAGGCATGGTCCCAAACAGCACAACGTATCTCCACACTTTCTCGCTCTTGGGTTCCCCCCACCGTCCATCCATGCACACATACAGCTGCCCAAACCCCACTCCTCCTTCCAGACCCTCTCCAATGCCCCCTTGTCCAGTAGACCTCCCCAAATAATGTCAGAGCACGGTCTTGTCGTCTGGTGATTTCTGCATCCTTCTTCCCCTCTGAGAGTCCCTTGCAGGAGAAGGAACACAGGTTCTTTGTTTTGTTTTGCCTTCAGCTACTTGCATGCTGTGTGACCTTAGGCAATTGATTTAACCTCTCTGAGCCCCAGTTCCCTCATTTGCGAAATAGGATAATAATAGGACCTACCTCATTACTAAGTCTAAAATGAAATCCTGTGTGTAACAGGCCTTCTCACAGTACATGCTCAATAAATGGTGGCTGTTACTGCTAGCCCCACTAGAACTGTTGTTATTATGTATTCATTCACTCATTCATTCATTCAACAATTATTTATTGAGTGCCTACTATGCACCAGGCACTGTTCTAGGCCCTTGTGATACAGCAATGACTAAAACAGGCAAAATCCTGCCCTTATTGGAGATTCTGCTCTAGTGGAAATAAACACAATAAACAAGTACGTAGAGTTTATGATGTCAGATTAGTGCTGGAAAAATAAAGGAGGGCAGGGCTGCGGAGTGGGGCAGGATTGTAATTTTTAAATGTGGTGATCAGGGAAGGCCTCCTTGAGAAGATGATATTTGAGCCAAGATGTGAAGGAGGTGAGGGAACTTATCATCTAGGGCAAAGAACACAGTACAGGGAACAGCCAGTGCAAAGGCCCTGAGGTGGGAACCTGCCTAGGGTATTTAAGGAACAGCAAAGAGGCCAGTGTGGCTGGAGCAGAGAACAGGAGGGAGAGGGAGGGAGATAAGAGAGCAAAAAGCATCAGGGCCCTGTGGGGCTTTGTCGGTCACTAAGAGGGCTTGGCCTTTTACTCCGAGGAAACAAGAAGCTGTGGAGGCTTTCAAGGCAGAGGAGGGACGTGATCTGACTTGTGTATTACAAGGGGCCCCTGGGCTACTATGTGGAGAATAGGCTAGGGACAGAAGCAGGGAGACTTATGGGGCTACTGCGCAATCCAGACAAGGGACGATGGGGCTCAGACCAGGGTGGGAGCAGTGGAGGGGCTGAGAAGTGTCAGGTTCTGGAAATCTTGTGAAGAACTTGCTGGTGGATAGTATGTGGGATATAAAAAACAGATGTCAAGCCCTGGCCGGTTTGGCTCAGCAGTTAGAGCATCGGCCCGCGGACCAGAGAGTCCTGGGTTCGGTTCCTGCTAAGGGCACGTACCTCGGTTGCAGTTTGTCCCCAGCCTCAGTTGGGGTCGTGTGGGTGGCAGCCAGTCAATGTGTCTCTTTTACATCGATGTTTCTCTCTCTCTCTTCCTCCCTCTCTCCCTCCCACTCTGTCTGAAGATAAATGCAAAAATGTCCTTGGGTTAGGATTAAAAAAAAAAAAAAAGATGTCAAGAAGCACTCCAAGGTTTTGAACCTGAGCCAGGGGAAGAATGGAGCTGCCCTCCACTGAGCTGCGGAAGCTGCATGTGCGGGGTGTAGGGTGTGGGAGATCAGGGGCTTGGTGTCCCCCCAGAGCCAGGACCTAGTTCAGCCCCTGTGAGGTCTTAGCTGGCCCTGGACCACCTGTGGGGTTCACCAGCTCCCAGCTTCCAAATTCAGTCCAAATCATTAAACACTCATGAGCACTCAGCAGGTTGCCTGACCGGGGCTGGGAGTTGCAGGAAGGAACAAGGGCTGAATATATCCTTGGCCTCCAGGTATTTGAGTCTGAATCAAGGTGGAATTTTAAAAGCCCCTTAACGAAGTTATTGGCAATAGCATTCAGTAGGTACCAAGCATATGCTGAGAGTCAGGCAGTAGAATGATGGAAACTGAGATTGTGGAGGCAGCTTCCTGAGTTCAAATCCCAGCTCAGCTACTTAGGAGCTGTGTGACTTTGGGCAAATAGCTTAACCTCTCTGTGCCTCCTTTTTCCATTTATAAAATAAGGATAGCATCAGTACCTACCTCATATGGTTGTCGTGAGATTAATGAGGTGATATTTGTGAACCCTTAGCGCCTGGCACATGCTATGCAGTGTCAGTAAATAAACTCCGCCGAGTGCTTTTCACGTGCCATGGTTAATCTCAGCATCAGCCTTATAGGTTAAGTGGTTCTTGTCTCATTTCTTTCTTTAGGCACATTTTTATTAGCAATCATCTATGAGTTTATCTAACAAATCGCCCCTTTCTAATTATTATACTCCTCTGAGCAAATAAAATATTTAACAAGGCTTTACTAAGGAATGCTTTCTGTCTCTAAGTTTTGTTGTTTTGCTGGTTAACAGGGTTTCTCCTATAGATGGATTCATTGTCTTTTTTTTTTTAATCATCACCCGAGGACATGTCTTTACTGATTTTTTTGAGAGAGAGAGAGAAACATCGATGTGAGAGAGAAACATTGATCGGTTGCCTCCCATACGCGCCCCAACCAGGGGTTGAACCTGCAACTTTTTGGTGTGTGGGACAGTGCTCCAGCCAACGGAGCTACCCAGCCAGGGCCTCTTGTTCTTATGTCTATAAAAGTGTGACATGGCCCTGGCTGGTTTGGCTCAGCGGTTAGAGCGTCGGCCCACGGACTAAAGAGTCATGGGTTCAATTCCAGCCAAGGGCATGTACCTCGGTTGCGGTTCGTCCCCAGCCCTGGTCAGGGTCATGCAGGAGGCAACCAATTGATATGTCTCTCTCACATCGATGTTTCTCTCTCCCTCTGTCTCTGTCTCCCCTCCCCTCCCTCCCTTCCACTCTATCTAAAGATAAATGGAAAAATATCCTCGGGTGAGGATTAAAAAAAAAAAGTGTGACATGCACATAGATGAAAGAGGTCAAGTGCTCTAGGAGGCTTAGCATTAGAAAGAAAAAGAGAGAGAGAGGGAGAAGAGAAATGGAGGGAGGGAAGGAGAAAAAGGAGGGAGGGAGGGAGGGAGGGAGGGAGGGAGGGAGGGAGGGAGGAAAGAACACTTCCTTGTTTTTTTTCTATTTCTCTAAAACAGTGATTCTCAATTGGAGATGATTTTCTCCCCAGGGGACATTCAGCAACATCTGAGGACAGATTGTCATAACTTGGGGGTGAGGGTACCATTAGCATCTAGTGGGTAGAGACCAGGGACACTTCTAAATGTCCTGCCAAGCACAGGACAGCCCCCACAACAAGAATTATCTGGTCCCAAATGTCCCGAGAGGACCTGATCTAAAGCATCAGGGGCCCGAGGCCTAGAAGAGTGTGGAAGATGGAAGACGGAAGATGCTCAGGTCACTAGTAAATGCAAACTCAGAATTCAAACTATGGGCTCTGGATCCAGGAGGAAGACAGACAGAATGTTGCTTTAGAGCCTGTCGGACCAGGTCCCAAGCTGTGTGATATTAAGTGTGTCAGTTATATCTATGAGCCTCAGTTTCCTCATCTATAAATGGGTCTGAAAGTATTTACCTCATAGGATTATGTGATTTATGGAGTAAATGCTAAGCCCAGTGACTACCATATATTATGCCCTAAATAAGGGATTGCACTTTTATTTTCCCAAAAGTATTGTGAGGGTCCTGAGAAGGGGGCGATGACTTCTGGTTAGAAGAATCTTGGAGGGCTCCTTGGAGGAGGTGTTGAGTTTGGCTTTGCAAGTTGGCTATGATGTGGACAGATAGGAACGGGGAAAGGCTGTTCAAGAGGTGGCATGGTCACAGTAAATACAGGAGGGAGAAGCAGGGAGTGGGCCTATGGAAACTTGGGTCGCCGGGTTTAGCTGAAATGGACGATGTACCTGAAGTGAGCATTAAAGGTAGAGAGAGAAGGGCTTCCCTTTGACTGAGGACACCATGGCCTTGACCACCCTTTCCCTCCAACCACACCCTCCATTGGTCCCGCAAACCTGCTTACAGAGGCACACGGACCCCCGGCCACCAGGGCCCGCCCCGAGCTGGCAGACCAGGCCCTGGCTGGGGTCACAGACGTGGAGATGGTCGCAGGGCTCCCCGAGCCGCCGTGCACATACCCGGCAGCAGTTGCAGCCGTCCAGCACCAGGGGCACCCCCAGTGGGCATTGGGGTGGTGGCCAGGGGCAGGCACACGGTGTTGGGCACAGCTGGGCACACACCTGCAGAGACAGAGACCTCACTCAGCGAAGGCCATTCAAGGTGGGCAGTGAGACCCTCCCAATTGGCCACCTCTCTGTCAGGCTGGGTAGTGTATAGGGTCCACACCTGGGCCCCAGAATCACACATACCTAGCCTTGAACCCTGGCAGTCCCATGGTACCCACTGTGGTCATGAGCATGGACTCTGGACTAGAGTTCCAGCCCTAACTCTGTCCCTTATTAGCTGAGTGACCTTGGGCAAGTTACTTTAGCTCTCTGAGACTCAATATCCTCATTTGTAAAAAGGAGGCAGTAGGCCCTGGCTGGTTTGGCTCAGTGGTTAGAGTGTTGGCCCAAGGACTGAAGGGCACAGGTTTGATTCCCAGTCAAGGGCACACACCTGGGTTGCAGATTTGATCCCCAGCCCTGGTCGGGTTGTGCGGGAAGCAACCGAACGATGTCTCTCTCTCACACCCACTCTATCTAAAAATCAATGAGAAAATATCCTCGGGTGAGGATTAAAAAAATAGTAATACAAATATATAATAATAAAATGCTTGTTAAAAGGTGGGGGGCACTAGTAGTATCTCATTCAGAGCACTGTCGTGGGTAGTACATGAAATGATGCGTGTTGAACCCTTAGCACAGCCTGGGGTGCAGCCGGTGCTCAATGCATTTAGCTGTGATGATCATCATTGCGAACTACAGTAAGGGCTTCGGCCCTGCCCTCTGGGAGCTTACAAAAGGCAAAAGCAGCAAAATGAAGGATTAAAACCACAGGGTCCTAGTGCTCGCTTCGGCAGCACATATACTAAAACCACAGGGTCCTATACGTTTTCCAGCAGGTGGACTGTAGATACTTATCTTGAGGCCTGAATAAATCAAAAGTATCACGGAGGTTTGTGATCTTTAGAACAATTCAGAATATGTTCCTGGGTGAGTATCGAGCCAACCAGGAAACTTGGTAGAATACGGACCCCTAGGCCTCCTCTGGGACTTACCAAAGCAGAACGTCCAGAGGCAGGGCCCTGGATCTGAATGTCGAACAGGCTGTTCAGGGGCTGCTGAGCACAGGCAGGTCTCTGCACCTCTGCTCCAGTCCAACCCCACCCCCCACCCGCCGTGTACAGATGGGGCACCTGAGCATCAGGGAAGGGAAGGGACTTGCCAGAAGCCACAGTGTGACAGCTACAGAGCTGGGCGCCTGCTTCTGCACTGAGGGCCCAGGGTCCCGGGGGGGGGGGGGGGGGTTGATGTTTCCTGTAATAGGGGAAAGTCTGAGCCAGGGACCCACGCCCTGGGGGCAGGGTCAAGGTATCAGCTCAAGTGTCCTGAAGATGGAACCAATGCCCTCATATCCTCTGTGTGGCCCCAAAGCAGGCAATAACTCATTGCCCTGATTCCCACCCAGTTCCATCCCTAGGATCCCCAAGTCTGCAAACATGCCTTCAGTGGCTTGCAGTTCCCACCCTGGCCACGAGGGGGTTCCCCAAACAGACAAGCTTCTGGTGAGGTCTCCGAGCAGGAGGCCCTCACAGGGCTTCCATCTGACACAACACTGGTAATGGATGCAAGTGTGCAGCTGTGTGCTGGGGCCTCTTGAGGGAAGTGGGGGACTCTGCCTCCAGAACTGGCTCTTGGGTCCCTCCCACCTGAAAGCAGGGGTGCCAGGACACAGGCCCTCTGCTTTGCACCTGGCTTCCCATTTTGGGCTCTTTCTATCAGACAAGTTTGGCAAGGGCTGGACTATAGGTCCTGATACCCAGGAGAGGCTACTAATGATATCAATGATTATGGCTAGTATTTACCATGGGCGTACCAGGTGCTGAGCCCTTTAACGTGTTGTCTGGTTTAACCCTCCAATGTGAGGTACTGTCATTATGTCCATTTTAAAGATGAGGAAACTGCCCTGGCTGGTGTGGCTCAGTGGTTGAGCATCATCCCATGCACTGAAAGGTTGCCGGTTCGATTCCCGGTCAGGGCACACACCCGGGTTGTGCGCTCGATCCCCAGTGGGGGCTGTGCAGGAGACAGCTGATGGATGTTTCTCTCTCTCTCTCTCCCTCTCCCTTCCTCACTCTCTAAAAATCAATTTTTAAAAATTTAAAGATGAGGAAACCGAAGCCCAAGGCCATGTAGCAACATCTCCAATAAGAGGTAGAGCCAGGACTGGAATCCGGCTTCCTGGGAACCTAAGGCCCAGGCTCTTATGCCATGCTCGCCTCTTGTTCTCTGGGGGCTCGGATGTCAGCTTAGCCTCTGCCTCAGTTTATTCATTTGTTCAAGAGGAATAATGACACGTTGGGGAGGGCATTTCCGCATAGCCAAGGAGAGATGTGCCCTCTGTGGTCTCCCTCCGTCTCCACACCCTCCTTACCACCCATCCCTCTGTTCAAATTGCCCCATCACACCCTCGGTTTCCCCAGACCCTTGCTGTGGTCACCAGGGGGCAAGGCTCTGTGGTAAGAGCCCTGGACATGGAATCTTCTGGGCAAGAGTTGAACTCTAAGTTCTACCACTGGCTTGCTGTGTGACTTTGAGCACTTCGCTTAACTGCTCTGTGGGGACGGAGCTGTTTCCTCCTCAGTAAACTGGGGTGCAGACCACCTGTCTTGGAGTACTGAGGCCATGGCCAGCTCTCGGTCAGTGTGACTGCTTGTTTCCAGGTCTCCGCCCCCGACCTCTGTCCATAGCCCTGAGCCCAGGAGCCCACCTGCCCGGAGGACATGGCATTCTGTCTCTGAGGATTGTGGTGGCTTTCCATGTTCGTGATGACAAAGTCCCTGTGTTCTATGTAGGGTGCTGCCTGGCTCCCTGGGACCCGGGAAGAATGAAGGGTGGACAGCAAGTCGAGGGTGGCTTCATTTTGGTCTTTCACTTAATCCTGGGCCCCAAACCCAAGTCCCCTGCTCCAGCTACCCCAGCCACCCACCCTGGCATGGTGTGTTTCCCATCCCCTGTGGCAGAACAACCAGCAGGACTGGGTGCCAGCAGGTTCTCAGCCTTCCCTGCACCATTGCTTGAGGTCAGGAAGGAGAAACTCCTGCCGAAGCTCCTCAAAGGACCATGAAAATGCAGTGAGGTCATGGCTTAGGGCGGGGCCAATCCCCATGGGACTGGGAACTCGGCATTTGCTAAGGGGATAACAGGGCCCAGCGCCTGTGTCCATGGTCCAGGTTGGAAGTGGAGAGGTACAAACTGAAGTCCCCAGCCCCAGCCCCACACACCCAGGCCTATCCTGGGCTCCACCACCTCTATTGCTCTGATGTTTCTTTACTGTGTGGCTTTGGGCAACTTGCTTACCCTCTCTGAGCCTTACTTGACTGAAAATTGGCTAAGAATGCCTGATATGGTGGTTGGGCATGTTAGACAAGGTAGACATTCCACAAGCCCTTTGAAAAATGTTCCATAAGAGAAGGTCATTATGGAGGTGTCTCCCTGTCCCCTCTAGCCAGGGTCAGCAGGTAACTCACTGCCGGAGGGCCCGACAGCATGAATGCCCTCGCAGCACGGACTTTCCGGTGAATTAGACACCAACATCCGTTCCAGTCCCGGCTCACTGTTAGGCAGAGCGGGTCACGTCCTGAGTCTGATTTGTAAGGAGGACACCCACTTCTGCCTTGTTGACGGTTGTGGGGATTGGCAAGACTCAGAAAAGGCCTCTTTTGGACTTTTGCCATGTGCCAGAACAAAAAGGAGCTTCACAGAGACCTCATGGACATTGTGCCCATTCAACCAAGGAAGCAGCTGAGGCTCAGACAGGAGAAGGGACTTGCCTGAGGTCGCATAGCAGAGCTGGCCAGAGGCAGCTGTCTGGGCACCAAGGAGGGAAACCTGGCCGTGCCCAGCACAGGGGCCCTGCAGAGACCCTTCCAGGGATCCTTGTCAGTGATTTCACACCTCCCCCAGCAGTATGGAAGCCAGCAGGATGTTTCGGGGCCCCGGGGCCCCCTTACCTTTGAGAGGAGGCAGAGGAAGGAGAAGGCCAAGAGGTGGGTCTGTGGTATGCCTCTCATGTCACTGTGTCCCCCACGGAGCCAGCTTTGAGCCTGGGAGGCAGGACCTGTAAGTCTTTATGTTCCGGAGGCTGTGAGGTCACTCCCAGGCACACACACACACACGCACTCGCACACACACGTACACACACACATACACACGTACATTCACATGCACACTGGTCTTTGCATTCCTTGCTCCTCTCCCCATCCTCAGCCTCCCACTGATGAGCCCATTTACCTGAAGGTGAGACCGTGGAGGCCACCAAGGGGGTGCCTGCCAGTGTGTGTGTGTGTGTGTGTGTGTGTGTGTGTGTGTGTGTGTGTGTGTGTGAAAGCCAGAGCCAGTGTCAGCACTGAGAGCCTGTGACAGGCTGGCAGCGGCCTCGGTAGCTCCTCCCAGCCCAAGAGGGCCTTCCCAAGCCTTGGCTGTAGCTGCTGCAGCCCTGCCCAGACCCCCTGCCCAACCCCGGGGGGCTGCGGATCCAGGAAGTACTGGGCAGACACCCCCTTAGCAGAGCTGACCCAAGTCCTCCTAAGCCCTGTGGCCCGGTCTCTGGGCAGCTTCGGAGGGCCTGCGGTTTCTGGCAGGAGGATTGGCAGCCGCCCAGAGGCGGGTGTGACCCAGAGCAAAACTTCCCTGGCGGCCTGTTTGCTTTTGGCAACAAGGGGCCTCCCCAGGGCCTGCTTTCTGGGCTCTGGCAGGCGGCCGCGGTGGATGAGCCCACACAGGCTGGACCTACTGCGTGCCGGCGCTTGCTGGGCACCGCCAGGTGATCTGGAAGAACCAAATCCAGTTCACGCCCCCAGCCGGCTCTCAGGGCCCTGCAGGGCCTGGACGCACAGCACAGACTTCAGGTCAAAGCCCGGAGCAGGGATGACAGTGAGAAAGCAGGCGGGATTTCTGGGCACCCTGAGGAGGGGCCCTTGTTGAGACTCAGGGTGAAGGGCAGCTTTCTGAAGGAGGTGCCTTTTCAGAGAGCCAAGGAAAGATGGGGTCAGAGGGAAGAGTGTTCCAGGCAGAGGGAACAGCACGTACATATGCCTAGAGGTGGGTGAGAGCATGATAGCTCGGCCTATGCTAGGAGCCAAAGGTGCCTGGGGTACCCGGCGCTGACTGTGAGGACGGAGTGGTGGTGTACCTTCTGAGTAAGAGGCCCAAATTCAAGCCATCAGTATTTTGGGGGAAATCAACAACATTCCAGCCACTGGGGGTGGGGGATGTCAAGACATGAGCTTTGACTGTAGACTTTGGCAAAGATCATATATTTTTTATCCTCATCCGAGGAAATTTTTCCATTTATCTTCAGACAGAGTGGGAGGGGAGAGAAAGAGAGAAAAACATCGATGTGAGAGAGACACATTGACTGGTTGCCTCCCGCATGACCCCAACCAGGGCTGGAGACCGAACCACAACCGAGGTACGTGCCCTTGACCGGAATCGAGCCTGCGACTCTTTGGTCCGTGGGCCAACGTTCTAACCGCTGAGCCAAACCGGCCAGGGCTGGCAAAGATCATAGAGGTGATTTCAAGGAGTGGCTAGGGAAGCCATTGGTCCCCATAATCTCCATCAGTACCCCCCAAACCTCAAAGGGAGGGAGCTGGACAGCAGAGGGTTCCAGAATGGGCAGCTAGTGAGAAAGAAGAGTGACTTGATATAGGTGCCAGTCTGCGGAAGTGTTCAGCAGGTGGGAGATACCCTCCCCGTGAAAGTCTTAGGAGAAGACGATGATGGGGATGGAGGATGTCAACTGATGGTCGTGGCGCCAATTCCGTGCCAACAGAAATCCCCAATTTGGGGTGCAGTGAAGAAGGAAACTTTATCCAGAAAAAAGCAGCTCAATTGTGGCACAGCAGGACTAGCCCTGGGCCAAGCAGCCCAGGGGGGCCAGGCTTCTCTTCAGCTAGACAGCTCCACTCTGCTTGATGGCCTGCTTTTCTCTGCTCTGGGAAGACATCCTGGGTGTTTCAGCTCAGCCAGGAAGAGGCAGTCTTCATTCTTTGGTAGAAAGGGAACGTGCACTCTGTGAGTCAAAGGAGAGCAGGCTTATATGGACAGGAGTCCTTATCCCTGGTCTCTGATTGGTCTGTCCTCATGCAAATGAAGACTCCAAATCATTGCAATTTGATTGGTCCAAAAGTCACTGTCCTGATTGGTCAGAATAGAACCACTCTGATAAGCTGGAGCTGCACAGCTCTGATTGGATGGGGAAAGCCTCAGTCCTCCTGGTTGAAAAAGGATTCCAGGAACTCCTTTGTAGGGGCTGGCTCAGAGGGCAGAAACAGGGTGCAGAGGCAGGCAGCACAAAGCAGGCTTCTGAAATGCGGGAGAGACCCCTGTGCAGAAATGGCTGCTGGGCTCTGTTTTGTTTTTAATTTATTTGAGCCCAGTTAGCCACCAGGAGCCCCTCTTAGTATGTGTCTTTTTTTCTCAGAGTTCACAAGGATGAAGATGAAAATGCAGGACTTGCCTATTTATGGCTAGAGGAAGTGGCTGGGGGTAGGGAGTCCACAGACTTGGAGGGAAGAAGAGATCAATGACTGACTTGTTGGTTAATGATTGACTGATAAATTCTTATATTTCAGTCAGAGGCATGCCTAGGGTATTTTATACCCAGAAGTAGATCACTTTTTAGCACCCCCGCCCTTCTTTATACAACAAAACTATTTTCAGTAATAATCATGAGATGAAACAAATGTATTTCATGTGTGAGCTAGAACCTACACTTACCGAACACAATCCTCCACACAGTCCCCCTCCTCCACAGTTCATACTTTTTCACTGTTTTAAATTTTAAACACCAATCAGAACACCAAGTAATCACATAGAATGACAGGATTGAAAAATCTGTTTCTTCGTCTTTGCCATCACTCTACGGTCATTGCTTCTTTGGATCTGCTGTTGAGATGCAGAAATATGTAACACTAGCCCTGGCCGGTTTGGCTCAGCAGTTAGAGCATCGGCCTGCGGACCAAAGAGTCCCGGGTTCGGTTCCCGCTAAGGTCACGTACCTCGGTTGCAGTTTGTCCCCGGCCCCGGTTGGGGTTGTGTGGGTGGCAACCACTTGATGTGTCTCTCTCACGTCGATGTTTCTCTCTCTCTCTCTCTCCCTCCCTCTCTCCTTCCAGCCTTATCTAAAGATTAATGTACATCCTCAGGTGAGAAGAAAGAGAGAGAGAGAGAGAGAGAGAGAGGGGGAGAAGGAGAGTGAGAGAGAGAAAGAGAAAGAAAGAAAGAAAGAAAGAAAGAAAGAAAGAAAGAAAGAAAGAAAGAAAGAAAGAAAGAAAGAAAGAAAGAAAGAAAGAGAAAGAAAGAAATAAAGAAAGAGAGAAAGAAAGAAAAAAAGAAAGAAAGAGAAAAGAAAAGAAAGAAAGAAAGTTCAGAGAGTTTAAGTAACTTACCTAAGGTCACAGAGCTCGAAAACAGCCAGATTTTCAGGCAGGTCCCTACGACTCCAAACTTTCGTTGCAGGTTTTGTCGTTGTCCTCTATTTTGCTTCTGCTTTTAGAGCTTTCTGTGGCATCTACCTTTTAAATTGAGGGCTTAAAGTGCATCAGTGTTAATGTATAGCTCGAACACTCTTCACACATGTACACACCCATGTAACCACCACCCAGCTCCAGGTACATTTCCAAAGGCTCCTCATGGCCCTTCTAAGACTATAATGCTGCCCTCTGGGTACTCACTTTTCTGACTTCTATCACTGTTGATTAGTTCTTCCTGGGAGGAACAGTTTGGAAGCACTTCTTTCTCTGAGGCAAGAAAGGCGGCGGGCCCTGGCCGGGTGGTTCAGTGGGTTGGGCGTCCTCCCCGTGCACCAAAAGGTTGCCCTTGGATTCCTGATCCGGGCACGTGCCAGGTTGCTGGCTGGATCCGCGGTGTGCAGGAGGCAGCTGATGTTTCTCTCTCACATCGATGTTTCTCTCTCTCTCTCTCTCTCCCTCCCTCCCTCTCTAAAACTCAGTGAAAAAATCTTAAAAAAGAAAGAAAGAAAGACGGGAGAGAAAGGAGGTGTGAGGAGGAGTAGGGAAGAGGCACATTGCTCGGTAATACCAGCACCACCGGTCACAGGAACCGCTCCGCTGACAGCAAGGAAGGGAGGAGAGCCAGCCGCCCAAGGAGGTGACCGGGGGAGTTGAAGTGCTGCCACCCGCCTAGAGGGGCCTTGCAGGGTGTGGATGTTTGCTTGGAATTTGTTCTCTCTAGTAACTGAGGATGGGCTGTGTGGACAGTGGGAGGCCCTGTGGCCTGGCCAGGTCAGGAAGCACGTGGCTGGCACCGAGGGCCCCTGGCACTGAACACGCCAGTTCGAGGTGTCGAAGGACTGCGGCCGGAACTGCCACTCTGCTGACTGCTTATGTGTGGTTCCCCCCAGCCGCCAAGTTTGGCACCAGAGGGATGTGACAGTCCAGGGAACACGTACATCCTTTGGCTGCTGCCACAGCCCCTAAGTCAGACCCCAGAATGAGCACAGCTGCCCTTTGCATTGCTGGAAACAAATTCAGGCTCGTAAATCAAAAGGGCCCCGGTTCAAATCCTGGCTCCCCCACAGGCTTATAGGAGGGGGGACGAGAGGGGCACCCAGGGAGCAAAATGTGGGGTGCTCTTGCTCTCAGGTGCTGACCTTGCCCTTACGTGACCCTGAGAGTGAGTGTCTCCTTAAAAATGAGTCACCCAGGGCACAAAGTGAGTTCATGGTAGGAACTCAATAAATATTGGGTGAATGACTGAGTGACAATTTCCTAGTCCAATGTATTCATTGGGGTACATTAGGCTATGCTGAGGTCACAGATAAACCCCCAAATCTCAGTGGTTTAACCCAACGAAGGTTTCCTCTTGCTCAGGAAGGGTCCAATGAAGGTGGTCTTCTCCATCTCGGAGCCGTACCCTCGGGCTCGTCACTACTCAGACGTCTGCTCCGAGGCCTCTCAGCAGCACCTGGTTGCTTGTTTGAAATGAATCAGAATCTGCATTTTAATAAGATCCCCCAAGGGATTTGTGTGCGCATTACAGTTTGTGAAACCCTGGTCCAGACCAGTGGTCTTCAAGGTCCCCTTGGAGAGAGAGGTGGAGGAGACACACCGGCCCTTCGCTGCCTCCGGCCAGAGGCAATGCTCATCCCTTAAGCTCAGGTTTTATTGGCCAGAGCTGGTCACATGTCCTCAACTTAACTGCAAGGGGGGCTGGGAAATGCGATCTCTCCGTGGGTGCCCAGAAGAGGAACCAGTGAGGGATGTGTGCCATATTCTTTGCCACAGTATCTTGGGATCTGGGACACATACTGTGGCTTCGCTGGCCCTCGCTTTCTCTGTCTTGCTTTGTTCTGAGGTGACCTCCATGTTCTTTCAGACCTGGGCCAGGCCGAACACTTTAAGATCTAGGAAATGCATCTGAAAAGTGGCACTCGTGACGCACACCGAGGGCACGGCATACAAAAGCCACGAGAGAAAGGGTGAAGTCAGTTTCAGCCATTCAGTTTGCCTTGTTCCTTGCACCTTCACCCTGTGCTGGATGCTGGCGAGGTCGGGGGAATAAGACACCCGATGGCAGGGAACTCACAGTGGTGACATTAGGTGAGGACCCAAAACAAGCCCTGACCCGAGCAGGGCCAGGAGTGAGCAGGGTCAACGCTCCCGTGGCTGGACATACCACTGAAGGGACACCTGTGCCGTGGGAAGATCAAGAATCATTCCGATGAAAATCCCAACTTGGCCACTTACTTGCTCCATGGCCAGGTGTAAGTTGCTCGCCTCTCTGGGCCTCACTTTCCTCCTTTGGAAATTGGGATCGTGGTAGAGCCTGATGGATGCTCAAGCCAATATCCTTTCTCCCCTCCTTCCTCCATAACCGAACCCTGATGTTACTTGGGGTAGCAATGCCCTCAGCTGCACAGCGAGGCACAGCCATGTGACCCGGTTCCAGCAATGACATATAAGCAGTAGTGTGTGATATTCTGGGACGGCTCCTTGAAAGGCAGGGCCTTCCTTTTGTCCCACCGCCGCCATGCCTTGCCCCCTCCTGCTCCCAGTCAGTGATGCAGATGTGACGGCAAAGCTTGACAGCCATCCTGGACCATGAGGGCACCTGAGGATGGTCCTCGTGTGCAGACGGGGAAGAGGAGAAATAAAGAAGGAGCCTGGATTCCTGATGGTACCTGGAGCTGCCAGGTGCACCCTGGACTCTACCTATAGATTTCATTCACATGGTTAAAGACAGTATCCATGTATTATATATAATAGTATAAGGCTAGTGTAAGAATACTAATCTATTACTATACTAATAATATATATTATTCTCTCTGTATACATAATACATGTGTGTATACCCTCTTGTTTAAGCCACCACTATTTTGAGTTTTTCTGGTTATTACTGGTGTAAAAGTTATTAACTTTTGTTGATTATGCATGTGGCAACTTGCCTGAACTTTCTCATTTGTTCTAATACTTGGTCCGCTTATTTGGTAGTTTTTCAAGGTAGGTGATCACGCCATCTACAATGACAGCCCTGTCTCTTTCCTGCCCATCCTCGCACCTCTTATTTTCTTTCCTTATAGCCTTAGCCCTGGTCTCTGTCGCTCTGTTACGCAGTAGCGGGACAGTGGGCGTTCGTGGTTTGTTACTGATCCTGACAGGCATACAACGTTTCTCCACTGGGAATAACGTTTTCCATAGGTTTTTGATGTTAACATCTCAACCAAATTAAGGAACTTTCTGATGTTCCTAGTTTGTTCAGGATTTGTTTTTTTAAAAAATCACAAATACCTAAAAATCTTAGCAAGAGCTTTTTCAAAAGCATTGGTTTGTGTTTTTTTCCCTTTGATCTAATGACGCAGCGAATTATACCGGTAATTTTCTGATGTTGATGCATTTCTGAGATGAGCCCTCCCTGATGGTGAGGTACTATCAGTATTTTAACACACTGTCTAGTTGGTTAATATTCAGTTTAGTGTTTTGCCACCCTATGTTCGTAAGTAAAATGGGCTTATAATTTTCTTTTATTATATTGTCTTATCCAGGTTTTGCAATCAAGATGACACTTGTCTCATAAAATAAGCCAGGGTGCCTTCAGTTATTTTAGCTACTTGTATGGGATAAGCATTACCTGTTTTTAAAAAAATTCAGCAGAACTCACCTGTGAGAATGCCTGGGTCTGATTTGGGTGGGTGGGAAGGCTTGACGACCCTTTCAGTTTCAATACTACTGATTGACCTGTTTAATTCTCGATTTCTTCCTGGGCCAACAATCTTTTGGCATTTTATAACTTTCTATGAGTTCACCCATTTCCCCTAAGTTTTCAAATGTATATAACTGTTCACAATGGTTTCTAAATTACTTTTAACCCCTGTTACGCCCAGTCCTTCCCCTTTCTCTCTGTATGTCATCTCATTCCGTCGTTCTCTCGTCATGATCAGTCGTGGGCGGAGCCTGTCTCGCGTCACTTTGGTCCTAGAAGCAGCTTTGGGTTCTGTCGCTCTTTCATTCTTCTTTGCTTCTTCAGTTCTTCGTTCTCAGACGCTTTTCTCTTACGAGCAGCTGCACCTTATTTTGGCCCTTACAGTACTGAGTTGTTCCACGTGGTCAGCGAGGTCACCTCCATCAGGACAGTCCATAGAAGGGGCCCAGCGAACGGCCATGGCTTGCCCTGGGCTGGGCATCTCCCCTGAACCAAGGCTCCCTCTCTCTGCCTCTGCTCTGCCTAGAGCCGTGTTGGGAGGGGCTGATGGGGGGGCAGATTGCTGCCTGCTGCCTTCTCATCTGGCCTGCAAATACCCAGCCCCTAGCCCCCTCCGCGGCCCCTTCTTCCACATCCCCCAGTCTGGGTAGGAGTTCAGAGGTCTGCTCCTGGCCCTGCGATCCCAGGTGCCATGAGGAGCCCCCCACCCGCACCAGGACAGCAGTGGGGCTTGAGCAGTTAACCCTCAGCTGCAGCCTGAGCTGGTGAGGTTCGTGCGCAGGGACCCACATGGCCCCCACCGAGGGAGGGTGCAATGTAGGGCTCTCAGCACACGCATGTGACCAGTTCTGCACACGGCTCCACATACCACTGTGAGCTGGGAGTTCCTGGCAATGAAGTTGTCCTCGTTTGCTGGGTAAGGGGGTTGGCACAGGGGCTGTGCCAAGGGTGCAGCTGGTGAGGCATAGCTAAGGCTACTGGGGAGCTGGAAGAAGTCATAATGGGACATGGAAAAGGCTTCGAAATTGGCATGAGGGTTTATTTACAGGCCTAATATGCCTGGAAAAGGCACCGAGCCTGACATATGTTAGGTGCTAGGTACATATCTGTTGCATGAATTAATTAATTAATTAATTGGGGGACCCAAGGTCTAATCCCAGCTTTATCGCTGTATATTCTAAGGCAAGTTCCGTGGTCTCGCTTAGCCACAGTTTCCTCATTTGTAAAATGGGAGAGGGATGAATGCCATATTTTCTAGGGGGTCTTGGCTCTAGGAATCTCTGTGTCTGTGCCTGGAAGCATGCTGGAGTGGCAGCCCTAACCCAGAAGGAAGCATGGAGGAAGAGCCCTCTGGAACACAGAGTTCCAGCACGTCAGAGGCAGAGGTGGCTCCTACAGACTCTCTGATGTCTGACCAGTTATCAGAGTTCAAGAGACTCATTGAGTTGTAATCAGTTGGTCAAGAGGGACCAGGCACCTGGGCAGAGATGGCTGTGCTCTTGGCCAGATATCCCTGAGAGGAGGCAAATAACAAGTTAGGTTACTGCCTCCCCAGCCAAGTACCCCTCCATCAGTCAGGATAGCCAGTCACTGTCCGAGTCCCTCAGATACCATTATCTATGGAATCTATCCATCCAGTTGTCTATCAATCCATCTGTTCACCCTTTGATCCATGTGTTTGTCCATTCATCCATTCATCTATTGATCCATCCATCTGCATGTCCATAAATCCATTCACTCATTCATTCACTCATTCATTCATTCATGCATGCATTTATTCATTCATTCAACAAACACTGAATGTAGTGGGCCATGCCCTACTAATAAATAAGGAATCAAGCCCAGCTGGTGTGGCTCAGTAATTGAATGTCGACCCATGAACCAAGAGGTCGCTGGTTCGACTCCTGATCAGGGCACATGCCCAGGTTGTGGGCCAAATCCCCAGTGGGGGGCACGCAGGAGGCCACCAGTCGATGTTCTCTCTCATCGATGTTTCTATCGCTCTCTCCCTCTCCTTTCCTCTCTCTAAAATCAATAAAGAAAAAATTTTTTTAATAAAAATAAAAGTAAGGCATCAAAAATAAGGCCTCTGCCCACACTGAGCTCACAGACTAGAGGGAAAGAGAGAGACAAGCAAAGAGATGATTACAGCATAGTTAGCGGCAATTACCAGGTGCTGAGGGCGCTGAGAGGAGAGGGCCTAACCCAGCCTGGGAGGAGGGACAGGTGGCTTTGGAAGTCTTATTGGAGGAGATGACATCTGAGTTGGGTCTTGAAGCAAGAGTAGGAGTTGTCCAGGTGAAAAAGCACTTAAAACAGAGGGACAGAGAGAACTAAGCCTGAAGACAGCGAGAGCAGGGGCCGCTGGGGGAGAGTGGCTGAGTCCAGTGCAGCCTGGAGAGCCAGGTGGCAGGTGGGTGAGATGAGGCTGGAAAGCCCTGGCTGGGGAGGTCATGTGTGGCTGGGGTGGGAATAGGGACAGAGGCCTTGGAAGGTCCAGGGACCATCTGGAGATGCAGAAAAGCTCTGGGTCAGGCATCAGCATGCCAGCATCCTTCTTCCCCTCTGTCCCTGATTGACCTTGGGCAAGTCACCTCACCTCTCTGGGCTTAGTTCCCCCGCTGTGATTTGACAGGGTTGACCTCGGTGGCCTCTAGGGACCCTTCTAGCTCTGAGGGAGTCCCTGAGTCACATGTGGTCAGCAAAACCCATACCCACGTGAATATCTGGCCTGGCTTGAGGAGGGAGTTAATTGCTCCCAGTCCCTATGTGTGTTGGGGGGGCATTGGTTAGGGAACCCTGCTCAGGGGCCGCCCCCGTGGGGCTCCCAGTCATGGGATGGCAGGAAGTGCTGAGAAGGGAGTGAGTCACCAGCCAGTCATCAGCTTGGGACCCAGGGTCCCCAGGTGGGGGGAAGGGAGCCCCATTTGTGCTCCTCACTGTCCCACAGCCCCCCTCTCAAGATAGCAAACCCTTATTCAGAACAAAATCCCATATAAAACTCTAATATTTGAAAAGGCCCAAGGGCCCATCCAGTGTGGCTCAGTGGATTGAGCATCGTCCCATGGACTGAGAGGTCCCGGTTCGATTCCCAGTCAGAGCACATGCCGGGGTTGCAGGCTTGATCCTCTGTAAGGGGCGTGCAGGAGGCAGCTGATCGATGTTTCTCTCTCGTCAATGTTTCTAACTCTCTCTCCCTTCCTCTCTCTAAATGATCAATAAAAACATATTTTAAAATAAATAAAAAGGCCCAAGGAAAATTTTTCAGGGTGAGGCAGAGGGTGGGAGCCCTCGGCTGGGGCTCTGGCTCACCCCCACCCCGAGTCCCTAAGGAGCCACTTTGAATCCGAGAGTCCAAATGCCGTCATCCCTCTGGAGGCGAGATTGAGACCCAGAGGGGGAAGGGGCTGGGCTGAGGTCACACAGCGCGCTGCTCACTCCTCTCCTGGGCTCTGGCACTGCCCTTCCCCGGCCCTGGAGGACGGAGGTCAAGCAAGTGCCTCCTCTCTGCAGAGGAAGCTGTGTGACCAGTGACAACTCAGACACAGCACAGCTTCTCGGCGGCACCATAAGAGACATGGGCTGAAGCCATGCTCTGCCCCGTTAGGACCCAGCAGGCTTTGCCTCTGTCTCTGGGCCTGTGTCTCCCCAGCTCTGCAGTGGGAAGGCTGGTGAGAGACTAGAAATAACTAGTATTCATGGAGGGCTTACCATGTACCATGTTGTATCATTATTATCCTCGTTTCACAGATGGGGAAATCGAGGCACCAAGAAATGAAATAGCTTGCCTAAAGTCACATAGCCAATAGGAGGCAGAGCTGGAATTCGAACCCAGGCAGCTGGCCCCTGAATCCCTGCTCTTACCCACTGCGCTATATTCTATGTTGCCTCTTAGATAATGGCCTGCAAACACCTTCCATTTCCCTGTGGTCCGTGGGCCGATGCTCTAACCACTGAGCCAAACCGGCCAGGGCAACACCTTCCATTTCCTACTGTCTGGATCCCAGACCGTAAGATAGACGTAGTACAGAGGGAAGGGAGAGACTCGGTCATATCCTGGCTCTGTCACTCACTGTGTGACCTTGAGCAAGTCACTCTACCTCTCTGGGCCTCAGTTTCCAAGCAGGGTGGTTGTGAGAATTAAACGGCTGGGGCCCAGTTGCACTCAGGAGATGGTGCACTCACCATAGTTGATACTTCTTCAGTCTCCCCCCATGGCCCCTCGTAGCCAGTCTCTTTGAGTGGGGAGGAGGTGACGGCCACAGCTGAGACATCCCCTTCCATCCCCAAGCTGTCTGGCTCTGTCTCTAGTTGTTTGGCTAACCCCGCACCCTCTCAGAAAGGAGCAACAGGGTCGGTCCAGCCACACCCGCCCTCTGGGCCCGGAGCCTAAGCCCTGCCCCAGGGCCAGTTTACCCTCAGACACCTGGCAGGCCTGTGGGCTGTCCAGGCCGCAGTGAGGGGCTTCTCGACCAGCTTTCAGGGGCCCAAGTCAGGGCACGTGGGACAGGGAGGCCCCAGGGACCCACCTCACCAGCCCCACCGGCCCAGAGAAAACACTTTATTACTGGAAGCCCAGCCAGGCAGAGGGGGTGGAAGTGGCCGTGTTAGAGGAAACCGCAGAGGGTCAGCCAAACCTCTGCCCTTGAGGCCAGCGGCCCAGGGACTCGCCACGAGAGGCTGGCTCTCTGGGTGTTTACGTAAATGCTGGCCCTGGAGCCCGCCCAGCTGCTGGGCTGGGATCCCCTGAGGCACCCCCCGGCCTCAGAGTGCCAGCTTGGCAGGGGCCGTCAAGGGCTGCAGCTGGGCCTTGTTTTCCTCCACGGCCCACCTGGGGAATGGAAAGAGGAGGAGTCCAGAGGTCAGGGGCATTGCAGATGGGCTAGGTCTTCATGCCAGGCCCGGGCCTCCCTGAGCCAGGGGACCAAGCCCTTTCTGGACACCCCTGGAAAGTGGCATGAACTCAGGAGGGGCACAGGTCAAGTGGAGTCTGGAGCCACGCGGCCGTGGTTTAAATTCTGGCCGTGCCCCTCGCTGGCTATACAACTGGGAAATCTGCTTAACTGTTCTGTTCCCCTATTTCCCCATCCGCAAAATGGGAATGGTGATAATAGCATATACTTCACGGGGATATTGATATAACTAAATGATTTCGTATTGTAAAATGCTTAGAATAGTCACTATCGCATACTAAGTGTGTTAAGTGTTTGTTACAGGAATGTTTTCTTTTTTCTTCTTCTGTTTTTAATATGTTTTTATTGAACTTTTAGAGAGAGAGAGGAAGGGAGAGAGAGAGAGAGAAACATTGAGATGAGAGAGACACATTAATCAGCTGCCTCCTGCACGCCCCCTACTGGGGATCAAACCTGCAACCCAGGCATGTGCCCTGACCGGGAATCGAACCGGGACCTCTCAGTCCATGGGACGACGCTCAATCCACTGAGCCACACCAGCAGGACCAGAAATGTTTTCAACTGAACATCCAGCCCATGACTGAGGAGCTAAGCTTATGGAGATAAATTAGATTTAGATTCTGCCCCCAGGACCTTCAAAATCAAGGTTCCTGCCATAACTGGAGGTGTGGGGGTGATCTACCTAACTACAGTCACAGTGACAACCAATTGGTGAACATTTGTCTCTCCAGTCTCTCTAGGGCCAACGAGTCCCTTCTCTGCTCTGTCCTGGAGCCCAGCACAGAGGCTGGAACCAAGTGGGTGTTTAACCCAGTAGGAGAATACCTGGTGCTTTCTGAGACCTGGCTGTGTTGCGGGCCCTGAGCCCAGAGCTCCGTGTGCAGGGCTCCCTCCTGTCCCTCAGAACCCCCAGTGGAATAGGTCATTTCATTCTTTCTATGTTCAGGGAAGCAAACTGAGGCTCACAGGGCCGGCCCAAGGTCCCGCAGCTGGTAAGTGGCAGGGCTGGGACGGAATCCACATCTGTCCAAGTTCAAAGCCTGCATTTCTAACACTAAGCTATGGCACAGCCGCCCTCAGACCTGGGAGTTCAGAGTTGTGCCCAGCCCAGCCCGAGAAGATCCAGAAGGATCTTGGGGGAGGGAGGACATTCGGGGCGGAGGGACCCATCTGGAGACAGCAAAGAGGCAAGGCCAGCCCGTTGGACTAGTCTCTGCACCATGACCTGTTTGAGAATGGCAAAGACTGCGGTGTGTGGGGCTGAGGTGTGTGAATGGTGGAGCAGCAGGAGGAAGGCTGAGGGATGTCTGCAAACAGCCTTGGATACCAGGAGAAGGTTTAGACTGTCCTGTGGTGAGAGCCGCTGGACAGTCCTGAGCAGAGCCTGCCTGTGGCCAGATATGTGACCACTCTGGTGGCCAGGATGGAAGACGCAGACGAAGGAAGGAAGGGAGGAGGAGGCAGGAAAAATACTAATGTGTACAAATAACAAACCTCAGTGTCGTCACTGGTGATGAGCTATCTCCCCCCAAAGCAAAACTTACCTGCCCTGCCTTCTACTTCATCCAAAGCAATGTGTGTGTGTGTGTGTGTGTGTGTGTGTGTGTGTGTGTTTGGGGCCCAGGGCCTGGGCATGGGGTAGCCAGACTTAGAATCCTTGGAGCCCAGACATGTGCCTTTCCTCCCACCCCAACCCCAGCCCCACCCCTGCAAAGACCTCCTTGTGGCTTCGCCCCATTTTGGCCACAGCAGCGGCCAGCAGTGGGAGGGGACACAGAAGGTAACAGCGGGAGGGGTCAGGTGCCTACAAGGCCCTCAGCAGCCAAGCCTTCACCTCCCAGCGCACCTGGGGTTCAGGCAAACGGGAGTCCAGCTCTTGGACCTGCCATGTACTTGGGCTGTGACCCTGGCCGTGAGGTCCCCTTCATTCATGACCTAGAGACAATAATAAATGAGAGGGCTGCTGTGAGGCTTGGTGGAGATCTTGAACGTGAAGCCCGATTGCAACGCTGATTCAGAGCGAATGCTGGACAAATACGAGCTCAATGTCATCACTACCACAGCCTGAAGGCGGAAGCCACTGTCAGCCTGGGCAGAACTCAGAAACCACTTGCTGTGGCCTGGAACTGTCCAGAGGGCATCTGAGCCATCCCCCTGTCCCCAGGTGCCTGGGACCTGATCCAGCTCAGGGAAGTCAGTCTGCCCAAATGGGCATCGAGCCATCTGCCTGCGCCCCTTGGGCAAAGGGTGGCAAAAGGGAGAAGGCGTGGGCTGTGAGGTTAGACCACCTTAGTCTGCCCCCCACTCCAGCCTCCCTAACAGCCTGTCCTTGGACAGGAAACGTAATGTTTCAGTGCCTCGGTCTCCTCATTTGCAAAACGGGCATCATCGTAGCTCCTAGGGGGGTCGCGGTGAAGGCGAAATGAGAGCTGGCGTGGTGAGCGGTCGGTGTTAGCGGTCCGTTTTCATGCCGCGGCAGAGAGCGGGAGCCTCAGGACAAGGGAAGAAACGAAGTTCGGGTCAGTGAACACTGTGAGAAGGGGACAAAGAATGACAAGGGTGCAGTGTGCACTGGTGGAGAAAATGATAGAGGCCACTGAGACCCGGAGTCAGAGCCCAGCCCACCTGTGAAAAGCAGTCAGTAAGAATAATAGTAGCAATAACAGCATTTCTCAAAGAGTGAGCACGAAGAGGTACTAGGCACTGTGCTAACTACAGAATATCTCGTTTCCTTCCCAGGAGCAGGACTGGGACTAGGGTGCGGCAAGGTGACTGGGTGCGTAACTTAAGGAGGCACTCACCCTCGGGCTCCTGCAAATGTAGGGTCAGCACCTCCTTAAAGGTTGTGCCCTGGGCACCTGGCTTGCTGCACCCTCATCCCAGATCTGCTGGGAGGTTGGGATAATAATTATTATCCCCATTTGATAGATGAGAAGACCGAGGCTTCACCAGATTGGGCACCTGTCCAATGTCACACAGCTAGGAAGGAAGAGGCAGACCCCTGGTTTCTCTGATTTTGAAGCCTGGAGCTGTTTTTACCCCGAGGACCTGCCTCCCAGCCTGGGGATGGAAGGTCCCAGTCCTTCCTACAAGGCCCAGCAACCAGGAAAGCTGCCTAGAACCGCCCTCTTTTCTGGTTGGCCCAGGCAGCTGGGAGAACTGGCCTGCAGGGCGGAGGCCTGGCGATTTTTCCCTGCATTCCTGGGGGTTAAGTCTGGGGACCCAGGCTTCCGACATCAGCCATCACGTTCCCCAGAAGGAATCTCTATTCATAACAAACCCCAAAGGTCACCCGTCTGGGAAGGAACGTTCTATCTCCATCCCAGGGCCGGAGAGGGGGCCCCTGCCTTTATGGAGACCACCCTGCTGTCCAGACGGGGATGACCTGCTTCTGGCCAGCCCATGAACCCCTCTTTTTCCTCTGGGCCTCCTCTGTGGGTGGTGTCTGGATTGGACAGGTAGAAAGAGAGAGCGATGAACATAGCGGAAGGGGCCCCTGCAGAGTCCTAGCGCAGTAATGCATGGGCCCTGGATCAAGTTCCCCTCTCAACACCGCCTAGCTGTGTGGCCTTGGGCAAGTCACTCTGCCTTTGTGTGCCTCAGTTTCTGATGCTGTAAAATGGGGACAATAATAATACCTATTGCATAGGGTTGCAGGAGGATTAAATGAGATCCATTCATTCAACAGCTATTTATCAAAGGCCTACCAACTTCCAGGCAGTGAGTAAAAGAGACAGAACTCGCTACCTTCAAGTTTTAAAAGACGAATATTGTGAGGGATATTGTTTACTTCAGAAAATGCTGGCACCAAAACACGGAAACAAATATAGTAAATTGTTAACAGTTGTTAAGACGAGGGGATGGGCAAATGGCAAATGGTTGTTCATGATGTGTTTTCTGTATGTTTGAAATGGTTGATAAATAAAAGGAAAGAAGGAAGAAAAAGAAGTGAGGTGGAAGGAAGGAGGGAGGGAGGAGGAGAGGAAGGCAGGTGGGAAGGAAGGACTCTTTGCTCTTTGGAAACGTTTAAGTGGGGGAATAGACAATAAGCAAGTGAGGGAAGCGAGCAGTGTATCCATTGATGCTGAGTACTTTGGAGAAAGACAGAAGGGGAATCCCAAATGCCCAGGGTGAGGGGGGAGTTCCATTTTAAACCTGGTGGTCAGGGAATGCCTCCCTGGACGGCCACCTGGAGAGGAGGGCTCTGATCTCCTGGTTTCTGGGCCTGGGTGGTCCCAGGGTCCATGTCCAACCTTCTACCCAGGGAGTCATGGCAAAAGCCCCAAATCCAAGACTCTTGGGATCGTGATGAAATCTTAGAATTATGTGTGGTGTGTACAAATTTCAGTTCAAAATTTAGATGATCGGAGAAGGTAATCTATTTTGAATTAATTTTTATTATGATACTCCACTTCCCATGTGGGAAGAAAATTAATCTTGATCAGTTTGGTTGTTTTCCCCCATCACACACACACACACACACACACACACACACTCTCACACTTACACTCACACACACACACACACACACACTTACACTCACACACACACACACACTCACACACTTACACTCACACACACACACACTCACACACTCACACACACACTCACACACACACTCACACACACTCACACACACACACTCACACACTCACACACACACACACTCACACTCACAACTCACACACTCACACACACACACACACTCACTCTCCCTGTGGTTGTGTCGAAGTATGAGGTTGCCTCAGGCCCTCCTGGCTTGGACACACGGCATGACTATTTCATCTCTTGAGTCCTCCCTGACACCCCCCTACTTTTGGATTCTTCAAAGCTCTCGGGGTCACAGTGACCCACAGAATTGAAAATATGTTCACTCGTAGCTTTTACTCTGGCTTCCTTCCCAGCCTTTTTATTTGGGAGGAAGGAGAGAGGGAGGGCAGAGATATGCACCGGTCAGGGTCGGCCAGGTTAGGGTGCAGCAACGACCACCCCCGACCCTTGCTTCTCCGTCACTCCCGATGCACGTGAGGTCGGCCGCAGCCCCGCTCCGTGTCTCCTCACCCCAGGATCCAGGCTGCTGGAGTGGCCGCCACCTGATCTGTACAGAAGAAGCATCGAGTCACGCCTTTCTCTGATTCATTAGGAATTAATATGCCCCAAGTCCCTTCCAGAATGAACTTTTAGTTGGAATGAAGCAGGGCTTTTGAAACCTAAAAATGTGTTCTCTGCGTTAACTGAAACACCCCCTCCGTGAGTCAGTAGATGCTCTCCGGTCTACCTGTCTGGATCGGGAACAGATCACCGGGGGACGCAGGCAGGCTCGGGTCCCCGGAGTGTGGATGTCCTGCAGTCTCAGGCTAGAGCCGAGGAAACAGGGAGACTCTGACAGTCACGCTTTCCCAAATCAAAAGGGCTTGGAACCCAGTGCCCTTCCCAAGCAGGAGATGCCTCTGTCGCCTTCTTCACAGGCGGCCGAGCCTTGGCTTGTACCACACAGGGCCAGGGAGCTCACGACACACCACGGCAGCTTCCACCACTAGGGGTCAGGTCAAATCCTTCCGCAGTTCTGCTTCATCCAGGGAGCCAAGCTTCTCTCTCTCGGGACCTTCCACTCCAGGTTTTTCCTGGGAGAGCAGGGGTGCCGCCATCACCAGGACAACCCTGGAGAGGGGCTGAACTGGCAGCCAGGTGACCCTGAACAGCCCTGGGGGTCAAATGCATTATTACTCTGATAGGTGCAGCACCACCGTTAACGGTCTCTGGATCCCCATTAGGGAGGCTTATACGAAGTGGAAAAAAATAAAGGCTTGGACTCAGGCCTGGGTTCAATTGCTGACATCCTGACGCTGCCTGGAGGCAAGTCTCGTCTCGGAGCCATGTTTTTCCCATCTGTCCAGGAGGAATGATAACAGCAGTAACACCTCCCGTGCGGGACTGCTGTGCAAACCCAATGGGACAATATAGCTAAATACCTGACACAGTGCCTGGCACATAGTAGGTGCTCAGCTAGACCTGGGTTCAAATCCAGGCCGTCTCTCATTATTTGTATGTCCTTGGGCCTTACTTTCTCGAACCTCAGATCCCCCCTCTCTCGGGGGGTTACCATTACTCATACCCCACGGGGTCTGGTCAGGACTTTTGAAGCTCATGTTTACTGATAATGAGCTAAACTCTCTACCTGAATTGGACATTTAATCCTCTACCTATTAGGTACAATATTGATAGACACCCATTGTTAGTAATGGAGAAAGTGTGGCAGAGAAAGGTTGAGTGACCTGCCCAAGGTCACGGGGCTGATGAGGTGATGGGGCCAAGATTTGAATTCCGGTATTTTGCCCCGACAGAGACACTATGTCAAGGGCCCGGCACACAGTAGGTGCTCATTCTGTGTTTGAACTGCTGCACCTTCCCCTGCCCCTCCCCCAATCTGCACAAAGTAGGCTTGCCTCGGCTATTTTCAGCCTTCATTCCTGAGTGTCAGTCGGTTAGGAGGTTTCAGGCTGCAAGGAACAGAATATCCTGATGTTCCTGACGTCAACAATAAGGACCTTTGTGGTCAAGAAACCCAGAGGTTGAGTGGTTCCAGGATGGGTTAATTCAGAGGCTCAGGGATGCCCTCCAGGTCCCAGAGTGCAGCTCCAGCGCCTTCAGTGTGTTGCTTTAGCCCCCAGGCTTGGCCACCTCATGGTGTCAACATGGCTGCACGTTTCAGACATCACATCTTCACACAACCACTTAAAGGGGAAGAAGAAGGGACTATCTCCCAGCACAGCTTTTTTTTTTTTTTTTAATTCTCACCCGAGGATATTTTTCCATTGATTTTCAAATAGAGCGGGAGAGAGGGAGGGAGAGAGAGCGAGAGAGAGAAACATCAATGTGAGGGAGACACATCAGTCGGTTGCCTCCCGCATGACCCTGACCAGGGCTGGGATTGAACTATAACCGAGGTATGTGCCTTTGACCGGAATCGAACCTGCAACGCTTTGGTCCATGGCCCGACGTTCTAACCACTGAGCCAAACCGGCCAGGGCAACCCAGCATAGCTTCTTAACCAAGGCCAGCCCTTCTCAGACCCCGGCAGACTGTGTCATCGTGGCCAGACCCAGCTCACATTCCCTGGAAGACTGCTCACGCCCCCTGTCCTTCTCCTGGGCACACAGCTGGGCCGCATGGCCCAGCCTCCTTTGCAGTTAGATGTGGCCCCGTGACTGAGTTCTGGCCCCTTGAATGTGAGCGAAATTAATTGCGCCGTTTGCAGGTGTGACCTATAAAAACCTCCTCCCCAAGGTTCTTGCTCCCCATCTGCCTGCTCAGTGGAGAGGACTCTGAGGACGAGGAAGGCAGTGTCACGAGATGGGAAGAGTCTCGGTCCCTGAAAGGCTACGCAGAGGAGAGCCCTCCTGACAGCCTTCTTGTACTGCGATGGAGGAAGACCGAACCCCTGCGGTGTGACAGCCTCGGAAATCCTGGCGGTGTCTGTGAGAGCCGCTAGCAAGACTGAACCAGTCAGTTCGCACTCCCATCCCCCAAACCAGCCAAGGGGTCGGGGAACCTCGAAGGGCGTAGGCCCTGGGGCTGGGGAAGAGCCCTCCCCTGTGCCAGAGCACAGGCTGGCTGTAGAGGGGCGAGGGCAGGAAGGGGGTGAGCAGCGGGTTTGGAGCCTGAGCTGGATCGAAGGCCACTGGAGGAGGGGGCTTAGGGAGACAGCTGCGCTCCGCCGTGACGGGGTAAGAGGGTCGCACACAGGAAGGGGAAAGGCTTCCGTAGACAGCTGTCACTGCGATCCCCAGTCCCTCTGGGCACCCAGGGCCTGTAGGCTCAGCCCTCTGGACCACACCTCATGTATCATCCTCTGGGTGGCGGAGAATTGGGCAACTCTTGAGTCATAACATACGGTGGCCCCACTCGAGGAATTTGAGGCTCTCAGCAGCATGTGTCCGGGACTCAGCACGGGGACCCTCAGGAGCCTAGGGCCCTGGGGCCTGCTGGCATGCAGGGTCATCCAGGCCACTTCCCCCTCCTCTCCTTGGGGACGGAGATTGGCGTGGTCCATAAGAGGCCAGGCATCAGCATCTCAAGTCCACAACTTCTTAACCTGGTCTGTGGACAGGTCAGCCCACCTCCCCGAACCAAAGTGTTTTTATCTGCAACATGGGCGAGGAACACTGATCCCTTCAGCATGGGTGAAGGTGGAATGAAAGAAGCGACCCAGAGCGTTAAGCCGAAGGCCGTGACCCCAGTGAGTGCTTCTGAAGTTATGGCTGGCGGAGGGGACCCATTTAGATTCTGTCACCACTCCCGCCCCATCCCGCGTCTCCAAGCTTGGGCTTGGTGGGGCCTGTGCACTCCTGGAGTTCCTCTTTCCCAGAGCAGACGAACTGGACAGAAGTCTGCCCTGGCCCCTCCTCTTGCCAGCGTGCCACCAAGCTGCTCCGAGTCTCAGTGTTTCCGCCTGCACAATGGGCGCAATCGGTCCCCCATCCCCACCTCACAGAGTTGTAGCAGAATTCAGTAGAAGCAGCAGACCTTTGTGCTTCAGTAGACAGATTCCACAGCCACCCTGCCAGGGTTCAAATCCAGCTTGGGCCTCTGCTCATTTTGTGACCTTGAAAATGTCATTGAATTAAGGTTTGGGGGCTTTCAAAGGGCGTGACACTGGTGGGGTGAAATGTGACCGGGCTTGTGAAGAGCTGAGTCGAAGCCTGCGCCTCAGAAAGGGCTTAGGAAATAGGGGCAATTGTTGGGATCACCAGTAATCTCAAGATTTTGGGAAGTATAGAGAGGGCTCTGAGCTGAAAGGTTCTTAGGTCGGTCTCCGTGAGATACCAAGAGGAAAGTTTCACTTCACCTTGAGGCCGTTTGGGTTTCCCACGCCCCCTGCCCCGAGATGACACCTCTTCCTCGAACTGGAGCCACCGGGAGGCAGTGTGATGCGGGCTGGGAGTCGAGTTTCACGTTCCAGTCCAGCTTCCACTGCGCTCTGGCTGTGTGACCCTGGGCAAGTGCATCGCCCTTTCTGAGCCTCCCTAACAATCGTGTGAGGCAATGGGACTGCCGGCTCTGCTCTAAGGGCCCATATGCCTGTGACATTCACTGACTCCCTCCTCACAGCAGCCAGTGGCCAAGCAGAGAGGGTGTGGCTCCCCCGGGGAGGGGGGCTCAGGGTCAGGGTCGCTGCTCTGTGTGGAATCTGGTCTCTGCTGCCCAGAACTGCCTCTCCTGATGCCTGGAATTTCACCATTAGTGACTCATGCCTTTGGGAAATCATTGCCCTCACCCCGCTGAGTAATAACAATAACAAGCCCTCGTGGCTTCTCTTTGCCGAGCGCTCCTAGCCGCGGCCTCACGTGGTCTGGTTGCACAGTGAGAGGTCCGCAGTGACGGAGGAGAGTTCGAGTCCCACGCAGAAAGCGATGGGCCCAAAGCTACACAGGAGTCAGTGGTCGAGTCTGGAGACCTGGTCCCTGGCTTCGTGGTCAGAGCCTTTCCCTCCGACCACTTGTTTGCAAATGCCGCTCTGGGTATTTGCACACCCGGGTTCAGAGCAGCCAAAAGGTGGAAGCAACCCCAGGGTCCACGGGTGGATGACTGGATAAGCACAAGGTGGTACTTGTACGTATTCAACGGACTATTGTTCAGACTTAAAAAAGGAAGGGGATTCTGGCACACGCTACCCCGCGGATGAACCTGGGGGACGGTGTGCTGAGTGAAACAAGCCAGATGCAGACAGAAGGGGGCTGTCAGGGGCTGGGGCTGGGGCCTTGTTTACCGGGTCCAGCCTTTCAGTTTAGCAAGATGAAAAGAATTCTGTGGGTGGATGTTTGTGACGATGGACAATCATGTGAATGTCCTAATGCCACTGAACTGTGTATTGGAACATGTTAACGCGGCAACTTTTATGTTATGTGTGTTTTGCCAAAATTTAAAAAGTAAAAAAAAAAAAATGTTTAAGGGCCGCTTCTAATAGGAAGATGGTAAGTCCTAACTTGTTAAGGATGTGTAACTTAGTTTATTGTGACTTGGATCCACTGGGGTGCAGGCTGGGTCGCGCTGCTGTAACAAACATCCCCAAAGGCTGGCTCCTGAGTCAGCCGGCTCTCACTCTAAACCTCGTGCCCTCTGGAACATTCCTCTCTGCTGTCCTAAACCCCTACCTGCTCTGTCTACACCCCGGACCCAGGCTAAGGCAATGAAATCAGTCAGATTCACCCCTGGCTGACTGTGTGGCTGTGGGCAAGCCAGGCAACCTCCCTGAGCCTCAGTTTACTTATCTGGGAAATGGGGACAATAACAATGTATCTGGAGAGGAGAATTCAAGGAGCAGAGAAAACATTAGCATGGCTTAAGGCTTGCTGTCAAGGCTGTGGGTATAGTTGAGCCTCACGTAGAGTTTGGCACTCAGGCAGGAATGGGGTAGGCTCGAGTCTCCTGCCAGCCAGGCCCTCAGCTTGAAGAAATACCTTCCATCCCTGGAGAAATACCTTTCCCAGCCAGCCTTGCGTCAGGGCTGGGGAATGGGTGGGAAGGGAGCCAGAGGCTGCAGAGACGGTTGTCTCGAGCCTGAAATGTTTTTCTCCCCAATGATCTGTTTTCAATCTCTCATTCTTTTTCTTTTCTTTTTCAAATCCATTCTGCTAAGGAACAAGCATGTAAGTGTGTGTCAGCTCCCAGCTCAGCCAACATCCCATCCTTTGGGAATTTCTGCTTTAAATCCTGGGGTACAGGACCCTTCCCTATACCACGTGTTTTCTGGCCTCCACATCTTGGCCTGTGCTGTTTCTCGTCCCCGCTGCGCCACACCCTAGCTCCTGGGTCTGTTCTGGTTCTGCTCATCTTCTGTCAGGGTCGGCCACAGGGCCCCCTCCTATGGCAGCCCCTCTGATGGCTCCCCTGCCCCCGCAAGCACAGCCCTCCCTGTCTCCCAGGTCTGGGCTTACGTCTTGAATTCTTCTTTCCCCTGGTTATGAACACTTCTGAGGACAGGGCCAGCGTCATCCGGTTCTTTGCAAAGTCGAGTCTTCCATCACCACCACATCGACAGGAAGAGATTATGACTGTCATGTCCCCATTTTACAGATGAGAAAGCCGAGGGCCTGCGAGCGCACGCAGGTGGTCTCACAGCTGGGGAATCGGGGTCTCTACCCAAGGTCCTCGCTCTCGCTGAGCCGCCCTGCTGGGCTGAGCACGCCGTAGGCATGTGCCTTGTGGCCATCGGCGGGGGACTGGGCAGGTGTGGCAGAGACTGGCCACCCTTTCCTCTGCTCCCTGGACACGCAGCTAGTCAGCAGTTCCCTGCCTCCCTTGCGAGGGAGCAAGGCTCTTCGGGGAGACCGAGCACAGGAGAGACAGCAGACGGGATGGGGGTACCAGGGCCGGCAGGAGGGCATGGGGGCTCTGGCTGAGCGGGCCGTTTCGGTTTGGGGCGATGGAAAGTCCTGGAGCTGGCCTGTGGTGGCGGTCGCACAGCCACGTGAATGTGCTTCGTGCCACCAATCTGTACAGTTAAACATGGTCACAGTGACACACTTGGTGCTGTGTGTTTTACCACAATAGAAAAGATAATACAAGCCACAAATGCAAACCACACATGTAATTTAAAATTTCCTAGCAGACACATTTTTAAAAGTAAAAAGAAACAGGTGGAACAAACTTGTTATTTATTTATTTTAATTTTTTTTTAATTTTATTTATTTTTCAAATCCTCACCTGAGGATGTTTTTCCATTGATCTTCAGATGAGGGGGGTGGGGAGAGGAGAGAGAAAGAGAGAAACATTGATGTGAGAGAGACACATCTACTGGTTGCCTCCTGCACAACCCGACCAGGGCTGGGAATGAATCACAACCGAGGTACGTGCCCTTGACTGGAATCAAACCCGAGACTCTTTGGTCCACAGGCCGACGCTCTAACCACGGAGCAAAACCGGCCAGGGTGGAATGAACTTTTTAAATTATTTAACCGAATCGATCAAAAATATTATTATTTCAACATAGCATTGATATAAAAAAATTATTAAGGGGTTATTTTGCTTTTTTTCTTTCACACTAACAAAATCCGGTGTGTATTTTACACTTAGCCCATCTTAGCTCGGACTGGCCACATACCAAGTGGCCGGTGGCCACGTGTGGCTCGTGGCTTTTGTCTTAAACAGAGCAGGTCTGATACTAGTCTTCCGACTGGCCACCGCGCGCTTCTGCCGGAGGCCTGCGCGCTGTAATTTTCATAGGTTTTACCGGGTGACCTCCCACAGGTGTCAAAACAAGTTTTAATCCCGCCAGCAATGTATGGGGGTGGCTTTCCCCATACCCTCGCCTGTATAACTGCCCATTTGGTAGGTTAAAAAGTGCCTTTGACACAGGTTTCTCTCAGGGGGAGTGAGCTCCTTCTGTATGTTAAATCCATCGCGTTTCCTTTCCTGTGAACCATCGCTCACTTCACTGGAGGGCTGTGTTTAGTATTTCTCTGCACACCTCTCCATGCCCCCCAGGCCGCACCAGGACCTGGGACTAAGGCCAGATCTTTCAGAATCAGGCGGTAGTGGTAGCTGGCTGTTCCCAGAGTTCTGGGAAGCAGACTTACCTTTAAGCGCACACCTCCCTCTGCTGGCCAGGCTGAGCCTCTCCATCCAACCTGGGCCTGAAGAGGAGGCCCGGCAGCTGGGACGAAGGGGGCTGCCACCATTTACTGCTGTGTGACCTTGGGCAAGTAACTCCGCCTCTCTGGGCTCTCCACCTCCTCATTTGTACAATAAAAATAGTAGCCATTCCTCTCACTCACAGGGCTGCTGGAGGAATAATGAGGACAAGACATGAAGGTGCTTAACAGTGGTTATAGCACAAAACAAGAGCTAAATAAATGGTAGCGGGGTGTTTGGACCCAGGGAAGAGAGAGAAAGGAGGCAGGGGCGCAGCTGGGTTTTCATGGACCCACCACTGCCTAGCCAGCTTCAGTGTCGTCTTCTGTGGACCGGCCACCTCACTTCACAGAGAGGCCCTGGGACGTACTGCAATGCCTTGGACTCTCATGTCCGTATGACCCCTGCCTAACCTGGGCAGGGCCCATCCTCACCCCACATGGGGCTGGGTACACAAGAGTGTTGAGCAAATCCAGGCTGAACACCCACCGAGGCATTTGGAACCTCCCAGCCTGGACTCTCCCTCCCAGGGACCTGTGGACATCCTGGCAGGGGATTTCTAGAGACATTTCTTCCCAAGAGCACCCCAGTGGAGGGTACCCATATGATGGCATCACCCAAGCACCAGCTCCTTGGTGGTGCTGGGTGAGGACAGTTTTATCTGAGCCAGTCTGGAACCTGTGCCATAGAGCCCTATCCTCTTATCTGACATTCATCTCTTGCTTAATTGACAATTACATTTGAACCCTTCCTCTGCTCTAAAACCTTCTATGGCTCCCCATTGCCTGCCACATAAGTCCAGATGTCTCACCCTGGCATTCAAGACCATCCATGGCCTAAGTTTGATCTGTCTGTGGAGGGCACTCCTAGACTGCATAAGAAGCACCCACTAAAATCCTGCCCTTCCTTCAGATTGAACTAAATGCCACTCCATTCATTCATGTCTCTATCGTCTACTCATGTAACACAATTTATTAAGCACATTATTTATTAATTAATACATATTCATCACCCACTCTATGACCCTGGAGTAGAGACAGTGATCTTAACTAAAATGTCTTAATTTGTAAATTTCATAAAACATATAACCACTGAGTGCGTTTTCGAGTCCCTCCAAAGGTCTGGATGGGGATATGCAAGTGAGGTATCCTGCGCTGCATTAACTCGGGGTAAATCCAGCTTTGTGTCCCACCGCGCAGGTCCGGCTCCCGCGCAGGAAGCCTTCCTCCTCCCAGCTCCAAGGGCTTGACTCCTGGCTCTGCCGTGGAAAGTCATTTCCCCGAGTCTTCCAGATTATTTTTTATCAAGTGGTAACAATGATTCCTACCTTGAGGGATTTAGTGCAGGAATTGCATTAGATTAGGTGTAAAGGTGCCTGCACATGGTAAGTGCCCGTGGAGTGGCAACCCCATTAGCAGCGGAAGCTGCTGACTTCAACCCTGGCTCCCAGCTCCCTGAGAATCTAGAGGTTCTTCTGTTTTTGCCCACTAGAGGGCACCAGAAATCACAAACGACGTCCAGTGTTCTGCACCCTGGAGAAGCAGGCTTCGCAAGCTCCCCAGGGTAAGAATGAAGTTTCTGAGGATCAAAATGCAGAATTACATTAGATTAGGTGTAAAGGTGCCTGCACATGGTAAATGCCCGTGGAGTGGCAACCCTCATTAGCTGCGGGAGCTGCTGACTTCAACCCTGGCTCCCAGCTCCCTGAGGATCTAGAGGTTCTTCTCTTTTTTCCCACTAGAGGGCACCAGAAATCACAAACTTGACGTCCCCTGCTCTGCACCCTGGAGAAGCAGACTTCCCAAGCTCCCCAGGTTAGGAAATGAGGGGTTTCTAGGGCTCAAAAGGGACCCCACCAAGGCAAGCCAAGAGCCTAGTAGGTATCCTGTGTTCCTAGGCCTGGCTGTCAGTGGCGGGAGCAGGCTGCAACGAATAGAAAGCAGTCAGGTCATCATTTCCAAAGCCCCACTGATCATCCCTCCATGCATCCAACCCACAGCCCAAAAGAGTGAGCAAAAGAGCTCTGACTTCAGGAGCTAGCTCTTCGCATTTCTGTCTGTGCGACCTCTCTGAGCCTCAGTTTGCTTTTCCATAAAATGGAAATGTTAATGGTCCCAAAGAAGGGAAAAGCTTCTATATGCAGAGGGATGTCCACGATTGCTTGTGTTGCTTTCCATCGCGTGCATGTGCTAAAGTGTAATTAGCTTTTTTTCTGCTGCTCACAAATGTAACGTATTGATTAGTCAAAATGTTTCATTGAGCACCTTACCATGAGCCAAGCCCTGAGCTGGCTTATGAGATTGGCAGAAATGAAGCTAGTGGTTTTGTTAGGGATGGCGGGATTCTGGGTGGTAGATACCCCCACTTCAGCCCTCCCCTCATTCTCTCTGTAATATTGATGCACTGACTTTACAATGGTAGAAAAGGAACAGAGGGAGGAACATTAATTGGGCACCTACTATGTATCAGATGTATCACTTCTTCCTTTCTCTCTGGGCTCCATGCAAGCAGGAACTGTCTGGCTTACTGCTGTGTTCTCTGTGCCTAAGACCTTGGCTGCCACGTAGTAGGTCCTCAACAGATACTTCTTTAGCGATCAAGAATGATTTGAGCAAAGTTTCCAAATGAGGAACTGAGGTTCAGAGAGGTTGTGTGACTTGTCCGAGGTTATCCAGCTAGTGGGATGTAGGACCAGGGTCCTGAGGACGTTTTTTCTGCTCAGTGCCTGTCCCTCCTCCCCACATCCCCACACCCCCTTTGCCCAAAGCAGCTTATTTTATAAATACATACTTATGTAGTACTTGTTAAGCAGCAACCCTAAGAGGAAGGTGTTAGAAATTTTCCCATTTCACAGATGGGTAAACTGAGGCACCAATCAGTTAACTAACTTGCCCAGCTCACACAGAGTAAATGGTAGAACCAGGATTCGAATCCAGGCAGTCTATCGCAAAAACGCTTGCTGTTGGCCATTATGCCATTCTGCCACCCCGAGGGGCTGCTGGGTGTGAATTTCTCTTACCCCAGGTGCCCCTGGAGGACCTGGATCATGCCTTCTTTTGAACAGCCCCTGAAGCCCCTGGCACAAAGTGGGGTGTGCTGTAGGCACTCCGTTCAGGCCCTCCAGCTGGGGGTTTGCCCAGCAGATGAGGCCCCTTAGTTGTTGTTGCCCCATTTGGAAGTTAGTGGGTGCCCTGGATTTTTAGTGCAAGGTCATCTCTGCCCTTTGAGCCTAAAGCCACCTGTCCACAACCCACCCAGTCCTATATAGACGGTGCTTTGAGGGTGCAGGGGGGAGGCAAGTGTGGACTTTTCCCCTTTATCTGTACCCCTGTCCTCACTCTTAGATTATCTCCCAGAGTGTATGGCCTGTGTGCACATGGGTATATGTGTGCATGTAGCCCACGTGGACACACGTGTTCCCGTGCACACCTGTGTGGAAACGAGCAGTCCTGTATGTGAGTGCACGTGTGTCTGGCTGTGGCATGTGCGGTCCTGTGTGTGTCCAAGGATGCAGATGCGGATCTGAGTGTGAACACGAGCTCATATACAGCTCTGCGCATGTGTGAGTAACATGGAAAGACAGAGCACCATATCGGCAGGGCACCTCCTTGCCCGGCCTGTTTCCTCATCTGTGAAATGGGGGCAATAATGCTATCTCACTGCTGAAACAGTGCCAGACACACAGTAAGTGCCATAATATTAGCGAGCATGATTCCCCTCCCAGGGGTTGTGTGGAGAGTCCATGAAATGACAGCTTTGAGAGTCTGGCTCAAAAGTAGTTTCTCTGTCATCCTTAGATCGATCATTTTCCTTCTTTCCCTCGGTTTTATCATTGCCAAGGCAACATACCAACGATTGAGAGAGTTTGGGAAACAGAGGTAGGGAAGGGTGCGGTTTCTGTCCCCAGAGCCTTTTCTAGACGTTGTCCGTGAGGAAGCAGGCACAGGGCTTAGCACAGGGGCCGTGCTCAAAACTCAGCTGAACCGGTTAACGTAATTTTTTCACCTTTGATGACTAAACTGAGTATTTTTTAAATCCTGCTTTTGTTCACTTATCATGGGCATATTCCATGTGACAACCAGTCTATATTTATCAAAGACGATAGACGAAAACTGGAAACTTCTCAATGCCCCAAACTGGGAAATAGTTCATTTGCCTATGGAAGAGCCACTTAGTGTCAGTGGTGGGCCTCTTTTCCATATGAGATTCTTTTCTTTCTTTGGGACAAGTTAGTGTTTCCATATTGGGGATGGGGTGTCCCAGGATTCATCCGTCCCTGGGCATAAAGTGGTCCCATTGACAAAGATGAAGACATGAGCCATCAAGGAAATGCACCCCAAAACTATAGTGAGCTATCGCCACACACCCACAAGGATGGCGATGAAAAAAAGACAGACGAGCCCAAGTGCTGGTGAGGATGTGGAGAAAGGGGAACCCTCATACGTTGCTGGTGGGATTGTAAAATGGTGCAGCTGCTTTGGAAAACAATCTGTTTTCCTCAAAAGGTTCCTCAAAAGGTTAAAAATAGAGTTGCTATGTAACCCAGCAATTCCACTCCTAGATAGATACCCAAGAAAAATGAAAATAGATGTCCACACACAAATGTTCATAGCAGTGTTATTCATAACAGCCAAAAGGTGGAAACAACCCAAATATCCACCAATCATTGAAGGGATATATTAAATGTGGTATGTCCATACAATGGAACATTACTTGGCAATGAAAAAGGAATAAAGTACTGATTCCTGCTACAACATGGATGGACCTTGACATTTGACTAAGTGAAAAGTCACAAAAGACTTCATATGATTTCCAATTTGTTTGATTCCATTCCGTGAAATGTCCGAATAGGCAAGTCCCTAGAGACAGAAAGTGAACAGGTGATTGCCGTGTGCTTCGAGGGAAGGAGATCAGCAGAGGAGCCGGTGAATTACCGCCAATGAGTACAGGCCTTTTGGAGGGGATGATGAGAAAGTTCCAAAACTGATTGTGATAAACCTAGTAAAAACCATTGAGTTGTATACTTTATTTATTTATTTTTATCCTCACCCGAGGACATTTTCTCATTTTTTGTTCAGATAGAGTGGGAGGGAGAGAGAGGAAGAGAGAGAGAGAAACATCGACGTGAAAGGGACACATCAAGTGGCTGCCTCCCGCATGACCCAACCAGGGCCGGGGACAAACTGCAACCGAGGTACGTGCCCTTAGCGGGAACTGAACCTGGGTCTCTCTGGACCGCAGGCCGATGCTCTAACCGCTGAGCCAAACTAGCCAGGGCAAGTTGTATACTTTAGATGGGTAAATCCTACAGCATGTGAATTTTATCTCAATAAAGCTGTTAGAATAATTTTTTTAAAAAAAGAATGGAGCCCTGGCCGGTTTGGCTCAGTGGTTAGAGCGTCGGCCTGCGGTCCAGAGAGTCCCGGGTTCGGTTCCCGCTAAGGGCATGTACTTCGGTTGCAGTTTGTCCCCGGCCCTGGTTGGTTGTGCAGGTGGCTGCCACTCGATGTGTCCCTTTCACATCGATGTTTCTCTCTCTCTCTCTTCCTCTCTCTCCCTCCCACTCTATCTGAACAAAAAATGAGAAAATGTCCTCGGGTGAGGATAAAAAAAAAATTAAAAAAAGAATGGAGACCCACGATGACAATGAAAATATACACCATCATTTATTGGGAACATGGGCTACGGGCCAAGCACATATTAATGTCGCTTGACTTTCACAGTCACCCAGTGAGGTTATTTTCCCCATGGTGTAGATGAGGAGGGGACTCAAAGCCCCGTGCTTGTCCCTGAGGAGCAGGGGCTTGAGCCCCGCATCTGGACCTCAAGTGCTGGTGCGGCAGGTCAGCCGGGGGCCCAGGATCAGGGGCTCCTCCCTGCCCTTTATCTGGCTTGGGCAGCCGGAGCTCACGGTCAGGGCTCTTTATCGCTCCCTCAGGCCTTCTCCCAGCATCTCCCTGTTTAGGGCCCCTTAAGCAGACGCCCAGCAGGGGACTGCCCAAGAGGCCCTCTCTAAGGCAGGGCTCAAGCCAGTCCACTGGGCAGCCCCCAAGACTTCCCATCTTTGCTATACAGAGATAATAATATGTGTGAGCAAAATGTACAGACAAAGGTTTCCATCACAGCATTGTTTTTTCTCTAAATATGTTTTTATTGAGTTTTTTCAGAAAGAGGAGAAGGGAGAGAGAGATAGAAACATCAATGAGAGAAAGCATCTATCGGCTGCCTCCTGCGTGCCCCCTACTGGGGATCGAGCCCGCAACCCAGGCATGTGCCCTGACTGGGAATCGAACCCGAACCTCTCAGTCCATGGGACGACGCTCAGTCCACTGAGCCACACTGGCCGGGCACAGCATTGTTTATAACAGGGAAAACCCAGAAAGAACCTGCACGCCCAGCACTGGGAGCTGGTTACTGTGCGGCAGAATGTGCAGTGGGAGGAGACAGGGTGTCCCTTAGAACTCCTGCAGGAGACGAATCTACCCGAGTAGAAAGGCTCACAGCACACTGAGGGAAGCAGACCCCGCAGGCCACCCCCACGACCCCACCGCCACCGGCCACCCCTGCCTGCATCTGCCATCCCGCCGCGCTGAACTTCTCACGGTCCCCAAGTGCACAGGCTGTTTGTCCTCAGGCATTTGCGCTTGCTGCTCCTCCGTCTGCAGGGCCGCTCCACCCCTTTCTTTTCACTTATTTTCCAGTTGGCTACCTCCGGTTCAGCGTTCAGGTCTCAGCGGAAATATCTCTTCCCCAGGAAGTGATTTCCGGCCCTTGGGCTGGGCCAGGCAGGGTCCCCGCTCTGTGTTCTTGCAGCCCCGTAGCTCCGCCTCATGGCACGGGTCACCTCCCTGTGACTGGTCATCTAACTGTCTGCCTCCTAGATTTGACAGATGTGGACAGACCTGTCTTACTGGCTGTTGTCGTCTCAGTATCTGCTCTCGGAGTAGGCACCTTCCAGTGCCGCCCGTGGCAACTGGAACAAGAGCCAGACTCGTTTGCGTGTCCCGCAAGGCCTTCCGTGATCTGGCTGGTGCTCACTTCATCAGCTCATCTCCATGATTCTCACTCACTGTGCTCACGGACCTAGATGCTTCTCCAACATGCCCACTGCATTCCTGCCCCAGGACCTTTGCATTTGCTGTTTCCTCTGCCTGGAATGAATGACCGAATGATCAAGACTAATCCTTTGCCTCAAGTTCCTCATAGCCCAGTGCGGGAGGCAGACACATAAAGGGGCCCTCCTCTGGGTCCTGGTTTCTTCACCTATAAGATGGAGGGGGCCATCTACCCAGTCTCTCTCTCTCTCTCCCCTCGCCCTCCCTCCCTTGCAGGCCATTACCAGGGTATCGTGAAACCTGGGGTAGAGCCTGTTTGGTGAACTGTGCAGGGCAGAGCACGTGTGAATTGTTATTACAATGGGCTGAGAGCTGGGGCCCAGCTTCCTGATGGATCAGGATGGGCAGGGGCCGGGGAGGAGGGAACACAAAGGCAGGCGGGTCCCACTTTGCCCCAGGCTGCAGCCTGGCCCGCAGCAGGGCCCAGCTGAGGTCAGGTATGTGGTATCCACTGGTTCTTCCCTTCCTGAGCCAGGCGGGCCTGGACAGGCTGCAGGGCACCGCCAGCCCTGGGCATCTTTCCCACTGTGAGGGTCTCTTGGTCACAAACGTTGACTCCTCTCCTCCCAGGAGGAGCCCCAGAGAGAAATAGGATGTTAGAGACTCCAAATAACCCGTTCCTGGGTGCTCCCTCTGCTCTTTGGGCCCAGTCCTGCCCACAGTGCTTGTGGGAGTGGAGTGTGTGCCCCCCACCCAGACTCGTCTACCGCCCCCCGGAATCCTTTCGGGCCTGTCTCCCCAGCAGAACAGACGATTACGGACCTTTACGTTTGTCTAGCAGGTGGCGTTCAGTGAATTAAAGCACTATGTGAGGTTATGACTGGAATGAGTAGGGCTTTTATTCCCTTTTGACGTACGAGAAAACTAAAGCTTTGAAAAACCGTGACCACGTGGACTGGGGGAGAACAGAGGCGAAGACACTCGTCAGACACCTAAGGTGTGATCGGTCCTTTACAGCCAGGACCTCACTGAATCCTCACGACAGCTGCGTTTGTCTTCATTTAGCATAGAAAGAAACTGAGGCTGAGAGAGCTGAAGTGAATTGCTCTGGGGGGTCACATCGCTGCGCAGTGGTGGACAAGGGGCTCAGAATCAAGTCTGACCAACTGCCGAGGCCAGTGACCCTGATCATGGTGCGTCCGCCCCTGCGGCGTCTCAGCCTCACTGCCACGCTAAGAGGTAGGCTGTTCGCTGTGTTTCCCAGGGGAGAGAACTGAGGACGAGAGATGAATAGACTGGTCAGTGACCCACAGCTGGCAAGACAGAGTTCTGATCGTTTGCAGAAGTTCAGGATTGGAAGGAATCACAGGGTCTTTGGAGGACATCTTATAACCCTCTCATTTTACAGATGAGGAAACAGGTCCAGAGAAGGAAAGCGACTTAGCCAGTGCCATACAGTTAGCAAAATGATCCTCAGGGCTCTCCCTCTGCGCTGGAGTCTCTTGGTGTCATCGGCAGGGACAGCAGTTCACCGTCACTGCCGTCCTTCAGGACTAGGCCAGCCCTCCCACTCTAGGTGACCACCTCACCATCCCGCAAGTATTAGGTTGGTCCAATATATCGATAACATTATGTTGCTAGGACTTGGTGATGGGGAAATATTAGGCATCTTAGATGCATTACTAAGAGACATGCAGGCTAGAGATTGGGGGACGGACCCTGGTATCCGTCAGGGTTCTCCAGAGAAACAGAACCAGCGAAAGATGTGCAGTTGACCCTAGAACCACGCAGAGGTTAGGGGAGCTGACCCCCGCACAGCTGAGAATTCACGCATAACGTTTGACTCCCCCAAAACAACTCCTGATAGCCTACTGCGGACTGGAAGCTTTACCGATAACAGACAGTCGGTTAACACGTATTTTGGATGTTATATGTATTTTATACTGTATTCTTAGAATAAAGTAAGCTAGAGAAAAGAAAATGTTATTAAGAAAATCATAAGGAAAAGAAAATACATTTACAGTATTTATTGAAAAAAAAAATCTGCTAATAAATGGACCCACCAGTTCAAAGCCGTGTTATTCACAGGTCAAGTTTGTGTGTGTGTGTGTGTGTGTGTGTGTGTGTGTGTGTGTGTGTGTGTGTTTACCCATCCCCGGAGGTGTGCAGAGCCAAGGCTCAGTGGGCAGATAGCAGGGAGAGAATTTCTGCACTGGTGGGAGGTTGAGGAAATGACTTACAAGGTCCTTTCTTTGGCTTTGGTTTCTCTGGATAAGGGTCCCAAGATCCCCTCCCCTGTTTGGCCACACAGCCAGTGACAGGGCAAGTCAGGATTATGGACAATACTCTCCCCTCCTCCTCTGATTGCCCTCTCTGTGCTTTTCTGTTCCTTAAACACAGCCAAGCTCCCACCCCAAGACCCCTGGGCCTTTGCACATGCCATATCTTATCCACAGAGGTGCATTCAGATTTTATATACCTGAAACTTATGAAGCTGGGAGACCTTTAAGACAAAAGAATACAAAATCAGATAAGAATGTGAATATTTAGAATGAGAAACAAAACCACAATGAAATTTTAAAAGTTGATAAACACCATACAATTGTTCAGAAAAATAATGTTTACCTTTACCACCTCATAATACCTCTATAATATTTTTATTTTTTCATTTTGTTTGTATACCTCTTTATATGACATTGATTTTTGTCATGTCATTTTAAAAAAAATTTATCTTTATTGTTGAGAGTATTACAGATGTCCCCCATTTCCCCCCACTGCCCCCCTCCACCCGACTCCTGATCCACCACAGGCCGGCACTGCCCTGTGGTCTGTGTCCGTGGGTTGTGCATAAATGCATATAAGTTCTTTGCATATTAGTCTTTTCTCTAGCACAATCGACCAAAGTTTCTTATTGTTGATAATTTAGAAAAGTTTCTTTCAAATTCACAACTCATTATGGATAGTGTCATAAAATCTTACGATTGTTGTCAAATTTAGAAAACCCTCTACAAGTTTCTTTCCTATAGGAGCTGTAAGATTTCTGGTTTCCTCGATGACTCATCAAAACGTTTTTGACTTGGTGCCACCTATTAACCAGTTGGTTGCAATGTACTCCCCCAAAGCGCCACAGCCACACGCAGTGACACCCGAAATTAGAGAAACCTGACTAGGGTACGCTGGAGAGGAAAGAGGCAGCTTTCTTAATCAAGGGCAGTTAAAACTGCTGACGTGGGCAAACCCTCAGAGAGCACGTGAGCCTGAGTAGGCATTGCTAGCCCCTCCCCCTCCCAGGTCACCGGAAAGCCCCAGCCCGCAAGGGGCTCTATAACAGAAGCTGCAGCAGTCTGGTGATCCACTTCCGCCTTCCCCCAGAACAAACCCTGCGCTGCCCCCCTACCCCGCCCCTCCACAATGTGGTGGACAGCTCCTCATCTTGTCCACCTCCACGCAAGCATCCCATCTCCCGGGAGGCCTCCACAGTGGGTTAGCTGCCCTGAGGCTGGGGCCATGTCTGCACCTTCAGTATGCTGCCCGTACATAGTAGGATCATAGGCTCGGAAGGCTGAAGTGGCTGCTAAGGTCACCTAGACAGTAGGTGCCAGAGCTAGGAATCAACAAGGGAGGGAGGGGGAAAGAGAGAGGGAGGAAGGGAGAGAGAGGGAGGGAGGGAGGGACTCTAGCTGCCCTGATGGGCTGCAGGCCAGAGAAGTTCACTTCTTGCCAGACCCTTCAGAGCCCCAGCTGGCCTGCTCCCCTTCCTCCATCCCAGCAGCTGACTGGGGACCCCTGAGGAGGTCTTCTGAGCCCTGCTGCAGAAACCTCCCTCTATTGTTGTGAAGCATAGAAGAGAAGCTGGGCCTGGGTTTGAATCTCAGGCCACTCCTTAGCAGCTATGTAGCTTTGGGCAAGCTGGCACTGTTTCTCTGCACTTAGACATCGTCATCTGTGAAATGGGTGTGTGACTGCACCTCCCCGCCACAGGGTTAGGGGACTGTAGATAGTGTTGGATCGGAGGAAGTGCCCTGGCGATGTTGTCTTGTGAACTGGGCCTAAGCAGAGCCTTTTCTTCTCTGCAGTCTGAGCCTGTCTGAACCCCTATCCACACCCCAGTCCCCTGGGCTCCCTACAAGGCTAGTGCCCATGTGTCGTTGCTGATGTCAAACAAGATAACTAACCGGCTTTGTATGGTAAAGGAACTCTGGAATGAGCTTGCATTTCTCCCTCCGGCCCCTTGCTTTAAGGGGGTGAGGGGCATACCTTTATCTTGAGCCAGGGGAGGGTCAGCCTCATACCCGCAAGAACAAGGAGAACAAGGGGTTGTGCGTGTATTGGGTGCCAGGCACTGTGGTTGGCTTTCCTAGATGCTTCTGCTGTTTCCTACAGCCCTGTGAACTAGGAACCATTATCCCCATTTCATGGAGGTGGAGACTGAGGCTCGGCCAGGACAAACCTGAGGCCACACACACACTGAATGGTAAAGCTTGGAGGGGACAATCCAGCCAGGGCTTCTGACTCTGCCCACTGCTCTTCTGACTAGTCCTCATGCCCTGAATTCCCCCCGTAGGAAGTCATTCTTTTCACGAAGGAATTCTCTTCTGTTCAGATGTAACACGATGGCAAATGATTCTCAAATTTAGTTTTAAAAATCGAGCACTGTTTTCAACCCAGGGATAAAAACAACTGTGAGCTCTTCAAGGGAAGGGATGGGGGTCTTTTGCCTTTGCTTTGCCCGTGTCCTCACCGCCCAGCACAGGGCTAAGTGGGGCCAGGCTTCCGCAGCCGGGTAGGGTGACTGCACATGCGCCATCGGCCAGAGCAGCTGCCTCGCCGTCCTCAGCCTGTCCCTGTAGAACCGTCGCTCCTCTGGGCAAGATGAGACCATCTAACCTAAGAAGGTTTTGCTTAACCCATACAGTGTCTTTTTAAATTGTTAATTACTTGCCCTTATTTCAAAATTAGAAGGTTTTACATAACATCTAGGCTTCTGGCTTGTGGCAGAGACTGTCCTCAAAAGTCTAGCTTTCACCAAACCCATGTCCTTTTCTTACTGAAACACAGTTTGACCATATATATAAAAAACATTGATTTGAGAGAGCGAGAAAAACATCGATTTGTTATTCCACTTATTTATGCATTCATTGGTTGACTCTTGTATGTGCCCTGACCAGGACCGAACTGGCAACCTTGGTGCATCAGGGCGATGCTCCAGCCAACTGAGATACCCAGCCAGGGCCCAGTTCAACTATGGTTTCCAGCCTCCCTTGCAGCTAGCTGGGACCACATGACCATATCCTAGCCAGTGAAGTGTGCAAAGAAGTAATATGCACCACTTCCTGCCTGGTCCCTCCAACCCTCCACACTCTCTTCCTTGTATGGGGCCAGATGCAGAAGATCAGGGGAGGACTCCTAGGCCCTGGGAGATGGCAGAGCTACAAGATGGAAGGAGCAGCCATCATTGGCGGTGTGGAGCCCCCTGCTGGCCCACATGGACTATGGCAGGAACAGGAAGTATAAACCTTTGCCATATTAAGGGCCTGAGTTTCTGGGCTGTTTGTTACAGCAGCCTGTCCTGACAGATACAGCTTCTCTTGGAGAATCAGAAATCTGGAAGACTAGGCTCAGTTTTCTATGTGGCAACAATGAGCTGTAGTTTTTAACTGCTACCCCTTTAGCCTGGCTGGCATTTGCTTGTTCACCTGACCTCTGACTGCAATCCGCCTGTCTTTGCAGCTCCTGATCAAATTCTATCTTTCCCTCAAATATATGGGGAAATCGAGGCACAGAGAGCTCAAGGTCACAGTGTGTGGGGGGCAGAACTGAAAGTTGGACTGGAGTCTCCTAACTCCAAGCCAGTGTTCTTTCTCAGGAACTGTCTGACCTGTGAGCAGAGAGGAGGTTTGACTAGGAAGAGAAAGAGGGAGATTTCAGTGTCTAGGGCTCTTCTGGGGTGAAGGGGAAGCTAAGTGGCCAAAAGGAGAAGGGCGCCCCCGTGGTGAAGGGTGAACAGCAGAGGCGGGGAAGCCTTTACTTCTCTCAGATTCCATAGTTTGCGTAAGGCTTAGAAATGCCCGACAGGCGACCTAAGGCCCCCTCCCCAAGGCACACCTGTGTGCCTGCTGGGCAAACCTGGCCCTAGTCCTCCTCACTCTCCCCCTTGATTGCAAAATTTCACTGACAAAAAAAACAGGAACAGCCCTGGCCGGTTTGGCTCAGCGGTTAGAGCATCGGCCTGCGGTCCAGAGAGACCGGGGTTTGATTCCTTCTAAGGGCATGTACCTCTGTTGCAGTTTGTCCCCGGCCCTGGTTGGTCTTGCGGGTGGCAGCCACTCGATGTGTCCCTTTCACGTCGATGTTTGTCTCTCTTCCTCTCTCTCCCTCCCACTCTATCTGAACAAAAAATGAAAAAAATGTCCTCGGGTGAGGATAAAAAAAACAAAAAAAAACAAAACAGGAACAAAGTTTCCCTCCCAGACAATCAAACACCGAAAAAAAAAATGCACTTGCCAAACAACGGCATGATGAAGTCACTGCACCAGGAATGTCCCTGTGGGAGGACTGGAGGGAGCTCTGGGAAGTGTGGAAGCAGGTTCCAGGGGAGCCCTTTCCCCGTGGTGTGCTGCGGAGCTTCTCCTCCCCCTCTCCTAGCCGCGAAGACTCCGTGATTCCTTCAGCCAGCACCTTGCGATTCCTGGACGGCTCAGAAGATGCGCACTCCGACTGCGGAAGCATCCAGATCCCCGTCTGCACGCCTTCCCACAGCGCAGCGTGTTTGTGGATGCCAGGGGCTCCCGTGGGGCCACGAACCCCTCTGGCTCCACTATCTCATCTGCCCAGACCAGACCACTGCCTGCAACTCACAGCAACTTGACCAGAAACACGGCTTGCTCGTCCCTTCTCCGCAGCTTATGTCCCCCTCCCCCACTGGGGGTTGCTGGCTCCCCAGGCCCGGACTGGGAAAGACTCCTGGAGACTTGAATTGGCAACCACCCCTCTCCCAACCACTACCACCGCCACTGTCACCACATCCAAAGGGACAGGAAGGTATCACTAAACTGAAGGCCTGCATGGAGGAAGAAGAAGAGATTGTCTCCTCAGTCTTCAGAGGCTCTTCAGAGCTGTTGGTACAGAAAGGCCCCACTAGAAAAGTCCAGGAAACCACAGGGGCCTTGGGCACAGCAGCTCTGAGTTGTCCTCAGAAAGTGTCTCCAGGCGCCTCTCCCTCCCAGGAGCACGCCCAGGCCTTTCTTCCCTGTCGGGCGCGCATCTCCTAAGCCGAAGGGTCCCCAGGGAACTTGCAACCAGGGGAGCAATGGGCCGCGGCAGCTCGTCCAGGCTAAGCCCGACCCTGTCTCCAAGGCCCCCTTTCCTCTGACTCTCCAGTGAGCTGACATCAGCTCTGCGGGCTCCTTTCTTTCCTGTAACATTTCTAGGGGCCAAAGCAGCCCTGCCCAGGCTGTCTCCTGTTGCTGCTTGTGTCCTGACCCTTCCTTGTTTACTGTACCCAGCTTTAATAGATGTGCTCTCAAAACAAAAAAATAAAGGAGTGGTTCCATGGCAACTGACACCAGATGTGCAAGAAATGATAAGAACAGCCAGCCCTCACAAGGGTGGACAACACTGCCCCGCCCTTCCGAGGCCGAAGCGTTCTGAACGAAATCATTTCAGCCTGAGCACCGAAACTCATTTGGTGGCCCAGACCTAACTTGAACAAGTGTATGAATATTCAGACGTTATTCTCTGCAGAAATATGAGTGAGTCTAGTTGTGGGAGGCTAACCCAGACCCCACTGCTGTGTTATTTAACCTATAAGCTGTGCTTTCTGAGACCCCAAACTCTCAACGCCCCGCAAGGCACGAGGGCCCTGAGACCTCAGGGTTTAGATAGGGGATCGTAGTCTGCATACAGTCGTCCCTCGCCACTTCGCGCTTCGACTTTCGCAGCTTCACTCTGTCACGTTTTTTTCAAATTAAAAAGTTGATGGAGACAGTGAAAATGATACAGCGCGCGCTCGGTTGTCTGAGTCAATTATACACCCCTGTATTACAATTAAAATTAAAATTACTGTACGTATGGACTGTAGGCCTGTGTATTCAAGCATCCCAGGAATCCTTCAACGCCAGGTGCAACCGCTAGAGTCTGGAACGGATTAACCGCGATAAACGAGGGACGACTATATTCTAAGTGCTTTACATCTGTTAACTCACTCAATCCTTGCAATAACCCTATGGGGTTATTATTAGAACTTATTATTCTTCCTCCCATTCTATAGATAAGGAAACTGAAGCAGAAAGAGGTGAAGTGACTTGCTTCACAGCGGGTGGGTGTTGGAGCTGGGGTTCAGACCCAGGCACCTTGGTTCCAGAGCCCACCTCTGAACCATTCACCATCTGTCTTGCTAAGCGAGGTGGGGGGGGGGTGGAGGGGGTGAGGGTTAAGCAGCACAGAATTACCATTTTAAGCTGCCTTTGCAATAAGGACAAGCCCAGGAGGGTATGTGAGAAGCCAGCCTGCTGTGACAGGTGTTATAGGGTGACCAGCCCAGTTTGCCCTGGAACTGTCCTGGTTTTAGCATAGAAAGTCCTGCATTCCAGCAAACCCCTCATCCCCACCACGCCGGATGGTTGGTCAGCCTAGATCTTGGAACCATGTGCCTCTCCCCCTGTGACATCGCGAGCCTCACAGCCCACTGGGGGGATTCTGAAAAAACATAGTGTTCACACAAGAGGGCTTCTCAACGCCAAGATCTCCTGCAGGCACTCAACCAACACACGGGAGGAAGCGCTGGCTGTGTCACAGCCCCCGTAGAGGTGTGTCTGTGTCCCTGCTTAAGGGCTTGGCAAGGACAATGTGACCCTATGAGGCTTTGCCCTCGAGCATTGACTTTGGATTCCATTGTAAACACAGTGGGAATATTTGTGTGGGGGAATTCACTCTGATCTTCCCACTTAGAAATGTCTGGCTCTCATCCCCAACTGTACATTTTAACTCATTAAAGCCCCACACCTGACTTCTCAGGAATGAAGTGCACCAGGGACTCACAGTTACCTGCCGCAGGCCTGCCCTGTCCTGTCTGGGTGCAAAGGAGCATGAGGCAGGGCTGGGCTGTGGAGTCAGGAGAGAGACATGCCTGGGCTCAGAGACGGAGAAACAGCCCGTGTGCTGAGGGGCCAGGGGCTCCTGAGATGGGTGGGAAGGAGGGGGCCAGGATGCCAGTGCCATACAATCCACATAGCTCCCCACATCAAGAATGCAGGCGGCCTGGTCAGTGTGGCTCAGTGGTTGAGTACTGCCCTATGCACCGAGAGGTTGCCAGTTTGATTCCCGGTCAGGGCACATGCCAGGGTTGTGGGCTCCATCCCCTGTGGGGGGCCTGTTTCTATCTCTCTTTCTCTCTCTCTAAAATCAATAAAAACATATTTATTTTTAAAAACAAACAAACGCAGGTGGGAGGCTACCAGTTTAACACGGCCAACTAAGCACACTTATTTACCTCCACTGTTCTCTGAAATTCCAAGCAAATGACGTAAAGGCATTTAAAAAAAAAAAAAAAGCACTCTCATCCACAGGGACACAGAGAACATGTGAAGAAATAACATCAGATAAAAGGAGTCAACCAAATTCTGGAAGCTGGGAAACAGATGGCGAATGGGGACTGATTTAAGAAACCCGAGAAGTTGTAGCCAGACGGCTCAGGGGGAACCATCAGGACAGAAGACAATTTAAGATCCTTAGAAAGGCTCAGGGATTGGAGGGGCCAGGAACCTTCCAAGACAGAGGCGCAGGGCAGGGCGAAAAATGGAAGGGCTGGTTGGTTATCCATCTGGGGGGCAACTGGGCTTTGAGGTCTCCTGCCCCAGCTCAGGGGCTGGAGTAGAGCAGGTTCTTGGTCAGTTGTTGTTATCATTATTATATTCAGATGACCTCTTTTTTTAAAAAAATTATTTTTATTAATTTATTTTTGTTACAGATGTTTCTCCTTTTTCCCCCATTGACACCCTCCTCCCAATCCCCCCCACTCCGGCCCCAGCTTTGTTGTCTATGTCCATGGTTATGCATACATGCATATAAGTTCTGTGGTTTATCTCTCCCCCCCGCCCACTCCCTCTTCTGAGGTTTGTCAGTCTAAAACCTACTTCTATGTCTCTGGGTCTATTGTGTTCATCAGTTTATTTTGTTCATTATATTCCACAAATAAGTGAGATCATGTGATATTTGTCTTTCTCTGATTGGCTTGTTTCACTTAGGATAATACTCTCCAGGTCCCTCCATGTTGTCTCAAAGGGTAAGAGATCTTTCTTTCTTACAGCTGCATAGTATTCCATTGTGTAAATGTACCACTGCTTTTTTATCTACTCATCTATTTTATCTACTCATCTATGGGCACTTGGGCTGTTTCCAGATCTTAGCTATTGTAAATAGTGCTGCTATGAACATAGGGGTTCATGCTTGGGTCCAGCCTCAGCAGGTCCAGGGTTTCCCTCAGGTGTGGATGGAGTCGGCGAGAGAAGGAGAAGTGAGACAGAAGGTGCTTGATCCCTTCTGCTACTTAGGGCTAGCAGAATCTTTATTTTTATATCTTCAGGCTGTATGACAAGTTACTCATTTTTTTTTCTTTTGACCTTTAAGCAAGTATGTATAGATATTCTCTTCCACTTACACAGCTCTTAGGTATTGGCACAGGGTTAATCACTAATTATTTCATTTTTTCATCCAGACATAACAATGACATTATATCAGCTCTTAACCTTTACAATTATTAATACTTTCGCCATGTGACTCATTGCTTAACAACCTTCCTGTTTATATTTACGCAGACAATGTCTCATTTAACGTCTTCCTTCCCCACACCCTCTATTTCAATTTCTGTTACTTTCTCATAGACCTTGACTTTTCCTCTTATCTAAGATCCTTTTAAGCTTTTACATTCTTATCTTAAATTCTTATTACTTTCTTGCCTTTTCTTTCTGCAGTCTATTCTGACGTCTATATATTAATCATCTACATGTTACTTCTATAATGATTCCTAACAGACAGATAACAGATAGACAGAGAAAGCAAAGATTGGTCTCCTTCAGTTTCCATCCTATAATTTTATTTTTCTTATTAGCCTTTGTCTTCAGCCACTGTTCTTCGTGATTCCTGCCACGTAGTGAATCCACTTCTCCAGGGACTATGTCAAACCATGGAGGCCTTCATAACTCCCGGGACTATGTCAAACCGTGGTGGTCACTGTTCCAGTGGCACCGCTCCCAACAGGTTCATATATTCTTTCTGATTGGTGTTTCAGGTTTCTTAGGGTATATTCCTAGAAGTGAGATCACTGGGTCAAATGGCAGTTCAATTTTTAACTTTTTGAGGAAACACCATATTGTTTTCTATAGTGGCTGCACCAGTCTGCATTCCCACCAGCAGTGTACTAGAGTCCCCTTTTCTCCACACCCTCGCCAGCACTTGTTGTTTGATGCTTTGTTCATGGCGGCCATTCTGACAGGTGTGAGGTGATACCTCATTGATGTTTTTCAGATGACCTCTTTCTGTCTTGTTCTCTTCATTTCTTGGTCAGAAAGTTATGAGGCAGAAGAGAAGTGGATGACAGAGTCTGGCCGCCTGGTAACATCCCTCCAATGATCCACACAACCTTCTCACAAGCCAGGCTATTTGATGGGGCACAAATGGCTACTTGCCTTCCAATATTGACTATCCACTTCTTCCAGCTAGCTAAAAAGGTTTTGCTCGCTACCTCGCTTTCCAGCCTCAAGGCATTTCCCAGCCTCCTTTGTAATTAGGTGCGGCCATGGGACTATATACATGAAATTTGTTGTGAGGAGATCAGGAAGTCTCTTTAAAAGAAGAAAGCTCTTCTTTCTGCTCTCTGGACAGCGGATGTGATGGCCGGTGCTCTCACAGCCATCCTGTGCCATGAGGGTAAGGGCAATATGCAAGGGATGACAGAGCAGAGAGATAGAAGGAACCATATTTATGGAGTTGCTGTACCAGCCATGCATTGCCCATCTCTGGACTTCTTTTACATGACAGAGAAATAAACTTCTTTAATGTTTTTCACTACTATTATTTTAGGATTTTGTGTTGTGTGCAACTAATCCTAAGCCTCTCTGATAAATTTGAACTGGGGACATCCCTCCCTTGTCCTCTTTCCTATTCAGATATCCTAGAAGATCAGAATCAGCAGAGACCTTGGTTATTATGGAGCCCATAGGGCCAGGGGCAAAATCTGGCCCACACATACATATACAGGTTGTCCTATGAGCGAGGTATGGATGTGGGTTATCCCGTAAACTAGGTGTATGTATATGGATTATCCTATGAGTTAGGTATACATGTGGATTATCTTATGAATTAGGTGTTATATGTGTTATCCCCATGCAACAGATGAGGAATTTGAGACTCAGAGAGAACTTGTCCCGAGTTAGACCTCAAACCGCATTCCATGCTTGTTCTGTCAGCATTTGCGTTAGCAAGCCTTGATTTCCCAACTACTTGCCGGAAGTTCACAGAGGAAAACAATAGAACTGAGGAGAAGAAATACTTAATGACCCTTGTCATATTGTAACAAATCCATGGTGCTGGCATTCCTGCGACACTGTGAGCAAACCACTAGAGAGAGGGTTTTTTCTCCAGATGCTCAGTGCTTGGTGCAGGGCCAGCCTAGGCAACTGCGTGCTGAATGAATGAAGTGTCCTACTCTCAGTCACACTCAGCAGGATGGCAGAACAGGGGTGCAAACTCAGGGGTGCCTGCCTGCCCAGAGCTCTGCCCCCAGACCTGGCTGCTGTCCAACCTACCCTGCTTTCCTCTGGACACTGTCAGAGGTCAAGAGCACAGGCTCTGAGGTCTAGCATATTCACACCCAGATTCTAGCTTCATCTCTCACTAGCCATGACCACGCTGAGCCTTGATCATGGCGCCTACCTCACAGGGTTGCTGGGAGGACTAGGTGAGATCATGCAATGTTAATGCCTTCTCGCGGTGACCAACTTGAGAAATAATAACAAATATTGTGACACATATTTTGTATGAGTGGTATGGGGTGGGGATGGATTAATTTGTCAATGTCTTGAAATCCTTTTTCTTAGGCATTGACTTGCCCTCCCTTAACCCAAGGCAGCCTGAGCCCTGCAGAGGACTGGACAAAGGTCATGCTGAGGTGAGGGCTTCCCACATATCTCAGGAGCTTGGGCACAATGACCTGAATTGTCCCATTACAGTCCTTCATCCCACCAACATAACAAGCTCCCGCTCTCCACCAGGCCCCAGGTCAGGACTAGAGACCCGGGAGAATTTGAACCTGTCTTACCTTTGAAGACCATCTACCTGACTGGTGGGGTTAGACAGGTCACATGCTTCACGATACATGGAGATGATGACATTAGATTTTTTCAGGAAGGATATGTGAGTTACAGTTCCTGCGTGTTTGAGAATGTATCTCTCTCGTCTTTATATGTGAACAATGCTGTGTGGTTGATACATTTTGGGGAAAGCATCTCTCTGCGTTCCTCCTCCAACTCTGTACACAGTGGTCCACTATGTACTGACGTGGAGAAGTGTCACCCAGGGTCCTGGCGGGAACCAGGCAACACACTCAAACTGAGTAATTGAGGAGAGTTTAATAAAGGAATTATTTGCAGTTATCAAATGAATAAGATCTGAGGATCTCACGTACAACGTGGTGACTATCATTGGTTGAGAACACTATTGTATAACTAAAATTTGCTAAAGGAGTGGAACTGAAATGTTTTCACCGAAAAAAAGAGGTAAATATGTGAGGTGATGGCTATGTTAATGAACTCAGTGGGGGACTCTTTTCACAATGTATATATATATCAAATCATCACATTGGAGTTGAGCTAGTTCAACAAGGGGCCCTCACAGGGGCTTTCTGCCGAGTCAAGAACTGGCTCCTGTCCAAATATGACCCTCAGAAGGAGGCGGAGCCCTGCAGCTGGATGGAGGGACTCACGGGCCTATCGGTCCTGACTTCCAGAGGGTCCTGGCTTGGTCCCCAAGACCAACTGCTCCATGCAAAACTGGCACCATTGACAAAACCTCTCCAATTTCATCAAGGCCATGGTCAGCCATGGCATGCACTCTGTGGACCTGTTTGAGGCGAGAACATGATGCAGGTGTGGGTGCTTCTGGCTGGGGCAGGGAAGGCCAAGACAAAGGGGCTGCAGGGTGGTGTGGACATCGGCATCAAGTACTTGGAGAAGCAGGAGTAGAACTTTGATGACACCACCATGAAGGCGTGCCACGGAGTCATTGGGCTCCAGAAGGGCACCAACAAGTATGCCAGAGAGTCAGGCATGACAGAATATGACACAAGAAGGCATCTGTATGACCCCAAGAACCATGTCCTGCCACCCATGGACCACTCAACCATCAGCCTGCAAATGGGCACCAACAAGTGTGCCAGCCAGGTGGGCATGATGGCTCCCAGGATCCACTGGCACATCTATGACACCAAGCTGGGGACCGACAACTCCTCCATGTCTCTGCAGGTGTGCTACATGCAGGGTGCCAACCAGAGCGGCCAGGTCTTTGGCCTGGGCTGACAGATATACGACCCCAAGTACTGCCCACAAGGCCCAGTGGCCGATGGGGCTCCAGGGTCAGCTGGTGACTTCCCAAGCCCAGGGAAGGCCCTGGAGTACCCCCTCTACTGCCAGGATCAGGCAGGCTACTGAGGCCCCCCTTGCAGGGTATCTCCCCACATCATCGCCCGATCTGGGATTTTGGGTTTTTCTGTGTTTCCATCTTGTTTTTCTGTCTTCAAGTGCTTCCAGCTGAGGGTCTGTGAAGGCCTGATCCAGGTGCGTGTGGGGTGGGGGGTCCTTGCCAGGGCACATCTTAGTAGCAAAGTCCCAGCAGGCTCTGGGCCAAGCTGTTGGGAGAAGAAACCTGTGGAGGGAGGGAAACTGGCCCCAAGATTCCAGTTGTTTCTGTCCCTCTTTTCTCTGTTAATCAGTTTGTGGTTTCTGTACCCACAGAAGTTTCAGGAAATTTTAACAAAACAAAAGTAATTTGGGGTGGAGGTGAATGGGGCGGGTAGGAACCAGCATTCCTGTTATTTACTGCTGTGTAACAACCTGTCCCAACACTCAGTGACTTCAATTAACAGCCATTCTATTATATACCTGCAGGTCACGAATGCAAGTGGGGTCAGTTGGGTCATTCTTCTTTCCACATGGCACGACTTATGTCACATGTTCAGTTAGCAGCTGTTCTGGTCCAACATGGCCTCACTAATGTGTTTGGTCTCTTGGTGGGGATGGTGGAAAGGCTGCCCTCAGCTGGACAGCCGAGTAGAGGGACTGCATGAGGGTTCTCTGGTGTGGATTTCCTACATTGCGATTCGGGGTTCCCGGAGCGAATGCGGGAGAGGCCCCAGTGGAAACTGCAAGGCTTCTTATGACCTGGACTCAAAGTTCAGGAATGTCACCCTCACCACCTCTTATCAGGCAAATGGGTTACTCAGTCCAGCCCAGATACAAAAGGAGGAAAATTAGACTCCATCGCACAGTGGGAGGAATGGCAACGAACATGTGCCACCTTTAATGACCAGCAAGTCATCCAGGTTGGCTAGTGTTTGAGGACTGTGCCGGCAATTGATGGGACTGATGTTGGAGAGGAGCTGGGGAGGCAGTACAGTAATAAGGTAGAGTGAAGGTTCTAGGGTCAGGTTTAAGTTCAAATCCTAGCTCTGCCACTTACAACACATGTGCCAAGCAGGCTGAGCCTGTGTTCTCACCTGTAAAATGAGGAGATCACGTCCGACTTTGCAGTAGTTCTGTAAACATTAAATGGGATGGTTCTTTTAAAGCGCTTCTCAGAGTGCCTGCTCCAAGTATGTTCCAATAAGTAGAGCTGCTGTGATTTATCCTGCGTGGCACAGAGAGCCAGGAGAGGGTCTTACAAAACCACTCGTCTGGTTTCCACAATGCATCCGAAGAATCATTTTGACCTGCTCTCTGCCTCACTGCCACACACACCCCACCCCAAATTCAGCTGATTTTACCCCCTAAATGTAGCTTGAATCAGATTTTCCCCATCTCCCCCCAGCGTCCCCAGCATCTCCACCGGGGCTACTGCGGTTGCCTCCTTCCTAGGCTCCAGACTTGCTCTGGCCCTCTGCAATGCCCTCCCCTCACTGCAGCTGAGACAGGATAGTAAGCCAGGACAAGTGGAACAGGGAAACTGAGACAGATAGTTAAAAACAGCCAAGCAGTTTACAGCCATCTAGTAAGTCTTAAAATCTTATCTTCCCTAACCAAGGATATTTAAGAGTAAATGGTTTATACTTCTTCCCAACCAAAGGGTAAAGAGCTTAAATCACCCTAGTCAGGGAGATAGATTAGAGAAATCCAATTAGTGCCAGTTGTTCCAACCACACCCAAGGACAGATAAAGTCAGGGGAATAAATCCCATTTTGGCGCACCAGCATAGAGTTGATGAATATTCTATTGAGATCCTCCCCTGAGACCTCCCCTGAAGTTCTGCCTTTAGAAAACAGATAAGAACCCTCAAGACAGAGACCCGCACCTTCCTTCCCTCTCAGGCCTGCATCTTTTCTCTCCTCAACTCGAAGGGTCCCCATGAGACTCCCAGCCAGGGGGCAATGGGCAGCAGCAGCTCATCCTGGGCTAACCCCTGAACCTGTCTCCAAGGCCCCCTTTTCTCTGACTTTTCGATGAGCTAAGAGCAGCCCTTCCCTGGCTCACATCTGTCACTGTGACTTTTACTTCTCAGTGAACTCACACTGCCCAGCCGGGCCTACTTCTTTCCTAAACGTTTCTAGGGAGCCTCGCAGAGCACTGCCTAGCCTTTCTCCTGTTGCTTCCTCTACTCTGAGCCCTCCCTTTGCTTCACTGACCCCAGCTTTCATAAAAGAACTCTCCAAATGGAGGGGACTTGTGTTGTGAAAATTCTCAGGCATGAAGACAAGAACCCACATGCTACAGTTTATTTGCCCACCTGTCTGTGGATGGATATCTGGGGTGTTTCCAATATTTTTGTATTACCAGCGTGTGAACATTCTCTGGCTTGCCCTCCTCCTCTCCACTCCCTTCACCTGGCACTTTCCTTCAGGTCCTCAGGCAAGCCTCGCGACCTGCAGGCCACAGCGGGTCCCCATTAAAGCTCCCTAATTACACAAGTACATTGTGCGATTATGTGATGAGCGTGGGTCTAGCCCGGGTAGAGAGCAAGTCTCACAAGGTCTGTGATGCTCACAGGTTCCCCGATTCCAGCTCGGGCCTGGCACCCTGTAAGCGCCCAGGCAGCAGAGCCGGCCCGGCGGCTGGAGCCTGAGCCCACAGGTGGCTGCAACCCCAAGTCCCGGGGTCGATTTTTGGGCGGGCCAAGGTGCTGAGGGGACTTGTGTTTGTTCCCTCTGCTGGGCCTGAATTCCAGGAAAAGCGCGGCTGGGGACGGTGGGGCGGGGCCTGGAGCGGGTGGGGGCGGGGCCTGGAGCGGGGCGGGGCGGGCAGGGGGCGGGACGGGGCGGGGCCGGCCCCATTAAGAAGGGCGAGGCGGGCCGCGGTTACTGCGGGGCCCGGGGGAAACCGACCGGTCTCCGATCAGCCGTAGGCCACCGGATTCAGCGGAGGAAGCAGCAGCGCCGGGGCGCGCGCTTGGCACTATGACCCAGACACCCGCCTTCGACAAGCCCAAAGTGAGCACGAGCCGGGGCTCGGGGTGCGGGTTCTGGCTCCTCGTCTGGCTGGAGGGCTTAGGGGCTTCCACGCCGCGGGGGCGAACGGGGCCCTGCAGGCGCTTTCCTCCCTTAGCTGAGGCCCCCGTCCGCCTCTAGGCTGTTTAGTGAGAGACAGTGAGGGAATGGATCTGGAGGCGCCCCTGGCTGGCCTCTGAGTTCTACTTCTGCCGCTAACTTGGCCCCTCCGGGTCTCAGTTTCACCGTCTGTCTAATGGACACCTTAGCACCGCAGGCGCCGAGCAGCTTGTGAGCCTGGGCAGAGGGCTTGACCTCTCTGAACCTCCGCTGTAAAATGGGGCCTGGGGCGCCGTGTCTACAACCACAGGTATCTAGTGTTGGGTACGGTGCGTACTGAGCGCTCTGTGAATGTAAACAGCTTTATACTAGAACACCGGGATTGTTTTGTCCACACCAAGGAGTCCCTTTGTGGATGTGCTGGTGGGAAGAACCATGAGCCATGCCAGAGACAGGGGCAGAGGGTTTGGGGGAGCCTTAGGTCTTGGGCTCTGGTAAGATTCAGCGGGCCACTGGCCCCAAAGGAGGACTCTCATCCCTCCTCCCACCAGCTGTGGTGTCTTGGGGATGGTGGGGTCAAGGAGAGTCCAGGCCCACTTGGTGTGATTCAGAGCAGAGATTCATCCAGGGAGGGGAGCCACCCAGAAGTCCGCCCAGCAGAGTGAATCTGCAGCTGGTGGGATCTGAGTCCACTGGGGGGTCAGGGGAAGGTGTGAGTTTCAGTCAGCCTCAACTGCTCCATCTGAGAAACAGGTGTAAGTGATGATGGCAGATGTCACAAAAGTGTTGATGAGAATCCTGTGTGTGCACAGAGGAGCGGGGAAGATAATTAACTACTAGTATTAGCAGCTTGTGCTTACTGAGTTGTTACTGCCCTGTGCCAGGCACCTTGCTGAACGTTACCTGCATTGATTCATTTGACTCTAACAGTGACTCTGCGAGGTAGCTCGTGCCATTCCGTTACCTGCATTAATTCATTTCACTCTGTGACTCGGTGAGGTAGCTGATGTCATCCTGTTTTATAGATGAAGAAACAGAGGCACAGAGGTTAACTAGGTTAAGAAGGTCACAGCAGCCAAGCTAGGGTTGGAGCCCAGGGTACTGGCTTCACTGTCCTGAGCCCTAACTAGCTTTCCTGAACTGCCTCTGCAGAAGCCTTTGCAGGTGGAGGTGCCAGTGCCCCAGGTGCAGGCCTCTCTGGCTTCTCATGCTTACCTCCAGGTGAGGCCCAGGACCTGGCCAGCTTTAAGAAGTCAGAGCAGAGCATTGCTTTCCAAGCTTTAATATGTACTCAAATCACCTGACTTTTGTTAACAGACTTTGAACCAGGAGGTCTAGGGTGGGGCTTGAGATGCTGCACTTCTGGTAAGCTCCCAGGTGATGCTAATTCGGCTGGTCCTTGGACCACACTTGAGGTAGCAAGACCCTAGGCAGCTGCCTGCCTGGATTGATTATGTCATTCCAACAGATGCTTCCTGAACACCCGTTGGACACTGGAAGAGGTACAAAGCAGGTGGAAGGGTGGCCCTTATCTATTTCCATGGGAGCAAGGCTAGAAAATGCCATGGTGCTTGGAGTTCTTTGTCAGGGAGGGCAATGCTGCTCACATGCCTGGTGTTTTAATAAAAATAACCGCTGTCATTTGAATGTTTGTGGGTGTCGGGTACCTTCCATGATTTATCTCGCAGAATCCTCGGGACAACTTGACAAGGCAGATGTTTTCTCTTTTTTTGCTACTTAATGTGGTTTTTATTTATGAGAATTCAGGGGGACAACACCCAAAGAGGAAAGGGGTGATGAGGAAGGGTCCTCTCTGGAAGATACAGACCCACCCCTCCTATTGTGTTAATGTTTGGGTCGCATGAACCCGTTACTGTAAGAGGAAAGGACCATGTCTGTGAGCAAGAGGGTGAGAAGGGATCCATCCACAGTGCCTCCCAAAGCTTTGTGAAACTGGCTGCGTGTTCTGCAAGACACGCAGGAAAACACTTCTTCACAGCGTCCCTTGCAAATGGTATGAAGCAAAGGCTAGACCCCGCAGGGCCAAAGACTGCAAAATGCAGAGGATGCGGGCAAGCCCCTTGTTATGCTACCCAAAGGCAGAACACAGGGTGAGTGCCAAACAACCGCACCAACAGCACCGTGATAGTTACTATCAAATGCGTGGGCTCGAACATTCTCTCCAGCTGTCTATTGGTCCCATGAGGAAGACGGGGCTCCCCATCGATGCCATGTTACCAAAGGTGGACAGCACTGCAGAGAGGGCTACCCCTTTCCTCTGCACCCAGAGCAGCAGGGTACCCAGCAGTGAGCAGAGAATTCTTGTAACAAGACACAAAATGAAGCCTTTTATTCTGGTATTCCAGCTTACTGAAGGTGTCTCAACCATCTCGGCCAGGTGGCCCGGTCCTCAGTGTCCGGCCCGCTCAGCACCTTCTGCAGCTTGTCCATCCTGGGCCGCTGCAGCCCCTCGGCCGCCGAGGCAGATGTCTTCATCCCCATTGATAGATGAGGAGGCTGAGGCCTGAAGAGGTGAATGATTTGCCCAAGGCTACTCAAAATCAGAGCTGACTGAGCAGGCCAAGTTGGAACAGCAGTTTTCTTTCTTTTTTGAGACAGGAGAATTGGGGCTAAATCTCTAATGTACCTTTTTCGTATTTGAATGTTGACTCCAAATCGGGCACTCTTCTGCTTTGCATATTTGCATGTATTAACTCATTTAATGCTCACAACAGCCTTCCTCATTTATATATGAGGAAACTGAGGCTCAGAGAGGGGAAGGAACTGGCCAAAGTCACACAGCTAGAAAGCAGAGGAGCCACACTTGAACCCAGATCTACCTGAAACTGCTTTGCTAACCTGCCACCCCACTCGGGGGGAGGAGTTAGAATTAGGGTGACTTTGGACTTCAGATCTACTGGGTGGGATCCCACCTTGATACTTATCAGCTACAAAGCTCAGATAGACAGTTTCCTGAACCCCAACTTCCTTCTCTAAAATGGGCTGTGAACACCAAGGTCATGGGGCCCTTGGGGGAAATTGATCTGCTGATTGGCACTTGTGAAGTGCCCGGCTGGCACGCAGCAGGCCCTGGGGCTGCAGTGGGGGCTGCTGTGGGCTCGGAAGCCTCTCCATCTGCCATGTCTCTTCCTGCCACAAAGCCCGCCGTCAGCACTGCTTTGGACTGTCAGCACTTTTTGGGTTACCAGAGCCACCTGTTAAAATAAAAGTGCTCCCGCCCCCACCCAAGAGCCCGCCTTACCCGTTACAACTTACCACGTGGCCACTGGGAGGGAGGGGAACAGAATGGGTTTCATGGAAACTTCTGTTTGACAGAGGAGGAAGCAAGGACAAGCGAGGGGACATGCGGTGTCTGGTCACACAGCAAGGTAGGGGAGGCTGGCCTCTCAATTCTGTATCTGACCTCAGGTGGGCTTGGCCTGGGAGAAACCTGTCCACCTGCCCAGTTGTCCTAGGGAGTGCCCCCTGACTTTGAACAGGGGAGAAGGTAAGCCAGGGAGGCCAAAGTGAGGTTTGAATCTATGTTCACCTAGCGTGTTGGAGGCAGGCTTACCTCTATCCTTTAGGGTTCTGAGGCCCCAGAACAGTAAGGTTGGCAGGAAACAGCCTCTGGGGTGGTTTTGACCACAGAGGGAGACCAGGGAGGATTTTAAACTTGGATAGCAGCTGGGTCTGAGTGCTGATTTCTACCCGAATTAATTACGAGAGCTTGAGTGAGTTGCTTCTTTGTGCCTCAGTTTGCCCATGTTAAAATGGGAATCATCCTTTTATCCACTCTGCATAAAACACCAAGTCCAAGCCGTGTGGCTCAGTGGTTGAGTGTTGACCCATGCACCAGGAGGTCACTGGTTCGATTCCCAGTCAGGGCACATGCCCAGGTTGTGGGCCCGATCCCCAGTGGGAGGCATGCAGGAGGCGGCCAGTCGATGTTCTCTCTCATTGATGTTTCTATCTCTCCCTCTCCCTTCCTCTCTAACATCAATAAAGAAAAAAAATTAAAAAAACAAAAGCACACCAAGTACAGGCCTGGCTGTGGGGTGGGGAGGACAGTGCTAGCTGCTATTGATTATCAGTCATCCTTGTCATGACTATTACATGACAAGGTGAGGGTGGTGGTTGTGACTTCCAGCTTGGAGTCAAACAGTTTCCTGGCTGTGACCTGAGGCAAATTCCTTAATTTCTCCGAGCCTCAGTTTTCTCATCTATAAAATGATGGCTCTGCTGAGTTCCGAGGCTGCTGCCCTACCGGATGTCCCCTTGAAGATATACCTTCCTTCCGCGAAACCTCTGGGGACGCTCACGGCAGCATCGCTCACAGAGCTCCTTCGGGCTCCAAGTCATAGAGGCTCTAAGGGACTGCCCGCCCCTCTGCAGCTCCGGGCTGCGGGAGCTGATGGGCTTGAGCAGAGAGGGCTTCCTGGAGGAGCTGTGACTGAAACAGTGTGTCAGCCCCAGGACTGCTCTGTCTCCTCATCTTACCCCAAAAGTCCTCTGAGAGGCTGTGGTGGCACGGACCCCTGGCACTGCCCAGCTTGTTGCCAGGAGCAGGGCTAGGAAGGGAGGGGATGTCTGCCCCGCAGTGGGCACCGTGGCTCATCCAGGTTCCGAGGACTGGTCAGGCAATCCTGGCTACCCTGCGCTGTCTAGATTCTCTGCCAGGACAGGGGGTAGGTCAGCCCCTTGAGGCAGGGAGAGGACACACTCAGCTGGCCTAGGACAGGGAGAAGAGAAGACCATCACTTGCCCTTTCACCTCCTGCTGAGCATTGCTGCCGTGCCGCCCCGTCCTCGGCACTAAGGGCACAGCATGAGGACACAGTCTCTGCCTCCAGGGAACTGACAGTGGGGGAGACAGACGTGGTACGAGAATTTAAAAATTGGTGGCATGGAAACAAAACAGTGATGTGTTTGGGGTCTGACTGGGGTAGGCCCTGGGGGAGGACAGTCCTGCCTGCCCTTCAGAAGTAAGTGGGGAGTCGGATCTGGGAGGGTCCAGTCCAGGAATGCAAGACCTGGGTCCTCATCCGGGCTCTGCTGCTGCCACCGTGCGTGACCCTGGCAAGTGGACGCACCTCCCTGGGCCCCGCTCACCTGGCTGGCATCTCCTGAGAGCAAGGACTCCTGCTTCCCCGTGCCCCCAAGGTGTCTGTTAGAAGTGTTTGTTGGTAATGGGGGAAGCTTCCGGCTCAGATCTGGGAGGATTTCCTGCAGTTCTGATTGTGAGATTGTGAGTCAGCCTCATGGAGAGCGCGCGCACAGGCAGGGGCATGCGGTTCCTCTCCAGGCCTGGTGCGGCGCCAGGGAGGTGGTGCGGCCCTGGGCAGGGCTTGGGCAGAGCTGGAGAGACTTGGGTTCCAGCCCGGCACTGCCACTATGGATCTGTGTAACCCTGGGCAGGTCACTGGGTTTCTCCGTTTAGCTTGGCAAGTCCAGAATGGGGCTAATGCGTGCCTGTGCCGAGGGGTTAAGATGAAATGAGATAAAGGGCCTGATAATAGGCAGCTGCTATTGTTATATTATTTATATCTGAGGCTAGGCCTGTGGGAGCTCAAGACTCGGGCCTGGGTTCAAGTCCTGACTCCATCACTGACTGACTCTGTCCTTAGAGACTTCGTTGAACCTCAGTTTCCCCATCTGTAAAGTGTGAGTGAAGTCCCAACCTTCCTGGTTGGAAGGATGAAATAAGATCACTCATGTAGATGGTCTGGCCCCTGGTAGGTCAGTCAGAAACTGCTGCTGTTCCTTTTCCCTGAATGGGCTCAGTGGAGCAGGGTCCCCAGCGCAGTCTCCCCCGCTTGCACCCCATCTGGGGTGGGCTGACACCCCCATGGGTAGTCGCCATTTTCCAGAAAGTTCAATGGGAGGCCTGCCTGAGCTTGGGCTGCTTGTGGAGGTGGCTTCTGCCTCTGCTTCTACCCTGAGCCATGTCCAGGCAGCTTCCCAGGAGCCCCACGGAGGGTGGCACCTGTGGGGCATGGTGGGCAGGCGGGCTCTGCCTTCTGTCTCCGCAGGGGCGCTCTGGCCTCCTGCCCGTGGCTGAGCCCTTCCTGCCAGCACGGCGCACGGGTAGCGGGCTCACTGAGCACCGACTGTATCCACCGCTCATCTCCCCTCCGGACTCCTGCGCCTGGCTCTGTCTCCTGCTCTGCCTCCCTCTGACCTGCTCGCCACACTGCAGCCGAAAAGGCTTTTAAAAGATCGCTCCCCTGTTTAAAACTCTTCAGTGGATCCCTTAACCGTGAGCTGTGGGATCTCCCTGCCTTGCAGCCCCTGCCTTTCTCTGGCCTCGTCTCTCACCACTGGCCTCATTCTCTGCACTGGAACCAATTCCCTGACTGCTCCCTGATTCAGACACTTAGCACCTGCCGTTCCTCTGTCTGGAACCGTTCTCTGTCCTGCCTTCGCCCCCTCCCCCACTAACTCCCTATCTGCACCCCCCACCCAAAGTGATCTTTTCTGGACACTTTCTGAGTTGTTCCTCTCGCCCCCCCCCCCCCTTCCTGTGTGTTTTTCTTTTTCACACACTTGGTTCGGTTTTCATCACAGTTGGTAACAATGGGTTTGAAAGATGTGTCTGCTCAGGCGGAGACTACAGCCTGCGGTAACCGGTAGCCCCAGATCTGAGGGGTCCGAGGTGGCAGACGTGTCTGTCATTCTTGTCCGTCACAGTCTGCTCATGGCAGGGACGCAGGCAGATGGGCGGTGACCAGCGGGACATTTCCAGCTGCTGAGCCGGAGCGAAGAGAGGGCTCTGGGGGTCTTGGCCAGCATTGAGGTGCCAGGGCCAAGCGTAGCAGGCCCCCCGCCCATTAGGGGCCCACAGCGCCGGCAGCCCCCCGACTCGCTGCTGACGTGTAACTCGGAGGCGCTTTGGCGTCCGCCTTCACCTCGCCTACCTTCTGGAGCCTCATGCAACCCTCCTCTCTCGACTTGTCTCCTCCGTCACCGTTCAGACACGCCCACGCCAGAAACAGTTCTCTTGACCCACATCCACCTAAATTTTCTCCCATTTTCTATTTTTAAAATTTTTTTCCTTTATTAATTTTTAGAGAGGAAGGAAGAGGGAGAGAAAGTTAGAAACATTGATGAGAGAGAACATCAACTGGCCGCCTCCTGCATGCCCCCCACTGGGGAATCAGGCCCACAACCTGGGCATGTGCCCTGACCAGGAATCGAACCAGCAACCCCCTGGTGCATGGGTCGATGCTCAACCACTGAGCCACACCGGCCGGGCTCTCCCATTTTCTTACCTCTGTTCTTTCTGACCCTGCCCCAGTGTGGATTCTGCCCACTCAGGCCTCTGGAATGGTTCCTTTAAGCCAGTGCTTCTCGACCTTGGCCTTATGTTAAAAAACAAAACAAAACCCTGAAGGATTGTGATTTAATTGACTTGATTGGGCCCAGGCATCGGTAACTTTGCAAAGCTTCCCAGGGGCTCCTCATGGGAAGCCAGGGTTGAGAACCACTCCGGGGCCTTGTGCCCTGCGTTTAGTCTCAGGGACATGTGTCTTCCTACTCCTTGACCGCTGGGAGACCCGTCTGTATCAGTTTCCTGTGGCTGCTGTAACAACATGTACTGCATACTTAACACAGCAGAAACTAATTTTCTCCCTGCCCCGGAGGTCAGAAGTCCAAACTCGGTGCGTCAGCAGGGCTGCCACCCGCCAAGGGCTCCGGGGAGAGTCCATTCCTTGCCCGCTGCCAGTGGCCCCAGGCACTCCTTGGTCACAACCATCTGCCTCAGTGGTCAAGTTGCTGCTTCCTCTTGGGTGTGGCCCTCAAAACACTTTGTCTTTCTCATAAGGAGACAGGTGATTGCATCAGGGGCCATCCAGATAGTCCAGGACAAAACCTTCTTCCAAGATGTTTAATAATTGCATCCCTGCCATATAAGGGAATGCGGGTCCTGGGGATTAGGACACACACACATTTTGGGGGGGCTACCATTCAGCCCTCGACTCTGACCAGGTGGGCCACTCCTCCTTGACATCTGAGTGTCCCTTGCCATCTGCACACCACACACTCCCACCTCCCTCCCGGCTCTCGGGGCTCTTCTCCAAGTCCACCCTCTTCTGTAAAGCCCCCGGGTGCTGGTGCTTGTCAAGGCTTCACCTGGGCCCTTTCCTCCGCGCTGTCTCCCTAGGTGAGCTCACCCAAGACCACAGGTCCCGTTACCCAGGTTCCTTCTGACATCTCCAGCCTCCATCTCTCTGAGAACGCCAGACCCTCATATCCATGGGCTCCGTCCATTTATACTTGGAAACTCCAGAGTTTCCCAGTTTAATGTAACAGATCAAACGGACCATGCCTCTCTCCCCTCCCCCCACCCACTTTACCCGCTTAGCCCTTGGTCTTCTTCCTGGGCTCTCTGTCTCAAAGCATGGGAATCGCTACCCACCCGGGCCCAACCTGAAGCATCACCCTCGACCCTCTTTCTGTCCCCCTGCTTTCCCACATCCACCTTACCACCCTGCTCCAAGGCACCACCCCTCACAAACAACGGCAGTAGCCTCTCGCTGGTCTTGCGACAAGTCTTCCTCCCCCTGTAGGCAGCTGCACACTCTGGGCTTCTGTTTCTGGTGGCCTGGTGGCCCTGCAGCCTGTCCAGTCCCTCAGCCCCTCCCTCCCTCCCTCCTTTGCGCCTACACCCCGTGCTCTCTCGCCCTACGGCCTTTGCCCATGCTGTTCCCCCGCCTGGGACGTTGTTCCCATCTCCCTCCTCCCTTGGTTCTTCATCCTCCCGATCTCAGCTCTGCTTCCCCGGGAAGCCTCTGTGGGCGGGGCTCCCCCTCTGAGCTCTTTTGCAGGACTGTGTGTGCTTCCCCAGGGGTTGCCATGGCTTTGACGGGACAGTTTTCAAGGTGACACCCATGTCTCTCTCCCCTGCTGGGTGGTAAGCGTCACGGGAGCAAGGGCCTCTGGTGGATGAAGGACTCTTCGTGGAGGATTATTTCGCTTTGCTCTGTGCTAAGCGCCCCACATGCGTTCACGGGGCTAACGCTCCTGCAGCCTAGGAGAAAGGCAGATGGGGACCCCCAGGTCACCCAGGGAGCAAGTAGAGGAGCTGGGATCCCAGCTCTAACCACAAGGATAGCTGCCTCTCTAGCTGGATCCTCACCACAGCCAGGGGGAGGCTTAAGGATAAGGAAACGGAGGCTCAGAGAGGCGAGGTCCCCTGTCCAAAATCACACATGGTTGGCAGGTCCCTGGACGGGATGCGTCAGTGTTCCCGATGCTGAACATTTTGGGAAACCCAGTAAACATTTGGCTGAGTGGGCCCTGAGCTCATTTTGTCAGGGACTCCAGTGACTCAGTGGACCCTGAGCCTGGGTGTGAGTGCTGCTTGGTCCTGTGCCGGCTGGACGACTTCTGAGAGATCCGGTGACTCGATGTCCTGCTGATAGGCGGGCCTGCCAGCTCTGCCCTGCTGGCCTCCCCGGGGCCTGGGCTGGGCTTCCTCCAGGAGGCAGCTCACGTGGGTGTTCCAAGACACTCTCAGCCGCCTCCCCGGCCAAGGCAGCCACTTTCTTGTCCACGTCCCTCAGTTCCAGAGAAGGTCCCACCCTGGTGGAGATGTCAGAGTTTTCTGGGTCCCCCGGCCTCCGTGACCTGAAACAGCACAGGCATTTCCCCGCTGTCTTCCAGAGCCTGCTGGGCTCCTCTCAGCAGCTGCTGGGAAACACCCGAGAGACAGGGCTGTTTCCTGTGGGCCATACGTATCCACCTACACTGTCTTTCTGAGTCCTTAAATTGTCCTTGGACAGGGAGGCAGTCACATCCTGCTGCTTTTCAGTTGAAACTGAGGCTCAGAGAGCGAGTGTCTTGCCTAAGTCACACAGCCAGAGGAAGGGGCAGAGCTGGGGGTCAGGCCTGACAGGCTGTGTCCCAAGCACCTGTCCTTAAACTCCTGGCTTTGTGTGCAGAGCGTTGCTCACGGGGCCTTGCACGGAGAAGACGGTCACCCAGATGGCCAAGTATCTAGTGTCCTTTCTGGAGCCCTGGAAAGATCTGGTGTAGCTTTAATATCAGTTCCCGAGAAGCTCTGCCTAAGGAACATCTGCTTTTGAAAACGGAGCCTGATTTTAAAATGCAGCGTGTGATTCACTCGTCCAGGAGTCTGTGATCAACACTTTTCGTGACAGCTGGAGTTTGTTTAGAGAATCATCTGAGAACAGGATCTGCCTGCGCGGTGCCTGGGGCTCGGACCGCGCTGGCCTCGTGCGTAGCAGCACCAGCCTCGGCACTGGGCTCACGTGAGCCTTCTGGTTCTGCCACTTAACTGGTTGTGGTTAAGCCACAAGGCACTGGGTTGGGTTCCTGCTTCCATCACTGGCTTGCCGTGTGGCCTTGGACACGTCATTTAACCTCTCTGATCTCAGTATTCGCGGCGTGAAAGAGAGAGAAACAAACCCGCCCCACAGGTGAGGATTAAACAAGACAGGGTGTGCAGAGTTTGGTGATGTGTGTGTGTCCGGTAAGCAGTAACTAGTGGTTGTCACGGTTAATGTTAATACTGACTCTCTGAAAAGTCCTTCAGGCATTCACGGGTGTCTCTCTCTCCCCTTTGCCCCTTGCAGGTAGAACTGCATGTCCACCTGGATGGATCCATCAGGCCCGAGACAATCTTATACTATGGCAGGTGAGTCGACGGGTACGAGAACTTCCTCCCCAGGGTCTGGGCAGGGTTCCCGGTTTGAGGACTCGAGAGCATCCCATGGTTGGTGCTCCTTTCCATATCCCTGTGGAAACAAGCCAGCCCCTGGCCAGAAGAAGGGGTCTGAGCTGGAAACCCATAGCCCATGTCTTATGCCTTCGGTGCCTTTGACTCTTACCTTCCTGCTTCCAGGTGAGCCAGGGGGAGCATGCCCCACCTGACACATGGACACATGGACACACACACACACAGTTCCCAGGGCTGAACCAGTCACTATTTTTGGGCAGAGGACTAACTGGTGGCAGGTGACACACCCACATGGGAGGAGGGTGTCGCTATCCTCATCTCACTAAGGAGCGAGCTGGTTCAGAGAAGAGAAGGCAGTTGCCCAAGGCCACACAGCAAGTAAATGGTAGAGTCAAGAGTTGACGGGGCCAGGGGATCCTCAAAGCTCTTCCTGTGTCACCACAGAAATAACCTACTGGGAGAGGGAAGTGGCTCCCTCTCTGGTCCCAACTGTCGGCATCTTCCAAGTGAGAACCCACCTCCTGCCTCAGCTCTCAGGGATGCTGGTGGGCCGAAGGGTCCCCTGTGCACCCCCCAAGGGCCCCTGGCGGCCCCACTGTGGGACTTTGAAGGCCACGTGGATCTGTGACCTTGGCCTCTGCGGGTTGAGGGTACGAAGAGCTGACCTGGGAGACGGGGCCCCTCCAGCCACCTGCCCCTCCCTCGGCAGACTGAGCTCTTCTCAGTGTGCCCAGCACTCATTTTGTTGGAGCTGGAAGGACTCCGCTTGGCCCCCCTGCTCCTCGGAGGACAGCTGCTGCTCTTGGAGTTTGCCCCCAACTCTTGGGAGCATCTCTTGTCCCCGAGCGAGCTCTGCAAGAACACTTGCCTCCGTCCTGTCCCACGTCCAGCGAGCCTGCTCTAGGCAGCGGCTGCTGTCATGGTTATTTAACTGGGCGAGTGTGTTTGCATTTGCTGTGTGCCCACACACCTGGGTCAACTTACTGATTCCTCACAACTGGCGAAGTAGCTACTGTTAATGTCCCTGTGTGTGGTAGGAAACTGAGTCATGATAGCTGAAGTGACCTGTCTAGTAAGCACAGCTCTGACCGGGGCCCTGCCCCTGACCTATGGTACCCCTGCAGCTAGAGGGCTAGGCCACGTACAGCAGGGAAAACGCTTAGTCAGGGCTCCAACAAAGGCTCTAATGAGGACAGCGTCCCTGATCATAACCGAGGGCTCTGCTAAGTGGGTAAAGTGCTCGGCTTATCTCTGCCCATCCTTTGCCTGTGTTGAGTGCCAGCCCTTGCCCCGGGGCCTTGATGAGGCTGTTAGGGCGGGTTATCGGGGGCCAAGATGGGATCTAATCGGGGTGCTCATTAAGGGGTCATAGAGCACTCAATATCGCAGCAAGGAGGTGGGAGTGCCAGGGTGGAGTGGAGGGAAAGGAGTCACCAGGGTTGGGTGGCTGATTGGATTTTCCATTTCCCATGTCGCCTGGGTGTCTCCGGAACAGTCTTGGCCCTGGAGAGGGGGTGCGGTGCCAGGTGGAGTTTGATCTCTGGGTCAGCAGGCAGAGGGCGCTGGGAGGCAGTCAGACTCTGATATGGGCATCCCTGGAGGACTCCCTGGTGGGGGTGGGCCAGGGCTGAGAAGAGGAGGAGGAGGGTGTGGCCTGTGACCTACCCTCCCAGGCCAAATCCAATGGCTCCTTTTCTGCCCCTGATCAGAGCCTCCATTGATTCTGTTTGCACCCGTTTCTGCTCCCTGTGAGTCCGTCCTCTCCGTCCTCTCGGAAGGGCCTTCTCCGACTCTTCCTCAGTCTCCTTCACGACCCCATCCACTCTTTCTCCAAGGCCCATTCTGAATCTGCTGTTCTCTCTTCCCTGTCACCACCCTGGTCTGAGCCACCACCAGCCCCTCACGTAGACAGTGCAGTGGCCTCCTGACTGGTCTCCCCCATCTACCGTCCCCACAGTACTGTCGTCAGAACACTTGTCTTAAAACATGGTCTGATCAGCTCTCTCCCCTGTTCAGCCTCTCTCACCGTCCCTCCCAACTTTCTCAGGGCCAAAGCCAAAGCCTCCACACGGGCCTTTAATGTTCTGCAAAGCCCGAGGGAGATCTCTGACCTCTTCTGCTTCTCCTTGCTTAGTCCACACTGGGTGTTTCTCAAACATGCCAGGCCTAGCAAACACAGAGAGGTTGGGTAACTTGCCCAAGGTCACACAGCCTTTATAACAGAGCTGGGATTCCAACCCAGGCCATCTGGCTTCAGAGTCTGTTGTGTTTCCCAGGACACATAAGTAGCTTCGTGTGTTCTTTGTAACTGCAAAGAAAATCCTGTGACTTTTACTGACAAGGACGGGAGGTCCTCAGAGGGCCAGCTCCTACCCAGGGTGGTAGGGCACATACAGGAAGGGCATAGGCTTGAAACTCCAAAGCCGGAGCTCGTCCTCCTCACTGGGCTCTCTGTGGTGCGGTGCCCACTGTGGCGGAAGACAAGGGAGATGGGGTTGGGAGAAGGCGCTCGCCTCTGCTTTGGTGGTTAAGGAGGAGCCATACGTGGGAATGTGGAGCCTGGGAGGGGCGGGCGGGGGGAGGCATGAGCTGGCTGCCTCCCAGGGGTGGTCAGGTGCATGGGTCTGTTGTGGTCACTGCTGTCCATGCACTGCCTGGCACACCATAGGCTCTCAGTTGGTGTGTAGGGAAGTTGGAACCTGGATTTCTGGATCCTGAGTTGACATCCATGAAAGGAGATCTGGAAGAGAAGGGTCAGGAGGCAGCACCCCCACAGGAAGTGGCAGGGTCCACCGCACCCGCCAGTATGGGAGCAGAGCCTCAGCGCCCTCCTCTGCCTTCAGCCCCATGGCTCCCAGAAGGATACCCAAAATACGGTATTTAACAGCTGGCACAGGCTCTGCAGAGGTCCTGGCTACTGGGGCTGGCCTCACGAGGGTGACTTTGGGGCAGGCTGGCCAGCACTGAGAGAAAGCTCAGTGGCTACAGAGCACCTGACCTCGGTGTCAGGGCAGCACCAGAGGTACCATCTGCCTCCCCTGCCCCCCCCCCCCCGCCCCCGGCGTCTTGCAGGGATGCGGGCCAGTGAGCAGACACGGTGGGCTGACTGGCAGACTGGTGGTGGGCACCAGGGTGACCTCTGGTGATACCCACTGGGCCACCCAAAGGGGAGGAGGGCATATGCAGGAGCCTTAGGGTATTTAGGTAGGAAAACATTTTAATATTTGAATAACAGAAGCCATTAAAGGACTTAAACACTCTTCTGTCAAATTCGCATTTCTTGGGCAATTCCCTCCTATCATCTTGCTTTCTGGGTAACTGGAGGCTTGAACCTCCTGACTTGATCATCTACTTTTCTTTGCTATTTGCTCCACTTTTTTTTTTTTTTTTTTAATCATCTTGTCTTTAGTTCTACTTGCTGGAGAGTTTTCTCACCTTGTTTTGCATTCCTTCTGTTACATCCCGCTGGTCGCTGCCACAGTCTTGACATTTCCCACAGCTCTTTCCTGCTCGAAACGGCCCCTTTTAAAAAGCGACGGCCCCCTTTAAAAAGTTCTTGTTCAAGCATGGACCGCCCTTTCATCTCCTGGAGGATGTTCATTTAGGGTTTATGTTTTCTTTTGGTTTCTGAACTTTTCGTGTCCTCAGAGCTCCTTTGGTTTCTCCTGTCCCTCGTGGTAGAAGCGTTTCTTGAGGGTCTGGGGTTCTTTGTCTCTTTTATCTTAAAAGTGGGAATACTGTGGCCCAGGGTGACCCGTGAGTGGGGCAGAACCAGGATGGGCAGAGGGGCTGGGGCATGCAGAGGGTGGGAGCCAGCCCAGCCTCATGCCCTGGCTGAGAGGCGGAGATGCTGAGGGACAAGGAGGCTCCAGGCCCGGAGGGCTGTCCTCGGCAAGGCCTTACTGAGTGGTGGCAGTGTCGTCCACCCCGTGTGGGGGCTATGGGCCGGGAGGGGAGGGACTCTGAGGGGACGGCCAGCTCGCCCGGCCCTATCCCAGCACACTGGGCCAGGCAAGCCTCTCTGCGTCCGCCAGACAGAGCAGAGGAAGGAGGGCCAGTGCTGGCCCTGGCCCTGGCCCTTGCCTTTGCCCTGCAGTTATTGCCTCTGATAACCCCTGAGCTGGCATAGGACCAGTTGGCTGTACCCACTCTTGGGGCTGAGACGGAAGTTGTGGGCTTGCTGCCCTGGCACCTTCCCTGTCCCCAGGCACATGTGTGTGTCCATGCACACAAACAGACTTTAACCCCAACCCCCCCACTTGAATTCACTGGCTGGCCATGGCCTTCGGGACAGGAGGTGCTGGGAGGACTCCGGTCCTGGTTCTGTATCCCCTGGACCTCAGTTTTCCTGTCTGTCCAATGTGTGGAGTTGGATGGAGAGAACCTCAGATTTCCTGCTGTGGCCCCCTGGGGAGTCAGCCAGGTCCTCCCCAGGGGCAGTCCATCACCCTCATGTTTTGTCCCTAGGAGAAGGGGTGTCACCCTCCCTGCTGACACAGTTGAGGAGCTGCAGAAAGTCATTGGCATGGACAAGCCGCTCACCCTCCCAGGCTTCCTGGCCAAGTTCGAGTACTACATGCCCGCGATCGCGTGAGTCCCACCCTCGGGCCCGGGCAGCGCCCATCCCTGTGCCTGGAGGAGCTGCAGCCTGTGGGGCGGAGGCCCCAGCTCTGCGTGTCATCACTCTGTATGCTTGCTTGACTCTCTCCGCACCTTTGGGCCTCGGTTTTCCCTCTGGCAAGTGGGTGATGGACTGAAATTCAACTTCTGTAGAGAAGTGACAGGATGTGGGGGTTAGGAACACAGGTCCCAGTCTCAGACTCTCACAAAACAATGTGGGCACGTTCCCTCTATGGGCCTCAGTCCCCTCATGTAGACAGTGAGCCTTGTGATCCCGTCTGCCTCCTAGGGCTGGAGTTGGGACTGGACACAGTACTGTCCTCAGCAAGTCCCTCTCCCTGTGGAGACAACTGCCACCTTTATTGACAGCCAGCCACTGGTGCTTGTGTGTCACTGCATCCCTTGCATTTTTTTCATAGCAGACTATCTCAGACATAGATGTGCACACACACAGCTCACAGAACTCTGCTTGCTGTGGTCGTCTGCCGGGGAGGCTGCTCATCTCCAGAGGAGGGCATGAAGGCTCAGGGAAGGGCAGGGGCTTGCCCAGGACCCCACAGCTGGCAGGCGACAAAGCCCAGATTCTCACTCTTTCCCACCTTGAGCTTCCTGGCAAGAGGCAGAGCTTCCCAAGGCAGGCGAGAATCAGCCTTGGTAGTTGGTGCTGCTGGAGCTCAGGACGGGAAGAGGCAAAGGGGCTGGGGCAGTCAGGAAGGGCTGCCTGGAGGAGGAAGTATGGGCCTGGCCTTGGGATGCAGAGGCTGAGCTATTCTCCAGAGGGCTAGGCCTGAGGAAAGGCTTGGAGGATCAGCGGAGATGATGTGTGAGGTGGACAGAGGCATTGGCTGGATGAGTGGCAAACAGATATGAGGAGTTCTAGGGAAGGAAGATGTGTAGCAATGTGGCTGAGTTGTTTGTTTTTTTAACCCTCACTGGAGGATATTTTTCCATTGGGGGGTGAGGGGGAGAGAGTGAGTGTGAGTCATTGATGTGAGAGAGACGTCGATTGTTTTCCTCCCACAAGACCCCGACCAAGGCCAGGGAACCTGCAACTCAGGTACGTGCCCTAGACTGGGAATCAAACCTACAACTCTTGGGTCCGAGGGCTGACGCTCTAACCATTGAGCTAAACCAGCCAGGGCTGAGTTCTTGCTGGAAGCTTTTGGGCTCAGCCTGGAGGGCACTAACCGTCCCAGTCCTTGCCTCTGGGAAGCAGACACATGCCATCTCCCTGGAGGCACCTGCCGCATTTCCCAAGACACCGCCACACCAGAACATATGAGCAGGCCAGGCACCTCTCCCATGCCACATGACAGAGAGGCCCAGCTCCCTGAAGGCCAACCCACCCAGGCTGTTAGACATCACCTTCTGCAGAGACACCTGGCTGCTTGGGGCCAAAGCCCATGAGACTGACTTTCCGCCCTCTTGCCAGCATGCACAGGTGTCAGATGAAAGCCCTCATGGCTTGCCACTCACCCCTTGATTCACCCCTCTCCAGCCACATTGGCCTCCTGCAGCACCTCGGGCACCATGCACAGCCCGACCTCAGGTCCTCTGTGATTGCTGTTCCCTCTGCCTGGAATGCTGTTCCCTTAGATGCCCTATGGCTCACTTCCTCGCCTCCTTTGTGTCTCTGCTCAGATGTCACTTTCTCAGTGAGGCCTTCCCTGATCATACTACTGAACATTGCAGTCCCCTCCTCTTCACCATTCCATACACCCCTCCCCTGCTTTATGTGTACCCGTAAAACTTTTCTCCCTCTGATCTAGAATATATTTATTCATGTATTTTTATTTTAATCCTCACCCGAGGATATTTTTCTCTTTATCATCAGAGTGGGAGGAAGGAGGGGAAGGGGGGAGGGGGGAGGGGGAGGGAGAGAGACATCGATGTGAGAGAGACACACGGAGTGGCCGCCTCCCACAAGACCCGACCAGGGCTGGGGACTAACCGCAACTAAGCTGCATGCCCTTGACTGGAATCGAACCTGCGACTCATTGGTCTGTGGGCTGACACTCTGAGCCAAACCGGCCAGGGCTAGAATATATTATATATTTTATATTTTACTTATTTACTTTCCTGTCTCTCTTGCTAGACTGTAGGCTCTGTGAGGGCAGGGATTTTTGTCTACCTTGTTTGCTATATCACGTGCCCAGGACAGTGTCAGTCAGTGGGGAATGAGTCCCACAGCCCTGGGGGAAATAAGGACGCCTCTCCCTGAGGCCGGCTACCTCCCAGGGTGGACCCCACCCCCGTGGATTTCCCACAGCAGTGCCCATCCTCATCCTGGTTCTCTAAGGCACAGATCCTTCCATGACCTTCCTCCTGGGAGTGGCCCATTTCCCCGGGGCACCTCTCTCATACATTCTGCTTTCTAGTAACCAGTGGAAACTTCCAGCTAAAGCAGGTCCACTAGCCCCTGCTGGTTAATGTGTGCCTTGCTTCTGGAGCCAACTCGGAAGTAACAGCTAAAACACTTGGAGCATGTGTCTGTTCTGCTCCAAGTGAGCTTTTTGAGGATTAACTCATTTGTTCTCACAATAACCCTTTGATGTAGGTCTCAGAGAAGGTGACTAACTGGGGTCACCCAGTAGGTAAGTGTGGGAACCAGGATTCAAGTCTGAGTCCCAGGTATCTGCCCCATCCCAGAGTTCCCTCTGGATTTGTCCATCTGTGCCCTTGTCTCTCTATTAGTTTTATTGGAGTATAATTTACAAATAGAAATTGTATATATTTAAGGTATACAACTTGATGTTTTGATATACATATACATTGTGAAATAATTACTAAATCAAGCTAGTTAACATATCCATCACCTCATATAGTTGCCTTTTTTGTGTGTGTGCTAAGAACACTTGAGATCTACCCTCTTAGCAAATTCCAAGTGTCCAGTACAGTGTTACATAGTCACTGTGTTGTACAATAGATCTCCAGAACTACTCATCTTGCGTAACTGAAACTTTGTATCCTTTGACCGACATCTCCCCACCCCCCTGCCCTCCTGCCCCAGCCAACTACCATTCTACTTTCTGCTTTTATGAGTTCTATTTTAGATTCCACATATACGTGAGATCATGCAGTGTTTGTCTTTCTGTGTCTGGCTAATTTCAGTTAACATAATGTCCTCCAGATTCATTCATGTTGCAAATGGCAGGATTTCCTTCTTTAAGGCTGGATAATATTCCTCTGTGTGTGAGAGACATTTTATCCATTCATCTGTTGATGAATATTTGGGTTGTTTCCCAAGTCTTGGCTATTATCAGTAATGAATGAACATAGGAATGCAGATATCTCTTTGAGATACTGACTTCATTTCCTTTGGATATATACTCAGAAGTAGGATTGCTGGATCATCTGGTAGTTCTATTTTTAATTTTTTGAGGAAATTTCATATTGTTTTCTGTTAATAGCTGCACCAATTTCCATTCCCACTAACAATGCACAAGGGTTCTGGTTTCTTGCCAACACCTGTTATGTCTTGGCTTCTCTTTTTGATGGGAGCCATCCTAACAGGTGTGAGGTGATATCTCATTGTAGTTTTGATTTGTATTCCCCTGACGATTAGTGATGTTGGACACCTTTTCACATACCTGTTGGCCATTTGTATGTCTTCTTTTAAGAAATGTCTTTTCAGGTCCTTTGCCTCTTTTTAAATTGGGTTACTTGGTTATTTTGTTGAGGTATAGGATTTCTTTGTATCTTGGATATTAGCCCCTTAGCAGACGTGTGGTTGGCCATCTTTTCTCCCATTCTGTAGGTTCTCTTTTCACTGTTGGTAGTTTCTTTTGCTGTGCAGAAGCTTTTCAGTCTGATGCAATCCCACTGGTCTATTTTTGCCCATGTGGCCTGTGTGTGTCCTTTTCTCTTATTTCTCTTCCTTGCTGGACTACATCCATCACTCAACAAACATCTGAGTGGCTGCTATGTCCTAGGTTCTGCCCTCTGCTGAGGGATCATAGCAGTGATGAGACAGATGGAGGAGTCCTTGTCCCATGGCAACTACATTCTAGTAGGGGAGATGAGAATTGGCTAATAAACCATGTCGTGTAATGTTGGGTGGTAACAAGGGCCATGGAGAACACTGAAGTCCAGGGGAAGGGGTGGAGAATGGCAGAGGGGCTGTTTTAAGATAAGGTGGTCCAGGACGGCCTCTCTGAGGAAGTGAGACTGGAGCTGGGATCTAAATGGAGAGGGGAAGGGAGCACAGGACCATCTGGGGAAGAGCATGTAGGCTGGGGAACTACAAACAAAGGCTCAGATGTGGAACAAGCTTTACTGTCCCGTAGACAGAAAGAGCCTCTGATGGGCTCCTGGAACGTATGAGAGGGATGGTGCTGGGGAGGTTGGCAGCGAGCGGATCGTACAGGCTGGGATTTCGTTCTACAGGACGGAAGCCATTAGGGTTCAGAGCAGGGGAGCAGTAGGCTTCGATGTGTGAAAGATTGCTCTGCTGCTATGAGGAGAACAGTTCCAGGGAAGCATGGAGCAGGGAGGCCCATTAGAGGCGAGGTGGTGAGGACCAGGGTGAAGGGGACAGCTGACATACAGTTTGGAAGGAGAGCCGACAGGACTGCTGTGCTTCTAGGATCTTTTCCAGCAGATGCCCAGAGCTTGGCACTGGAGGGTAAGGGATTGGGGACCAGAAGTGGGTTTGATCTGCCAAGGGATAAGGACAGTCTTGTTCCTGGAGCTCTGAAGGGACATTGGAGAAGGTTGTAACAAGTGCTCTCTCTCTTCCCTTCCCAGGGGCTGCCGGGAGGCCATCAAAAGGATTGCCTATGAGTTCGTTGAGATGAAGGCCAAGGAGGGCGTGGTGTACGTGGAAGTGCGTTACAGCCCACACCTGCTGGCCAACTCTAAAGTGAAGCCGATCCCCTGGAACCAGCCCGAGTGAGTGGCCGCATGGAGGGGCTGCGCTAAGGCTGTGGCAAGGTGGCCCAACCTGGGACCCGAGGGACTGACTGTTGGGAGGCCTTGACCCAGGCAAGGCTTTGATCTTGCCCCCCGATCTGGTCTGTGGCCTCAGAAACATGGGCTTAACTGTCATGAGAGACATGGTTCCCATCCCTCCCTGGCCTTGTGAATTTATGTTGGGAGAAAGCGTCTGGCTGTGTCTCATTACCCCTAGTCCTAGACACAGGCCTGGAGTCTAGGAAAACTGTTTATCCAGTGACTTCCAGGGGTCCTGCTCTGACCCTGTAACTGAAGTGAGTCTGGCCCATTCCTGCTCCCCCCTGCCTGGACCCCCAGGGATCTCTCCGTGGTATCACCCAACCACTTTGCCCCCTTCTAGCCATGACTCTGATACATGTGAACAAGTGGGAATCAGACCAGGTGAGCTTAGCAGTGCTCTCCTGGGGGCAGGGCTATGTCTGACACCCCCCACCCCTGACACACATACACACCACCCCCAGATCTGGAAGTGCCCAGGCAGTTTCAAGGAAGCCAGAGGGGGTGTGCTAGGGCTTGGGCTGTCTCAGAGGCAGTGGGTTGGTGGGGAGAGGGGGCTTCTCCTGGAAGATTCCTCTTCCCCTCCTCTCTCCCTTGACCCCCTCCTCTCCTTCCTCCTCTGTCCCAGTCCCAGGGCTGTCCTTTTAGACCTCCCTTTGTCCCAGGTCCATGCCTACTCCTCTCTCCACACAGAGGGGACCTCACCCCAGATGAGGTGGTGCAGCTAGTGAACCAGGGCCTGCAGGAGGGAGAGCGGGACTTCGGGGTGAAGGTGCGGTCCATCCTGTGCTGCATGCGCCATGAGCCCGGTGAGTGCGGCCTTGGCCCTGCCCTGGGTTACCTCATCTCCCCCGTGCTCCATGCCATCCCCTTGAGCTGCATCTTAGGGCTTCCTGAAGTCATCAGAGTCCTCCTGGGCAGGGTCAGAACTTCCTGGCAACAGACTTTTCTCCCAAGGGACACCAGGCCTTATAGCCACCTGACTTGCAGATTCAAAACCAAAGGATCCTGAATAGGAAACAATCTAAGCCAGGCTCTGATCAGCCCCCAGTTCTCCCTTGAGACCCTTCGGGCCAGGCCTCTTATGGTCCAGCCGTACAATCCGAGGTCTGATCTCTGGGACCTGAGGGGTTTCCCTTATAACTAACACTGATCAGATCTCCAGGGCTGGAACTTCCAAGGTGCAGAGCCCCACTGTGTGATCTTGGGCAAGTCACATCACTTTTCTGACCGCAGATACACACTGTCCTAGGAGGCGGTGGTGCTTACCTCATTCTCCACTGTAAGGAGTAGCGAGGACCACAGCAAAGGTTAATGCCAACCTGTCGGCCCATCCACATGGAGTGACTTACCTGTATTTCCTCCAGTCCTGCAGCAGCCTGTGGGAACTACCACTGTCATCCTATCTGAGATGAGGAAACTAAGGCAGGGAGGGGGGAAGGCCCTTGCTCCTCAACCAGGAAGGCAGAAAACGCAGATTTGGACCCAGGGCCATGTGGTTCCAAAGCCTGTGATCTTTTCATTCTTTTTTTAAAAAAATGTTTTTATTGATTTTTAGAGAGGAAGGGAGAGGGAGAGAAACATCGATGTGAGAAACATCAAATGGCTGTCTCTCATACATACCCCAACTGGAGATCAAACCCGCCACCTGGGCATGTGCCCTGATCAGGAACTGAACTAGTGACTTTTTAGTGCATAGGACGACACTCAACCAACTGAGTCACAGTGGCCAGGGTTTTTTTTTTTTTTTTTTCCTTTATTAATTTTAGAGAATGGGAGAGGGAGAGAAAGAAACATCGATGAGATCCTGCATGCCCCTCACTGAGGATCAGGCCCACAACCTGGGCATGTGCCCTGACTGGGAATCGAACTGGCGACCTCCTGGTGCATGGGTCAATGCTCAACCACGGAACCACACGAGCCGGGCCAGGGTTCTTTTTTAAACGTTTAATGACTTTATTGGTTGAGTCCACAGTCTGTTAGCAATATATTTAGTAATGCCAGTGTGAGTTATGTTTTAGATTTAAATGTTAAACTGTGTGGGCCTCCCTCCTCATCTAAGTGGGATGAGCCCACCTTGAGGGCTGTTGTGCAGATGAATGAGAGAAAGGACATTTGTCTGTACTGAGCCCAGGCCCTGCCCTCAGTGTTACACACAGGATCTTGGCAGAGCCTTGCCGTGATCCTGGGCAGTAGCTGGTGGTGTCCCCTCTGAGAGGAGAGGAAACTGAGGCACTGGGTGGAGCAGTTCACCGAAGGCCACGTGGTTAGGCTGTGGCAGTCAGGATTTGACGACAGGACACTGGGCCCTCTTTCCTATGCTGGCCTCGGGTAGGGGGTGAGGTAAGTGGATGGGTCAGCAAGCAAGCATTCTGGAAGGATCTCCCAGCTGCTACTGCTGACAGAGGCCTGGTGGGCACCTTGCCACAGCCTGGTCCCCTGAGGTGGTGGAACTGTGTAAGAAATACCAAAAGCAGACCGTGGTGGCCATTGATCTGGCTGGAGATGAGACCATCGCAGGAAGCAGCCTCTTCCCTGGACACCTGCAGGCCTATGAGGTGGGTCCCATGGGAAGCAGGTGGGGAGAATCTGGCACTGGCGGGCCTTGGGAGAAGCTTGTCTCTATCCATAGTAGGGAGAAGTCTCACAGACTGAGTGTGAGGCCTCCTGGTTTCCCAAGTGTCTTAGTTGGGCCTGGTGGCTCTAGGAATTTTGAATTTGGTATAAAGAAAAGCCCCCACTTGTTACTGGGAGTCTGTGCGTGAGCCTATTTCTGCCTGTGATTTGCCATGACCTTGGGCAAGACTGTCTCTTCTCTGGGCCTCTGTTTGGAGCAGACGTCTGAGCCTTCTGTGGAAGGTGTGAAGCATGGGGTTAAGAGTGGGGGCTCTGAAGAATCACTGCCCAGGTACAGAGCTTGGCTTCCCACTTCTGAGCTGTTTGACCTCGGTCATCTTCCTTAAGTCTCCTGAGCCTGCTGGGGTGTCTCCGGGACCACCCATGACCTGGCTCTTGTCCTTCCAGGAGGCTGTGAAGAGTGGCATTCACCGCACAGTCCATGCTGGGGAGGCTGGCTCTGCAGAGGTGGTGAAAGAGGTGAGGAGACCAGTGGGCTGTGGGACCCTCCTCCCTAGTTCCACTGCACCCCTTACTGGGCTCCTGTCTGCTTCTCTGCAGGCTGTGGACATACTCAAGACAGAGCGAGTGGGACATGGCTACCACACCGTGGACGATACGGACCTTTACAAAAGGCTGCGGGAGAGGAACATGCACTTCGAGGTGCCTGGGAGGGAGGACAGAGGTGGAAAGCCGGGGGGGTCTGGGAGCCGAAAGAGCTGGGCACTAAAGTTGCCAGGTGGTGGAGGAAGACCATGGCCAGAATAGGGGCTCCAGCCCCAGAGCGTTGGGGGGAGTCTGCACGGCCTGGAAATGTCTGCCAGCCACACACCTGCTCTTCCAGGTCTGCCCCTGGTCCAGCTACCTCACAGGCTCCTGGAAGCCGGACACAGAGCACCCGGTCATTCGGTGAGGCTCACTCCCCCGGGGCCCATTTAGTCTTGTACCAGGAGAGCCCAGGGTGGGAGAAAATGCAGGGACTGGGTCTCTTGATAAAAAATCTGTCCCAATTTGGGAAACAGGCATTACAAATGACTCCAAAGCTCGGATGTGCTTTAACCTGACTAAATAGCAAAGCCGGGCCCCTATAGCTCATTGAGCTATACCAGAATGTCCTGCTGCCCCAAGAGAAACTTTGACACTCTAGATTCTGCCTCCTAGGGGTCAGGAAGATGAGTCCTTCCTGCTCACAAGGTCTCTGCTCCTGGCACCTCTGGGCATTCCCCCATGCACCATCTTGAAGCTTTCCCCTAGAGGGTCTGTCCCATCCTACCCCGCTTCTGCCCTGCAGCCTAATGCAGAGGCCTCGCCCGTCTTTGGGTTGTCCTGTGACTGAGCTCTGGGAGTGGCATCAGGCCTTGGAAGGGCAAAGCCACCTTTCTCTGATATAGGATGAGGACAGCAAGAACTTGGGGTGATCATGGTCAAGCCAGCACTGGTCTGTCTGCCAAGCTTATGTGAAGGAAAGGAGCTCCTGAGGTCTCCTTTAGGAAAGGGGTGTGTGCAGTACCTGTGGCTTGTCCAGGTGAGGTTCTTGGAGGCACATGGGCATACAGCCTGTGGGCTGGAGAAAAATTCCAGAGTCATCTACCCAGACATGGTGGTTGAAGGGAGAAGCAATGGCCTCAGGAGATGGGGAACAAGAGAGCCTAGGAGAGAACCTAGAAGGAAGTGACATTTATGGGACAGGTAGGAAGAAAGCCAAAGTGTGGTGTCTGAGAAAATGAGGGAAAGGGGCCTGTGAATAGTGTAAAATTCTACACAAGTCCAGTGTAGTAAGAGCTAGAAAAGGCCCACTGGATTTAACAAGACAGTGGGAGGGAAAGTGCCATGAGCAGTTTCCTTGGTGTTTGAAGAGCAGAGCCCAGTGGGACTGAGGACGATTGGGGATAGGTGTGGACAACTCTCCCAGAATGTTGGCTGTGAAGAGGAAGGCTAGAGAGGGTGGTACCCGGAGGAGTGCATTGCTTGTGGGGCTTCCCCAAGCCACCATTCTACCTGGCCCTCTCTTCTGCCTTTGCCTGGCTCTGGCCTGATCAGATAGTTTGAGTCTTGAGTTCCCAGTTATGCAGTTTTGGACAAGCCCCCTAAGTTCTCTGAATCTGTTTCTTCCTCCATGTGAGATCTTCCAGGTGTGCTCAAGGAAGGTGGAGGTCGACATGCAGTGACCATTCACAAGAGTTAACAGGAGGCTCTTTTCCCCCATATCCAGATTCAAAAACGACCAGGCCAACTACTCGATAAACACAGATGACCCGCTCATCTTCAAGTCTACCCTGGACACTGATTACCAGATGATTAAAGGGAAGATGGGCTTTACCGAAGAGGAGTTTAAGAGACTGGTGAGTAGGTGTGGGCCCTGTTGGCCTTGACTCTGTGCCCTGAGAGTGTGTGAGGCGTGCAGGGCCTGGAACCTCTGGGGACGAGGAGTGAGTTTGCCTCTGTAGGCCAAGCCAAGCCAGACCTAGCATTACACGCCTTCCACAGAGTGACATACTGACCTAGGACCAGGTGTTTTATCTTTTGCTTGCCCTCAAAGACTGATGAAAGCCATCCACCCTCTCCCAAAAAAAGTGTGGTCAGCTATAAAATTTTGCACATTTTCAGGCTGTTCACAGATCCCAGGTTGAGCACTTGAGTTTTAGGTGTTACAATTCCCCAAGCCTGTCTCTGCAGGAGTCTCTGGCCCCCTACATCCTACTCTGCCCCTCAAAGTTTCTCCAGCTTCATTCTCACATTGCTGTATCATGGAGTGCAACTTTTAGAACACAGAACCTCCCGTCTCTGTCTGGCAGTTGCTGCTGTGTGACCTCGGACAAGTCCCTTCCCCTCTGAGTTTAATCAGCTGCCAATATTCAAAGAAGAGAGCAGACTAGCACTAGATTGCCAAGAGCTCCCCCTTCCATATTATCTGGTTCCATGTTGTCTGCCATTCTGGCCCTTCCAGAACATCAATGCGGCAAAGTCCAGTTTCCTCCCAGAAGATGAGAAGAAGGAGCTAGTGGAACTGCTCCGTAAAGCCTATGGGATGCCACCTTTGGCCTCTGCAGGTATGTTCCTGTCTGAGCTTCTGGGCCACTGAGCTGCCCTGGCTCTAGCTTAGCGTTCTGTGGGACCTCTGGCAAAACGTCTTCCCTCTCTTGGGTGGCACCAAGGACATGTGATTACGCCCTGGTTACAGGGCCCTGGCTGGTGGCAGCCTTTCACTCAGGCTATTTTCTGTATGATGCTGTCTTGAGGCTGGTCTGGGCATCTTGGGGCATCTGAATGGCTGCCCAAGCCAAGAGCAGGGAGTTGGGCCCAGATCTTAGCTCTGTTCTGCTCCTTCCTGCATGGCCTTGGCAAAGCATCCCCTTGCTCTAAGCCTCAGTCTCCCCAGGGGGCTCCTCTCTGGCTCTAATGTTCTGGGTACCGTGAGTTGCCTAATCTTTCTGCTTTTCTGACCTGGCCAGCAGGGCAGCCAAGGTAATGACATCGCAGCCTCCTCTCTGAGCCCTCACCTTGTGGATGGAGACTTCACAGCTCGGGGGTTGAAAGACACTGACCTTTACTCCTTCTGCGAAGACCATGATTTCCACAGTCAGCTACTGATGTCCTTGAAGCCTGTGTGCCAGGGCCAATCTGAAACCCTCCTCCTGTGGTGATTTATGCTGAAAGATGGTGCTCAATAAAGAAACCAATGGCTGGTGTTATGCAGCATGTGATGTGTGGTCTTAGGCAGGATGACTTGGGTGGGTAAGAGAGGAAGAAGCTTCTGGAGCTCCTAGACTTGGGCAGCTTGCCCAGTGGCCGGGCCTGAGAGCCCAGTGGGAGCTGTGAATGGAAAGTCAAATCTCCCCATGCTGTGGGCGAGAGGGGTCCACAGCCTGCCCTCCCTCCAGAAGAAACCAGGTTTCTCTTGAGGAACTGTCTGCTTACATGCTCCCTGAACTCTTAGCCGCTCCTCTTCTAGGTTTTAAGGGGAAAACTTCCTTTTGGTTTCCTGAAGCTGTGGACTATGGTGAGAGAGGGTGAGATGGAAGAACACTCCTCAGACACCAGGCCAAGGAGTGGGGCTGGCCTCCACGGGACACCAGCATCTTCTGAGGTATTTGGTACTGTGGAAACAAGGCCCAATCCCTGCTTTTGCTGTTTAAAGGAGAAATAATAATCTTAAACCAGTCACACAAATCACCGGCATTTATTTCCTGGGTCCCAGTGTTATCTTGGTAGAAAGAAAGGGCAGAGTTGATCAGGTAAGTTTTGAGCACAAAAATCCCTTGCCTAAAACTGGATCTGTGACCCTCCATGAGGGAACCTCAGAGCTGCACAGATGCTGAGTTTAGATTAAAATAGCTTCCAAAACAAAAGTGAATCGTCAGCTCCTTCCCTCTCTGCTGAAAAAGGTTTAAAACTTTTAAAAAGTTTAAAAGTGTTTCTTAAAAAAGGGATCAGAAGGTATTGACCTAGAGGGGGCAAAGCTGGGATGTGGTCCCTGCCCAGGTCGCCCAGGAGAGGAGCCTTCTTAGGTAGGCTGCTCACCCAGGTGGGCAGGGCCCAGCCCCTGAGTCCCAGCGCCCAATGAATAAATAACATCCTGTGGTTAGAGTGTCTTAAAAGTGTACCTGGGCACGGTGAGGTGGTAGTAGCGTGGAGCCTGTGGGTGTGGGCAGAGGGCCTTCCCAGGGTAAGGGCCACTGCAGCCTCTGGGGGTGCCTTTCAGTCTGGTCTTGCTTGCCTGGAACACGGGGCTCAGAGAAGAGGGTGCTGGGCCAGTGCCAGGGCTCCCTGTCAGGGTGGGGACAGCAGGTCTCTCTTCCAGCCTCCTCAGGTAAGGTCAGACTCAAGATGAGACGGTCCCGTCGCTGCTCTCAGGCTGGTTGCTAGCCTCCTTGTCTGTGGTGCCTGCCTCTGCCTGTCCTTCTGGAGAGAAGAGGAAGAAGAGCATGTACATGAACATAAAGCACAGAAGGGTTTTAGAAGGGCCCAGCCAAAGTGTTATCAGTGGATGAGCCCTGGGGCATAGGACAGGAACTAGATTAGAGGTGGCAGTAACCAAAGGGAACTTGAACTGGGTCTCTAACATTTTAATGCTTACAAAGAAAATGCATGCAGTATTACTAGTATAATTAAAGTCAATTAAAGGCCAGGATCATAGATGGATGCTAAAAGCAACAGGTGAAGTTGAGAGTCAAGATACTAGTGCAGATTCTCAAGAAGGAGAGGGCAAATGGGAGGGCCCAGCATGTAACAGGTGCTCAAGGAATGGCAGTTCTTAGAAGACAGAAAAGGGCATCAGCCTAGGCCAGCTCAGGGGAGTACCAGCGTGTGGCCTGCATCGGTTAGGGGTGAAGCCTACGACTGTTTCATTGTGCTGTGTCCTCATCAGACCAGCCACACCTCCCTCTCCAGCCTGTCTTTGCATTCTTGTGCTAAGCGTTTCATGCGAGTAAGAACCACTACCCTGTCCCAAGCTCTATGCAATCCATACAGCAGCCTGGAGGAGTGATTGGGGCATGATATGGGTGAGAAAACCGAGGCTCAGAGAGGAACTGATTTGCCTGAGACCAAGGGATAGAGAGAGCCAGTGTCCTTTCCAGAAAACCCACCTTCTACCAAGCAGCATTCTCGGGTTTGCAAGGCCTGGCACCACCGACACTGCCTCATTTTGCCCCTGCAGCAGTACTGGGAAGCGGGTGTTAATAGTGGCAAGTGGTGCAGGCAGAAGCTGGACGTCAGGCTACCTCCTCTCCTGGGTGGTGCCTGTAGCAAAGGCTTGTTCCCAGAGGTCCTTCTGGCCCCTCCAGAAGTCTGACAAACTAGACAGCACTTTAGGCAAACTTCCCAGCTGGTGATGCCCTACGAAGTGAGGATAGTGACACCTCTGCCTGTTCATGAAGGGTGTGTGGCCATTTGACACGTGGGAATGTCTCAGCCAATGGTAACACTTCCTCTGTGCTAGTCCCAGCTCTCCTGGTCTGAGAAGAAGGTCCTTAAGCACTTTCCTTGCCAACCAGCACCCTTTGAGGCCAGTTTCAGAGCACAATTTGAAAATGTGTCACGGGCTCGGCTGGTGTGGTTCGGTGGTTGAGAGTCGACCCATGAACCAAGAGGTCGCTGGTTCGATTCCTGGTCAGGGCACATGCCCAGATTGTGGGCCTGATCCCCAGTGGGGGGCATGCAGGAGGTGGCCAATCAATGTTCTCTCTCATCGATGTTTCTCTCCCTCCCTCTCCCTTCTCTCTCTGAAATCAATGAAGAAAAAAAACAGTTAAGAAAAAAAGAAAATGTGTTATGGTCACACACTGCTGGGCAGCGTATTCATTTCTTCAGGCCTTGTCTGTTTATCTCACTATAGGGCCAAGTAAGGAAAGGTCTGTACTCCCCACATAAGGAAATATCAGGAAGACAGGTTTGCATATGCTATCAGTCTCCTGGGAAGCTCAAAGCAAAAATTCTCAGGCAGGCCGGCGGGATCGGACTCTCTGGATTCCTACTCCCTCGGTGATTCTGCGGGACTGAGCATGGCCGCAGACCTGCCTGTGGAAGCTGCTAGGTGCAGGGCCCACGGGAGGGGGCTCCTCAGCCAGTCTAGCCTCACTCCACCACGAGTGCTTCACTTCCTTGCAGTGAGCACTATTCCTTTCTCAGGTCCCCTTTTTAATGCCAGTCACCCTGGAAGGACAATGTCATGCACCTGTTGGACCCAGACACTTCAGAGATTTCAAATTGGAGGGGGAAACAGGTATTAGAAGGGACTGGGTCCATGGATGAGTGGCTGCAACTGCTGAGGTAGAGGGAGACTGAAACAGTTCATCAGAGCTGGGCATACAGAAGCCCTGAGTACAAGCGCCTGGCAGCATGCCCAGGTGGCAGCTGGTCATTCACTTGGACAGTGAACAGCCATTGACTAGCCACCTCTATCATGTTCCAAATGCTGCTGGGCACAAGACAGATCCTGTGTAGGAGAAACGCACAGACTAGAGCAGGGGCGCTGTGCTAAGTGCGATTACAGAAGCAGGGAGAAGGTGCCCCTCCCCCTACCTAAGAGGGAAGGGGGATGTGGTCAGGGAAGGCCTCTCAGTCTGGGTTTATGAGAGTGAGAAAGCCAGGCAAGGGGAGGGCAGGAAGAACCGGACAGAGGGAGCAGTGTGTGCAGCCCCACAAGGGTCTTTTAAGAAATGAGTACCTTCCTCTGGCTGGATCAGAGGCACCGAGGGAGAAAGATGAGCTGAGGATGGTGAGGTGAGCAGGGTGAGACCCACGGAGGCTCTTGTGCCTGGGTAGGGAGTGTGGGCCACATGATAAGGGAGGGCTGACAGAACAGAGAAGGGGTGTGGGCTGTGGTTCCTTGGGCTGGGGGCAGCCAGGTTCTCATTCTAACTATGTTAACTTACTGGTGACCCTGAACAAGCTACTCAACCTCTCTGGGCCTGTTTATGCAGATAAAAAACATGGCAGGGTTGGGTCCATGCCTCCACAAAGTCTCCTCTGTTCTGTACTCACAGACAAAGGAGGGGAAGAGGCACCACACAGGGGACAGCAGATGCTGTTTCCTCCGTTCACTCACTCCGCCTGTGGTTTCCAAACACCTGCTACTGCCAGCAGAACAGAGGGCCCCTGCTCTCCTGGAGCTCATGTGACTAGGGAGGACCAATTATAGCTGTCAGGAAAAGCCCCCGTGAGCACCTGGTATCAGCTGGGGCATGAGGCAGCAGCCACAGAGCTGGGTGGTGGCTGTTCTCGCAGAGGAAACAGGGAGACATGCACAAGCGCTGAAGGGTTCTGACCTGCCCCCTCCAGTGCCAGCTCGCCCATGTCTCCAGCCAGCTTCCTCACGCTCACGGCCTCGGAGTCTCCCTGGATGTCAGGGACTGCGTTCCGACGGCCTGTCCGGTCACAGGAGATAAAGTCCGAGTAGGAGGACTCGACCTCCATCATGCCTGTCGCATTGTTCTTCAGACCTGTGGGGACAAGGGCAGCAGTGAGTCCAGGTGCATCCTGCAGGGAAGACACAGCGCTAGTCCCCAGCACTGAGGTCTTTTAAAAAAAATTTTTTTTTCTTTATTGATTTTAGAGAGAGAGGAAGGGAGAGGGAGAGAAAGGGAGAGAGAGATAGAAACATTGATGTGAGAGAGAAACATCGATTGGCTGCCTCCTGCATGCCCCCCACTGGGGATTTGGCCCACAACCTGGGCATGTGCTCTGACTGGGAATCGAACTCAACCACTTGGTGCATGGGTCGAGCTCAACCACTGAGCCACACCAGCTGGGCAGCACTGATGTCTTGACAAAATGTAATTTGGAGGACGCATCAACAGGACTTGGTGTTTGAATGATGGGGAAGTGAGCTCTCTGATATGAATACATAGGTGGACAGAAGTGTGGTTTCCGGAGATGGGGAGTAGCAGAGGAGAAATATTTTGGGGAGTGATGGTAGGTGAAGATTAAGATTAATTTGACCATGTTAACCTTGATGCTTGTGAGTCCTCCAAGGGGAGGAGGTACAAGAGACAGGGGCTGGCCCTTAGAAGAGAGGTGGGGTATGGCAGGGGGAGGAAAGATAGGAAATTAGAAGTTAATGCTACAGAGATGTTGGTTAACAACCCTGGTGGTTGATCATATAGCCTAAAGAGCCATATACATTTTAAAAAGTATTTGGGCCCAGTGGTTACAGCACTGGCCTGTGCACCAAAGGGTTGTGGGTTTGATTGCTGGTCAAGGGCACGTACCTGGCAGGTTGCAGGTTCAATCCCTGGCCTTGGAGCGCGTGCAGGAGGCAACCAATCGATATGTCTCTCTTACCAATGTTTCTCTCTCTCCCCCACTCCCTCTGTCCCTTCCACTCTTGAAAAATCAATGTAAAAAAATATCCTCGGGTGAGATTAACCAAAAAAAAATTGTTTTTAATTATTTGGGGATCATATTATACATTGTATTTTATAGTCTACTCTTGGGAATACTCTAGAATGTGTCACTGAGGTTCACTATAGATGATTTGATCTGTCCCTTAGAAATGAACACAGAGGTGCTTTCCAATTTTACACTACTATAGACACTACTAGGTCTTTATGTAAATCCTTAGAGTATATTCTTAGAAGTAGAATTGCTGGGCTAAATGGAAGGATGAAATAATTTTAAAACATATTGTTTTGACACATTTCCAAGTTGCCTTCCTAAATGGCACAGCAGTCCAGTTAGGGGCACTGATGCCTGTGCAGTCAATAATCTGCGTATAACTTAAGTTATACTCTGATTCCCAACTGCCAGCTGACCCTGAACAATGCGGGTTTGAAATGCGTGAATCAATTGAAAAAAATCCGCATGTAAGTGGACCTACGCAGTTCAAACCCACATTGTTCACGACTCAACTGGTAATGACAAAAAAAAAAGAGAGAAAAAACTTATAAATTCATTACTGTATATAAGATTGTCCATTTATCTGCACCCTTGCCAACAACAACATTTGCAGTTATATGAAAAATGTTAATCTGCTCAGGAGGATACGAGTATCTCATTGAACACCTATGATATTTCTGAAGGCAATCAAATCATAGCCACCGCCTGGACTCTGGCTACTTGGCAGAGCCTACTTTGGGAAGTGGGAGGGTGGGGAGGGCCCAGCAAATCCCAGTTCTAGACACTCGTGGGCAAAATGCCAGCGTTCTCTGTAGTGTGAGGATGTTTACTGCATGTGGTCAGTAATAGCGAACCATAGGGAGCCACCTGAATGTCCAGTAGGAGGCGAGGCATTACATGAATTATAAAATGCTCCAGATGGACCTGTACTGACATAGCAAGGGTTCTGAGATAAACTGTTAACTGCAAAATGTAGGTAGCAAAACAACTAAAAACCCAGTTTCTGTGAGGAAAGAGCAAAAACAAAAAACACCTGTCAAGTGTGATTCTTTGTGACTAAGGGGAACTTTCACTTCTAAGACTATTTTTGTAAAGGTATAAGTTATTATATGCTCAGTTATTGTGTGATACTTTCAGAAGGTAAGTGATGTTGCCCAAAAGTGCCCAGGGTGGGGCTCAGTAAGTGCTTTGGGAGATGTGTATGTGTGAGAGAAGGGAGAGGGAGAGAGTAGGGACTGGCCAGTATGGAGGGCTAGAATCACATCTCACAATGCCTAGCTCAGAAAAGATACCTGAAGAATAAATTATAGCCAAAGATCAGGCATGGGAAACAGGGAGGTGTCCAGTAATAGAGAAAAGAGTGTGACCCTGTGTTATGAACCTGGTTCTGCCACCAGACCTTGGACAAGACTCTGCCGCTCTCTGGGCCTGGGTTACACATCTGTTCAATAAAGGCGAGGCTGAATTCTGTCTAAGGTTATCCCCCAAAGCTCCAGCAGAGGGCGCGCCCAGACTGTTTTTTTCTTGGCTACCTTGGGAGAAAGAAGTTGCCCTAGTTGTGCTTTGGCTCCTCCTCAGCAAGAAACAAACAATAACTTCTCTGAAGTCCCAGAGGTGGTTCCTTCTGCAGGTCACAGAAGTTTCAGTCCTGCACTCTCCCTCTGGGTAAACTGCTCAAAGCTTCAGAATGGGAATGGCCTGTTGCAATAGCAGTAATAACAGAACAAAAATTATGATAATTCTAGCAATAAGTAAAGGTAACATACCAAGTCATTATATGTTTTCCATCCCTCACTTAATTGTCACAACAGCTCTCTGAGGTCAGTGAGGTAAATTTATAACCATGACTCAGAGATCTCAGGCAAACCCCTCTAGCTCTTAGGCCCAGGCTCACCCTCCACATTATACCTGTTGCCTAAAGGAACAGAACCTGTGCAGGCAACACCATCTCCCCGAGCTCTTTTCCTCCAACTAGAATGTTGGCTCCATGAGAGTAATAAGGATTTTTATTTGGACTTTCACCATGCCAGACTGAAAGGTCTAATCCTGGCAGCTAAGCCACATGCTCTGGCTGCTCCATCCTCAGATTCTCAACCAGCACAAACAGCGGACACTCGGTAATACTCCTCAAATTAAATATGAATCTGTCTACCTTCCACCACCCCTCTTTTCCTATCTGTGGGGACAATAAAGTGACTCCTCAGGACTACTGCAAAAGGCTGTGTCCACTGTAGGCTGCTGTGCTGATATTCTCGTCTGTTATCGCTAGGATCTGACACCATGGGATGGAGTTACAGGCTCCATCTAAAAGGAACAGACACCCTGGGCTTTGGCTCTCGCCTTTGCCCGGCTGACCTTACAAGATGCCCAGTGCAGGAAGCTGACCCTCCTGGCTCAGAGAGGGAAGTGTGACAAGCTCAAAGCCCAATCCTGGAACCAACCAAGCCAACAAGCTCTGGCTGCCCCCCCTCCCTCAGGGAACGGGTTCCAGAGTCTGGGGTTTCTGTCTAGGGAGCTCTCTGACCCCCAGAGCAAGCACATTGTTTCATTTTTTTCAACATTTACATTCTTCCCTGACTCTGCTCTTCAAAGTCAACAGCAAATATAGAAATAAAGAATCCTCAGAGTTGAAAATCTTATCAGAAAATGGTCACTCTCAGACTGTTCATGAGACAATAAACTGTCAGGCCCTCTCTGGGGAGTGACTTGACAAGATGCATCAAGAAACCTCAGCTTGCCTGGCTGGTGTGGCTCAGTGGTTGAGCGTCGACCCATGCACCAAGAGGTCGCCGGTTCGATTCCCGGTCAGAGCACATGCCCAGGTTGTGGGCCCGATCCCCTGTGGGGGCATGCAGGAGGCAGCCAATCGATGTTCTCTCTCATCGATGTTTCTATCTCTCTTTCCTTTCCCCTTCCTCTCTCTCTAAAATCAATAAAGAAAACAGAAAAAAAAGAGAAACCTCAGCTTTTTTTCATATCCTTGAGCCACTAAGTCATTATGTCTGCTAAGTCAGCTTATAATAATCTATTCTAAGAAAATAATCCAAGTTGTGTATGAAGATCAATATACAAACACATTCATCAAAGTATTATTTATAATAGTCAAAAACTAAAGACACCCAAATGTGCTCCTAAATGGACAATAGAGACCTATATACATATTTAATGCAAATGAAATACCATTCAGGCATATTAAAGTATTTGCAAATATTTTTAAAAGACATGGGGAGCCCGGCTGGTGTGACTTAGTGGTTGAGTGTCGACCCATGCACCAAAAGGTCGCTGGTTCAATTCCCAGTCAGAGCACATGCCCAGGTTGTGGGACCGATCCCCAGTGGGGGGCATGCAGGAGGCAGCCAATCAATGTTCTCTCTCATCGATGTTTCCATCTATCCCTTTCCCTTTCTCTCTCTCTAAAAATCAATATAGAAAAAAATATTTTAAAAAAAGACATGGGGAAATGTTCACATACTGGTAAATGAAGAATAATCTCAATGACATGATCACATATAGTAATATTATTAAGTTCAATTATGAGTTAAATACTTTTTGTATTTTCTAAATTTTTACAGTGATAGCATTCACTTTATTTTAAAATTAGTTAATTTCTGAGTATGTGTGCATATGGTATAAAACTTAAGAGATAACACAAGGAAAAAGAGTAAGCACGGTAGCATTCTCAGACACCCTCCCCAAGGCAAGCACTTTCTTGTGTCCTTCCAGAGATACTCTATGCAATATACACGTTCCCTCACTCCATCCCTCCCTTTCTTCCTTTTTCTTATTTAAAACAGAAAGTTGTTTTCTGTCTTGCTTTTTTCATTTATAAATATATCCTGGAAACAATTTCAGACCACCCTGAAGCCACTGCAGCAATTGATGGTATCAATTAACAAAGCATTAGTATGGTCCATTTTTGTTGGGTGATATCAGTAAAACTGTCCTTTTGACATTTTTGTTCAACTCCTTTGTTTTTACTGTTTAATGGGTGCATAGATGGCCAAAACTTATACTTCGTTCTTTTGTGCTTGATGGTGCTGAGTGGAATGAAAGTTCCACAAAAGTGGCGAATTGGCTGGCATGTGCGCTGCTGTATCTGAGAGGCCTAGCACATAGTTGAAGCTCAATGAATATTTGATGAATGAGTGATATTCTAGATTCCAGGGTAGAAAGAGCCAGGGGTGTGCAGCCCTGCATCATAACGATGGCCAAAGGTCTGGCTCAATCTTCATGCATGATGGTGACTCCTGATGAGTCCCAGCTTCATTTCCCCCATCTGAATAATGAAGGTTGAAATATAATCTCTAAGTCTCTTTAGTCCTGACATTTCATTCATTCATTCATTCATTCATTCATTCATTCATTCATTCATTCATTCATTGTTTACCGACCACCTTCTATATGCCAGGCACTGTGCCAAGAATGGGGTATACAATGAAACCTAAAAAGACACAATTTGACAAGAGAAAAGGCATTGACCAGGTAAATGAAACTATCATTACAGGCTGTGATACATGCTAGGAAGAAGAGAACAGGGTTCTCTGTGTGGGGATGGTACAGTTAAAGGTCATATGGTCAGGGGAAACCTCCTTGAGGAGGTGACCCTGGGCTGAGATCTACAATAAAGTTCGATGGATGGTGATCCAGGCAGAGTTAACAGACAATCTGGGTCTACGGTGATCCGTTATCTCCTATCTCAACTGGAGCCCTATAGGGTGCTCAAAAGTGATACTCTTTCCCTCTTCCTCGTTCTCAGGAGGTTTTGGTGTGTTCCTAGGGTCTGGATGCTTGTAAGGCATTTCACTGATCCTGAATGCCCAGGTCAAAAGAGAGGAGCCTTCTACTCAGCTTCTCAGACTCTCCCTCAGTGGCCCAGGGTCAGAGGTTATGGTTCCTACAGGTGCTTGCTCTGAGTACTGTCAGATTTCCCTACAGGAAGCTGCCTCCTCCCTTGGTTTTTCATTCTCCCCCAGCTTTATAAACTGAAGAGGCCCCGGACTCTGCCAAAAGCTACACAGTCTGTTCCAAGTCTGCAGCTATTAGTCCTCAGTGCTCAGGCAGATTCCATTACAGTTCCAAATTGTTTTCCAAATATACCAGAAAGGTCATTTCCTGTTTTTTTTTTTCTTTTAAAAAATTAAATATTTGCAGAGACCATACAAAAAGCAAGCAGACAGTTTTGCAGAGAATGCAGAGCACAGAGTGGGACTTGGTCCCGTGGGAGATCCTCCTGGGGGTGGGGCAAATGCTCTCTAAAATTACTGAGGGAAGAAAGGACTGTGCAAAGCTGATGGAAAACACCAGGCCCATTGAGCTGGCATTCCTCAAATTCAAAGGGAAGCGGCTTCTCTCTGTGATGGGCAGCCAGAACCAGAGAGGCACTGAGGCGAGCCGAAAAGTCAGGGCCCCAAACCAAGCTCATTCCAGGAACCTGGGAAAGGGCAGGGTGGCTGGTTCTAGCTGTGTGAAGCCTGCTGGGGACTGGCATCACACTCTAAGTGCCTTGGGGGCACATCTAGCTGGGAGTCACCAGAGAGGAGCCGGTCTCCTGACAAGGCAGTGCCCCTTGGTGAGGTTTGGTTTGGAGGCAGTCAGGCAGGGCCTTGGCCTCTGGAGGGCCAGACCATGCTGCCCCAGGGCAGGCAGTGGAGAGACAGGTTGTACGAGTCCTCACCGTGAGGAGAAAAGGACAGGGTGCTGGACGGTCCTCAGTTACTTCCAGATTGCCATCCCCATGGACACCATTCTGTCCTCCAGGGCCTTCCAGACACTATACCCTCTGGGCCTCCACACAATTGCCTCCTCTATTAGGGACCTTTGTGCTAGAGGCTTGAGGACCAGGCCTGGGTTCTCTTCTCTGTTTATTTACTCCCTTGGGTTTCTTAACTTTTCCCTAAATACTATGTGTCGAAAATTCCCAAATAGCCCCTGGCCTGTTTTACAAACTCAAGATTATTGAATCTAACTGCCTAGTTAGCATGTCCCTTTGCTATCTTACCAGCATCTCAAAGTTCACATGTCAAATCACAAGCCTGCTCCTTCCAGCCTTCCCCAGCTCTGTTAGGGCACTGCCTGTTCACACTGCTCAAGCTGGAAACTTGGAGTCATCCTGGATTCCTCTTCCTCCTTCACCACTCACATACAGCCTGTCACCAGGTCCCGTCATTTCCACTTGAAAACAGGGTACTGGCATTTCTACTTGCAAAACAGAGCCTCGATTTGCCCACCTCTCCCATCCCCATGCACCTCCTGGTCTCCATCATTTTCCACCAGCACCCCTCATGGCATCCCTGTTTCACCCTTGGCCTCTGCACAAGGTCTAATGTTCTCAGATCAGTCATCGGGTCATGTGATTCCCTTGCTTCATTCAACCTCTGATGCTCTTCCATTCTACATCTGGCAAAATCTAAATTCTACACCAGCCCCTGAAATCCTGCATGGATCTGGCCCTGCCTTTCTCTGTGACCTTTTGTCTCCTTTCCTATCTCTTCTTGGCCCACTTTGCTCTGACCACACTGGCCCCTCTTTAATTTCTCAAACCAGCTGAGCTCTTCCTGACCTCAGGGTCTCCACAAGACCATCCCCTCTGTCTGGAACATTTTCTGTCACTCTGCTCTTTACAAAGTCCCATAAGTGGATTCCAGGCCATGACTTTTCAAATGTTCCTGCTCTAGGACCCTGACATGGGGAAGCTGCAGGGAGTGAAGCCTCCAAAACCCCTCTGCCCACCACTAATGCATGTTGAGAAAGCCTGGCTGGAGTCTTGGGTGAACACAGCAAAGACTGTGGGGTCACCTCGGCTTCTGCCCTCACAGCTGAGTGACTCACCTGACCGCAGATTCCTCTTCTATAAAATGGGGGTGTTACAACTGCCTTGAAAGGTGGTTGTGGGAATTAACCACAGCCAGCATTTATGGAGTCCTTACTGCATGCCGGACTGTGCTAAGCATCTTATAGGCATTGTTTCATTTAACCTTACAGCAACTCTATGAAGTAGGAAGCATTATTCCCATTCTACAGAAGAGGAAGCTGAGGCATAGAGAGGTTAAGTAGCTTGCCTAAGGTCATATAACCACTGAGTGAGGACAGGGTCGAGCCTGTACTATTAGTCTTGGAAGCATGGAAATGAATTAGCACCATGCCTGGTACATAGTAAGGGTCTTTTAAAAAGTGCCCATTCCTTTTCCTCCCCTTCTTTCTCCTCTATCCCCAACCTTATAATAAGGCATTCCTGAAGGAAAAGCAAGAAAGTCCCTAGAAAAAATTCCATAATGCTGGCAGAAAACATATACCCAGATGATTTTTACCCTTGGCTTAAGCAACATCCTGTTTAGAATGTTCAGCCAGAGGAAAAAATCTTCAGAATCTTTTTAGTGATATTGGGTTGATTCTCTGAATTCTGCCACCAAATTCTATTTTTTGTGATCTAACTTCATAGCAGTGGTAAAATAATAATTTGGGGGTACAAATTTTACAACTCTTACCACTCCAATAGCTATATTTCACCCTGTGGCAGGCAGTGTTAGTACTTCACGTAGGGTGGGGCTGTGGGTTGGGACAGTGATACAAACTCTTCAATCCCTGAAAGCCTGTGCTTCTATGCAGGTTTTTGGAAACAGGCAGAGCGGTCCAGCTGAATTACTGCTCGGAGACCATGCTGGGTCTCCCTGTTCTTCTGCTGTTTACACATTACATAAACTTGGTTAGGGCTCAGCTAGAAAGCAAGGTTCCCAGAGACTGGCAGTCCCCATCACAGCTTGGAGGGAGGGGCAGGAAGGAAGGAGAGGTCATTTCCAAGCAGGCCAGCCAAAGTTCAGGGACTGGACTGAGCTCCAGCTCTGCTGATGCCAGGCTGGGCACCTCTGGCGAGGTTCTTCCCCTCAAACCTCAGGGGTTTGGAGTGTGGAATGAAGGGGTAAACTGGGCATCTCTATGGTCACTCTGAAACATGTCTCAAATTCCCTGACATTCCTCCTATCAAGAAGTGACTTTGAATGAACTGGCCTTGGTGACTTACTTCTAAGAGAATACAACAGAAGTGACGCTGTGTGACTTCCAAGATGAAGGTAGAAATGGTGACACAGCTTCCACCTGGCTCTCTCTCGGGATGCTTCTCTTTGGAGCTTTGAGCTGCATCTAGGATGTCTGAGGCTGCCATGCTGTGAGGAAGCCCAAACCAGCCCCACAAAGTGACCACATCTAGAATCCTGACATAGCACAGAGGGAGTTGAGGCTAGCAGCCCCCAGCTGCGCTGGCCCCCAGCTGCTCCAGCACCAGCCACTGTCTAACGGCAATTGCATGAGCGATCCAAGCCAGAATTGTCTAGCCAAGCTGTTGCCGAACTCCTGCCCACAGGAACCATGAAAGATAATAAGTGACTGCTGTTGTTTTAAACTGCAAAGTACTGAAGGTGATGTGCTATGCAGGAATGGAGAACCAGAGTGATCTCTAATGGTATGTCCAGGTCTGGGGGTCCTCTCCAGTTCCTCCAGAATTCTATAAAAAGCATGCCCAAAATCCACGGTGGAGAATGAAAAGAAGATCTTATTTCGATAATATTAATAAACTACTCCATTCATTCAGGCAACAACATTTAACTGATCACTCAATGTGTACCAGGCTTGGGACTAGATGCTATGGATACAAAAACAGTAAAGCATCATTGTGCCCTTGAGGGAAGTTCATGGTGTAGTTAGGGAACCTATATTAACACACTGTATATAAGAATAAGACTCCCAAACCCCTGGTTCAGTATTCCAGCCCTCCATGCCCCACCTCCAGGCACTGAGTCTTCATGGGACTGCCAGCCCCCAGCCCAGTGTCCTGTGTAGCTCCTAGCAGCCCAGGACAGAGATCCATCAGCCTGAACACCTTCTTCTCTGACTCAGAAGAGATAAGATCTCCTTGTTTTGCCACTTGCAGCACCCTGACTTCTCCTTCCTAATAATCGCTGCACTTGTAATTCATTCAGTAGTCAGACAATATGTATTGAAGTCTCCCATGAGCCACGCATGACACAGGTACTGATACATTTGTTCAATATCTGCCTTCCCAAATGGTTCCAAGAGGGTAGGTACCCTGGCTCTCGTTTGTTCCTGTATCCCCAGCACAGTTCCTGATACATAGAAGATGCAGAAGAAATAAACACATATGAATGAATTAATGAACAAACAGACAGACAAAATAGGAACTTAAGAGCATCCACCCTCTCAAGCCGATGATTAAAATAACCATTTGAGTTCTGGCTCAAATAAATAATAATGATAATAACAAAAGAAAAATGCCTACCATTTATGGGTTTTATATAGTATGCGTCAGACATGGTAACAAGTGCTTTCCATATATCGTCTTATTTATGCTTCACAGTAGCCCAGCATAATTAAATCCCTTTTACACACAGCTAGGACATACTGGACCCTGGATTCACACCCAGGACCGGCTCCTAGGTTCAAGACCTTAAAGGTGGCACTTCTCTTTGGCTCAGGGAAGCAGAGGATGTGGGAGCCCTAGAAAAGGTGAGCTTAATGGGGCTGAAGTGGCAGGAGGGCACTGACTGGGAGGAGAAAGGGAGGCTCTCTTTTGTTCTCATTCACACCTGTCTCCACCTATCATCTGACCTGCTGGAGTTGTACTCTAGTATTGCAATTTACAGCACGTTCCTTCATTCCTTCTGCCATCCATTCAGTACTTATTAAGCATGGACTCTTTTCAGCAATGACACTAAAGGTACTTTTACAGGCACTGCTGTATTTAACTCTCCCAATAGAGAGCCCATAGCTCAGAGCAGTGGTGTGAGTCACCAAGGTCCTCCAACCAGTTCGTGACGAATCAGAACTTCAATCTGCATTTCCTCATTCCTGTCAGTGCACATTCTTTAGGATGGTACATTCTGGCAATGGCTCTGCCCTGATGTGGATGATACAGCATCTATCTCAGTCCTATCAGAGAACTGTTCTGTTAGCAAACTCCCTGCCTCTCTGGCTTTTCTCAGCTCAAAAGGCTATCCCCATCTGGGTCAAAGAAGGTCACATACTGTAATGATAGGGGTGACGGGCTTTCAGAGTGATTTACTGAGCACCTACCATAGTGCCTGCTGTGACCTAATAAGTGTTTTCTAAAAGAATAAACAGCCCGACCAGTGTGGCTCAGCGGTTGAGCGTCGACCCATGCACCAAGAGGTTGCTGGTTCGATTACTGGTCAGGGCACATGTCCAGGTTGTGGGCCAAATCCCCAGTGGGGGGTGTGCAGGAGGCGTCGATGTTCTTTCTCATCGATGTTTCTCTCCCTCTCTCTCTCCCTCCTCAGCCTTGCTCTCTCTCTAAAAGCAATAAAGAAAAAAGAATTAAAAACAAAACAAAAAAAAGAACGCACAAACAAATGAATGAGTCAGGAGAGATATACACTGAGCCTGCTAACAAGAGAGCATGCAGTTACAAATCCTCTGAGTGCCTGACAGGATCCTGTGTGTGCTGCCTCCTGAATTTCAGAGTGACGAGCACCCTTCACATCAACAACTACAGCAAGGTGGAGAGAGAAACCAAGCCAGCCATTCAGATGGCAAAAAAGATCCTATGCTGAACCACCACTGGTTCTGATGCATGCCCACGAGATCATCGTTGATTTATTGAGACAGGCGAGGCTGACAAATGGAATTACTGAGAAAAAACTTGTCTCTTGCCTACGTCAACCCCAAATTCGAGCTTATAGCTTCTTAGCTAATAACACCATTTATAAAATAAGTTGAGTCAAATTTCATTTGTCTAATTCGTCCTTAGGGAGTGACTCACTCCAGATCACCAAGATTCCCACACTGTTACTCTTTTTAAGTATCAAAACTTTATCTGGAGAAAGTAGATTCGTGGTTGCCTAGGACTGGGGAGGGCTGGGGGAATGGGAAGGTGAGGATTAAAGTGTGTGGGGTTTCTTTTGGGGTAATAAATGTTCTCACATTGATTACAGTGATGGATGTACAACTCAGAATGTACTGAAGGCCACTGAATTGTACACTTTAAATGGGTGAATTGTGCCCTGGCCAGTTTGGTTCAGCAGTTATAGCATCGGCCCACAGACCAATGAGTTGCGGGTTCGATTCCGGTCAAGGGAATCTTGGTGGCGGTTTGTCCCCGGCCCTGGTCGGGGTCAAGCAGGAGGCAGCGAGTCAATGTCTCTCTCTCACATGGATGTTTCTCTCTCTCTCTCTCTCTCTCTCTCTCTCTCTCTCTCTCTCTCTCTCCCTCCCTCCCTCCTACTCCATCTGAAGATAAATAGAAAAATACCCTTGGGTGAGGATTAAAAATAAATAAATAAATAAATAAATAAATGGGTGAATTGTATGGTATGTGAACTATATCTCAATAAATCTGTAAAAAACTTGTCTCTTGCCTACGTCAACCCCAAATTCGAGCTTGTAGCTTCTTAGCTAATAACACCATTTATAAAATAAGTTGAGTCAAATTTCATTTGAATTAGAATGGATAGAAATCCTCCTCATGTATTGCACTAATGCATTAATATAGTACCTGCTAATTTTGTCTATTGAATTAATCGGGTTGACATTGGCTAATAAAATTATACAGGTTTTAAGTGTACAGTTCTATAATACATCATCTGTATGCTGCTGCATTGTGCGTTTTACAACCCAAAGTCAAGTCTCCTTCTGTCACCATTTATCCCGCCTTGGCCCTCTTCTACCTCCCCCTAACCTTTTCTTAATGATTTAAGATCACTGCTGTGAGCATAGTTTTTACAATCTGGTATAATACAGCAATGTTCTCAGTATTGTAATATATAGGTCTGTTTGCCCTACACTAAACAGTCCCATATTTTTTCCGCTTACTTTATTTTCTTCTAACAATGCCCTTTAATTTTAGTTTAAAGTATGGTGGTAAGCTCATGTGCTTGGGTCATACATCGCTTACTGAAGTCAGTGTGATCACGTACTGGCTGTGTGATCTCTGGAGAATTACTAGATCTCTCTGTGCCTCGGTTTCTCCATATGTAAAATAACAGAACCAACCTCACCAGAGGATTATGAGGATTACAAACGATAATGTGTATAAAGCATTTAATGCTGTTCTTGGCAGTGGTAACCCAGACTGAATTTTAGCTATCAACACTGTTCTTGATGCTGTCAGTGTAGTTGCCTGGAGCAACCCCTCTGAGCTATGGACCCCAAACCCAAAAACCCACATAGTATACTCAGCACACCTGGTGTGTTCAGTGAAATATAACAGGGTTGGGGATACAATTTCATGACTGAACTTTGGGACATCCATGGGATGGCTCTGAGCTGTAGTAATATTAGGCAATTTGTCCTAGTTCACCCCTAAACAGAAAAACCTAAAGGCCTGGTTAGGTCTCCCATGATCCTGGTATATGATAGGCTGGTGCCCAAGGATACACAGTAGCCCACGTACTTTATGCTCTCTCTAGACCAATGGTTCTTAAAATTCAGAAGTCACAGACACAATAAGAAGCTGAGGGAAGCTATGGACATTTTGTCCAGAAAAGTGTGTGTGTGTGTGTGTGTGTGTGTGTACATACAAAATTGTACCCATGGTTACAGAGGGGCTCCTAAATCCATAAAGCCCTGGTTAAATAGCCCAGCTCTAGACTTCATACTACCCCAGCACTCTCAAGGTTTGGTGGCTCTAACCTCTGTTGTTCTGTTCCAGCAGCTGGAACAGAAGGCCCTTTGGAGACTTGCCCTCCTAGATCAGCCTTGGCCAGATAAACAGTCCTGGGAGCAGACTGCCGCATCCTAATTACTGCAAATATCTGCATCCAGGGGGTTCCCAGGGGCACTGAGTCAGAACAGAACACAGGCCTAGTGGTTTGGGAAGCTACTGTAGGGCAAGGCCCAGAAGCATTGCTGATAAGCAGCTGGGGAGTTCCAACCCCAGGGCAGCTGCCCGCCAGACAAGACTCCTACTCTGCCAACAGAGAAGAGGACTCAGGAGAGGTGCAGGAGGAAAGCTAGGCCATGAGGGGGAATTCAAAGGAACTGGAAATCCCCCAAACTCCCAGGAATACTAGGACTTAAACAGAGAAACAAAGGCTGAAGATTTTACCCTAACTGCAAGGAGACAGTGCTAAAAGGGGGTGGGCAGGTTGGGGTGTAGGGGAGGTGGCTGAAGCATGGGTCACAGGCTGTTAAAAACGATTAACTTATACCAGAAACATTTAGATACCATAAAAATACGAACACTGACCCAACATGGCCACATTTCCAGGTCATTCATGTTCTGTGAATTGCATTTTACTTCCAAGTGGAAGGCACCTGAACCGTCTCTCCTCATGAGTCCACTGGGCAGTGCTCATTCCTTTGGGCAGGGTTTTGCTTGCTTTTGCTCTTCTATCACAGTATTAAAATGACCACAGTATGCCCTAGTCTTTGTGAAAATAGCTTTACAGCAAGTAACTGGTAGACAGGAAAGTTGACATCACACCCAAATTTGTTAAAAACTGTGTATGATTCCATCTGCTGAAGCAGATGGCTAAAGAAACCATTCTCTTTTAATCCACCAGAGGTAAATTGTCTTTCTGATGCTATGAACTGTCTGTAAATGCAATCATGACTGGAACTGCAGTGTGATGTCATATGACTTCTGAAAATGGCCATCCTGCCTTTTCTTCCTGGGGCCAAAATTCCTGTCTGATTCCACTTGGAACCTCTATCTTTTATTTCTTCAAACAGAAATAAAGGTTTTTAGGCAAACACTCATGATGCCACAGTAGAGGGGTGTGAACAATGTGACTACCCACCTGGTTTAGTTTCCTTTTCCTGCTCGCATTTCTTCAGATTTTCCACTGTTGACTAATCCGTGTGGAAATTCTAAGGAACCAGAAGAAAAAAAAAATTAGAGCCAGTCATACTCCAGGGTTGTAAACTGAAACAATCTTTTGGGAAGACAAGTGAATAATATCTATGAACATGTTAAATGTGTGCCTCCTTGGGGTCAAACATCTAGGAATTGATACTACAGATAGGGTCACATGAATAAAAGGATGTTCAGTAAAACATATTGTGTAAAAGCAAAAAAATAGGAAACAACTTAAATGTTAATAGGAAAAGAGTTAAATTATGGCATATCAATACAGCGAGAAACTATGCAGCCATTACAAAGAGAGGGAGATTTTGTTGTACTGACATGGAAAGATGTACATGCTAAATTGTTAAAAAGTATAAACATGATTGTTTATGCTTAGAAAAAAAGCACAGCATTTGTGTACATTTTTAGTATCTACATAGAAAAAGGCGAACAGCAAACTATAAACTGTGGCTCTTTCTGAGACTCAGATACTGGGGGGGAGAGGAATAAAAGACTTTCACTTTTCACATTAACAATGTCTGTTTTGGCTGAAAACTTTTAAAGGCATACACAACTTTCATAATCATTACACATGCTATCTAAAATTCTAAAATCGCAAGAGTAAGGGCAAACGACTTTTCCAGACAGACTGAGCAAGTTTACCATTCAGAGACTCGGACAAACACAGAAATATTGTTTTACTTTAGACAAAACATCCATAATGCTTATTGAAATTTTAAAGGTAAAATAACAAAATATACAAATAGGATGCATATAATTCCAAACCAGCCAGCATGCTTCTGGGTAGAAAAGGCTAATTATCCAAAAATGTCAATCCTTCCAAAATTACTACATAATATTAATTACATTTCAATAAGAATACTAATAGTTTTTTTTCAGGGGGGGAATGGATAAAATTACTTTCAAGTTCATGTGGAATAATAAATATCCAAGAAAAATTAGCTAAGAAATAGTAAAGAAATTATAAAAAATATTTAGGGAATTTGTTTTATGAGAAAACTAAAAGTTACTATAAAAATATTACAATAAAAAGAGAAGGTATTAACACAAATAACAGACAAAAAGGTCTGTAAACCAGAACAGCAAATCTAGAAATAGACACAATAAAGGATCTTATTTATGACAAGGGTAGGATTTCAATGCAAATTAGAAAAAATGGCTTACTTAATAAATGATAGTAGCATATCTAGGACAAAACTTGACTACTACCTCTCACTATGTAAAAACATAAATTCCAAAAGGATTGAAGGTTCAGAATTAAATTAAAACCATAAAAATATTAGAAGAACATTTAGGGAAATATTTATATAACTTCGAGGTGAAGAAATTATTCTTAAACAAGGTGAGAAATCCAGACACTATCAAGAGAAAATAAAAAATAGACATTTTACAATAAAAAAATTAAAAATTTTCTATAAATTTAGTAGAAAAAATTTAATAAACAGATAATAGAGTAGGAAAAATATTTGCAACATATATGGAAGCTTGATATATAAATATATGAATGGTTTCTACAACTTGAGAAAAAGGCAAACAATTCTTAAGAAATATGGGTGAAGGAAACTCAGAAGAAAATAAAATGGCCAATTAACACGAAGCAAGGTTTAGTTTCACTAGTAGTAAGAAATACACAAAGTAATCAACTATGAGACACCATCCCCCCAAACCCCATCATCTTGGTCACAAAATAAAACAATAGAGATGGAGGGAGGGAAGAGGGGAGAGTTGGTGAGTGGGAGGAAGATGGGAGAAGAAGGGAAAGAATATATAATATCGGTAAAGATTTAGGTAAATGGAAGTACTACTCATATATTTCTGGGGAGAATATAAATTAAGACCTCTTTGTAGAGTAGGATGGTATTATCTATTAAAATGTTAAATACATATATCCTTTAACCCAGAAGTACTATGTTTGAAAATGTAACCTATAAAAATAAAAGCACCAGCAGAGGATTTGGATGTAAAGGCATTTAATGCAATAATATTTCTAGTAGGAAAAAAACACAATGGATAACAACTTGAATATGTGTCAAAGATGAAATGGCTGAATATATTGTGATACCTCTAGATCTATAGCTCTGAAATAAATTAAAAGAGTGAATTAGAGTTATACCCACCTGTAATGTACCATTTACTGGGAAAAATAAATTGCAAAATAATAAAGTATGATCCCACTTTGACAAATACACACACACACACACCCATACCATATCCATTTATATAGGAGCCTGGAGAAGGTATGGATGGATATATACCAAATTGATAACACTGGTTATCTCAAACAGTGGAAATGGGAGCTAGAAGGAGGAGAGAGATTATAACTTTTTCTTTACATATCTTCCAATTGCTTGATTAGTTTTACAATGAGCACATGTATTACTTTAGGGAAAAAAAATGAAGACACTAAAACAAACAACAACAAAAAAACATATGAGATCAGAGAAAGAAGACTAGTAAACTATGTTACACACTACCCATTTATCTTTTTTTTTTTTTTTGGTTAATCTTCCCCCAAGGATATTTTTTCATTGATTTTTACATAGAATGGAAGGAAGGGTGGGAGGGAGAGAGAGACACACATCGATTGGTTGCCTCCCAAACCACCTGGGGAATCTAACTTGTGACCCTTCGGTCTGTGGGCTGATGTTCTAACCATTGAGCCAAACTGGCCAGGGCAACTACCTATTTATCTTTACATGGGATAAGGCTAACTGCACTTGCTGTCACTTTCTTTTTTGGGCAAAAGAGAACAATTTTTTTAAAAACTCCATGGCCCAGCGGGTGTGGCTCAGTGGTTGAATATAGACCCTTGCACCAAGAGGTCACTGGTTCGATCCCCAGTCAGGGCACATGCCCAGGTTGTGGGTTCGATCTGATCAATGTTGATGTTTATTTCTAATCAATGTTTCTATCTCTCTCCCCCTCGCTCTTTCTGCCTCTCTAAAATCAATAAAAACATTAAAAAAAACAACAAAAAACTCCATGGAGGGGGGAAAAGTGCACTTTATTTCCTAAGCATTTATGCCTCTTATTTTAAAAGGAAAAAATATTTTTAAGAAAAAGAAAGAATGCACAACCAATCAACATGGACACTAGGCTGAGGAAGGCAGGAAGGGAGTGGGAACAGGAAGGAGGGGTCAATGGGGAAAAAAGGGGGACATCTGTAATACTTTCAACAATAAAAAATAAAAATGAAGACTATCTAAATTAAAAAAGAAAAAGAAAAAAGAATTTCTCCCTTTAAAATCCAAAAGAGCCTGGCTGGTGTAGTTCAGTGGATTGAGCATAACCCATGGACTGAGAGGTCCCAGTTTGATTCCTGGTCAGGGCACATGCCCCGGTTGCGGGCTCGATCCCCAGTAGGGGCGTGCAAGAGGCAGCCAATAGATGTATCTCTCTCACATCGATGTTTCTTTCTCTCCCTTCCTCTCTCTCTAAAAAATCAATAAAAACTTTTTTTAAAAAAATCCCAAAGAAAGCCCTGGCCGGGTAGCTCAGTTGGTAGAGTATTGTCCCGATACAGTAAGGTTTAGGGTTCAATCCTCAGTCAGGGAACATACAAGAATCAACCAATGAATGCATAAATAAGTGGAGCAACAACAAAAATCGATGTTTCTCTCTATCCCCCTTACTCCCTCTAAAATCAATAAATAATTTTTAAAAAAAATTAAAAAACAATCTGTGCTTGCATAAAACCCATTTTTTAAAAAAATCCAAAAGAAAGCCTAAAGCTTTGGCTTGAAACTGCCCTGCGTAGGTGGTGTGTGGGCTGGTTCTGTGCTGGTGACTGTTTTCAGTGGCTCGGTGCCCTTGACTGCCTTTCCTCCCCCAAACCCAATTAAATACACTCCTGGGAGTGAGTGTACTGTCTGCTGGGAACCAAGGCCCTGAAAACCACAGCATCTCTGCTCACAAGGCTCTCTTGGTCTCCAAGCAGATGCTTTGGCTCCTATATCAAATGGGTTCTAGAATTTAGAAAAGTGAAATGGATTGTTTTGCACACCATTTTTGATGGAATGAGAAAGGAGAAGAAATGGTTTAGCCCGATGGATGAAATAAAGAAAAAAAGAAGAGGAACAGCATTTATAACAAGCTCTTGAAGGAGAGCTACCTATGCTGAATCTGCCATTTCAGTAACCTGGAAGGTACACTCTGCCCTCCCCTGGTGGAATGTTCTGCTTTTAACTTTTGTTATTTTAGTTCATTGATAATAAATATTTTGCTAAAATAATAAGGATACCTCACACTTCATCTCTTACTTGATTTTTACAAGGACTCTGGGATCAGATCAGTATCATTCCCATTTATAGATGAAAATGAGGCCCAGTAAAGTTAAGGATCTTTTTGGTCACATAGCAGTTGATAACAAAGCTGCAATACAAATTCAGGTCTCCAAACCCCAAGTCCTGCAAGGAGCTAAAGTTTGACATTACAGACGGAAAGAGGAACCACAGGTAAGCCAATGAACAAAAACAGGCTCTTGGGAGGAACAGATTCTTCCTGCGCCTTATGATACAGTTCTAAACTAGGAGTAATATTCTATGCCACATTAGAGAGAACCCTTGCTTATACACCGGACTACAATATAGCTGCTGAATAAGGGAAGGAAAATCTCCAGCATCACTAGGACCCCCTCCTCAATTCTCTTAACCTTCTCCTAACCTTAACCTTCTTCCATTTCTCTCTTCCCTTCCCCTCTATCCTTTAGCCACACTGGCCTCCTTTCAGTCTCTCCAACATTTCATATGCTTTCCTGCCTTGGCCCTTTCACATGTGTCTCTCTCTGCCTGGATTATTCTTTTCCACTCCACAGTTCCCCTCTTCTCCCCACTTACCGCCTTAGCTCTTGGCAGAACTGACTTCTCATCTCCGTTTAAACACCACCTCTTCAAGGCAGCCTGTCCTGACCACACTCTCCTCTTCATCCATCACTCACACTGTTTATTTATTAACACTGCTACTTGTCCTTGTGAGCTTCATGTGAGGAAGGAGCAGGCCTGTTTTATGTAACCCTGTCCACCTATCAACTTGTCCAGTGCCTGGAAGATATTAGATGCTCAATAAATACTGGATGAATACATGAAAATGTACTGAAGGGAGCTGAAGGTTCATCTCAAATGCTACTGTCCCTCTACTTTCTCAGGCACAGCACTGTCCCTCTCTTGAGCATATAATCATATGTGTTAGAATTACCTGACTCTTCTTTACCTATGGGCCTCTGAGCTACTTATAAGTCTTACTTACCTAGGTATTCCCCAGAGAACCTTGCATAATGCCTAACACAAAGGCGAATGAATTAATGTATATATACAGGAAAGTACAAAGGCTGCAGCCTCTAACCAACCACAGATGGTTGTTCCTCCTACCCAGAGGCCTGAGCACCTGGCAACAGAGCACCTTTGAGATTTGCCAAGAGACTCTGCTCAGGGAGAATTAAACTCAACATGCACTGGTGAGAGGATGAGGAGGAAAGGCATGCTAACTGGAGCTTATATAGGCAGAAGCTTTCTGGTGACAAACTGGAAATTTGTATCAGATATCTAAAAAAGTTCATGCCCTTTGACCTAGCCACACCTAATTTTAAAAATCAGAGAAGTGTAATCAGTGGGTGATGATTTAAGTATGTTTCTCTGAACTATCTAGCTTTCCTTCCATGAACATGTTCTAATTTTGTAATCTGAAAACAAAACAAAAACCCACACAATAATTGCTATAAAAAGGAACCAACAGAAAATCCAGTGGTGATTTTAAACTACAAAATCACCCAATCCTTGTTTCCTTACTAAACTTGGCACTGCAGGTTTAGGATCCTCTATGGTGGGGCCCCTGCATTTTGTGAAGACTTCCTTTCTTTGTCTGAAGCCCTGTGGGATAGGAAGGTGCCAGGAGTGAAAACTTCAGCTGGGGGAGCTCTCATTTCTCCCTAATGCAAATGCTGGCAAAGCTCTGGGAGTAAGGAAATGGAGGGAAACCTTGTGAGTATTCAACTCAGCTCAAGGTCAGGACCTCCATTCTGTAATGATTCATTCACCTTCCCATCTTCCCTGATGCACTAAGAACTCCACAAGAGCAGAGGCTGTCTCTCAGTCTATTGCTCTAGCCTTGTGCTTAGTACTATCTGGCCCTCCATACAGTTTATTGAATGTCAGAGACCACACCTACAAAGTTCTAAACATAATGACTGACCTAGGTCCTTGGGACATAATAAGTACTCATTAGCTACCAAATATTTCATTTCTTAAGTGCCCTGAAGGTCCATTATTCAGTTTCAAAAAGATAAGTTAGAGACCACTAATTTCTTAGATTAAAGAAACTCCTTTTAAATAAAGGTAGGAATGCTGGCTTCCTCCAGTAAAAGCAGATTCATTTAAATCTGCAATTCAGAATCACAGCTGATTGCAACTTCCAAAGAAATGCCCGGCTGGTGTGGCTCAGTGGCTTGAGCGTCCTCTCATGGACTGAGAGGTTCTGGTTTGATTCCCGATCAGGGTACATGCCCAGGTTGCAGGCTTGATCCTCAGTAGGGGGCGTGCAGGAGGCAGCCCATTAATGTTTTCTCTCTCTAAAAAAATCAATGAAAACATATTAAAAAAAGAAAAGAAAAAGAAACCCCTCTTTGAAAACTCCAAGTTTTCATAAGGCATGTGTGACTTCCAGGAGGTAATGAGCTCAGCTTTGGTCATGATTAATGACTTGTTTCCAAGAACTTTAGATTTTCCATGTCTGTCTCCACTTAGGAATCACTTCTGGCCCCTCTGTCAAAATAGCAGAATTAATTGGGCAGCTTGGCTTCTTGTCACACTCAGAAAGTAACACCTGCCACTAGCTTCTTCCTTAAGAGGCTGGGCCAGGGTAGCCTGGTGCTAGGAGAACAGCACCTACTTCTGCTTTTGGCCTCAGCACCTGACTGGGTGACATGAAGGAGCATTGAGGCTTGGTTTGAAAAGCCAAAGTGGCAGCTCCAGGGCCCATCACTGGGGGTTTCAACAATGCTGAGGTCGAAGATGATCTCAAACTCCTCATATAAATGCCATGCTATGACAGAGGGGGCAGGTGCCTGTATACATTGGCTAACATTCTCTCTGGAAACCATAAAGCAGCTAATCCGAGCATGTATTTATGTACCAACGAAGTTCATTATGAACTTTATCCTATTTCATCCTCATGGTACCCCTTTGAGGTAGGTATGATTGTGACCCGCTCCCCCCTTTACAGAAGAGAAGCAGGCTCTGTGAGGGGAGGTAATCTGTCCAAGATGTCTCAGCAAAGAGGCAGTGAGGGCAGAGCTCTTACTGCTACCCTCGCCAGCTTCTCACTGAACCATAAATTGTCTAAAGTAACAGGAACTGACACCAACCAGTCCAGGGGTGGAAAAGGCAGGCTCACAGGGGCCAAGGGAAAGGCAGGAGACCAGAGAGAGCAAAAGACTGGGCAAGGGAATGGCACAGATGGTAATAAATGAGAGAACACACCCACCTAAAGGCATTCAAATTCAAATAAAAATAAAAACCCAAACCACTCTGACTTCTGACTCTAGTTCATGCTTCCTCATTTCATAGATAGAGAGACTGAGATTCAGGAAGGTGATATGGACAAGTCAGTACAGTATGGTGGAGAGTTCAAGGACTTCAGGGAGAGCCAGTTCTCATGAGGAAATGCAGCACTATTACCTGTCAGCTGACAGGCCTTGGGCAAGTCACTTCACCTCTGTGCCTCCTTCATGTGTAAAATGAAAATAATCTCTGCTTCACATCATTTTTGTGAAGATTAAAAGGAATCAATGCACAGGGTGGGGCAAAAGTAGGTTTACAGCTGTGAGTATGCGAAACAGTTTATTCTTGTATTATTATTTATTAATTACTGCAGCACTGGCCGGGTAGCTCAGTTGGTTAGAGCATCCTCTCGATACCCTGAGGTTGCATGTTTGATCCCCTAGGTCAGGGCACATTGAAGAATCAACCAATGAATGTGTGAATAAGTGGAATAACAAATCTATGCTTCTCGTCCCCCTTTCCTCTAATCAAAAAAAAAAAAAAAAAAAAAAAAAATATATATATATATATATATATATATATATATATATATAAATATATATATATATATATATATATATAATTTTCCATACAAACAACTGTAAACCTATTTTTGCCCCATCCTGTTTGCAAGATGCCCAGCCCTGCCTGTGTGTGACGTGTATTTCAGGGAGATATAAAAGCCAAGCGAGCCCTGGCCAGTTTGACTCAGCTGTTAGAGTGTCAGCCCGTGGACCAATGAGTCGCAGGTTCGATTCTGGCCAAGGGCACGTACCTTGGCTACGATTTGTCCCCGGCCCTGGTTGGGGTCGTGTGGGAGGCGGCCACTCAATGTGTCCCTTTCTCGTCGATGTTTCTCTCTCTCTCTCTCTCTCTCTCTCTCTCTCTCCCTCCCTCCCTCCCTCCCACTCTGTCTGAACAAAAATGGAAAAAAAGTCCTCAGGTGAGGATAAAAAAAAAAAAAAAAAGCCAAGCAAGAACTTGGGACATAATAGTCTCTTCGACAACCTACCTCCTCTCCTAAAATGCCCTAAACTTACTGTGGGGGCAGGTGGAATATATGAGGAAGAGCACAATGAACAGTGTTGGCTCTGACAGCACAGAACAAGAAACTAAAGCCACCTTCATCTGGTTCCCGAAGGCCTGGACTGAGGGGTGGGAGGCATTCCACCACATTTCCACTCCCCTCAGCCAGGCAGGAACCACTGGACCAGGCAGGTACTTACTTCCAGAGTATTACCTCCTCACCATAATCTTAGGAAGAGAGATGACTTTTTAAATGATCCAGTCTTGAGATCCTGGGGGGCTGGAGGGAGGCAGAGGGGACATCTTGGCCTTCCCCATGCCCATGGGGAGTTCCATGGTAGCAACAGTCCACCTGCTAAGGGCTGAGCTGCTGGGGAAGACCACAGTTCCAGATATGCCACGGGGCTTTGAGAACCCTCCTGGTAACCCAGATCTTAATTCAAGCAAATAGTTTTAAAATGCCACATCTTCCTGAGGGTTAGGGTCTCTGATGGTCTTAAAGATAAAAATCCTGCCTGGCGGGTATGGCTCAGTGGATTGAATGATGCCCCATGGACTGAGAGGTCCAGGTGATTCCTGGTTGGGGCACATGCCTGGGTCGCAGGTTCCGTCCCCGGTAGGGGGAGTGCGGGAGGTGGGCAATCAACGGACGTTTCTCTCTCACGTCAATGTTTGTCTGTCTGTCTGTCTCTCTCTCTAAAAAAAAAAAAGAATCAATAAAAACATATTTTTTAAAAAGATAAAAATCCCTTAAATTACCAAAACCTGGAACCTTGGAGACTCAAAATTCAAGATTTGACAACTTCTTTTGCTTTTCTGTATGCTTTGGCTCTGGCCATCCTTTCCCAGCAGCAGTGGTGGCCGTGTCTAGGTGAAATGAAGGGAGAAAGGAGGCAAATAAAGGCATTTCCCCTCCTTTTCTCTATCTCTTTTGCCAAGCTAGGAACTAGAATGGTGGGCTTTAAGTTAAAATTTAACATGCTGTATCTCCTCTGTACCTATGTGCCAGGCTTCCCACCAGGCAGTGGGGTACAGAGATGGATAAGACAGACTCACAGACAGGGTGCATACGGTCTAGCAGAAATAGAGTGGCTTGAAGTTATGCCAGTAATTCCATAAACACAATTCAGGTAAACATTTGGAAAGAGTTCCGGATAATATGAAACATGCAGTGGAGACGTACCCTCAGTCAGTGGAGTCAGGGACTGATACTGACCACCTCATGTTATAGAAAGGGATGAGCATAACATGGAGGCTGACACTTAGGAGTTGCTCAATAATGTTAATTCTTTTTTCTCCTCCCCCTCCATTGTGTATGCAAGTGTGAGCATGCGTGCTCACACACATGTCATCACACTGAAACTTTCTCTTTCTTCAGGAACACCAAACCTGACTAAACCATAAAAACTCAAGTAACTTAATGTTGCCTGTTTTATGTCCTCCTTTAATTCTCCTAGAGGCACCAGTTTGTAGGCATTCTGGGATACTGAAAACCAAAGGCACTTTGCTTCTCAAGCCCTAGGGTTCTCCTCAAAGGGGAAAGAAATATTGATGGTTCATTTCAAGCTGAATTTGGAACTATAGTGATCAGGTAGATTCACCCCTCATTTACATACAAATGAGGAAACTGAAGCCTACAGAGTGAAACACTTGCCCAGGGTCACACAATTCCCTTGGGTGGTCCTTCTAATATATGGTGGCTCTTTGTTTTTTGTGGTCTCTTTAACTGTGGTTCAACTACTTCTACTTGCAAGCAGGGGAAGTGGGTGACACACAGCTACAAGTCATGTCATGTATCTCAAGCCCTTTGAGAACCCTCCACTCAGGCACCCACTGGGTTCAGAGTGGCTCCGTAGGATTAAAACCCTGAAAACAGACCAAATAGAATGCCCTTGGGCTTACATGTTCTGTTACTTTCTAGGCATAAACAGCAAATTTCTAAAACAAAGCAATAAAGAGATCACAAAGCCAAAGTTAAAGATTTCCAATGCTTGGGGTGTACGTGATGAGATGTGATAACTTCATGAAATCGAATCATATCTGTATCTTAAATTTAAAATATCAATCTTATATTAATATCTGACTAAGGATAAGTCCCCACTATATGAAGGAAAGATTGTAGGGAACTTTCACTTTGAGAGACATTTCTCTCTGGAACATTTAAAATGTTTGTACCACCTTTGTAATCAGAAAGAAGCATATACAGGTTTTATAAACACCAATGTCTAAGGAGGAGCTGCTGGCACGAGGAGCTGCTTTTAAAGCTCTAGATACTCTGTCAAAGTTCTTAGGTAAAAAAAAAAAAGTAAAAGAGCGTTTGAATGGAGACCTGAGGCTCAGACTAGCCCTAAGCAGTTTCAGACTAAGCCATAATTTTCAGAGCAATAACATATCATAATATAAAAACAGACACTTTGTGACCAACAAAAGCAAACTCTCCAGAAAGCTCTGCCTCTCCCTGGGGGTGGGAGAATGAAGTTCTACTTACAAGAGCAAAGAGTTTCTTCCAAGTCCAGGGGTCCTCAGTCAGAAGTGAAGGTAGAATTTAAGAAACCAGGATTCAAAACGCCTCCCTTTCGAGGGTAAACCAGATTAGCAGACCAGGCAGGATTCTCTCTTACCCCTTCTCTCTCCTTCTCCCACTGTCTCCTAAATGAAATGCACTTCGAGGTTTTAGTGGGTGTTTCCCACGCCTCTGGCCAAGTAAGTCTCCATTTGTTGTAATCCAATGCTCAGCCTGATGATGTCAACCACTCAGCTCCCTTGCTCAGTTTCCACCTCTCCGTCCACAAGAGAGATCCATTTCCTTTGGACAATGAGCCAGGGGGCTGTAACTGCATCCCGAGCCCGTCGTCACACTTGCCTAACATCCTTCCTTCAATTTTCAACACTGTAGCCTTACTGACAAAAGGCTTCCTATCCACTCACTGGGCCAGGGCTCCCGGCATAAATCCCTTTGCCTCTTAGTCACTGCCAACTGTGGGCTATCTACTTTGCTTTGCAGAGTTTTAATTCACTTCTTTGGTGTATAATATACTTGGCTAAGGTGGAGATTTGCTTCCCCACCCCACCCCACCCCACCCCTCCTCCATCTCTTTCTTCACGTTCAATTTTCCAAGCTGTTTAATTTCTCCATAAAGTTTTCCAGGTGCATACTGGGCACAGTGCGTGCGAGAGCTTGTCCTTCACTTAGGGGAAATGACACATGCCCACATGAAAGGCTTAAGAGCACTGGTCTGTAACCTAGGGAACTGGATTCCAATCTTGTCATGCACCTGAAAGAATGGCCTTAAGCAAGTCACCCCTCTCTCTGAACCTCAGTTTCCCCATCAATAAAATAATGGCTTTGATGTCTTCCCCTTCTGCAATTTAGTGGCTGAGGAGATTAACAAATGCAACATAAGGAATTTTACTACAAACTGACTAACTACATTCTTGAGGGAGGGAAGAACCCAGGAAGGGTTATAGGACACTGCTCAAGAGGTCAGGCCTAGCTCCTTCAACCCCCTTTATTTTGGAGCTGAACTGTTTCTCTGGGAGAAAACCCGAAAGAATTCACTAAATAAGTCCTGGGGGACACTGAAAGAGGCAGCATTAAACTGCTAGATAAGATAAAGAAGCAAGAGAATGTAACTGTCCTTAGGGACTAACAGCAGTGGTTCTGAGAGATAATAATAATCGCTTGAACATGTAGAGTGCTTGATGGGGAAGACATAAACCTCTCTACTTTTGTGTACAATGGAAAGTGATGTGACATGTATAGTAATTATGAGCATCAATTTAGGAGCCAGAGATGTGGATATGAGTCCTGTGTGACTTCTCTGAACTTTAGGGTTTTTTTTAAAACTGTAAAATGGAATGCTAGGACCTCCGTTTTAGGACTGTGAGAATTAAGTAACATGCAAGGGAATTGTAAGTATTTGACACATACTAAGTGGTGATGGATGGTAGCTCTCTCATTGTTATAGTACATAATCTCACTTGATTCTCATTTTATTAGAATTAGGTACGTAGGGGCTACATTATTAATCTCCTTTTCCTGAATAAGAAAATGAAACACAGAGAAGTTAAGTAACATGCCTAAGGTCACACAGCTCAAGATGAAAGGGCCAGACTTGGAAAATGAGTCTTAATTAGGCCAGCGCACATGCCACGCACATGCCAATGCTACTTCTCAAAATGGTTATTTCACCGAGCCTGGCCCTTATTTCTAAATGGGATCATCTCCTCTTAAGAAAAATGAGGTAAGCCCTGGCCAGTTTGGCTCAGTGACTGGAGCATCGCCCCTTGGACCAAAGAGTCGTGGGTTCGATTCCAGTCAAGAGCATGTATCTCGGTTGCGGTTCGATCCCCGGCCCTGGTCGGGGTCATGCGGGAGGCGACTGGTTGATGTGTCTCTCTCACATCAGTTTTTCTCTCTCCCCCACCCCCCCTCTATCTGAAGATAAATGGGAAAATGTCCTTGGGTGAGGATTTAAAAAAAAGAAAGAAAAATGAGGTAAGCTTATTAAAACAAATGGGCAAGGGAGAGTTTTCCTGTGTTCAGCCAGGCCAGGGATGGGGAGAGCTAGTTAATCTGTTGCTTAAAGAAAACATTTGGGGCCACTAGGTAAGAGGTGGTGCTTACTTGTTTTACTACCAAAATACTATGTGGCTTGAAGAAAGTCTGGGCTTCAATCACCTCTCCCTCAAAGAGGCAGATCTGATTTGTCTTAAAGCTCCTTGGATGGGAAGTTGGGGTTGGAACTCTACTGAGAGAAAAGAAGCCATTTATGGGGGGGCGGGGGGGGGGAGATAAGGCTGTGGTAGCTTGTAACTTAATCAGAATTTTAATTAGTTCTCAGAAAATTTTGATGCTCGTCAAGAAAAGGCCAAACCAACAGGCTATATATAAGGTGGGGCAAAAGTAGTTTTACAGTTGTGAGTACACGAAATAGTTTATTTCTGTATCATTACTTATTTATTATTGTATTTTTCATACGAACAACAGTTGTGAGTACACAAAATAGTTTATTTCTGTATCATTACTTATTATTGTATTTTTCATACGAACAACTGTAAACCTCTTTTGCCCCACCCTGTATTAGGAGGGAGTTTGCTAATCTGAAGGCTTTCCCAGAAGCTGGTGTGGGACTGCAGTGGAATAAAAACACCAGCCTGGTGACGCATGGAAAGCAGCAGTTAATGCTCAGAGACCTAGGTTTCCTGTTCCTAGCGTATGACTTGGACCTAGCTGTGTATGTGCCTTGGTTTCCCAATGTAAAACAAGAATTAAAAATGGCATTTATCCTGCAAGGTTCTTATGAGAATAAGTGCCTGGTACATACTACAAGTTGAAAAATATTTGCAAAAATAAGCTGTAGCACCTTAATAGAAAAGACATCATTTTCTAATTCTGACTCAGTTTCACCATCCTCTGCCCTGAGGATGATGTGACAATGAATGAATACGTCAAGCATGTTGGGAAGCCAGAAAAACAGCCCAGTATTTCTCTAGAACATCAGGATGAGTAAGGAACAATAAGCCTGCCGAGAGCTGTTGGGAGTGCTCTCAGCAGCAACACTCAGCTTGGAGGGCCTGGAAGCTGGGCCACTGTCTAGCTGTGCCTTTATTCTAGAAGCCCCAGTGGCGTCAGGAAATGAGGCTGGGATCTTGACAGGTCAGTTTACTGACATCACCCTCAGTGCTTTGAATCATGTTTTGTTACTTGAACAAAAATAATAGTAAGGAGCCCATTCATAAAAACAAAGACACAGTTTTCTTCACAACATGTATTTTGTAACACTTGCCTTACAGACTAACTGTACATCTGTGACAGAATCCATGAAGAGAGGACCGTGACAACACCAGCACACTCATTTTGTCTTCTGACAATGGCAGATGTACTTTGTGGACTGGGGCCATGCTTGGTACTGAGCATTCTATAAATACCACTTTATGTCATCCTTACAATAATCAGGTGCATGAGGCATTATTAATATTCTCATCTTACAAATGTGGAAACTGACAAGTGCAGAGACTGACCAATCTACAAATGTTCACTGGTGTAAGTGACATTCTTCAAGCCAGGCTGTCTGGGGCTAGGCCTATATTTATTTTTAAGTCCCTGACTCTAATGGCTCTTAAAGGGCTTCCCTGCAGGAAACTTGGCTGTTATTCATAGAGGAAACTTTGGCTGCTTCCTAGTGCAGAGCTAGCCTGAAGGGCTCAGATAGCCCCTTTGCCACAAAGCTGCCATTAATTCTCACCCCCTCAACCCTTGTCTGGAAGGGGTCTCTCTCTCCTCTGAACTTCCCTAGTACTCTATCTATTTCTCTCTTAAGAAACCTTTTCTTTTCTCTTTTGAGGCATATTTATTTCTGGGCAGATCCTATTACTCTGCTAGAATTTGAGTTTCATAAAGAAAAGATCTGTGTCTAATTTATGAGCATTTTGTACATAGTATGAGACACTTATTAAAATAAAACATCCATAAACAAAAACAAAAATTTTTATTGAATGTTTAGCATATGCCAGATAATATTCTAACATACTCATAATTGCTTATTATAAAAAAAAATAGCAAAATATAGAAGAACAGAAAAAAGAAAGGGTGGAAAATCATCCATCATCCTACCACCCAGAAATAACCAGTTATCCTTCTAGGGTACAGAACACAGAAAGAATCACACCTAAACTCAAGACAATGTTTTGAAATCAGACACTTAAGTGATTTCTGGGGGGAGAAGTCAACCCCACAAAAGGTGACAAAGAAATGTTCAATTTGTTTGTTTGGGAGTACACCAGGTTGCTTTTTTACAGGGTTTGATGTTCTGAGGCTCCACTTCCTCGTCCCCATCAGATTACTGCTGATGAAGAACTGGCAGAAGGGAAGCCTGAGTATGCATCTTGAAAATGGGAGGGACTTCCGGTCAAGATGGCGGCGTAGGTAAACGCAATATCGCCTCCTCCCACAACCACATCAAAATTACAACTAAACTATAGAACAACCATCATTCAGAACTGTCTAAAATTGAGCTGAATGGAAGTCCTACAACTAGGGAATTAAAAAAGCAGCCACACCGAGACTGGTAGGACGGGTGGAAGGCGTAGACGGGCTGATCCCATACCCACATGTGGTCAATAAAAATCAGGAGGGATAACTTGGCTGGGAACGTCCTCGCCCCACACCAGGCCGCCAGCTCAGGGTTCCAGTGCCAGGAAGAGAAGACCCCATCACTTCTAGCTGTAAAAACCAGGGGGAACTGAGGCTGAAGGAAGCTAAGGCTGCTAGAGCCCTAGGCAGCTCCTTTTAAAGGGTCCGCACGCGGACTTACTCGGACCATCTCCCTCTGAGCTCCAGTGTGGAGGGGAGGCAGCTCAAAAGGCACCAGAGACATACAGAGAAGAACTGAGTTGTTTGGCATTGGGGCAAGGGCTGGAGAGGCAGCTTTCTTTTTGACAGGCGTGCTGTCCTTTGGTGAGCCCTTATCCCACGAGTCCGGCAGATGGCAGCCATATCTGGGACTCCAGCCACCTGGCTCACACTATTTGCCCGCCCTGGTGATTCCCTGAGGCCCTGCCCCACCCAACTTTCAGGCCCACCCAAGCTGTTCCCAGTTGCTTTACCATAGGAATGGCCTGTCTTGGATCCTGCTTCAGATTTTCCTAAATTTTCTCACACAAGCAGCACCTGGTCTCAGTGAGCCCCATATCTCTTGTTAAGTGGCCCTAGGCCTGGCACTAGAAGCAGCCAGCCTTGGTTCACAACTTGGCTTTGCCTGGGCACCTCCAAGCCCAGCACAAGAAGCAGTCATCTGCAGATCACTTCGTAGCTTATGCCTGGTGGCCCCAGGCAGAACACAGGCAGTGGCTGATCTTGCCCCAGAGCCAGCACACCAAGTGGACAGCTTCAGACCACATCGAAACACCACCACCCAACCACCTCCACAAGCGACACACTCAAGGAATGGACTCAGTGAGTACCAGAGCCTTGTTGAAGGAAGTCTTGTTCCATGTGGTGGGCCCCTGCACAGCTGATCATCCAAGGTAGTCAGAGATCGGTGGACAGTGGGCACAGCCAGTCCTTGCAGCTTATCAGCCTGGGTAAAAGTCTCTCATTGATGTGCCAATAGCAATAAAAAATCAATTACAACAGAAGGGTATAAAGTCCACACAAGGGGTGCACCTCGAGGGCCCACCTGGGTGACCAGGGAGTCTGTGCCTACAGGACACCTACTACAATAGGCCACCCTAGGAAGCTCAGGAGACATAGCAACTCTATCTAAAACATAGAAACATAGGGAGGCAGCCAAAATGAGGAGACAAAGAAACATGTCCCAAATGAAAGAATAGAACAAAACTCTAGGAAAAGAACTAAGCGAAATGGAGATAAGCAATCTAACAGATGCAGAGTTCAAAACACTGCTTATAAGGATGCTCAATGAACTTAGTGAGAACTTCAGTGAACTTAGTGAGGGCCTCAAGAGCATAAAAAAGGACCAGTCATAAATGAAGGAGGCACTAACTGAAATAAAGAATAGTTTACACAGATTCAATAGTAGAGTAGGTAAAGCCAAGAAGCAAACCATCAATTTGGAATATAAGGAAGCAAAAAAACACCCAATCAGAACAGCAAAAAGAAAAAAGAATCCAAAAAAATAAAGATAGTGTAAGGAGCCTCTGGGACAACATCAAGTATACCAACATTCGCATCATGGGGGTACCAGAAGGAGAAGAGAGAGAACAAAAAACTGAAAACCTATTTGAAACAATAATGACAGAAAACTTCCCTAACTTGGTGAAGGAAACACATACAAGTCCAGGAAGCACAGAGTCCCAAATAAGATGAACCCCAAGAGGCCCATACCAAGACACATCATCATCAAAATGCAAAATGTTAAAGACAAAGAGAGAATCTTAAAAGCAGCAAGAAAAAAGCAGTTAGTTACTTACAATGGAGCTCCCATAAGACTGTCAGCTGATTTCTCAAAAGAAACTTTGCAGGCCAGAAGGGAGTGGCAAGAAATATTCAGAGTGATGAAAAGCAAGAACCTACAACCAAGATTACTCTATCCTGCATAAGCTATCATTTAGAATTGATGGACATATAAAGAGTTTCCCAGACAAGAAAAAATTAAAGGAGTTCATCACCACCAAACCAGTATTATATGAAATGTTGAAGGGTCTTCTTGAAGAAAAAGAAAATAAAAAATATGAACAAAATGGCAATAAATACACGTCTATCAACAATTGAATCTACAAACAAAATGAACAAGCAGAACAGAAACACTCTCATAGATACAGAGAACATTTTGTTGGTTGCCAGACGGGAGGGAGATTGGGGCAATGGGTGAAAAAGGTGAAGGGATTAAGAAGTACAAATTGGTTGTTAGACTGACAAACCTCAAAGGGAAGGGGAGCCCTGGCCGGTTTGGCTCAGCAGTTAGAGAGTTGGCCTGCAGATCCGGAGAGTCCCAGGTTCGGTTCCCACTAAGGGCACGTACCTCGGTTGCAGTTTATCCCCAGCCCTGGTTGGGTCATGTGGGTGGCAACCACTCAATGTGTCTCTCTCACATCGATGTTTCTCTCTCTTTCTTCCTCTCTCATTCCTTCCCACTCTATCTGAAGATGAATGCAAAAATGTCCTCGGGTGAGGGTTAAAAAAAAAAAAAAAAAAGGGAAGGGGGGGTGGGAAGAAATAAACTAAAGAACTTATATGCATAACCAATGGACACAGACAACAGTGTGGGGAAAGGCAGGAGGGGGGGCGGGAGCAGGGAGGAGGGGGTCAATAGGGGAAAAAGGAGGAACATCTGTAATATATTCAACAATAAAGATAAGTTTTAAAAAAAAAAGGAAAGAAAATGGGTAGGAGTTTGCAGGATACTACACTGCCCCTCCCTGCCTTTTTTATCTTTCTTACGATCTGCTTCCCACCAGCTAAAGATAGGTTTCAAATTGAAGCAGTTATGGGACAGATGGATTTTCACTCTTGAGTAAATTTTAAACAATCTCAGCCTTGTTATGTTTACAGCTGAAAAGGGCATATGATCACCACATGTTCAAGGTCAGGATGCCAGGCTCAGAGAAGGCAGATTTCCTGACTCTGCACAGCCTGGTGCTCTAACAGTAGGAAGTTCTTCTATAGATTCCAGGCTCTTCTTTCCCACTTCACTTTGCCACTTGCCACTGCACTTTGAAATCCTACTCAGCCATCAGATGTCAGATTAAATGTCACTTCCCTCTGAGCCAAGTTAACTCCCCCTTCTGTATGGGTCCTATGACACCCTCCATTTCTCCTCTCATAACCCTTAACACATGTTATAAGTTTTTCCCTGCCAGACTGTAAACGCCATGAGATCAACAATATGTCTTCCTTGTTCACTGGTAAAGAATAGGAAACTCAATAAATATTTTCTAAACACACACATCCACACCCACCTTGGGTAGTCCAGGCTCGAGGTAAAGAAAGCAATAACATGCTTTTAAAAAAAGTATCATGTGCCCTGGCTGGGTGGCTCAGTTGGTTGGCGTGTCATCCCGTGCACCAAAAGGTTGTGTGTTTGATTCCCAGTCAGGGCACATACCTAGGTTGTGGGTTTGATCCCTGGAAGGGGAATGTACGGGAGGCAACTGATAGATGTTTCTCTTTCACACTGACGCCCCCCCCCCAATCCCACCCTACTCCCTCTCTCTCTATAAAACCAATAAAACATATCTTCAGGTGAGGATTAAAAAAAAAAAAAAAGTATCACATCTCTGAAACTGCAAACCAGGCTATCACTCTCGCACAGTCAGCTCCCTACCCATTCCTGCAGCACACAGAGGGTCAGGAAGCTCTGCAGAACTCCAGGCAAAGATAAGAGGGCTCTTGAAGTAAATTGAAAGACCTGTTTGGGGCCATTCAGGGCTTCTAGTAAGAGATCAGGCATCCTTACTCTGACCTTTGAAGAGCCCCGTCTAACTGCCTCTCAAGTGCCCTAAAGCAAAGTACACCCATTCAATGTGGTACTAGTAGCTTCCCAGGCAGAGGCAAGGCCAATGGTGGCAAACAGACAATCAATTCCAGAGAAAACCAAGGCCTACCTCTTAAGAGGAGTCTTTTACTATTAAATCACAAGGCATCTGAGGAAAACCAATAAAGAAAAACTGGACCCTGCCCTGGCTGGTTTGGCTCAGGGGTTAGAGCGTCAGCTCGCAGACCAAAGAGTCACAGGTTACATTTCGGTCAAGGGCACGTGCCTTGACTGTGGTTCGGTCCCTGGCCCTGGTTGGGGTCATGTGGGAGGCAACCAGTCAATGTGTCTCTCTCACATCAAAATTTCTCTCTCTCTCTCTCTCTCTCTCTCTCTCTCCCCCCCCCCCCCCCCCCATCCCTCTTACTCTGTCTGAAAATAAATGGAAAAATATCCTTGGGTGAGGATTTAAAAAAAAGTTAAAAAAAAGAAAAACTGGACCCTATAATGAAAAAGGAAATTTGAACATATGAGAAGCTTAAAAAAAAAATTCTTATGTCTTCAGAGAGATGAGATAACTGTGTCCATAAAACATGAAATAAACAGATAATACTGGGCTCTTGGAAATTAACAACATGAATACTGAAATTAACAATATAGTAGAAGGACTGGAAAATAAAAAATGGAAATCTTTCCAAATATTGGGAAAAATATTCACAGGATAAAAAAGGATCTCCATATATAGAAAAACAATCCAGGAAATTTACCATCAGACAAAACAGGAATTCCATAAAAAGGACAGAAATGGAAAAAAGTACAACAGGAAATTACCTAAGAAATCATAAGGAAAAATTCCCAAAGCTGAAGGAAGACTGCATCTTCTAACTGAAAAGTTAAGAAAGTGTTGAAATGGATGAAAAGAGACCATAGCTAGACACAGTATCCTAATCTTCCAGAATTCAAAATGGAAAAAATCCAAAAATTTTCTGGAGAGACAAACAGACTGTTTCAAAAGACTGCTATCAGACTTCTAATCAGCAACACTGGGTGCCTGAAGACAACGGAGCACTGCTTTCTGAGGGAAAAGTTCTAAAGGAAAATGATTTGGAACCTAGAATTTATACTCAGCTAGGCAATAAAGACATTTTCACACATGCTAGGACTTAGAATAATTTATCTCTCATGCACTGTTTTCTTAGTAAACTCCTAGAGAACATACTTCACCTAAACAAGGGTTTAAACTAAGAAGTGAGATTTGAAAAACAGATCTAACAAGCGAGGTGAAAGGAATGTCCAGTATGCTAGCTCCAGGACCTTGGCTGACTCACAGGCCTAGGCTAGAGCACGCCTGTCTGACTACAGGAGGAGGGTGGAAGGCTCTAGGAAAACAGAACTGATGGATTCCTTGATAGGTTTGCTGAACACTGTATTGAAAGTCTACAGGAAAGTGTGGAAAGACTTAGCAATAAGGAACAACAAAAACAACAACAAAACCCTGAGCATATTAAAGAAGCAATTATTATGAAGTCCAGGAAACACAGTCATACAGAAAGGAAAAATAATTAGAATGTTACTGACTCAGTGGTAAACATTTGCCACGCTGTAATGCTGATTTAATCAAAATGTGATATTGGGAGAAAAGGATAAGGAGAAGTATGAGTGGGACTGTGGTGTTTATAGAAAAGCTAAAGCCTCACGTACTGGTCAACAGGTAACATCTAAAACTGATGAATAAAGAAAGAACAGTATGGTAGTTAGTGTCTGGTCCTGGTTTGGATCTGATTTGAACAACAACAAAATACTTGAGTTAACTGGAGATCTTCGTTGATAATAAGGGGTCATTAATTATTTTATGCATGATTATGGTTGTGTGTGTGTGTGTCTGTGTTGAGTCCATATTCTCTCAGAGATACATGCTAAAGTAGTTAATGATGAAATGACATATCTAGTAGCAGGGAGAAATTGGCTGTAGGCATAGATGAAATAAAACTGTTCTTGATTCTTGCAGTGGTACATGAGGGCTCATTATACTGTTCTCTTTAGGTTTGTATGTGTTTAAAAATTTCCACAATAAGAAAATGTTTAAAGAGCTAGCTATATAAGTATATTATTTAAGATAAATTTAAAAAATACTAGAACAAACAGCTAATAGAATCAACAGTATATGTTCTTGGGAACAGAACAAGAGAGAGTGGAATAGAGGGAATGGGGCAGGGGATAGCTGCTTTCTAGTGTAAATTTTTAATATTTGACCTTAAAAAGAACAAAGCAAAACTATGTGCATGTGCCATTTTGACAAAAACAAAATTAATTTTAAAAAAGAAATGGAAGTAGCCCTGGCCAGTTTTGCTCAGCGGTTAGAGCGTCAGCCCAGGAACCAAAGAGTCTCAGCTTCGATTCGGTCAAGGGCACGTACCTGGGTTGCAGTTCGGTCCCCAGCTCTGGTTGGGTCGTGCGGGAGGCAATCAATCGATGTGTCTCTCTCACATCGATGTTCCCCCCCCCTCTTTCTCCCTCCCTCCCACTCTACCTGAAGATAGATGGGAAAATATCCTCAGGTGAGGATTTAAAAGAAAAAAAGAAAGAAAGGAAGAGAGGTAATATTATTTAGAGAAATGGTGGTAAACACCAGAAGAATTAAAAACAGAAAAATTAAATGGTTGTCTCAGTGTGAGGGGGTAGGCAGGATAATGATGGATATCTGAACTCTTTTAATGATGTTCATGTATTACTTTCACTTTTAAAAAATGTTATCTAGCCGGCTGGTGTGGCTCAGTGGTTGAGCATCGACCCATGGATCAGGAGATCAGCAGTTTGTTTCCCGGTCAGGGCACATGCTCAGGTTGTGGGCCAGATCCCCAGTAGGGGGCATGCAGGAGGTGGCCAATCAATGTTCTCCATCATCGACATTTCTGTCTCTCCCTCTCCTTTCCTCTCTCTCTAAAATCAATAAAATAAAATAAATAAAAATTGTTATCTATTGGTATCATCAGTTATTACTGTCAGTTTTTAGCAGGGCCTTTTGCTAATTCTGACATCTACAAACTGAATCTATTTCTCCAGGTGAAGAATCCTAAACTACCCAGTGTAACATCTCCACATTAAATGTAATAATAACTGTTACAGCCACTTAACTATTGTCTACCATTTGTCAGTGTTTTGCATTTGTTAGTTCTAATCTTTGTAACACTACTGCAAGGCAGGTATTGATATTCCCATTTTACAGATGAAAAGATTGAGGCTGAGAGACATTAACCATTTGCTTGAGGGAAAAGTTCCATCACCTTACCTCTCCTTACATTCCACTAGTTGGGTATAGTCCAGATATATTTTTACATAAACTCCATGAAACAGGAGAGACAAGATTATTCTCATTTGACATATGAAGAAACTAAAGCTAAGAGAAGTTAGGTAACGTGCCTAAGAATCCAGTAGTACTGTCTTCCATCCCTTATCATCTATCTCCTCGACAATAAAATGCCAAGTTATTCATCCTCCTCATGGGCATTTGACATAAGAGTTACTGTAAATGAATGCTGCAGAAGCAGGAATTAAAATAAAAAAAAAAAAAGAGAGAGAGAGACGTATTTTCTCCAAAGGAAATATAGTAATAAACCATGGAATGTCCTCAGTTGCTCTAATGTCAGCATTTTGCTTGAGTCCTCAAAGGGGCTCTCAAAATGTCAGCTGCCTGCCCGCCTGGCATACAGCAGATCAGCTGCTGGCACAGGCAGCTCGCACCAGTTCTGAGAACCAGTGCCACTCTTCTTGGCTTCAAAAGAAAGGAATGAGCCTTGCATGCTTCTGCCCTGAAAAGAGAATGTCTATCTCCTAAATCTACTTCAGTCAAGGCCATGTGGCCCAAGGCTTTTTATAGTTGCCAGGAATCTTAGATTAGTGCAAGCTTGTAAAGCAGTAAAACAGACTGTGTAGGGCTGAAGCCAAAAGTGGGGGAACTAAAGGGCCTGAATATCTGGTCCTCTCAAGCCCCGGGTAGCAGACTGCTCTGCCTGGCAGAGAAGCAGCCCAAGAGTTGGGCACAATTGCCATGAGCCTGGTGTGAGATGCTGCTCCCCAGGCTGTTCTGGCATCTCAACAAAGGCCAGGCAGCAACTAGAGGGAAGAAGCTGTTTACTTAAGTTCAAACAATTTCTAGCACCAGCAATCTGCACATATTTGGATGACAAATCTGTGAGCTTCAAGTGAGCAGTGCTTTGCTCCTGGACAATTTCACCAAACGCATTCCCTCCCTACACCACCCCAATACCTGCTCCCTAACACATGTTGCCCTCAGGATGTTTTATTTAAGTTGATGAGTTTTAAAAGATTATAAAAAGGAAATAAGTTTTAAGAACTGACTTTTTTAAAACCCTCATTCAAGGATATGTTTTTATTGATTTTAGAGAGAGAGGAAGAGAGAGGGGGAAACATCAATGTGAGAGAGAAACTTCGATTGGTTGCACCCCTACTAGGGATCGAACCTGTAACCTAGGTACGTGCCCTGAGTGGGAATCAAACCCACAACCTTTTGGTGCATAGGACAACACTCCAACTGAGCCACCCGGCCAGGGCAAGAACAACTGACTTTTAATTCATTTGCTGTGAGTTTAAACTACATAGTGTCATTTTCGTTAAGGCTTGAATCAGAGATTAACCTCTCATATATGCGTATTCTATAAAAAAAAAAATACAACTGAAATGAAAACAGCACCTGAATGAGGTCTCTATTTTAACATGTACTATACTGTTGTAATGATGCTGAGCTCTGCTCAAGACCTACAAAAAGAATGTTTCTTATGACAGTTTATGTAGGATGATAAAAGGGTTTAAAGAACAGATCCACAAACAATATGTATTTGCATACACATTCCAAATAAACAAAAGCCATCTTCATGACCAATTCTGAGGTAGAAGCAGTTGTAGTGTCCCTTGATCAGCAAAGTCCCCTCCCCCACTGCATTCCAAACAGGAGAGGTTTGACTGTAACGAAAAGATGTGCAGAGCCTTCTGCACAGTTTTAACTCACAGAAGGTGTTATATATACCCTTGCCAACAAATTCTTTTGGAATAACCAGCCTACCTCTAAAAGCTGCCTTGTTTTTATAGCAAAAGCAATGCTGATCAGCCATCTCCCCTGAGTCAGGCCCTAATTCCAAAGGGAAAAAGTAGTTGTTAATCATCATGTACTATATTGGCTAAAATGTTGGCAGCTTCCAGCCCTGTCAAACAATGCAGGCAGGAACCAACATAGAGAAAAAAAGCAGTAAGTGAGAAGAAAGGTTTACAGTGTGGAGGGTGATGCTGGACAGTTAATTTAGGGAGAGGGAACAGAAGGGACTAACTTGTTTTCTTTTCCCTCTGCTAAGGAAGCTCATTAGAAGGCAAACAGAAAGGTCTCTAAGATAAGCTTTCAATAACCCCACTTTTTAAAATCAGGAGGAAAGTGCTGGTGAGGGTAAAGAAAAGAAATATATCTATACACAGTGGAAATGTGAATTCTTTTAGAAAAATTTTGCAGGTCAACTTGTCAACACTATATTAACCAAATGTTTTAATGCATGTACTCTTTGGTCCCATGATTTTACTTCTAGGAATTTAAATAACCTCATCATTCAGGACTTAGCTAAAATGTCATCTCTTCAGGACTCCCCGCACCCCCAACTTAAGATAACCATCCATCTATCTATCACATCACTTTCTTTTAACTGTCTGCACAGCACTGCTATTTTTCTTGTTCATTAAATCTATTTACTGCCTGTCTTTCACTGCTACCTCCCGACCCCAATAAAATGTCAGCTTTATAAGAGCAACAACCTGGTCTGTCTAACACACTGCTCTTTGTATGTGTTGGATACTAGCCAAGGACTTTACACGATCATCTCATTTAAATCTCACAGCCATATGAGGTTTCTGTTATCATTCCATTTTATTTTATTTTTCTTTCATTTATTCTTTATTTCACAAATATTTATGGAGTCTCACAATCTACTAGACATAGTATTATGCCTGAGATACAATGATGAACAAAATAATTTCCTGGTCTTCAAAATAGCTCTGTATTCTGAATTTTTCCTCAGTTCTAATATCTTGTTTTTACAAGCTTTTGGTTGCACAACTGAAAATCGACTATGATTATAATGATCAGTAGTCCAAGATAATATCTTTCTAACATTCCCAACTCTTTATTAATCTTCAGCAATTTTTAAAATTTATTATTTTTGTTACTGTTATCATCCCATTTTATTTATTTATTTTTAACCCTCACTCGAGGATATTTTTACATTTATCTTCAGACAGAGTGGGAGGGAGGCAGGATGGGAGGGAGAGAGAGAAACATCATGTGAGAGAGACACATTGATTGGTTGTCACCCGCACAATCCCAACCGGGGCCGGGGATGAACCGAAACCGAGGTATGTGCCCTTGGCCGGAATCGAACCTGGGACTCCCTGGTCCGCAGACCAACGCTCTAACCACTGAGCTAAACCAGCCAGGGCTCTCATTCCATTTTAAAGATGAGCAAACTGAGGCACAGTTGAAGTCTAGTGGCAATGGGAATATGAACACTGGTGAGTATGATTACAAAGCCATGGTCTTAATCACCTCTCTCGAACCCAAAGTTTCAACGTGTATACTTTTTGACCAAGCAATTCTAGTTTTGAAAATTTATCACTTGGAGATAATCAGACAGGAATACATTGTTAGATACATCTTTATTTACTGCAGATTGCTTATAGCAGTAAATACTAGAAATATGTTTAGGCAAGTCACCGGTTAGTTATAAGCCTCAAGTTTATTTTTTGATAAACAGAGGCCCCCATCTGAGACTCTGAGAATTTAATGAGACAATACACAGTACCTGGTTCGAAGTTAGTGCTTTTGTTGTTACTCTATGTATTTAAATCTCTAAAAGGATATAAATATACCAAATTGTTAATAGAGGCTATCTCTGGATAGCAGGATTACAAGAAGGGTCTCATGAACTAGATTGTATACTTCCATGTTTTATAATTTTTATAAAATGCATATTAAGCCCAGCCGGTGTGGCTCAGTGGATTGAGCATCGTCCCATGGACTGAGAGGTCCCAGCTCAATTCCCGGTCAGGGCACATGCCTGGGGTTGAGGGCTCTATCACTGGTAGGGGGCATGCAGGAGGCAGCTGGCTGATGTTTCTATCTCTCTCTCCCTTCTTTCTCTAAAAAATCAATAAAAATGTATTCTAAATAAATAAAATAAAATGCATATTAATGTTATCCTTATAAAAAATAAACACATTACTATTTTTTTTTTAAAAAAAAGAGGATGAAGCAAATCCAACTGGAGGAACTGTGGGTCAGTTGGTTGGAGCATTGTCCCAGATACTGAAAGGGTTCAACTGCTGGTCAGGGCACATATCTAGGCTGTGGGTTCAATCTCCAGTCTGGGCGCATATGGAAGGCAACCAATCAATATTTCTCTTTCAAAAAAAAATTAATAAGCATATCCTTGGATAAGGATTTCAAACAAACAAACAAAGGAGGAAACTCAGTTTATGGGACAGTGAGGGAAACTTGTTTAGCAGATCTCAAAAAAAAAAAAAAAGTTCTTCCTCTTTTGTTCTATGTAAGAATAAGATCTGCAGTGTACTTAAAGGTCTTATCTCATTGCAAGAGCCCACATTCACAGTGAAGTGAAGGAGATTCTATTTTTTGTTGTTGTTAATCCTCACCTCAAGGATATTTTTTCCTTTTTAGAGAGAGTGAAAGGAGGGGTTGAGGGGTAGAGAAAGAGAGAGAAACATCAATGTGAGAGAGACACATCAATTGTTGCTTCCCGAATGTGCCCCAACTGGGCTGGGGATTGGACCTGCAACCCAGGTATGTGGCCTTGACCAGGAATTGAACATGCGACCCTTCGCTGTGTGGGTCAACGCTCTAAACGCTGAGCCTACCAGCCAGGGTAAAGGAGATTCTTAATAAGAATATAGACCTACAGAATTTACTGAGATGGCTTCATAAAATTTGAGAAGATAGCCCTGGCCGGTTTGGCTCAGCAGTTAGAGCGTCGGCCTGCGGACCAGAGAGTCCTGGGTTCGGTTCCCGCTAAGGGCACATACCTTGGTTGCAGTTTGTCCCTGGCCCCGGTTGGGGTCGTGTGGGTGGCAACCACTCGATGTGTCTCTCTCACATCGATGTTTTTCTCTTTCTCTTCCTCCCTCTCTCCCTCCCACTCTATCTCAGGATAAATGCAAAAATGTCCGCGGGTGAGGATTAAAAAAAAATTTTTTTTGAGAAGATATTAACATACATGCACAAGAAAAAAATTCTTTATAACCACATCTGCCTTTTAAAGAGAAAGGCTCTCATCAAATAGAAGGCCCTTTGGGCTGCTGATCACCTTTTTGGGTTTGGCCATGCAAAAAAATAAATAAAAGCTGAAGGCTGCCAAGTAGCTCTGCACAATAAGGAAAAATGAGTTGGAATTCCTGGGAAAATCTGTAAGAAATTGAAGAGGGAAGGAGCGAGGGGCTGGGAAGATGGCAGAGGTCTGGAATTTCTATGTGACCCTTTTCTGGGACTCCCAAATCATCAGCAATGCTGCCAATAACACTTATAAATGCGTTTTGTTCTTCATGGAAACCAAGGAAGGGACTGAGTTTCTATTCTAAGCTGACAGGTTGAGAAACAGAGAAAGAGGAGGCAGTGAGGACCAAGAGAACATAAGCCACACCTTCACAACCCAAGGAATCTCAAGAATCTTAAGGAAACTCTAAAGTTCTACAGCAGTGTTTCTCAATCTTCCTAATGCCGCGACCCTTTAATACAGTTCCTCATGTTGTGGTGACCCCCAACCATAAAATTATTTTCTTTGCTACTTCATAACTGTAATTTTGCTACTGTTATGAATCGCCATTGGAAATATGTGTTTTCTGATGGTCTTAGGCGACCCCTGTGAAAGGGTCATTCGACCCCCAAAGGGGTCGCGACCCACAGGTTGAGAACCGCTGTTCTACAGGGTGTGAAACAAGGAGTCAAGCTAATCTGATCTAGATCTTTGAGGGCTGACACATCTGGGTTATGCACAGTTTATTTATCAAGTGGGATCAATGAACAAATTGATATGTACGTGAGAAAATAAGTTGACTCGACTACTCCACACCATTGAAAAGATTTTCACAACTTGTGTGGTGATTCCTACTCATTTTAGGTTACATATTTCTTTAAGAATGTGAAGAAAGCTAAGATGCTGTTCTTCAGAAAATGTGTATCTTCAAATGAATGTAATTTCAAGGGGTCTGTGGAATCCCTGAAGGCTATCTCTGGATCCACTACAGGTCCACAGATCAAGTTCAAGATCTCCTGCTCTAGGGAAACTGCAACAGTGTTGATGGACATTGCTTGCTGTTGACAATGGCTATCACAAGCCATCTTGCAGTTTATACAGAAGGCATAAGAACATTGCCAACATTCATTCATTTATAAACATTTGTTGGAGATCTAATACACCAGATCCTGAAGGTATAAAGATAAATGTGACATGATCCTTGTACCGTACTGTACACTGAGTTAAGGTCAACTGAGGGAAGGAAATAAGAAAACCGATCACTACAATAGGATAGGATAAGACAGATGGTACATTTCAGACTAGCCTCACCCCTCAACTTCCTTTTGGGCTCCAGGACTTACTAACTACAAATGAAACAACAGGTAGAAATGATTGACATGAATACTGAGCACAAGTAGAGGAAAGCAACAAGGGGCCAGGACACTGGTGCCATTTTAAATAACCAGCCTGCTCCTCTAGACTTCTAATTTCTCTCTGTGTCTGCATAAGGATATCTCAAACAAAACAAATCAAAACAAAAACCAGAGCTCTTTTCTTTAATAAGCAGTAACCATAGATTTTGTAAATGCTACTTTAAGAAAAAGGAATTAACAAACTAAAATAATGTTCTGAAAAACTCATCTAATGCTAACAGAAGCCTGCAATCCACATTGCTGGTTTGCATTGTTAGATCAGCAAATATTTATTGAGCTCTGAAATAATAATAATGTCTGCTATGTGCACTCTATGAAGCATTTTCACACAGATTATCTCATTTCTTCTGCAATACATGATATCTTTGTAAATGCTTATATTTCCATTTAATAACAAAGAAGTGGAGGGAAAGAAGGGCAAAGTGCTTTGCCTACGGTCATTTATAGCTTGTAAGTCCTACAGCCACAATCAGAATATAGACAGACCTACCTTTTCCTAAACTCACAGGGAAAATGACAGAAATGACAGAAACAAGAAGGCCAGGAGAGGTAGTAGCAAGGATAGAAAGTGAAGAGAATAGGTTAATATGGCACTGTTAAAGTATGGGTATGAACGCAGATGTACTTGACAAATCCTGGCTCCATTTTCTACTTACTAGCTGTGTGATCTCAGGCAAATCACTTAACCTCTCTGAATTCTGGTATTTCATTTGTAAACTAAAGAAAATAATAGTGTCCATTGAATTTAAATGTGGGGAGATAGAGTGAGAAGTGAAGAGGAGCTAATTTCTTCATCTTTTATAGAGCTACATAGTGAGTGGATTGAGACTGCCATTTCAGCCAACAGATGGACGAAATTTCCCAAAACCTTCCTCCCCAAACCCCTCAAATGATAAGAAATAGTACTGGGATGAATAATGTAAATATAAATTTCAGAAGAAAGGAAATCCAGTCTTATGACTAGAATAGAAATTCTGCTTTAAATGTGCCTTATCAAAGATTTCTTTATAATAATACCCAGTGTTGTGGGAGATATGAAAAAATGTAGGTGAAAATGGAAAGAAAATGCCTCAACATTCCTAAAAGGCAATTTGATAATACATATTGAAATCTTTTTTAAAATGCACATACATAGGACATATATGGAAACTCTCTGTACTTTCTGCTCAATTTTGCTTGGACTTAAAACTGGTCTATCTAAAAAGTAGTTTACTAATTTTAAAAAGTGTACATGTCTTTTGATCCAGTCATTTCACGTCTAAGAAATTATCCTATAGAAATCATTACAGATGTGTGCAAAGACTTGACTCGAGGTTGTTCACTTCAGCACTGCTTAGAATAGTGAAAAACTGAAAACAATCCTAGAAGTCCACAATTAGGGAGTGGCTAAATAAACTTTGACATATCTATAGAATGGAATATTATGTAGTCATAAGTGATGCTATAGAAGGATATCTAATGACATGAAAAATACAGTCTCATTTTAATGTTATGATGTATATAGTAGGGTTTCATATCTGGAAAAGGAATAGTATTTTGTATAAAAAAAAGAAGACAGCCCTGGCTAGTTTGGCTCAGCGGTTAGAGTGTCGGCCCACGGACCAAAGAGTTGCGGGTTTCATTCTGGTCAAGAGCACGTACCTTTGTTAGGGGTTTGGACCCCAGCCCTGGTCGGGGTCGTGTGGGAGGCAGCCAATTGATGTGTCTCTCTCACATCAATGTTTCTTTCTCCCTCTTCCTCTCCCCTGCTCCCACTCTATCTGGAGATAAATGGAAAAATATCCTCGGGGGAGGATTATATAAAAAAAAAAAAAAGAAGACAAACTATTAGTAACACTGAAGATAATTTTATTTTCTTCTTTCAGTCTATTGATATTTTAAATTTTTCTAAAAAGAATTATTTTATAATAAAAATATAGTATTACTTCCATAAAAAGAAAATTATAAAAAGCTATTTTTAAGTTCCTTTGGATGATATATAGCAAGTGCTTCAAATATGTATACACTCTGACTTACAAGTGAGAGAGACATCTATACCAGTGATTTATAACAGTGAAAAAATGGAAACATTTAAAATATCAAACATATTGTCTGGCCATTGAAAATGGTGAAGAGGGTGGGGGGAGGGAAGAGATAAACCACAGAACTTATATGCATGTATGCATAACCAGTGGACATAGACAACAAAGCTGGGGACGGGGTAGGGGGGTGATGGGGAGGAGGGTGTCAATGGGGGAAAAAGGAGTAACATCTGTAACAAAAATAAATAAAAATAATTTAAAAAATAAGTAAATTTTAAAAATGGTGAAGAGATGCCCAGCTGGTGTGGCTCAGTGGTTGAGCATCGACCCATGCACCAAGAGGTTGCCAGTTTGAGTCCCGATTGTTGAAGGCCACTTTAGCCTTAGGAATGTTAAACAGTCTCCGTGCCAACTCTTAGGTACATTACATGGTTAACTAACAACTATTTTAATCCCTCACCCAAACATCTCATTGTTGCCTCTCGGTCTCTTAACTTTTAAGACCATTGCTTACACAACATGATTTGTTATCAGCAACCTTCCAGACATTGTCTTATTTAACTACCTTCTTCTCTACATCCTCTAATTTCGTTTCTGTTTGCTTCCTCTAAGACTCCTGACTTTTCTTCTTATCTAAGATCCTTTTAAGTTTACATTCTTTTCTTAAATCTTTATTACTCTCTTGCTTTTCTTTCTGCAGTCTATTCTAACATCTACATCGTTAATCATCTACATGTTACTTCTATAATGATTCCTAACAGACAGCTAACAGATAGACAGAGAAAGCAAAGATTAGTCTCCTTCAGTTGCCATCCTGCATTTTTATTTTCCCATTACGTTATATCTTCAGTCACTGTTCTTCTTGATTCCTGCCACGCAGTGAATCCACAATTTCAGGGACTATGTCAAACCGTGGTGGTCGCTGTTCCAGTGACACCGCTCCTGACAGCAAAGGTTGCCCCAGCCCTAAATCCTTGAACAGATAGGAAAACTATGTAGAAGGGAGGGAGGTATATATACATCAACCTTGCCTCAAGATAAACAGAACTGTTGAACCTTCCTGCAAATTGCTAATTGCTAACCGCAATATCTGCTTCTGGTACGTGCTTGCTTGCTATAGATTGCAAAAACCTTGCCCTATATAAGCGACCTGAGTGTTTGCTTCTCACAGGTTACAACACCGATCAGGGCCAAATCTCTAGTGGGGGGATGCAGGAGGCAGCCAATCGACATTCTCTCTCATTGATGTTTCTACCTCTCTCTTCCTCTCCCTTCCTCCTCTCTAAAATCAATAAAGAAAAAAAAATTTTTTAAGAAAATGGTGGAGCCCTGGCCGGTTTGGCTCAGCGGTTAGAGCATCGGCCTGCGGTCCAGAGAGACCCAGGTTCGGTTCCCGTTAAGGGCATGTACCTCGGTTGCAGTTTGTCCCCGGCCCCTGTTTGGGTCTTGTGGGAGGCAGCCACTCGATGTGTCCCTTTCACGTCGATGTTTCTCTCTGTCTCTCCCTCCCTCCCACTCTATCTGAACAAAAAATGGAAAAATGTCCTCGGGTGAGGATAAAAAAATAAAAAAAATAAATAAATAAAAAAAAAAAAAAAGAAAATGGTGGAGAGAGACACGCGCAACACTCTGCAAGCTGAGCATAGTCTGCAGGGCCCTGCTCCTGCTGTCTACTGGCCTGGCCCTAAAGGTGTGTTGCCAGTTTGTGCCTGGCATAGGGGGCAGGCACTGGGACCTTCTAACAGGTAGAAGACACACCTGAAAGTAGGAGGAAATGAAGTTTCTAAGCTCTGTTCAGGCACCTCAACCATGATTCAAGTTACTTGATGACAGCAATGATCATAAAAAGCTAAGAATAGAAAAAGGAGAAAGAAAGAAGAAAAGTAGGTCCCAGGAAAAGAAAATGAATTAAAACAGAAGAAAAAGGAAGATTTTTAGAAAAGCCAGATGGAGCAGTACCTTCCTGTCAGAGGGAAGTTCCCTGAGTATTCTCCAAGCTCCTTAGCCAGAGACCTCCTCCAAAAGCTTTGATGAGACAATCACAGAGGAAAGACCCCAGAGCTTTCTTTTCATTTCCCATGACTGATCATATTGCTCCTGACAGCTTGATGATAATTATACATCCAGTGGATTTTAGTACAATGAAAGATTAAATCAAGAATAAGGTTGTCAGTCCATATATAGTCCAAAGGTAACTTCAAACTAATGTGCAACAATGCCATGATTTATAATAAACAGAGTCTATTTATTAAAGCTGCAAAGAGGCTGTTGTGTCCACCGATGAAAATTCTTAGCCAGGAACAAATTCCAGGCCTGAGGCAAAGCAGTCTTTAAAAGAGAGCTGACTTGCAAAAGATGAAAGGGATCCTCCCCATCCCCTCAAGCAGGACAAAGGCTGTTGGCAGTGAGATAAGAAGGCTGTAGATACTTATGTTTTTAAAAGTTTTTTAAAGTCCCAATTAAGAAAACAAAAGGAAAGATGATATATTTGAAGATAAATTTAAACAAATTAGAAAGAGAACAAAAGCAGGCTGGTCTCTTGTGTTACAGGAACTAGAGGAAGCTGACCAACAAGCTCAGTGTGAATGTGAAAAAAGAAAATCCGGAAAGGGACAATACCACCGGGAGTTCTCTATCCCTTAGATCCTGTGGTAGGAGAACCAGGCTACTGCCTTGTAAGATGGGGAGACTTCAGTCTGGACTGAATATATTATATGGGTTCAAAGCAGAGAAGAACAAAGTTATACCTGAATTATGGTCCCTACAATTTTTTGCACTCAACTATTGACTCCATATTTGCAATACCAGCAGGGATGATTCTGATGTAATTAATTTACAGGAAAGACTGCTCTTCCAAGTATTCCTCCATATCCATTAGTTTCTGGCCATTTCTCAAGGTTGTCCATATGCCATGGCAGAGAATTTACTAGACTTCTAATGACAGGATCCTCTATGACATGGAGACACCATTATCTGAAGCAATGGACTAAAAGGGACATTTAACAGAGCAAAAGGCAAAAAAAAAAAAAAAAAATTAGTTACAGAAATAGAGCCAATAGGCTCTTCAAAGTCTAACAATCAAGACAGGCTCACAGCACTGAATGCAGTAATAAACACTGGCACACCAGTTGAGGTCTTTGACTGGAATGTATGAAAGGAACCTTGAGCACTGACTGCCAGTCCAGTCTCTTAGGACCCTATTACACAAAGAGTAGCTTACTGAATAACTGCTTATCTTACACAACTAATACAACAAGTAACTCCTGCCCTGGCCGGTTTGGCTCAGCAGTTGGAGCTCAGCCTGTGGACCAGAGAGTCCCGGGTTCGGTTCCCACTAGGGGCACATACCAAAAAAAAAAAAAAAAACTAAGAAAAAACAACAACAAGTAACTCCTGTTACAATTGTTCAACCCTGCTGCCATAGTGCAAAAGCAGCCATAGACAAAGTGCAAACAAATTAACATGGCTATGTTTCAATAAAACTTTATTTATAAAAACAAGTGACAGGCCAGATTTGGCCTGCAGGCCATAGTTTGCCAATCCCTGCATTAGAGGATGGGATGCTAGTAGTCAAAGGCATGCAGTGTTAGAAGAGTTTTTAAAATAATCATCTATGGTCATCTAAAGCCAAGTCCACACTGAAGGCAAAGCTACTGCAAACTCAGTGGTTGCTGCTGCAAATCAATGAGGGGCATGAGGAACATAAAGATCATGAATTGGGTTAACTGCATCTAATTGCCCTGGAGACCTTAAAGAAAAGAACAAGCTATAATTTTACATGTTATATTATATTACATGTTTTAGGGGTGTTCTAGGGCATAATTTCTGATATCCAATATCTAATGCCATTTGTGCTGAAGAAGTGAGTCAAGACTACAGTGGTGTTTTCTCTAAAACAGTCCCCCTCGGCCAATCAATGTTCTCTCTCATCTATGCTTCTATCTCTCTCTCTCTCTCTCTCTCCCTTCCTCTCTATCATCAATAAAGAAAAAAAAATTTTTTTTTAAATAAATAAAACAGTCCCCCTTAATGTGGCTGGGCATTTCTCATGGAACATTGTCCCTGATTGCGTTATTTCCATCTGTGTAACATTCCAGCCCAGATCTATAAACTTCCTAGAGACTCTATAAGCTACCTTTCTGCTTACTCCAGCTAGAGTGGATTTTGTCGTTTGCTACTAAGAATTCTGCCCAATACCCAATAAGCACCTTGATTATAGTTCTCAGTACATTATGATTACTTGTTACATTTCTGTACATATGGAGAATGTATTTTATTCAACTCTGTAGCCCAGCACCTAGCATAATGCCTGGGGAAAAGGAGGAACCTAAATTTACCTATTTATAGATAAATACAAAGAATAGAAAATAACAAACACATGAAAACTACTATTTTAGTTAAAATAGTGAGATAAGTAGTTTTAAAATGATGTTACTATATTTTCTTAAGTGTCTATGTCATCATCCAAGACCAAGCAGCATAGTAGTATTCATATCAGGGACCACAAGTTCTAATTAAGAAAAATGCTTGCTAATTCTCTTTATTTCTATTGGTAAGTTTGAAGGGAGTTTCAAGGCTTTAAAAGGGTTGTACATTTTTTAAAAAATATGTTTTTGTTGATTTTTTTAGAGAGAGAGGAAGGGAGAGAGAGATAGAAACATTGATGTGAGAGAGAAACATCAATCGGCTGCCTACTGCACGCCCCCTACTGGAGATCAAGCCCGCAACCCTGGACCGGGAATCAAACTGGGACCTCTCAGTCCATGGGGTGATGCTCAATCCACTGAGCCACACCGGCCAGGTGAAAGGTTTGTACATTTATGTCCAGAACAATGAAAGGAATGTGAACTCACGATCAGGAAGGTGTGTTTGCTCCTGTGCTCACAACTTGTCTTATAATAAATAGATGGAGAGTTACAGAAAGTTACAAAAAGATCACGAGATGAGATGGTCCTGGGATCAAGCAAACTAAACCAGAAAAGCAAGCCTTCTGAAACTGATTATCATAAGAATAATGGCTAGAATTCACTGTAACTCATGCTACATCAAAATTTTGAGAGAGCTTATAAATTAAATGAAGGTATGCTCTTTAATGACATCAGAAAGTAGCAGCTTTAAAATGGATAAAAATCATAACATGTCATGAGGCCTATGTTACTGCAGTAATAGAAAGTTTGGGGAAATGAAAATGAATATTGAAAAAGAACTTGGTTTAAAACCGACTTTTTTTCCCACTTGCTGTGTGTGGGGAAGAGGAACTTTGCCTTCAGTAATTGGAGCTTTACCAATTACTTTGAGTAAAAGGAATTCCATCCCCTAAAAGATGATCAAGACTCTACCAGATCCTTTCTTTCCCACAGTCAAACTTAATCTCTCCATCTAGCTGAGAAGGTGGGGTTAATAAGTAGAGTCATACCTCACACTAAAAATAACTCCAGGTGGATCTACAAATTTAAATGCAAAAATATCAAGCCACATAAGTACTAGAAAAATACAGAATGCAACATTTTATAACTTCACAATAGGGGAGGCCTTTACAAATATGATATAAAATCCAGAAGTCATTAAAGAAAATACTGATAGGGTGTCAATGGGGAAAAAAGGAGAAACATCTGTAACAAAAATAAATTAATAAAAAAAAAAAAAGAAAGAAAATACTGATAAATTTGACCATGTATAAACAAAAATATTTTGCATGGCAAAAATCAGGATCAGCAAAGTAAAAATCAAATGTCAAATGTTTTTGTTTTGTTTTGTTTTTTTCGGTACGTGCCCCTACTGGGAACCGAACCCGGGACTCTCTGGTCCGCAGGCCAACGCTCCAACTGCTGAGCCAAACCGGCCAGGGCTAAATGTCAAATTTTTAAAAAATTGTATTTCATATCATGAATAGCCTATTTCCTTAATCTATAAAAAGCTTCAAGAAATTGATAAGAAAAGTCCAATAACCGAAGGGGACAATATGGTCAGAATACAAGCAGGAAATTTATAGAAAAGAAAATATGTATGGCTCTGAATATATGGAAAGTATTCAACCTTAGCTGATATTCTATTTTTCCTCTACCACTGGACAGTATCAAAAAGCCTGGCCCATGCTCGCTTCGGCAGCACATATACTAAAATTGGAACAATACAGAGAAGATTAGCATGGCCCCTGCGCAAGGATGACACGCAAATTCGTGAAGCGGTCCATATTTTTAGAGTGTCGGCCCACGGACCAGAGAGTCCCAGGTTCAGTTTCCGCTAAGGGCACGTACCTCGGTTGCAGTTTGTCCCCGGCCCCGGTTGGGGTTGTGTGGGTGGCAACCAGTCGATGTCTCTCTCTCACATCGATGTTTCTCTCTCTTCCTCCCTCTCTCTCTCCTGCTCTGTCTGAAGATAAATGCAAAAATGTCCTCGGGTGAGGACAAAAAAAAAAAAAAAAAACCTGGCCTGGCTGGTGTGGCTCAGTGGTTGAGCGTCGACCCACGCACCAGGAGTCACCGGTTCAATTCCCAGTCAGGGCACATGCCGAGGTTGTGTGCCCAATTTCCAGTGGGGGGCATACAGGAGGCAGCCAATCCATGTTTTCTCTCATTGAGGTTTCTATCTCTCTCTCCCTCTCCCTTCCTCTCTCTAAAAATCAATAAAGAAAAAAAAAAGCCTGACAATACACTGTTTGGTGTTCGAAAACAGGAATTCTCATCTATGTCTAATGTAGTCATACACTGGTATAACATCATTTGGTAATCAAACATCCCCACATCCTCTCCTCTGCCTTGGCAAATTCACTTTTAGGAATTTTATCATAAAAGCATACATTCACAAGTGTCAAATGTATATTCACTGAGTGCATTGCAGTAAAAGATTAGAAATAATATAAATATTGCCCTGGACAGTTTTGCTCAGTGGTTAGAGCTTCGGCCTGTGGACCAGAGAGTCCCGGGTTCCGTTCCCGCTAAGGGCACGTACCTTGGTTGCGGTTTGTCCTTGGCCCCGGTTGGGGTCATGTGGGTGGCAGCCAGTTGATGTGTCTCTCTCACATCAATGTTTCTCTCTCTCTCTTCCCCACTCTCTTCCTCCTGCTCTATCTGAAGATAAATGTAAAAATGTCCTCGGGTGAGGATTAAAAAAAAAAAAGAAATAATATAAATATCTATCATTAAGAGATAGGTTAAGTAGATCAAGACCCTTCCAAACAACAGAAGCCTGTGTGGGTATAATAATTTAGATACACAATGATAATTATTTAGTGATACAAAAACATACAAAATATATATATTTAAAAGCCTGATATAAAACAATATGAACAGTATACTAGTAAATTTATAATAAGAAAAAATATGCATATTTACTTTTATACACATAGAATATCTCTAGAAGGATTCATGAGAAAATGGAAACAGTGGTAGGTCTCTCCAGGGTAGCTGAAGAGTAAGGATGAAGGAAGATTTTTCTTTTTCCCTCGTTTTTTTATGGATATAGAATCCAATCAAGAACTTCACTTTGAATTGGACTGTTTATTTCTTAACTTGCCTCTAATCTAGACTAGCACTCCCATGTTTTGTAAAAAACTAACATCTTTACAGCAATGAGTGTTCTCATATTTGTAACATGATCTCTCTCCTTTTATTTGGGTGTTTTTTAATCTCTCTCAATAAAGTTTTCTGATTTTCTCTATTTTTGATGCTGTTATAAAGAGTATCTTTTATTTATTTTAAATGTTAATCATTCTTTTTTTTTTTTCTTTTTTTTCCCTTTATTGATTTCAGAGAGAGGAAGCGAGAGGGAGAGAGATGGAAACATCGATGAGAGAGAACATCGACTGGCTACCTCCTGCATGCCCCCCACTAAGGATCAGGCCCACAACCTGGACATGTGTCCTGACTGGGAATTGAACCGGCGACCCCTTGGTGCATGGGTCAACGCTTAACCACTGAGCCACACCAGCCGGACATGTATCTTTTAAATTTTAATTTGCTATTTGTAGCTGGTACATAGAAATATAATTGATTTGTATATTGATTTAGTAACCAACAAACTTGCAAAACTTTTATAGCTTTAATAATTCATATTGAGAATCTTTTGTAATTGCATTTTTTTAAATCCTCACCTGAGGATATTTTTCCCTTGATTTTTTTTTCAGAGAATGGGAGGGAGGGAGGGGGGAGGGGGAGAGAGAGAAAGAGAGAAACATCGATGTGAGAGAGACACATAAACTGGTTGCCTCTTGCATGACCCTGACCAGGGCTAGGGATCAAACCACAACTGAGGTACGTGCCCTTGACCGGAATCGAACCCTTGACTCTTTGGTCTGTGGGATGACGCTCTAACCACTGAGCAAAACAAGCCAGGGCTAACTCCTTTTTATTTTATTTTAATTTTTATATATTGATTTAAGAGAGAGAGGAAGGAGTGGGGGGGAGAGAGAAAGATTTGTTGTTCCACTTATTTATACATTCATTGGTTGATTCTTGTATGTGCCCTGACCAGGGACTGAACCCAAAACCTTGGCGTATCGGGATGGTGCTCTAACCAACCAAGTTACCATGCCAGGGCTTTTCTTTAGTTTTTTAAAAGGAAAGAAAAGGGAGGTGGAGAACAGACCTGGATCTCCGAATACATTTTTTGGTTTGCTTATTTGTTTTTAATAAAAACAAAAACATTTTTTAATTATAGACACTGAAGATAATTCTATCCATAATATCTTTTCTTTAAAAACAACAAAAACAGCACAGTAACACCTTAAATAATTTCTAGCACTACGTCAAAAATCCAGATATTGAAATAGAACACTTAAACTAGATAAGCTTCTCCCTAAAACCCAAAACTGAAAATGTTTTTAATACCCTACTCCTAAGAAAAGAAAATGTCACATGTACTGCAGGTAACAAAAATAAATCAGTTAGGTGATTATTTTCCTGTGTTTGTCAATGAAGTCAGGAGAAACAGGCATGCTTTTGGGAGGCTTTCTTCAAAATGTAGGTAGCCTGAGAGTCTTTCCAGGAAGACCTTAAAAAACCAGTTTTCTGTGTCTGTCTATGGTAGACACTTTGGATTCTACAAAGCATTTAGGGGTTTGTCCTCTGCTAAAAACGTCTTAGGAAAACCAAGATCCTGGTCCGTTCCCAAGCTGGGTTCTACCACCCACGTGCAAACCACCACCTATTCCAGCCCTATCTGACTGGTGACCCTCCACCCCTGGGGTTCTAAGCTAGCCACGAAGTCTGGGCCCTGCTCAAAACCATCTCTCTCATTGCTCTTAGTATAAGGTTAAAAGTCCTTACTCATAATGGGGTGTTGGTTACATGGGTATATGCACTTGTCATGACCATTTCACTGTATGTAAAATTTACCTGTTAAAAAAGTTTTGTTTTTGTTTTTTTATTCATAGACTGATCCACAATGCTCTGTATTATCTGGCAATGCCAGCTTCCGCAAACTTACCTTGTGCCAAACTTCCTTTCCCCTCACTCAACTATCCTTGGGTCACACTAGAACTTATTTCACTTCCTCCATGAGCAAGTTCTTTCCTGCCTCAAGGTCTTCACACATGTGGCTCTTTCTGCCTGGAATCTCTTCAGCCATCCCTGCCCCATCCCCTTTCTTCTAATTGTCTCCTATTCATCCAGCCAGTCTCAGCTTGGGTGCCTTTTCCTCCAAGAAGCCTTCCTCCCTCCCTTCATCGTCATACACAAGCATGTGCTCACAGGTGCAGGCCAGGTACTTTCCTGCTCCCCTTACTAGCCTCTATTTCCATCACCACAGCACTTACTACATCCATGCGTTAGATTATAAGGTTCATGACTGCAGGCACCATGTCTTCATTATTCACTGCTGTAGCCCTAGCAGCTGGCATGTCACAGATGATCAGTAAATATTCATTTAATGAATGCCAAATGAAGGCATAAGGATATTAGTCATCTGATCTATAACCTTCCTTCCCCATTTTGGTGACTCTAACGTGTTGCCTGAATTCTGACTGTCATATAAAATCCAACAGTTAAGACATCATAGCTCTGGCTCTAATTCTGCTCAGGTTTCTTTACTTAGAAGAAGAAATATTCTAGGTTCAACAGAATTAAGTTAAGGTGACAACATGTGTTTAGTCGATTAACATGTACATTTCAGCCACTTATCTAATCTCTCAGCCAAAAGAATTGGTTTGTCTGGACAAGGTTCTATGTGAGATGTTCAGATACATGGCATTGGTCACTCTGGTCACCTCAGGGCAGCATAGACTTTATTTAGCCTTTCCTGAGATGGAATTAATTACATGACACACGACAACCTTCAAGCTTTCAATTTTGAAAAGCAAAAAAAAAAGTAACCCGACTGAATTCCATAAAAATTCTCTCCGTGCAAGGCTGCTATGAAGGGTTGGAAGGAAAATGAGAAGGATGAGTCAGTGTGAGTCAGCATCAAGAAAAAAGCTCTGCTTCTGGTAAACAGTTTGCTCTTTTATAGACAGGATTAGGATTACCCGACCCTGGCTGCTAAAAATACACAAATAACAGGTGGTATACATTATTATATAAGTAGTTCCAAAACAGAGACCCAGATAACTGACTCGGCAAAGGATATAGTTCATCAGAGATGGGCCAGACCTTCCCCAGGGCCTGTTTCTTCTCGGAAAAGTCCCAAGACTAAGTAAGCATTTCCTTTAAGACAATTAAGACCCTCAATACTCCTACTGCTCCTTCAAGTGACCTAAAGAAATGACTGAGCTTCCCTTACAATAAGTACCACTGATTGAGTACCTACTATGTGCCAATAACAGTGCCTGGCACTTCATCTTTAAACAATCCCATAAGATGGGTATTATTATCAACGGTTTATAGATAAGGAATCTGGAGCTCACAGAGGTTGAGTGAGTGATTTATCTAAGGCTGCATAATGGTAGTGCCATGATTTGAACTTAGACCTGACTTGGAAATGCTTGTCTCCCTGTATCTCAAACTCAATTCAGAAACACATATGAATCACATGCAAGGCTTTGTACCAGGTACCACAAGGGACACAAGGCAATGAGACAATTCCAATCATCAAGAAGCAAAATAAAAGAAAAACAGGATTACTAGAAGAGATTCATTTCTCGACATCTATAATCTTGAACAAGGCCTGTCACATAGGAGTTTTCTGGGCACTTATTACAGAAATATATGTGGAAGATAAAGAAAACACCAATCAAATCAATACAAGGCAATCTGTGGTTACTGTCATAAGAGAGAATGTGCTATGGGAGTTTAGATTGTATCACGATGCAGGACTCTGAGGAGGATCCATGAACATGGCATTTGAGATAAGCTTGACAAATGGTCTTTGACAGGCAACAGTGAAAAACAAAGAGATCAATGGAGTATAGGGAGCAATACAGTGGGATAAACCCTTTAGCACCTCCAGGAAAACATGGAAAAATAAAGCTGGAAGAAAAGGAAACTGTGTGGGCCCTGAGCACACATATTCTTTGAATTTAACCTACAGCTCCTTCATTAAGGGACTAGAAGGACTCTAATCTGTTGAAGGGGGGGCATTTTTGGTTGTTACAATATTTGATTGTCTCCTTGGTATTTAGTAGATGGGACCAGGAGATTAAATGCCCAGCAAATTGTAAGGCAGTTTTATAGAAACAAAAATTGCCCTTACCCTACCTGACTTTCAAATACCAAAATATTCATGTAAGTGAAAAGCCTGTTTATAATTATCTGAGCCTAGAACTTAACTCCTTTTTACATGTTACAAAGTAATTTTGCTTGGTTTTAAAGGCAATATACACTGCATGGAAAAGTAAAGATGTAAATACCATGTAAAAGGAAGACGATGCTCCATTTTATATTTAGGGGTAAATTATCATGTCTGTAACATATTAATACTTTCAAATAGTTCCAAAAAACTGAAAAGCACACACACATGTAGATAAAGCATAGTTAGCAAAATATTAATACTGTTTGATCTGTAGATGCTCATTATACTTTTAAAATTTTTTTCTGTATTTGAAATTTTTTATAATAAAAAACTGGGGAAAGTTTCATCTGCACCTCATTAAGTGAGAGGTAATAATAGAGGCTAAGAGCACAGACTCTAGAGCTCTGTGACTTTAGGCCGGTTACTTTCCCTCCTTGTGCCCGTTTCCCCATTTGTAACATGAAGATAGTAGTACCTACCTCATAGAGCTGTATAAGGATTAAATTAGTTGATAAATGGAAGCTGCTTAGAAAAGCTTGGCACAGATATGCACTTTTGAAGTCATAGCTATTATCATCATACCTCAGTAAACAGTACCCATCCACATACCTGCCCATCTCTCCATCTGAGTTACCTGTACAAGTAGAAAGGTTGGAAATTCTTGATCAAGAGTTGTTTTCACACTATTTCCTTCCAATCAGCTCCTTTCCCTCTCTCCCCCTTCCTGAGGCGCTCCAGCCAGTTAGATCCTACTTAGCTTCTAACACTCCTCGCATTTCTTTTTTCTCAGACATCTCCCAATCTTATTCTACACCCCGCCCCCGCCCCACCTGAACACCATTCCTCCTTCCTCCCTCCTAATTCTTACCTATCCTTAAGGATACAGGCCAAACACCAGCTATTTTGTGAGCCTTGCCAGACTCAGCCATCACTTGGCTGTCCTCCTCTGAAGTCCTCCCAGAAAAATAGCATAAGATTGCCTTAAAGTGTCAATTACCTTTGAATTTGTAGACTTTAAAAGACCTTTCTCTGTGATATATTTTCTTAGGCTTCTCACAGCCCCTTGAAAAAGATTCATTATGAATTTTTTTTTTTTTTATTTAGGAAGCTGCATTTGCTGTCTGAAACTTGCCCTTGTTTTCAATGATGCCTCAGATAAAAACTTGACCCAAAGGTTTTACCCCAAACAGAACACTTCACTTGACAATATCTTCTGTGCTAACATAAAGCCCAGGGTGGTCCCAAGGAATTCCAAGCTACATGTGCTGCCCATTCAGAGGCCAGGACATACTAAAGTACTGATCTGGGAGTCACCTGATACTTCCTCCTGAACATCCCCAAAGCCCAGCATGAGCTGTGTCTTCCTTCCCCTCCCAGCAAACCCATCATTCTGCCTGAATTCCTATTAGAAGGACCAATGTAATTGATGAGTGATATGCTAAAGGTGACCAGACCAGAGTCCTTTTCCTGAGGTGGTTGCCAAGAGAAATGTATACACATGGGAGCAAAGTAAGGAAAAGGAAAGCATCATTCCAGACTGGGACTTTGACCCTGGTACTAGAGTAGAATTCCAGTGAGTTAAGCTGGACCATGTTGTTCATAGTGTTCTCTTGCTTAGAACCTTCTAACACCTCCCACTGTACTTAGAATGAAATCCATACTCCTCATCACAGTCTACAAAGCCTGAGGCGACCCAGGCCTGGACTATTTCTCTAGTCTGAAACTGTACCACTCTCCCTCTCATTGCCTATCCTCCAGAATCATGGTTCTATCTGTTCTTTGAGCAGGACAAACTCAACTCTACTTTAAAGCCTTTGTGCCTATTGGCTTCAAGTCATAGTTTTACTACTTATTAGCTGTGTGACTACAAATAAGTATCTTAGTCATTTTGAAATTCATTTTCCTCATCCATAAAGTTCAGTCATTTGGGAAATATTTATCAAGTGCCTATTGCATGCATGTCCTGTTCTAGGCTCTGGAGATAAAGTAATGAATAGAATAGACAAGATTCCCATTCTCTTTAGCTCACCTTCTACTGGACAAAGGGCAATTAAACAAATAAGATAATTCCAGAAAGTAGCAAATTCTATGAAGAAAATGAAACAGAGTAATGGGACAGGTGAATGAAAGTGGGGAAAGCAGGCTACATTACAGTGGTCAGGGAAGGCTGCCCTGAGGAGGTAATATTTGAGCTGAGATCTATTATTAAGGGAAATTGGGTAAATGGTACATGGGATCTTTCTGTATTATTTTCTACAACTGCATATGAATCTGTAATTATCTCAAAAAGCCAAAAAAAAAAAAAAATCACCCTGGCTGCTATGTGGACATTTATATGCATACATACACGCACGCATACATAATAGGTATACATACATAAAAACTTTTAACTTTAATCATGTTTTACTTAACGCAGTACTTCTAAAACATTATCAATATGTAATCAATATAAAAAAGGATTTATGACATACTCTTTATCTTTGCACTAAGTCTTTGAAATCCAGTGTGTACAACACATCTCAATTTAGACTAGCCTCATTTCAGGTGCTCAAAAGCCACATGTGGCTAATGGCTACCTACCATATTAGACAGCACAACTATAGAGTTCTATCTAAGGCCTTTGATAAAGGGCATTTAAGTCTGACCTTCGTTTCTCTTGGTACTCATTCCCCCAGCCCAGTTTTATTGAGATATAATGGATATACACTATATTAGTTTTAGATGTACAACCATAATCTTATAGTGGGACAAGAAAGGAATCAGGGAGACCTGCAAGGAGGCTGCTTCTACTGTATGATGGCTCACAGGTTGCATCATGGAGGAGGGTGTGTTTAGTTGCTATAGCAATGTAACCAAATGAACTGTGTGTGAATAGAATAGTGAGAAAGCAAGGAAGGTTTTTAGTTTAAGCAACTAGGTAGTGAAATCATATCTACCTAACAGTGCTTCTGTGAGAATTGAGTGAACCAATATAGGTAAAACACCCAACACAATACTAATCACACAGTAAATGTTCAATATGTGTTGAAATTAAAGAAAAAAAATTGATCCTAAAGTTCCAGCACATAAAAAAAATAAGGTATGCACCTGGCTGGTGTGGCTCAGTGGTTGAGTGTCGACCCATGCACCAAGAGGTCGCAGGTTCAATTCCCGGTCAGGGCACATGCCCAGGTTGTGGGCCCAGTCCCCAGTGGGGGGCATACTGGAGGCAGCCAATTGATGTTCTCTCTCATCGATGTTTCTATCTCTCTCTACCTCTCCCTTCTTCTCTCTCTAAAATCAATAAAAAAAAAAGTTTAAAAGAATAAAATAAGGTACACTTCAGATACTAGATAAAATCCAAGTCCTTTAGAACTTAAAATTAGTTCCACACTTCACTTTTCAAGGATTAAAAAGGAAGATCAAGGAATACATTTAGGCCCCTAACTTCCTTTCCACTCAGCTATAAATATGTATCAAAGTAAAAAATTCCCATAATTATAAAAATCCAAAGTTTTTCCTGTCGACTCTAATTTAAATTAGAAGTAGCATATCTTCTAATACAACACTGGCTAGATGACTAGAAATGATTTGTGCTAGATCCTTTGAAAAGAAATATTAACAAAATATACTGAAATCCCAGGGGAAAATAATCAAGAAAAGAGACTACATAATAAAACATTTAAACAGAATAGTCTATGGGAAATAAAGTTGAGTGTTCACATGTCATTGGGGCCAAAGAGTGGCATTAAGATATTGCTCTTTTTTAGATAAAACTGCACTTTATATTTATTTGTTTTTGTTATTTGAGGGTAGAAAATGAGGCTTTAATTTGTTTGACTGAAGATGTTTATAAAAGTGCAAGATGCCATAAATCACAAATGGAAAGAAGGCCAAATTTTTACTAACTGAAACAACAAAAATCAAACTTTTAAAAAGTTAAACCTAATGGCAAGTGGTCATTTGAAAAAAGAAAATCTTCCTGAGAATTTAAGTTTAGGGCACTGACTTTCTGACCTGGATTTATATAACTCTCCTACCCAGGAGACATGACAGCTGATTGTCCTGTCCAAACAAACACTGCACAAATTTATTATAACCATCAGGGATATTTCACTTCTCTTCCCACAGTATCTACTAATTCTTATCTTAGACAGATATGTGTGTGTGTGGTTTGGATGAATGCTCTGCATAATTAGAATTCTTTGCAGTACTGAGGAGAAAAGAGTGTTTAAAACTTAGTCTTCACTAAAAAAAAAAAGAACTTTTTAAAGAGAAATTCTGGCTTTGGGAAAGATATTTTAATTAGGAGTTGAGTAAAATGTTGTAAGAAAAATATAGACAAATGAAGATAGTGTTTATATTTCAAAGATGGTGAAGCAGATTCTGCTGCAAAATTTTTCCAACACTAATCCCCAACAAACAGTTCCTTAGGAAAACTATTTTTAATCCCTTTATCAACATGGTTGATAAGTATTTCATTTCTTGTGCATACATGGACAAGCTTTGTAAAGCAAAATTATTTCCATACTTTACAAACAAACATTTTGCAAATAAATGGAAACGAAGCTTACTGCACTGCAATGTTTATTTTCTAGGCTGAAAAATAACTCTGGGGCCCACTAATATGAAGCCTCAGAATGAGAGTCCATACAAGGAATAGGTTTGACTTCCCAAAACTCCAGAAACATGGTCCCTCCAGACCCGACCACCACTCTGGAAAACTGTTGATTAATGCTAATTAATCCAGACCACATGTATGTCAATTATTTCATTGCCTCTTCCAGTATATAAGATGCTATTCCCATTCCATTTCTTCAGATGAAGAAACTGCAGCTCAGAAATTCTGGCGTCCAAGTCATCAAGTTAGTAAGTGCCATGGCGACCAAACTCAGCTCCCTCAAGCTATGCAGTAGTGATAGTAATGGCAGTGAAAGTAATGGTGTAGCAGTGCCAGCATATGTCACACTCACTATGTGCTGAGCATTGTTCTTTGCCCAGTTCATATATCAACTCATGTAACCTTCATGACAACCCTATTAGGTACATAGGCAGGTTTGTCTTTGGGCCACCAACCTTCCCTTTCTCCACCCCGCCTACCACATATCCCTGCTTCTTTCCCCACAAATTAAAATGAACACCCCAAAGTTCTCATGTTTTCTCTGCCCTCATCCCAAATCAAAATTGGCCCTAAAATGTTGATAATTATTGAAGCTGGATGATGGGTAATAAAGGATTTTATACTATTCTCTCTACTTTTATGTTTGAAAATTGTCTTATAAACCTTTAACATTTTTTGCTCTAATGTGGAATCTGACCTAGTAAAGAGGCTAGAAGACTAGCCTCCACTAACAATGAAGTCAAAAGAAGTGTTATGGAAGATAGCTATGTAACAAGAGAAGAAAGTCACATTATTCCACGAATATAAAACAAACACCCATTATGTTAGGGTAAATAAAGGTCCAATGTAAGTTTCTGTCCTCAACTAGCTAGGAGTTTAGTAGCAGATCAAAACAAATGCAAAAGTAATTATAGAGGAGGACTATTTATGAGAAATGCTATAAAAAGAAAAGTTCAAATATAGTGCTATGTGAATTGGAAAAAGAAGTCACAGCAGGACAAATTCCATTACAAGTAACTCTCTGAGACAACCCAAACTTTCTAGTGTATTAAACACTAAACATTATCTAAACTCAGTGAGTGGCCCACAAGCCCTCTTATATGGTATGATAATGGTCTCTAGACAGAAATCCAAGCCTCTAGGTGAAGGGAGGCAAAATCTCTCAGAAGGCTTAGAATCAAAACATACTTATTAGAGAAGATTTAGCTGGAAAGAAAATCACTAAAACACCATTTATAACACTAAAAACTGAGAAACCATTAAGTGTCCAACAATAAGGTTTGGTGATATTATTTATGTCAATTAACGCACACTAATCCATACATACATACATACATACATACATACAATTTAAAAAGAAATTACGTAAAAGCTCTTTCCCTGGTGTGATCAGGACTAATAATGGTAGAATTCATTAAAAAACACCACAAAAATCAACAGCTGGTTAAAGAAAGGAATCATTCAAGATGTACATTTATTTTTCAGACACCTGATAAGAAATCAAGGCTTTTTCCTCAGAATATGTTCTAGCAAATAAAGTTCCTGAATGGCCCGGCCGGTGTGGTTCAGTGGTTGAGCATCGACCCAGGCACCCAGAGATGGCCGGTTCGATTCCTGGTCAGGGAACATGCCCAGGTTGAGGGCCTGATCCCCAGTGGGGGGCATGCAGGAGGCAGCCAATCGATGTTCTCGCTCATCGATGTTTCTATCTCTCTCTCCCTCTCCCTTCCTCTCTCTCTAAAATCAATAAAGAAAAAAATAAATAAATAAAGTTCCTGCATGAACCACACCCATAATGCATGTCTATGATTTCCAGGGTTTTTTGTTTGTTTCTTTTATTTTGTTAATTTTCACCCAAGGATATATTTTCCATTGTTTTTTTGTAGAGAGAGTGGAAAAGAGGGAAGGAGGGGGAGAGAGGGAAAGAGAGAGAGAGAGAAACATCAATGTGAGAGAGACACATTGATTGGTTGCCTCCTACAGACACCCTGACTGGGTTGGGATGAAACCTGTAACCCAGGTACCTGTCCTTGACTGGGAATCGAACCCAAGACCCTTTGGTGCATAGGCCGACGCTCTATTCACTGAGCCACATAGGCCAATGCTGATTTCCAGTTTTTATTGGAAAGCCACTTGTGAAATGAAGTCTGAAGGCAAAATCCTACATTTTGATGAACTTTTGTCCTCAGTCTTTTCAGAGATTTCGTCTACCTATAATTTGACAAGAACTTATTTTTTTAAGTCATTTATCTTTATCGGGTCTTTTAAATGCATTCAACTTATTTTTCACAAAAGCAATGTCTTTTTTTTCCCCCTTTTGTCCTCATATTTCATTAGTTAACACTAAGTTATTTTGTAATTCAATAACAAGTAGAACGGGCTTGGGAACAAACCCACATGACTCTTGTTCATCATCTTTATCATCATCATCATCATCACGGCAAATATTTACAATATGTTTAATATGCGCCAGGCACTGTTCTAAGCACTCTACATATATTAAGTTCTCTAATCCTCAGAGACTAGGTACCACTGTGACCATCACTTTACAAATAAGGACACTGAGGCACAATGAGGTTAAGTAACTTGCCTAAGGTCACACAACTAGTAAATGGTAGAGAATTCTAATGCAGGTAGACTGGTTCCAAGTTGGTGACTTCAATCACTACACTAAAACTCCCGAAAACCAAACAAGTTAGAGATTCAATGTGCAGGTGCTCTAGAGCAGTGCTGTTCAATAGAAGTTTCTGCAATGATGTAAATGTTTTATATCTGAAACAGCTGTCCAATACAGTAATCACTGGTCATATGTGGCTACTGAGACTGAGAAACTGAAATTTTAATTTAACTTAAAATTTTATGTTTTTATTGATTTTTTAGAGAGAGAAGAAGGGAGAGAGAGATAGAAACATTGATGTGAGAGAGAAACATTGATCTGCTGCCTCCTGCATGCCCCCTACCAGAGATTGAGCCCACAACCCAAGCATGTGCCCTGACCAAGAATCGAACTGGGACCGCTCAATCCACAGAGCCACACCGGCTGGGCTAAGTTAACTAAAATTTAAACAGCCACATGTGGCCAATGGGCAGCACAGTAGAGTTGTTTACTAGCTGAGAACTTTCAGAGGGCCATAGAAATTAAACACTAGTTTTATAATGAGAAGGAAGAGGATCTGTTAATCTAGCATCTATTAAATGGAGACTTTAAGAAGCTTCTACTGTATATTAACTGACATGAAAAGATACTGATATTGTAGTTAAATGGAAAATATGAATTATAAAACATTAGATAAAATATGATCTCATTAGTATTTGATTTAAAAACCATGATAGAGAGTAAACATATATAAATCTGGTTTTCTCCAAGTGGAGGATACAGTGGACATTGGTGGCTGCTTTCCTGGTGGGCAATGCACATTGCCAGGCCTATAGCCATTTTCCCTTTCTTCTACAACAACAGAATTCCTATATGGTTGGGAAGAACAATGTGCCCAGCTACATTCACCAGCTTCCCTCACAGATGAGAATGGACAGTAAGCTCAATGTGTTGGTTGGACTTCCAGTACTTTAAAGGATATGCTCCACTCTCCCCTTTTGTATTTCTTCCTGCCTCAAGGAAAAACAATTTGGCTAGAGATCCAGAAGCCTACTTGTGGCCACAAGTTGACATGAGAGTGCCAGTCACATGATAAGGATGGTAAAGTAGAAAGAGAAAAATCTAGACAGCCTGATGGCACTGTGGAACTGCCATCCGAGCAACAGACTGCCTACTTTGGACTTAATATTTGTGTTTTTCTTTTTTTTTTAAAGAAAAATAACCTGTTAACACATTGTTATCAGCAGCCAACACAATTCCTAGCTGACCAATCTACTCAGCATACATTCATTCCTCCTACTCACAGAAAACTATCCTTCCTAACAGAAATGCAATTCGGTTCCTGGTTGGCCTAAAGATAATTTCATCTCCTTGCATGAACCATTTATCTCATGCAATCCTCATTATATCCATTTTGCAAATGAGGAGATGGTAAAACTTAGAAAGGTTAAGTAACTTATGTAGAAAGTGCCTGGGTCACGATTTGAACTCATGCCCGAAAGAATTCAGTGCCTCTTTTTCTTTTTTAATTAATTAATTAAATAAGTAATTTTTGTTACAGATGTTTCTCCTCCCCCCCCCCCCCGACACCCTCCTCCCTATCCTGCTCCCCACCCAGCAAGCATTGTTGTCTATGTCCATTGGTTACACATACATGCATATAAGTTCTTTGGTTTATCTCATCCCTCCCCTCCACCCCCCTCCTCTGAAGTTTGTCAGTCTAAACCGTACTCCTTTCTATGTCTCTGGATCTATTTTGTTCATCAGCTTTTTTTGTTCATCATATTCCACAAATAAGTGAGATCATGTGGTATTTGTCTTTCTCTGACTGGCTTATTTCACCTAGCATAATACTCTCCAGGTCCCTCTATGTGGTTTCAAAGGATATGAGATCTTTCTTTCTTACAGCTGCATAGTGTTCCATTGTGTAAATGTACCACAGCTTTTTTTATCCACTCATCTACTGATGGACACTTGGGCTGTTTCCAGATCTCAGCATTTGTAAATAGTGCTGCTGTGAACATAGGGGTACATATATTCTTTCTGGTTGGTGTTTCAGGCTTCTTAGGATATATATTCCTAGAAGTGGGATCAGACTCCAGTGCCTCTTAACCATGACTCTGTACTGCTTCCTTAGGATACATGAAAACACATCTATGATTTCCCTGAGGCTGCACTATTTTACTTATTTTTTTTTTTTTTGCTTTTGCTATCTTTTCACTATTTTTGTTTTGTTTTTACACTATTTAAAAACATTCTGTTCTCTTAACCCACTAAGTATCATCAAACCACAAATCCCAATTTTTTTGGTTTGGAAATATGGCCACCACATTTACTATGTACCATATATATAACATGCAAAGATCACCAAGAACCATTGAATTAAGTTAAACCTATGTACACAAGAGAGGACTATAACTAAATATGTTTAACTGAGGTGGAAAATAGGATTAGACCACCACTTTTCTGAGTTTCCTTTTGGTGGTAAGTAGAAGCACACAATAGACAGGCTTGTGGAGTTGGGACTGGGAGAAAAAACAAAACAAAAAAAACTCACATTTATTAAGCCCCTTCTAGTGGCCAAGTTTTATAATGGTTAACTCCCAAAGGACCTCATGAGACGTTTTACAGATAAGGGAAGTGAGACTAAAATACCTTGCCCAACGTTACCCTGACCTGCCTGAAACCCAAGTTCTTCCCACTATACAACTCTGCATTCCTATGAGTTCTAGAACTTTCCAAATATTGGCTAAAAGAGAACAATGACCATCAGGCCATAGCCTCCCTGGAAATATCATTTTAATTAAGTTTCAGCTACTTTTAATCATGGTGCCTTCAGCTTTAATAGATTATTCATAAGAAAGTAACCTAAAGTGAAAAGATATAATGCCTCAAGTAACTTAAAAAACACACGAAAACAAGTACTATGTTTCAGATGAACTACTTTAAAATAATACACACAGTCTTTATTTTCTTAGGTTGCAAAAATACAATCAGTAAGAAGTAGAATGCTAAGCTTTGACACACAGTCTAGTCCTAAAAGTACACTGGATATGGAGAATCACTGAAAAAAATTACCACCCAAATCTGCCTCATGTATAACTAAATATTATCATAATAACTGTTTATGAGAACTCAGAAGCTCTATTTTTAAATGACACATGTATATAATACTGTCATTCTCCAGGCAGCTGAGCTCCCCAAATAAAGAATGTTATAGCATAGAATTAAGAAGGATTACTTTGATAAAAGTACAAATTAAATTAAAAACAAAAAAAGATTTATATGTAAAACATTTTGCAGTTTCTTTGTTCACAAGGTATCGATCATCTGCCTGCATATCTCCCCCAAATCCTACCATGTTCAGAATCACCCCAACTAGGTGCTAAGTTCTCCTTAATACCTTGTATCTATTAGTTGTCTCAAACCAAAGGAGGCTGTTAATCTTTTTATGTTTTTTTTTTTCCAATAAAAAGAGCATGTCATCAGTCCCTATAGAAACAAAGGCAGCAGCTGAAAAATGAAACTGAGCAGGGCTTGGGGTAGCAGGAGGCTTAACTATTCAACACTGGAAAACATATTTCAGAAATAATAATAGCACCTAATATTTACTGAGTGGTTCTCATAGTCAGGCATCATGTTAAATGCTTTAACTACATATTCAACCCTTACAACTCTATGCAGTAAGTGCTATTATTAAAGAACTTACTCAACATCATACATTTATTTATTTATTGTTTAATCCTTGCAAAAGGATACTTTTCCACTGATTTTAAAATATATATATTTTTATTGATTTTTTAGGGAGAGGGGAAGGGAGAGATAGAAACATTTATGTGAGAGAGAAACATCGATGGGCTGCCTCCCGCACACCCCCTACGAGAGATCCAGCCTGCAACCCAGGCATGTGCCCTGACCAGGAACTGAACTGGGACCTCAGTCCATGGGACAAAGCTCAATCCACTGAGCCACACCAGCCGGGCCATTGAATTTTCTTTTAGATAGAGTGGAAGGAAGGGAGGGAGGAAGTGGGGTGAGGGGGGGAGAGAGAGACATTTTTGTGAGAGAGACATATCAATTGGCTGCCTCCCACACAACCCTGACCAAGCCAGAGATCAAACCTGCAACCCAGGTATGTGCCCTTGACCGGGAATCGAACCTGAGATCCTTTGGCCCTCGGGCCAACGCTCTAACTGTTGAGCCAAACCGGCCAGGGCAACATCATACATTTATTCAAAATATTTCCAGGATAGAGTAAACCTTTGAAATTTGGCTCCCTCACTTACTGGCTCATTCTGAGCAACTTATACTTTCTGAATCCAAGTTTTCACAGCTTTAAAACATTAACTGTACACTGTAGTCCAATGTCTGTATTTCCTAGTCCCTCATCTCTGTTATCACTAAATATCCCACCTGCTTATGTCCTAAGCCAATCCTGATTAGGGAAGGGACATTATTAAGGCTACCTTTGTTACCATTGTGTACACGGAAGGTATGGCTGCCTCCACCCCACTCCCATGTCCCAGAAGCCAGGCAAAGGGCTGAGTCATTTTCTTCACCTGCCCAGTCCTGACTCTGCCCCCCATTCCCAACCAACTTATGTTAAGGAGACTCCAGCATGCCTTTTAATAATGCCAGCACTGGCTGGAATCATATACATTACCTTAACGGTAACAGAGAATCAAAAATATCAGTATATGGGAAAATTTTGGAGAGTTCACATTTCTTCATGTATTCAGTTCAACTTGAATACAAGAGGATTAGGTCATAGGGGGTAATATAATTTTGGTTAACTGGCAGTCAACCCAGAAAGCTTTTAAAGGAAATTCTAAAATGGATTAATATATTGTACTATTTTATAAGTAGTAGAACATAATTGAATCCTTGGCTGAGAAACTTGGTATATCTCAGGGTGGTCATCTGAACACGGGAACAATATGGTTTTAACCATAACCCCACCCCAATAAGATCATGGCTCAAAGATTCATACATAAAAAGAGGTGAAACAAAAGTCTTACAAAACAAAGCTTATTCTTACTACATGAGATGCACTCTTTCCCCCTCCCCTGCTCTATTCTGTCTTTTCATTAAAAAAAAATATTGGACCCCCTCCCACAAATAATTCCTCAACATACTAATGTGTACCAACCTAACATCTGGAAAACACTTATACAGGCAGTCCTTTCATTGTGCGGTTTTGCCAATACATAAGACCAACACAAAAAGCAATGTAGTGAGCAACCAGTGTTGGACAGAGCTTGTAGGTTCTGTTTGTTTGTTTTTTAATATATTAAACTGAGGGACTTTTCTCCATCTACCAGGGTAGAGAATATATGACAGTAGGCAAAGGCTTCCATGAACTGAGACTGGGATTTAACAGCAGCACATGACTCAGCATCAGAGAACCTGGATTCATTTTGCAAATCCTTATGGAATAATAGATCTAGGCAATGATCATTAATAACTGGTAAAACCATTCTGTAAAAGACTAATGAGAGTCCAGCTGGTGTGGCTCAGTGGTTGAGCATCGACCCATGCACCAAGAGGTCACCGGTTCGATTTCCAGTCAGGACACATGCCCAGGTTGTGGGCCTGATCCCCAGTGAAGGGCATGCCAGAGGCTGCCAATTGATGTTCTCCCATCAATGTTTCTATCTCTCTCTCTCTCTCACTTCCTTTCTCTGTAAAATCAATAAAGGAAAAAGGAAAAAAAAAAATGTAAAAAAAAAAAGACTGATGAGAAACTTATAATGGGTAGATCATACAAACAATACCTGAATGCAATGATCCATCTTAATATCACACAAAGAGAACTAGACTTTAATGCCTACTGATGTGGTACACACGACCACCTATTAAGTATAATGGCAAAAAAAAAGGGGGGGAGGGGGATAGAGGAACTAAAACATGACAGATGCAATCAGTCAAATCCACAATGTGAGAAGTTGTACAGGACAACTTTATTTTTTCAAAAAATAAAAGGCAAGGAGGATTGAAGAAGAAGAAGAGAAACTGCTGTAGGTCAAGATGTAAGATACTCAGATGTTATATAGGTGAACCTTGTTTGGATCCCAATTCAAACAAAGCAATGGAAAAATAACACATTTATGAAATAGTTGAAGAAACTGAATACCAAATGGATATTAGGTAACATTTTGGAATTACTACTGTCAATCTTTCTTAGGTGTGATAACGATATTGTGATTATATATAAAAACTCCTTCTCTCTTAGATATGCATATTAAAGGATTTATGAATGAAATATGATGTCCAGGATTTGTTTAAAAATAATCCAAGGTAGGGAGGGTATGTGGGGGGGGGGTATATATAAAAATAAACTTGACCATATGTTGATAACTGTTGAAGTTGGGGTTGGATATAGGCATTTATTATAATATCCTTTGTACTCTTGGATATGTTTAAAATTTTCCATAATAAGAAGCTATACAAAAAGAAAATAAGAAAATCTGGATTCAAACTCCAGGGTTCATTAAATGTAGGATCTGGGAGATCTCTTGAATCCTCTGATCTTCCATTTTTTTTCATCTGAAAATGGGAATGATAATCCCTACTTCATAGAATTGTTTTGAGGAATAAATGAGATCATGGGTTGACATCTTTTGGAAATCCAGCTCTTATAAACTACAAAACTCCTACAGATGTTAACACAACAGTTAGTTTTCTCTCTCTGTACCACTCTGGAAACAGAGAAAGATTACAGATTTGTGGGAGTAGAAACGGTAATGAATCCATTCGGACTCTTTGGCCCAGCCAGTGTGGCTTAGTGGAGTAAGCATCATCCTATGGACTGAGAGGTCCTAGTTTGATTCCCAGTTGGGGCACATGCCTGGGCTGCAGGCTCGATCCCCAGTGGGGGTGTGCAGGAGGCAGCCTATCAATGTATCTCTCTCACATCAATGTTTCTATCTCTCTCTCTCCCTTCCTCCCTAAAAAAAAAATCAATAAAAACATGTTTTTTAAAAAAAGAATTTTTGCCCTGGCTGGTTTGGCTCAGTGGTTAGAGCGTCGGCCTGCAGACCAGAGAGTCCGGGGTTCAGTTCCCGCTAAGGGCAGTTTGTCCCTGGATCCAGTTGGGGTCCTGTGGGTGGCAACCAGTCCATGTGTCTCTCTCACATCGATGTTTCTCTCTCTCTCTCTCCCTCCCACTCTATCTGAAGATAAATGCAAAAATGTCCTCAGGTGAGGATAAAAAAAATAAAATAGCCCTGGCCGGTTTGGCTCAGCGATTGGAGCTTCGGCCTGCGGACCAGAGAGTCCCGGGTTCGGTTCCTGCTAGGGGCACGTACCAAAAAATAAATAAATAAATAAAATAAAACGAATTTTTGTTTTGTAGCAACTCCTTAATATGACACTTTATTTTATATTGGCCCTTTTCTCCCAAAAGGACAGTGTCAAAGATATCTGCAATAAATTGAAGTTCTCTAACTTGAGTTGTTTATATTTCTTGTTTACTTTCCCAATTATTCATATTTCCCCTACTAAAGGTGGAAAGTAAATTTACAGGAGACTGTGTTGTTGAGATAATACTGAACACAATTAGAAATCAATGTAATCTAAATAGGACTTTGTTTAAAATATTCCAGGTGCTTTTAGAAGAACAGATATGTATCTTTCAGTACTAATGCTTCATCTCAAAAGAAAAGGAAATTAACAGAGATTCAAGTATAAGAAACACAAAGGGAAATTTGGCATAACCTGGCTTCAGCTTGCAGAATGGGTTGGAGAGAGAGCCAGAATGATCTTTCTATAATACAAATCTAATTAAGTCATTTCCCTTCCATTCAATGGCTTCCCTCTGCTTTCAGGAAAAAGTCCAAGCTCCTGAACAAAGGCTCAGGTAGCTCTCCAGCCTTACTTCCAACCTCCTCCAGGACGGATGCCCCCCTCTCAACATAGGAGGGAAGGCTTCCTCTTCCACTCCTCTCCCCTACCTTAGATGTCAAGTCCTGTTGATTCTCCTGAAACATCTCTCAAGTCTGCCCTCTCCATCCCATTCCTGCTGCCACTGCCCTAGATCAGGCTTTTTTTTAACCTTTACTCCTCCAGCTCCCCAAACAGGATAAATATATCCTTATTGCTTTTTCTGATTATGAAAGCAAGTCATGCTCATAAAAAAAGAAAAAGAATGCAATAAGGAAAGAATAAAATTCTCCCCATGATCGCATAACACAAACATAAAGAACTTATCTTCCTAGTACATTCGTGTTCATGGCAGCATTATTTACAAAAGCCCAAATCAGGAAGCAATCCAAATGTCCATCTATGGAATGGATAAACAAATGTGTATATACATACACTATATATACAAAATGTCTTGGAATATTATTCATTCTTAAAAAGGAAGGAAATTCGGACACATGCTACAACATAGACGAATCTTGAAAACATGCTAAATGAAGTAAGCTAATCACAAAGAGACAAATATTGTATGATTCCACTTATATGAAGTATCTAGAGTAATCAAGTTCATACAAACAGAAAGTAGAATGGTGGTTGTGAGGGGGAGGGCAGGGGGAAATGGGAAGTTGTTGTTTAATGGGTATAAAGTTTCAGTTTTGCAAGATGAAAAAATTCTAGATTGATTGCACGACAATATGAATATCCTTAACACTACTTAACTGTACACTTAAAAATGATTAAGATGATAAATTTTATGTTATGAGATTTTACCTCCATTTAAAATAAAAAAAATTTTAAAGAATTAATCTTTCCATTTTCCTATAAATATGTGTATATGTTTTTTAAAAATAAAAAATAGGAACATATTGTAATCTGCTTTTCATACCTAAACATATGATGTTAAACATCTTTCATATTTATATATGTATATATAATTTCCCACTCCATTACTTTAATTTTTTTTTCTTTTATTGATTTTAGAGAGAAAGGAAGTGAGAGGGAGAGATAGAAACATCAATTGGCTGCCTCCTGCATGCCCCGCACTGGGGATTGGGCCCACAACCTGGGCATGTGTCCTGACTGGGAATCGAACCGGGGACCTCTTGGTGCATGGGTCAATGCTCAACTGCTGAGCCACACCGGCTGGACTTCATTACTTTAATGGCTAGTCATACCCATCACGTGACTGTACCATTGTTTAACCCGTGTTTGCAGTTTCTCAATATCATAAAACATCATAGTCAACATTTTTGCATATTTTCTCAACAACATCTGTTGTTGTTGTTTTTTTACATACCCCCTTTGGGTATCAATATCCTGATTTTCCCAAGGGAAAAATATCTCCTTTTCACCCAAACACTTGTCCTGCACCCTGCCTCCTCCCCTCCAGCCAACTCTTGTTCTATTGGACTAGCCTGGGCACATTTATTTTAAAGTTTATTTCTGGTATTTATTTTTCATATTGCTACTGTCATTTCTCCTACAATTACATTTTCTGACTATTATTGCTTGCATAATTCGATTGCTTTTTGTCCATCTTGTAGCTGCTGGTTCACTTAACCCTATATCTAATTATTTTTAACTTAATTCTGTTGAATTTTCTCAGCAGATAATCATATAATAGACAGATAATTATGTCACCTAAATAGTCATTAAGACTAAAAGCTCTGGGCTCAGGCAGACCTGGATTCAAATCCTATGTGACCTTGTGTAAGCATTTCCCCTCAGTTTCTTCATCCATAAGCTGGGAATTATAAAGAGGCTATCTAGCAGCGCTGTGTAAAGGTCATATTAATTGAGACTAGTGTACAAAAAGTGCTTAACAATATTAATTCCATAAATGTCTGCTATCTGACAATAATGAAAATATAACTTTCCACATTTACAGCTTTTATTTTTTTCTTATTGTATTGTACCAGTGGTGGCACTCCTCTTCAGCATTTACCTTGCTTCCCACTTCTCCAAAAAAAGTAGAAGCCATTAGACTCTTTTAAAAATATTGGTGCTGCCCGGCCAGTGTGGCTCACTGGTTGAGCGTCGACCCATGCACTAAGAGGTCGCCAGTTTGATTCCCGGTCAGGGCACATGCCCAGGTTGTGGGCCCAATCCCCAGTGGGGGGCATGCAGGAGGCGGCCAATGGATGTTCTCTCTCATTGATGTTTTTCTCTCTCTCCCACTCTCTCTTCCTCTCTCTAAAATCAATAAAGAAAAAAAAATTTTTTTTTTTTAAAAAGTATTGGTGCTGTGGAATCTCATCCACTCTCACCTTCTCAGGAAAGCTGTGCTATTGATTTTCCCCTTCATCTTCTGCATTTCCTCAGCCCCTCCGTCACTACTCTTTGCCATCAACATTTAAATCTGCTCATGTGTCTCTCTCGTGCTTAAAAAGGCTTCACCTGATCTCCCAGTCATTCTCCAGCCTTCTCTCTCTTCCCCTTCACAAATTTCTTTCAGCTGCCTACACTTTTATCTTTACTTTCTCACATCCCACTCTCTCCTCATCCCACTGATATATTACATTGAACCTTTGGAAGCTGCCGGTATTATAGATTCCACCCCCACCATTTCACCAAATCTCCTCAATTAGGTCCCCAGTGACCTCTACATTTATTTATCCAAGGACACTTATAATGCTTAACTTATTTAATTTGAAATCTCGGCAGCATCCAGCAAAGCTGAGCTCTTCCTTCGGCTACATAACCCTAGGTTTCCTCCTCCTTCTCTGGCCATTTCTTCTTGGTGCTGTCTGAGTGAATGGTTCTCCCAACAGTGTGCAGTGGCCCAGAATGATCTGGGCCTTTTGCTTAATCTCCCTGGATGGGTCTCTTCCAATACTGAGTAAGTTCCAGTTGTACTGGACAGCTTTTATTTTTTAAATATTGATTTAAGCCCTGGCCAGTTTGGCTCAGCGGTTAGAGTGTTGGCCCGCAGACCAGAGAGTCCCAGGTTCGGTTCCCGCTAAGGGCACATACCTCGGCTGCAGTTCATCCCCAGCCCCAGTTGGGGTTGTGTGGGTGGCAGCCACTCGATGTATCTCTCTCACACTGGTGTTTCTCTCTCTCTTTTCCTTCCTCTCTCCTCCCGCTCTATCTGAAGATAAATGCAAAAATGTCCTTGAGTGAGGGAAAGAAAAAAACATATTGATTTAAGTTCTTTGTGCTAGACGGCATTTGTCTCTATGAATGTACCTTTGAACATGTTTGGAATACATGCCATGAGGGCAGGGACCTAATTAATTCCTTACTACCTACACAATGTCTGGCTCGTAGTAGATGCTCAATAAATATTTTTAAAATCACCATAAATGAATGGGTGCAATGTGAAAGACTGGAGGGTTGATGACACCAAAAGAGAACAAAACCCCCTGACGTTTCTGAAACCATACCTGGATCAAACACACACACAACCAACTGCTCAAAATCCTTTGATGGCTGCCCAGTGCCCCCAAGATAAAGTCCAAACTCCTCAAAACTTGGAAGGCGCTACAAGGAAAAGTCTTTCAGAACGGGCACCTCTTCTCTCTCAAACATCATCTAGCCAGACCACTTCCACACGTCAGAATTTGACTCTAGCCAGCCTGTGAAATCCCGGAAAATTCCCAAGAAGCCTGCACTCTCCCCCCAGGGCTTTGCACACAATGCGTCCTCTGCCTAGAACATTGTGCACTCTTCAGCCTCATATTTTGACCAATACAAAAACAGATTCACGTCTCATCTTGGGAGTTATCCCCTTTTGGAATCTGTCTTTGACCATCTACTCCACCTCATCTCTAAAATCTGGGTTAACTGCCTTCTCTGTGCATTCACAGTCCCCTGTGTATCCAAAATCACAGCGCGAATCACGACAAATACCTATTTACTTGGTAAAACTGTGGCGTTCCCTGAGGACAAGATGTCTCATTCACTTTTCTACCCTTGACAATCGACCCAGGCCCCGGCACACAAAAACATGCTCAATCATGGACCTCCTGGTAATACAGGTATACCATGGAGATAGCGCGGATTGGGTTCTAGACCACAGCAATAAAACAAGTATTGCAACAAGCCGAGCGTAATCTTTTTGCCGATGGAGGGCCTTGCTTGTAATTTGTAAAGAAGCGCAACATCTGTGGAGCGCAATAAAGCCGAGCGCAATTAAACGAGGCGTGCCCGTAGTACGTAGTAATAACAGCTCCCAAGTATTGAGGACTTACTTGCAAGGGTTTTAAGTATAAATTTACTTTATAATAACCTCATAACACAGGTGCTATCATTATCCCCATTTTGCAGATGGGAAAACTGATACACAAAGAAGTCCACCCTCTCTGGCTCCAGAAGAGTCACACAGACATTTTCTGCAGTTTTGAGTTATTCCTCGTTCCCCAAATCAGTAGGGCTTTTCTGTTTTCACAGAAACTTTTTAGAGCAGGCCAAGCAATGGCCCCCAAAACAATGAACAGCCGAAAGCGCACTCCAAGCCCGCGCCGGGCAGGATTAGAAGGCACGAGGGGACGCCGCTCCCGCGCTGCTGAGGGGATAAAGGTCTGGCCCCAGTCTCCCTCCCTGGCGTCCCCCGCCGCCCAACCCCTCGCCCACTGCCAAGAGCCGACACCCGGGTGGCGTGTTTCGCGGCGACTGCCCATTCGGCCCCAGCTCACCTGCCGTCCCGCCGCCTCGCCGAGCCCCGGCCCTCGGCCCGCAGCGCCTCCCCCGAGCTACTAGGCGCCCGCAGCGCGCAGCGGAGCCCGTTGCCTTGGCGACCGGAGCTGCTGAACTCCCGCGGCTCACGCTACGGCGGCTCGGAGGGGACCAGGAGGGTTCGCCGGTCCTTCCGCGGCCCCGAGCGGGCGGTGAAAGGAAAGCGGCTGGGAGTCGGGCCCCGGAGCGGTGAAGGACCCGCGTGGGGTTTAGCATGCTGAACTTGGTCCCGAGGAAAAGGAGAGGAGGAGATTGATGGGGGAAAAGGGGACAGCAAGGCCGGGGGAAGGCTTGAGCCTCGGAGCCTTCCTGTGCCTCAATTTCTCTCTCTGTAACCTGTGATGGAGACCATTCGAGGAGAGGACGGGTCGCAGGCGGAGCTTACTACAGTGGGAATATTTAAAGACGTGAAGAATGATGTGGGAGGGGTGGCAGATGCCTCTTTCTTTAATCTCCGGAGCAGTGGTGTGGCAAAGAATAAATAAATGTGTTTCTCTGGGCTCAAAGAATTAGCTCACCACATTTAATTTCAATATAGGAAATACTTTGTGACCAGCAATTGTACTTCTTGGAATAATCATGCAGCTACATTGGAACGCGAGTCCAAAGGATATTCATTGCTCCATTGTTTGTAAAAGCAAAAGGATTAAGACCAGTATAAATGTCCATCAGTAGGGGATTGAGTAAATAAATTATGGTGTATCCATAAAACGGATTACTATAGCAAGAATTAAGAGAGACCCAGTAAGATAAAGATATAGACACAATTTAGATGTAGACTTGTAAAAAAAGGGGTGATAGATAATACATATAATTCTCGCATATGCATAATGAACCTGGAAAGAATCTGGGAGATGGGGGTGGTAAGATAATACATTTTCACTGTATGTTTTTTTATGTAGTATTTTCAAAAACCAAGTACATGTATTATCTTTTCAAACAATATATAGGAGTGTAGGGGATCGGAATATGCCACCCCAAAATAAACAAAGAAAGACCCTCTGCCCTCACCCAATAAATGTCCCTTTGTTTAGATCCCACCACCCCTTCCTCTCTACCTTGAGAGGGCAGAAATTAATTGCTGGAGGCAAATGAGAGCAATCTACATAACAAATCTTGCTAAAACACTTTTTTTGTATTTTTTAGAGAGAGTGGAAAGGAGGGAAGGTGGGGGGAGAGAGAGAGAGAGAGAGAGAGAGAGAGAGAGAGAGAGAGAAAGAGAGACATATCATTGGTTGCCTCCCACACAACCCCAACTGGGGTGGGATTGAGCCTGCACCCCAGGTATGTGCCCAGGAATCGAACCTGTGACCCTTCTGTCTACAGGATAGGGCTTGCTTCTCTACAAATTTAAATTTTACCAGCCTTGATCAATTGGTATAAAAGCCTGCAGGCCTAGCCAACCAGTCACTGAACCTAAGACAGTACAAGACAAATTTTCCTCTCCTACAGGGGACAAAATACATACCTAATTTTGACAGTCAACATGTATACATGGGAGGGGCTGTTTAGGTGGCAGTAAGCCCCCCACCTTAGAAGAGATGTTGCTGAGGGGTTCTTGCAATAGGTGGAAAGTTAGAATAGAAGATCTCAAAGATGTGCCTTCCCCCAACTTTGCCACCTAGAGGAGGCACACTTAACCACTTAGGGTTACAAACACTGACAGATGGGCAGGATCCCACATTTGGGAGGACGAATGCTTGCAGGTCAGAAAATGAAAAACTTCAGCTGCTGCTTGATCCAGTGTTCCTCACTGAACGTAAACAGTGCTCACAGAATGTAAACAAATATCAGACTGAAAGGTCTGAGCTGGCGGGAGATCACATCCTCAACGTAAGGCCAGTGTAGAGAAAGGAGCATTTTATTACACTGGCGGGCTGGAGGGGGGGGGGGGCGGGGTACAGCTTCCCCAAATCCTCAGCCCCGAGCTTCCTTTGTTCTTTGCTTATATAGGCACAAACTACAGGAAAAAAACTACATTAAAAAAAAACCCACATTCTCTTGGCACCGCATAATTGGTGTCTGGGTTGGTACGAGTTGTCTCAGAGGTAAGGAGTCCGCTCCAGCAGAGGTCAGGGCCATCATTAATCTCTTTCTTCTCATGGTTCCTCTGAGTTTCTCAAGGCCTTCATTAACCCCTTATCTTTGGGTTTCTCAAGGCCCTTATGTTTACAAAAAAGAAACTGCCAGGGTGTGTATGTGCAGTAACTGAGGGTCAGAATGGAGTTTAATTTTGTTAAAACATTATTAACCCTTTCACAGACAAGGCTACTCCTAGTTGGAACAAAGCAAAGATGAATATAATTCAGCATCCTCCTCTTCTGACTAACATGAGTGGGTACTGCTTTTTAAATTTTTTTTCTACTTCTTTTTCAGTAACAATTCTGACCCTTCTTTATTTAATCTTCCTACCTCCCAGATAAAAATTAAGATACCTAATCATCAAATTGTCCCTGCTCTTTTACTGTGTCCAATTCAAAACAATTCCCCACTTCCTTAAACCATCCTTAGATACCCAGCACAAACCCAGATCCTAATAGAAACTCTATTAGGCACAAACTACAGGGGAAAAAAACTACATTAAAAAAACCCCACATTCTCTTGGCACCGCATAATTGGTGTCTGGGTTGGTACGAGCTGTCTCAGAGGTAAGGAGTCCGCTCCAGCAGAGGTCAAGTCCCTCTTACCAAGATTCCTCACAGTGCATCCTCCCTTAATGAACAAGCTAAAAAAGTCCTTTTGATTACAGGGTTTTAAGAGCTACCTGGAAGGTTCAGCCAGTGGTCCTGAAACAACCTGACTTGGGCACGTATTGGCGGGGAGGGGAGGAGAAAGGTTGAGGCAGGAATTAGGAAAGCTTGAGTATCTAAATCTCTTTCCTCTGCCATCAACCCTTCCTGTGGCCTTGGGCAAACTTTGAGCCTTTTTCCATTTCTGTAAAAGAAGAGGTCTGAGTATATTTATTTCAAAGGCTTCTTCCAATCTAAACAGTATAGAATTCCAAACTCTACAGGTTCTTATATTCTCAGGTAAACGATTGCCTACATTAGTCATTTGTACAACGTTGTCATCATTATCATATCTACACACCACCTATACTGTTATGTATTTAAATACATCATTTTCAAGTTGTTTGTTTTTTTCTTTCAATCGACTCTCAATTTTTACTGACATCTACAAAAGAAAATTTACCTCACTGCTTAAATGGAAAACCAGCATTGCTTGGTAGAAATGAAATAATTTTTGCAAACACTCACACACAAACCCTAAAACAAAACTGTTATTTAACTGTAGATGTGGTTACCTTTGGGGAGATGGGGAATGTGAAGTCTTCATTCTGTTAAGGGAGATAAATAAATGTTAGAAAAATGTTAAATACATACTAGTCTCAAACAAACCTTCTCTTTGGTTTGAAATAGGACTTTTTCACTGGGCCTTTCAGTGTTACTTAATGTCATGTTTATTTCATTTACTCATCAAATGATATACAGAGCCCACATTTTAGGAAACAATGCCCATTTTCCCCTGATTAATTTGACTTATCTTTCAGTTCTCAGCTTAAATATAAATTCCTCAGAAAAGCCTTCCAGGTCTTCCCTCCCCCCAATTAAATTGCTTTCCTCTTAGTGGGCATTAAACTTCTATTGAAAGAATATTCCCTTATGCTACTTCTTCATAGTACTCATCACAATATGTCATGGTGCATTTATGTTCACTCATAGTCTCTTCTTAACTAGGCCATAAATTCTTGTACACTTCTGTACCCCAGATCTTAACACATAATGGGATCCCAGTGAATGCAAATGAAGTGAAGAAATGAAGCCTCCACAACTCTTGCATAGCTGGCCGACGAGTCCCGCCTTCTCCCCCAGCTCCGGACTGGCTTAGCTCCGCCCCCTCCCCAATTTGGGATAGGTTTAGCCCCGCCTCCTCCCTCAGCGCGGCGTTGATTTAGCTTCGCCTTCTCCCTCTACCAATGACGGGTGCCTTCTGGGCAGAGGCCGAGGGCGGTGGGCGGGGCCACGCAATGACGCAAGCCGCGCGTTTCCGGCTTGAAAAACCGTCGCGTTTTTGAGGAGACACCTCAACTGAGAGTTACCACCGCACTAGAAACCTTCGGATCTGCCACTTCCATCACCGGCGTCACCATGGGAGCTGTGCTGGGTGTCTTCTCCCTGGCCAGCTGGGTGAGTTTCGGGTCTGGTGTCTCCGTCAGACCTCTGGTTTGGGCCAGGGGGGGCGATAGTGAGCCCCAGACCAGACCCGAAAGGGCCTCGGCTGCAGAATCCCGGGGGTTGGAGGGACCGGCCCTGAGGTGCAGAGAGTATCCGGGGTCCCAAGCCAAAATCCGCGATCGGGATCAGGCGGCTCACTTTCCGGGTTTGTTGAACGTAGGAGGCCAGGCCGCCATTGTTTACAATTTCTATTGCCCCGCCCCCGCGAGCCTTCCGGCTGCTGAGTTCACCAGCTGCTGGAATAGGACCAAGTAATGAGTTCTGAGGCAGAAGCTCTCTGGTTCATTTCGAAGCACCTTCTTAAGGTGGCGCCATTTAATTTGGGTAGCTCGAATAATATTTTTATCCCGTAGCACGGGATTTGCCAGAGCTACAGAGTATGTGGCAGAGCTGTGATTTTAAAGCAGGCCTGTCTGCAGTTGTGGTGCAAGGGGAAGAAGGCCTTGTAGATTATTGTTCAAAATTGGAAGCCATGGTCTGAACTTTGGGACCTTGTACAAGTCATTTATCTCGTCTCGTAAGATGAGGATAATCACACCAGCATTCCTCCCCTGGAGAGTTGTCGTGGGATAAAATGAATAAGTGGATTGAATCACTTTGTAGATTGTAAACTCCATATTTTAAAACATTTTTAGAATCTATGGAGTAGAATATGCTGAGTTCCCTCAAATACTCACTTCGGAGGAACATGGTTCCTTGAAATCATTCCCTTGTTTCCTAATTCCCACCTGATTTAACTGACAGAGGACTTAATCTCAGTTCATTCCGCTACCATTTCTTGGGGACTTGGTGTATTTTCCATCCTTTTTAATTCTTTTTTTTCCCTTTATTGATTTTAGAGAAAGAGGAAGGGAAAGGGAAAGAGAGATAGAAACATTGATGAGAGAGAACATCGATTGGCCGCTGCCTGCATGCCCCCCCACTGGGGATTGGGCCCACAACCCAGGCATGTGTCCTGACTGGGAATCAAACCGGGACCTCTTGGTGCATGTGTCGATGCTCAACCACTGAGCCACACCAGCCAGACGTATTTTCCATCCTTTAAGGTTGTTGATCTTAAATAAAAAGGGCAGGTTCCTTGAGAGCGTTGGCTTTACAATTTAAAAATTTTTTTTAATTGATTTTTTTTTTTTTTAGAGAGAGAGGAAAACAGCAGTGTGAGAGTGAAACATCGGCTACTTCCTGCATGCCCCCTACTGGGGATGGAGCCTGAAGCCCAACCCAGGCATGTGCCCTGACTGGGAATCGAACCAGTAACCTTCCGTGCACAGGATGATGCCTAACTAATTGAGCCACACTGACCATGGTCCAATTTTTTTTTTTTACCTTGACCTAAAGTAAATAAATTTTACATAGTTGAGTTAATACATTCATTTAGACACAAGTTTCACGAAATAGTTCTTACCTTTACCATCTACTGTACAATTTCTCTACAGTATTTTAAAAAAGACCTGGTCAGTTGAATTTTTTTTTAATCCTCACTTGAGGACGTTTTTGCATTCATCTTCAGATAGAGTGGGAGGGAGAGAGGGAGGAAGAGAGAGAGAGAAACATCGATGTGTCATTGGCAGGTTGCCACCCACACAACCCCAACTGGGCTGGGACAAACTGCAACCAAGGTACGTGCCCTTAGTGGGAACCGAACCCTGGGTCTCTCTGGTCCTCGGGCCCATGCTCTAACCGCTGAGCCAAACCAGCCAGGGCTGGTCAGTTGAATTTTACAATCCACTAGTAAGTCAAACTCACTAGTTATAAAATAGATGTAGGAAAAATATAGTTAAGAAGGTCATTAATTAAGGAGTGAATTGGTCATTTGAAAGAAAGAAGTCCTTCCTATCCAAATAACGTGAAACACATTTTGGCTTTGATGTAAAGCTAAGATTTGAATTGATGTCATCAAAGCATTTCTATCTGTAAATCACTTTCATATTTTATGAATCCCTTTTGTTCAATAGGAACAACAAGGAGTTCAGTGTACCAGAGAATGGAATAAGTGAGGGGAAGAATAATAGGAAATGAAGTCAGAAAGCAGCAGGGAGCCAAATCATGTAGATACCCATTGTCCAGTCTTGCGGGCCAATTTAAGGACTTAGGCTTTTACGCCTAAGTGATATGGGGATCCATTACAGAAAAGAGGAATGATCTGATCTGATTGTGTTTTAACAAGGTTGCTGTGTGGAGAATAGATGGTAGAAAAGAATGGGTAAAGCAGTGTAGGGGAGGAAAAACTCCACCCTCTGTTAGCAGTTAGGGGCCTGTGGATTAAACTGACAAAATACAGATTAGCAAAGGAAAAAAGAGTTTATGTGTGCAACACACACACACACACACACACACACACACACAGGAGTGCCCAGTGATGAACAACTCAAAGGGGTGGTTAGAATATAGGACTTTTATTTCTTACTTAATAGGGGGAAAGGAGGTAGAGAAAAGGGCTTCTATGGGAAGAACAAATAAGTTGTTTATTTCTGAGGAAAGACAAATGGGCTTTTAGGAGAACAAATGGGAGATAAAGTTTGTGATAATAACTTGTTTGGGTAGATGCAGAGGTCTTTTTATCTTCTTCATGGCCATAAAACTCCCTTGGAGAGAGAAATTATGACAGCCTCACATCCCTGAAGTTGCTGCTTTTAGTCAGGTGAGGAAAGCTCTGAGAAGGCTTTTTTTATGCATCTGTTCTGAATCTCAAATGTTTTCATCTTAAAATAATCTTTATACTAACTCTGGATTCTGAATGGGCTGCTATAGCAGTGAAACATGAGCTATTGCATTTAATCCAGATGAGAGATGATATTAGTGGCTTAGACCAACATGATAGCTAAGGATGCTATGAAAGTGGTCAGATTCTGGGTGTATTCTGAGGATAGAACTGATGTGCAGACAGACCGGATGAGGGTTTTGGAAAAAGAGAAGGCATCAAGGATGACTCCAAGGTGTTTAGAGTGAGCAACTGGAAGAATAGAGTTGTCATTTAGAGATAGGGAAGTGACACAGCATACAGTAGGACAGGTTTGTTTCACAGATCAAGTATCTTGATACAGTAGGTACTTGATTCATTTTTATGGCTAAATAATATTCCATTGTGTGGATATACCACATTTAATTATCCATTCATCAATTGATAGACATTTGGGTTGTTTCTACATTTTGACAGTTGTGAATAGTGCTGCTTTGAACATTCATGTACAGGCTTTTATTTGAATATCTGTTTCAGTTCTTTTGGGTGTATATTTAGGAGTGGAATTACTGGGTCATATGGTAATTCTGTGTTTAACTTTTTGAGGAATGTCCAGGTTACTCTTTATTTTTTTATCTTTATTGATTCTAGAGAGAGAGGAAGGGAGGGAAAGAGAGAAACATCGATGAGAGAGAACATCGATTGGCCGTCTCCTTCATGCCCCCCACTGGGGATTGGGCCCACAACCTGGGCATGTGCTCTGACTGGGAATTGAACCGATGACCTCTTTGTACATGGGTTGATGCTCAGCCACTGAGCCACACTGGCCAGGCTCCAGGTTACTCTTGAATGGAGCTAAATGGCTCTTGCTGTCATTATTTATAAGGGTTTCCATGTAATACTGCTTTTTGCTATAATATCAAATTTGGTAACTAGGATTCTCGGTAAATAGTAAGTGCAGTTACATTTGTATTTTTCTCAATATTAAGATATGTTGTTTTTAAATATAATGTGATTCCTGTGTGAATATAAGTAAAATTTATTGGGCTCTTAATATGTTTTAGGTACTGTGTTGAGTGCTTATTTAATACAGTAATGTCTGAGGGAGGAAGATTCTGTTACTGAGTCTGTTTTACAGATGGAGAAAAAGGTTTGCTGAGATAAAGTGGCAGAAGTAATACTGACTCCAGAGCCCATGTTTTTTTTAAAATCCTCATCAGAGGATATTTTTCTATTTATTTTCATATAGAGTGGGAGGGAGGGAGAGAGAGACATCGATGTGAGAGAGACACATCTACTGATTGCCTCCTGCAGGACCCCAGCCAGGGCTGGGGACCGAACCACAACTGAGGTACATGCCCTTGACCAGAACTGAACCCGTGACCCTGGTCTGCGGGCGGATGCTCTAACTGCTGGGCCAAACTGGCCAGGGCCAGAGCCCATGTTTTTAACCACTTCCTCCCAGTTGTAATTCTCTGTTAAAACTGTCAAAGCCTGGTTAATTTTATTTTCTGTTCTGCGATATCTATGTCATGAAGGAGCCACTGAAAGATCTCAAATGGCCATGTGTGTTTATTACAGGTTCCATGCCTTTGTGGTGGTGCATCATGTTTGCTGTGTAGTTGCTGTCCCAACAGTAAGAATTCCACTGTGACTCGCCTCATTTATGCTTTTATTCTCTTCCTGGGCACTCTTTCATCCTGCATCATGCTGACAGAAGGAATGGAAAGTCAGTTGAAGAAGGTCAGTAGAAGTAACAACCCTTAATGTACTGATTATTTTTATACTTTGCAAAATTTTAGTTGAGATTAATGTTCTTATTTATTTCTTCACTCTTATGAAAGTCAATCAAGTTCATTGTTATTTGGGGTATAGTCAAGACACAGAATATGAAGAAATATTTTCCAGAAATAAAGGAAGTCAAAGTGAACATCTTCAGGTTCTAGTCTAACAAGTGAGAGAATAATACACATTAAAAGGATGGCCCTAAAACATTTTCTTTCCATGTATGTTTAAAATTTAAACATTTAAACTGAACTAGGCCTTTGGAAGGAGTTGAAGCATGAAAATTCATGGGAAAATGGCAGATAACCTCATCAGTAGAAAAGCACAAAGAAGAGAGCACTTCACTTTTATTTCCAAAATGCAAGTTGTTTATATTATTCAGTGACAAGATTGTAAATGAATTGGAAGACAAAGAGAAAAATCCCACAGGATAGTCTTGCAGTTGTTGAAGTAGTCAGTTTTATAAATCCAAGCTTTCCTATGGTGGGGTAGAATCTCTGTTTAAATGTGGATGTTCCCATAACATTGAAATTATTTTTTCCAGATTCCTGGATTCTGTGAAGGGGGATTTAAAATCAAGTTGCCTGATACAAAGGCAGATAAAGATTGTAATGTGCAGGTCGGTTATAAAGCTGTGTATCGGATCAGCTTTGCCTTGGCCAGCTTCTTCTTTGCCTTTTATCTGCTCATGTTAAAAGTAAAAACGAGTAAAGATCCCAGAGCAGCAATACACAATGGGTATGTAAGATTTATTATTAACTTGTTACACTATGGTATGGATCCTTCTATTTAGCAGTTAATGTTGCCATTCTGATGGAAGCAGTAGAGTATGTAAATCAGTGGCCCAGATATATGTCTGACCTATTGTACACATGAAGTTTCAATGTCATTTTCAGTTGGAGACCTGTAGCATTGGAGGAGGTGGAGGGGATGAGAAGAGTCTTAACCTTTTTTTAAAAATACCTTTTGTTTCAAGTTTCTAGATATTTATTGAACACCTATGAACTAGTTCAAGCACTGTGCTAGGCACACCACACACTTTTTTCCCTTTCTATTATTAAATGGTAAGTATGTGCATGATATATTTAAACAGTATACAGAAAGATAAACAGTGAATATATTTGGACCAGTGATTTACATATTGTTGCTTCCCATTCCTGGCCCCCAGGTTCCCCTAATTCTCATTTGAAGACAAGGGAGTTTTGTAAACTCTATAAGTAATAATCTCCTTTTTACAGATGCAATAACTGAATTTCAGAGAGGTTGTATAAATTGCTTGAGATCTCAGCCAGTGAGGGTTTAAGCTGAGATTGAAACTCAGGTCTGTCCAGCTCCAAAGCTTGATTCTCTTTACTCTGCCATATAGGAGTCTTTAAAGATCGTGAACTAAAAGCCAGGTTTGGTCTTGGCTTTGCCAGTGATGAACTGTGTAATTGTGAGCAAGGCACTTATATCCTGTGTTGTAAAAGGATTGGGTGATAACTTTTCCTCAGATCTAATAGTTAATTGCTCTATATTTAGCTAACATTGTTAGTTTAGAACACTTCCGAATTCTAGAAAAATTCCTATCTTTAAGTGCTAAGAGTAGGGAAACTCTAAGGATATATGTTCCTCTTAATATGAATGATCTGTTCTCTGTGCTGTTTGTTCTTAAATTGTGTGAAATATTGAATGAAGTAGCTCCATGTCAAATGAAGGTCTAAGTCCAGTCATGTTGGAAATGCTACTAAGGCTTATTTTTGCATTTTAGAAATTCATTTTCTCACTAGAAGGGTGAAAATTAGCATTTCATAAATGCATTTTTTAACATTTTAATAGGTTTTGGTTCTTCAAAATTGCTGCCATTGTTGGTATCATGATTGGATCTTTCTACATTCCTGGGGGCCATTTCACCACAGGTATGGCTCGCTATTAAGAGGGTTAATAATAATATATACAGACTCTACAAATGATTGAGTTAAAGCTATATTTTCATTACTGAGTTTGCAGAACTGACAGTTAAAGGAGGTGGTGTCCAATTATATGACTTGGTACTAATATTAGTATATGAAGGCATTCAGGTCCCTTCTCAGCTGTTCTGGAACCATATGTTAATTGTTTGCCAATATTTTAATACTTTATCTGCTTACTTGGCAATACTAAGTTAATCAGAGAGCTGGTCAACGTAAGGACTTGTAACTCATGTGCTCTGCCACCCCTGACTTAGCCTTCTTCCTTACCATGGCATCGAGTGACACGTGGATTTCCACTGTGGTTTTTCCTCCCTATAAAGTAAAGGAAAAGGCTTATAGTAGCATTTGAATGTTAGTTCCTAGGCTCCCCTTGGCTCAAACTAGAACAAGTGTTAGAAGTTCTGAAACCCAACAGAACACTTCCCAGAGAATGCCTTTGAGTTTAGAATTGGAGTAATCTTGCTGTACTGCTGGAGACGGAATATTTCTTTACCACAGCTCTCTTACTTGAATTGAAATCTTTTTAGAATGTTAGTAACATTCTGAAATGTTACTCTATGGTAAAGAATAACTGTTCTTTTGGTTTGTAGTCTGGTTTGTTATTGGCATGTGTGGGGCCTTCCTCTTCATCCTGATCCAGCTGGTGCTGTTGGTAGACTTGGCTCACTCTTTGAATGAATCGTGCGTAAATCGAATGGAAGAAGGAAACCCAAGGTGCTGGTATGCTGGTAGGTATCTAAACTCACCTATGAGAGTCATACTGCATTATGCTACATTAAACAGGGTCTACAAGAAAAATCTCCATTGATTTCAAGGTCGAGCTGACTTTAAAAACTATAATTTCCCAATGAGTTAATTCTAAATTATATGCATTACTGGGAGTAGCACTGATATATACATCATTAGATTCCCCCAATTCATTTATTTTGAGATTTGTAATGTAACTACATGTATTTAGATAAGGGAAAAAGTTGTATTTAGTGACATTGTTCTGGTTTTGATTTCCTTGTTTCCCTGGACAAGGGGACTCAAATACATTCTACATATAGGGCATCTGCCAACTTAGACAGAAGGAGGTGAACAGTATTTACTGCTTTTTTCAGAGTGTGACCCCACACCCCTTGTAAAATCCTTCTGGTGGGAAAAGGGTACTTACATTTTTTAGGTTTGGAACAGGATTTATAGCCTATAATAATGGGGAGGGACTTTGAAGGCTTGTATGCATTAGGAGCAATGATGACCCAGCCATACTTTAGTTTTAAAAATAATGGTTGAGATTCCTTGCCCTGACCCCCCACCCCTCCCCACCCCACCCCACCCCACCCCCATCCCCTGCCATTTATAAAATAATAGATACTCTGTGTCAAGAATTTGGAAATGAAAAATCACAAAAGAAAAAAACTCCCCCCAATCTAACTCCTCAGTAAATATTTCTCACTGTTAACATATTAGTCTGTATCCTTCTAGTCTTTTTTTCTGTGTATACATATGTATCTTCTATGTATAGAGAAAGTCATTGAAAAATGTGTAATATGTTTGTGTCTTATTTACTTTTTAAATGTATAATATAAATAGTTTATAGTTTGACCTTTTTTAAAACTTAGAAATAGCTTGTGAATATGTTTGGCTACAGTACAGCAATAAATACCTAATAACATATCTTGGAGTACATTTCTGATTATTTATTTTCTTAGAATAAATTCCCAGAAGTAGAAGAGTCAAAGGGTATGGATATTTTATATGCTTTTAATACATGTTATCAAATTATCCAGTTTTCTTTTCATCTTATTTATTAGGGTGCTTCTTTTTAAATTGAAAAAGAAAAAAATTGTACCATTTTGACTGTGAACACAAATGATATATTTTTCAAATATGTTTTTATTAGTTTTTTAATTTTTATTAAAATATGTTTTTACTGATTTTTTGGAAAGAGAGGAAGGGAGGGAGAGAGAGAAACATCGATGTGAGAGAGGTACATCGATTGGCTGCCTTCTGTACGCCCCTACTGGGGATCGAGCCCATAACCCGGGCATGTGCTCTGACCGGGAATCCAACCGGGACTTCTCAGTCCATGGGGTGATGCTCAATCCACTGAGCCACATCGGCCGGGCACAAATGATAGAATTTTATAAAGACTAAAACATGCAACTCTACCAACCTGCAACAACCCACTTACCTCTCCAGATGTAACCACTGTTACTGGACCTTTATGTATTTGTGCACATCCACATGTTTTTATATTTAAATGTAAATACTGTTCCATGACTTGCTCTTTTCACTTACTGTATGATGAGTGTCCTTTTCTATCAGTGAACATAGGTGTGTCTTATTCACTCAACAGTTGCATGATATTGCCATCTGTACAATTCCTTGATGTTCCATAGCATGGCATACCATAATTCATTTAACCATTGCCTTGTTGTTGGTCACTTAAATTGTTTGTAATGTCTGTTTATTGCAGAGAAATATTTTTTAAATTGTCATTATGGATGGGGAATCCTGAAACTCCTTCTTTCTAATAAAAATTTATTTCTTTTTTTTTTTTTTACCTATTCACTTCTATTTTGTATAATTCATTTTGGATCACTCTAACTCTAGTAAAATTTAATAATGGATTATAGATTTGCCATACTTTGAAGTAACTAAAAGAGAAATCTTGTATATTCAGATGGAAAAACTTTAATAACTGTACTAGTAACTTAATGTACATCATTATTTTCTAGTAACATCATGTACATCATTTAAACATGCAAAATCCATTGAGATTGAGATAAGTAGAAACTAGTTTTTTCAAATAAGTTTGTGCTTTGAATTAAATTCAGTTGACGTGATACACTGTATACTATTTCATGTTTTCTATTTCTCAGAGTTACACAGCTAATTGTTTATTATCCAGAAAGGAATATTACTTTAGATATTTGAAAGTAGCAAATGACCACTTTCCCACAATGACGTGGTCTCGTTGTAATAGGAAATGGGTTTATGTAGCCAGTAGCTATAGAGGAAAAACTGCCATAAAAGATGCCTGTCTATTCTGTCTTCTGCTAACGCCATCCCTGGCACTCAGCTTGCTGTGAACTGGGCCATTTTGAGGGCCAAGAAGTCTTATAAGTTCCTAAGAAAAGCTTATAATGAACAATATTTAATATTTAACACATAGTTAGAATTTACTCTGGCTAGAATTAGATGTCTGGTTTTTCAACCCATGAAATCAAATTAGTAATCCAGGAAGTGAATTCAGTTGTTTGGTGGATTTTGTAATTTAACATTGAGCCAATTCTCAGTCTGAAACTTTAACCTTGGGGCTTCTGTCATTTCATTCTGGTGGTAAATTAGTAACCACCGGAAAAAGAATAATGTCTCTTTATTTTTATATGGGGTAGTAGAAGAAAATTGGTCTTCATTATAAAAGTTTGTTAGAATTGTGGGTATTTATGTTGGTTTTCCTTTTTTTTAATTTTAGTTTTACTATCTGTCACAAGTGTCCTGTATACCCTTTCAATCGTCTTTGTCGGTTTGCTTTATGCATACTACACCAGACCAGACGGCTGCACAGAAAACAAGTTCTTCATCAGTATTAATCTGATCCTTTGTATTGTGGTTTCTATTGTATCAATCCATCCAAAAATTCAGGTATGGTGGTTTTCTGCTTCTTCCTGTGAGATATAAATTAATGCTAAACTTGAAACTTAGGTAACCTTTTATATGAATTTATGTCCAAGTTTTACCCTACTTAAACATTTCTCCATGTTATGATGAATTCTATAATTATAACTTACTAACTATAAAACGTGCCATTGAGCCCAGCCAGTGTGGCTCAGTGGATTGAGCGTCGTCCCATGGACTGAAAGGTTCTGGTTCCATTCCCCATCAGGGCACATGCCTGGGTTTCAGGCTTGACCCCCAGTAGGGGGCCTACAGGAGGTAGCCAATCGAAGTTTCTCACTCACTTGGATGTTTCTATCTCTCTCTCCCTTCTTCTCTCTCTGAAAAATAATAAAAACATATTAAACAAAACAAAACCAAAAAGTGCCATTGAGTTGCCTGTATTATAATTAAATGAATAATTTCCCTATCATTTAAAAAAGCCTAGGTAACTTGAGAATTTATAATTTTTTTAAGTCCTCACCCAAAGATACTTTTCCATTTATCTTCAGATAGAGTGGGAGAGAGGGATGGAGGGAAGGAGGGAGGGAGGGAGAGAGAGAGAGAGAGAGAGAGAGAGAGAGAGAGAGAGAGAGAGAAACATTGATATGCGAGAAACATCGATTGGCTGCCTCCTGCACTCCTCCTACTGGGGATCGAGCCCTCAACCCCAGACATGTGTCCTGACCTGGAATTGAACCAGGACCTCTCAGTCCATGGGACAACACTCAATCCAGTGAGCCACACTGGCCGGACATCACCTCTCCTTTTAAAAATGAGAAAAGTAAAGCTCGAGAGATGATGGGCCACCCGTCTAGTTAGAGGCAATGCTGAGTTTAGATACTACTACACTGAGACTAATAAATCGAAGCCTTCATGTGATAAAAAGGAATTTCCAGGATTATGAAATGCCTTGAGAACCAAGAGCACATGCTTCCTCTTTCTTGGTTCTTTTCTTTTCTTTTAATTTTTTTTTTCTTTTATTGATTTCAGAGAGAGAGGGAGAGAGAGAAAGAAACATCTATGAGAGAGAACATTGATTGGCCACCTCCTGCATGACCCCCACTGGGGATTGGGCCTACAACCTGAGCATGTACCCTGACTGGGAATCGAACTGGGTGTATGGGTGCTCAACCACTGAGCCACACCAGCCGGACTCTTGGTTCTTTTTCAAGCTAACTCAAACTGAAAGGTTACTTGTCATCTTTCAGCTGTCAAGCAGAATCAGAAGGTTCTTAGTTAATAACAATTCAGTGGGTCCTAGGGAAGTACACCAAGTTTTAGAAAGTCAGCCCTTGCAATTCCTGTGGCATTGTTTTCTTTTTGATTCCATAGGAACACCACCCTCGTTCTGGCCTCCTGCAGTCTTCTATCATCACTATCTACACCATATACCTTACGTGGTCAGCCCTGACCAATGAGCCTGGTAAGGGAATGGCAACAGCCCGTTTGTTTGATGACAAGAAAGTAGGAAATTACTCCTTTGGTGGAGTAAGAACTAGAGCTACAGCAGATGTCAAACAAGTGATGAACAAACAAAAAACTTGACTGAAATGAATAGTGTTCATTGTTTGCAAATATTTACCTTTCAAGTTTTATTCTCTATGTCTATTCATAGCTATTCATAGCTGACAGTCTAAGGGCCCACAGTCCTTTATGTTAGTCTAGGCCAGTGATTTTCAACCTTTTTCATGTCATGGCACACATAAACTAATTACTAAAATTCTACAGCACACCAAAAAATATATTCTCTGCTGATCTTACAAAAAAAATAGGTATAATTTTCATTCATTCATACTGGATGGCTATCATTATGTTGGCTGTTATATTTTTTTAATATAATTTTTATTTCTTTATGTATTTATTGATATTAGAGAGGGGGGGGGAAGGAGAGGGAAAGAGAGATAGAAACATTGATGAGAACATCGATTGGCCGCCTTCTGCATGCCCCTCACTGGGGATCAGGCCCACAATCTGGGCATGTGCCCTGACCAGGAATCGAACCAGTGACCTCTTGGTGCATGGGTCGATGCTCAACCACTGAGCCACATCAGCCAGGCGGCTGTTGTCATTTTTTTTTTTTGAGAGAGAGAGAAAGGGAGAGGGAAAGAGAGATGGAAACATCAATGAGAGAGAATATCAATTGGCCGCCTCCTGCATACCCCCACTGGGGATTTGACCCACAACCTGGGCATGTGCCCTGACCAGGAATCAAACCGGTGACCTCTTGGTGCATGGGTCAGTGCTCAACCACTGAGCCACACCGGCTTGTTGTCATTTTTTTATTTGACAATCTAAGGGAAAAAAGGTCAGTGCCCCTGACCTAACAGTCAGGTATGGCATGTTTTAAAAATTCTTGCAGTACACCGGTTGAAAGTTGCTGGTCTAGGCTTTTCCCTAGACTAAGTCAAACTAGTTAAGAGCTAGACAAGGCAACATTGTTTTGGCCCTTTGTAGAATTATTTTAAATGAATTTTACTTTGGTGTTACAGGCTCTAGAAGAAATAGCTGTAGGAAATCTCCTTTTGTAGTTACTATAGGACTGTTTCTCAATAGGGTATACTATGGATTCCTTTGAAAGGAAAACAATTATTGCAGATCCTCTAATGATGACTCAACTTACTTTTATTATATTCCTATGTGAGTATGTAACAACAAAATTAGGGATAAACTCCTTGCGCTTAAAGCCTTTACATAATTGTAGAAACAAAAAGGTTTATCAGTTAAACTTCAAAACCAGTAAAATCAAGATTGATAGTTGTGAAATCTGACAAATTAATGTGTTTTTTTCCTTCTAAATCTAAGTCACTGATTGCAACACAAATAAATTACTGACTGCTAAGTTTCAGGTTCTTTTAAATATAGCATTCCCATATTTTATGTCATAACTGACTGTGTAATAACCGTACCCCTCAAATCCTTTCTTGGAACAAGATGAGTTATAACTAAGGATAATAAAATATTTCCCATTTTCAGATCATTCCTGCAACCCAAGTCTGTGGAGCATCATTACACACCTGACTGCACCAACCTTGGCTCCTGCAAATTCAACTGCTGTGGTCCCTACCTCTGCTCCACCATCACAGGGTGGGCACATTCTGGAGAGTGGCAATTTCATTGGGCTGTTACTCTTTGTTCTCTGCCTCGTGTATTCTAGGTAAGTTCAAAAATACTTAGAACAAGATTCTCATGAAGGTTAATACTGAGTGAAGCAGCTATTTTACTTTCAAAGAGCAGTGTGAGGAATTTTTTTAAAACAGCCAAGTTCTTCTTTATTAAAAGTCCTTGACTTGCCTCAGTTACCCATTTCTTAAAGTTCATTAAATTCATCAGATAATTCCTCCCAACCTTACAAAGAGATATCGTCTCATTTGTGTAGAAGGAGAAAGTCCACACCTGACCCTAGATCAACTAGATTAGTGACTCTGAAAATAGGTTGGCTTATTTGTTTTTTTAATGTATTTCCTGATTATTCTAAATAATTATACACATCTCATGTTAAAGACTCTAGTAAATCCAAGAACCCAGATACAACCTATTGTAGCAGTTTGCACTTATCTTCCCATTCATTTCATGATATTTTCTATGTAATAGTATATATTACTATAATTATTTCCAAATATGTAATAATAAAAGTGAGTAAGGATATATTTATATAAACTAATAATATAAGTGAGAAAAGTATAAAGTAGAAAATGAAAGTATCCTCCCTTGAGATTTACCTCTTCCATGGTTAACATTTGGTGCATGTTATTTCAGGCTTTTTTCCTTTGCTTATACTTACTATCAACCTATCTGTGTCTATATAATTACATATAATTTTATGTAAATGTAAGTACACAATTTTTTAAATCCTTGCCCAAGGATATGTTTACTGATTTGAGAGAAACATCAATGTGAGAAAGAAGCAGGGATCAAACCCACAACCTAGGTATATGTTCCCTGACCAGGAGTCCAACCTGCAACCTTTTTGGTGTATAGGACGATGGTCTAAGCAACTCAGTCCCCTGCCTGCATAAATACACAATTTTATTTATATTACTTGATATATAATTTTTAAAAATAAATTAGGAACATGCTATATAAATACACATTGCTATTCTGAAATATGAATTTATCACTATAATCTGGACAGGTTTCCATAACATTATGTGTAGATTTATCCTTTTTTTTTTAATGATTGCTTAAAATAGGGGTTGGCAAACTACAAACAGCCCTGGGTTGTCTGCCTGTTTTGTAAGTAGTTTTTTTGGAACACAGCTATGCTCATGTGTTTTCATATTCTCTATGACTGTTTTTGTTTGTTTTGCTTTTGGCCTAGTTTTTTTTTGAGCTATAATTCACATACCACAAAATCACACTTTAAAAAATGTACAGTTCAGTCATTTTTTTAGTATATTCACAGAGTTGTGCAACCATCACCGCAATCAGTTTTAACATTTTATTTACCCAGAAAGAAAACCCATACTCATTAGCAATCACTTCCCATTCCCCCTACCCTCCAGCCCCCGGCAGACAGTAATCTCTTTTCTGTCTCTAGATTTGCTTATTCAGACATTTCATATACATGGAATCAGACACTGTATGGTCTTTTGTGACTGGCTTCTTTCATTTAGCATACTGTTTTCAAGGTTCATCCATGTTATAGCATGTGTCAGTATTTAATTCCTTTCTATTGTTGGAAATAATATTCCATTGTGTGGATACACTACATTTCGTTTATCTGTTCGTCAGTTGATAGATATTTGGATGTTTCCACTGTGGGGTTATCATGAATAATGCTGTACAAATGTTTTGTGTGGATGTACGTTTTCAATTCTCTTGGGTATATATCTGTGAGAAGAATTGCTGGATTATGTGGTACCTCTATGTTTACCTTCTTGAAAAACTGCCAAAGCATTTTCCAAAGTGGCTGCATCATGTTACAATCCCACCATCAATGTTATGAGGGTTCTAATTTCATTACCTAACCATTCTAGAGGATGTGAAGCAGCATTTCATTTTGTTTTGTTTTGTTTTGAATCCTCAGCTAAGGATATTTTTCCATTGATTCTTTCAGATAGAGTGGGAGGGAGGGAGGGAGGGAGAGAGAGAGAGAGAAACACCGATAAGAGAGAGACACATCATTTGGTTGATTGCCTCTCCCACATGACCCCGACCAGGGTCAGGGATCAAACCTGAAACCAAGGTATGTGCCTTTGACCAGGAATTAAACCCAAGACTTTTTGGTCCGTGGACCGATGCAGTAACCACTGAGTCAAACTGGCCAGGGCTCATTTTGATTTTGATTTACATTTCCCTAATGACTAATGATGTTAAACATTTTTTACATGTGCTTATTGGCTTTTTTTTTTTTTTTTTTTTTATCTTCCTTGAAGAAATGTCTATTTAATCCTTTTGCCTATTTTTAAATCAGATTTTTTATTTTATTGTTTTTGTATGTTTTGAGATATGGGCCCAACTTCATTCTGTTGTATGTGGATGTCCAGTTGTCCCAGCACCATTTGTTGAAAAGACTATTCTTTCCCTGTTGACTTGTCCTGGCATCCTTGTCAAAAATCAGATGGCCATAAATGTAATGACTTATTTCTTGACTCATAATTCTGTTTCATTGATATGTATGTCTATTCTTATGCCAATACCACTTTTTCTATTACTGTTGCTTTGTAAGTTTTGTGCCCTGACCGGGAATCAAACCGGTGACCTCTTAGTACATGGGTCGACATTCAACCATTGAGCCACACCAGCCGGGCTGTCTTGTTCTTGATCTTAGGAGAAAAGCTTTTAGTCTTTTACTGTTAAGTATGATTTTAGCACTGGGTTTTTCATAAATGGCCTTTATTATTTTGAGGAAGTTTTCCTCTATTCCTAGTTGGAGTATTTTTGTCATCTTGAAAGGTATTAGATTTTGTCAAATGCGGTTTTTTGTTTTTTTTTTTTATCCTCACCCAAGGACATTTTTGCACTTATCTTCAGATAGAGCAGGAGGGAGAGAGGGAGGAAGAGAGAGAGAGAAACATTGATGTGAGAGAGACACATCGAGTGGTTGCCACCCACACGACCCCAACCGGGGCTGGGGCCAAACTGCAACCGAGATATGTGCCCTTAGCAGGAGCAGAACCCGGGACTCTCTGGTCCATGGGCCAATGCTCTAACCGCTGAGCCAAACCGGCCAGGGCTCAAATCCATTTTTTAATGTCTCTTGAGGTGATCATGTGTTTTTTGTCCTTTATTTGTAAGTATTTTGTTATTGAGTCACTTAACAAACTAGTGAGCATCTATTATATAAGTGAGAGCAAGCACAGATAACTAAAGTCATTGTTGCTAGGGAGTTCTGTGAATAGCAAGAAAGACAGGAATGATAAGTACTATGGCAGAGGGAAGCATAAAGAGCTGTGGGAATTTAACCCAGCCTAGTGATGGGATGATATCAGGGAAGGATTTCCAGAGAATTAAAGGATGAGTAAGTTAGCTGGGAGGGTGGAGGGTGGTACATTCTAAGAATAGTAGAGGTACTTGTGAAGTCATGGAAGTAGACATTGAGAGCTTAGTATGTTCTGGGGAAACTCCTAAGCAGTTAAACTATCAAATAGTAACTGATAAGAGTACTGTCTGTCTTGTGACGGCAGGCAACAGTTCAGAACTTTAAGTCAGGCCCCAAAGTAGGAGCAGTTCAGAAGTAACCTTCATGTATATAGGCCAGCAGCAGCAGTTCATCTTCATGGCCCATTTCTGATTTGTTTTCCTTGGGATCACTTTCTAGCATCCGCACTTCCACCAATAGCCAAGTAAGTAAGCTGACCCTGTCAGGAAGTGAAAGCGTGATCCTCCGTGATACACCTACCAATGGTGCCAGTGATGAAGAAGATGGACAGCCTCGGCGGGCTTTGGACAATGAGAAAGAGGGAGTTCAGTACAGCTACTCTATGTTCCACTTGATGCTGTGCCTGGCTTCCTTGTACATCATGATGACCGTGACCGGCTGGTACAGGTAGGAGGCACAGACAACACAGATGGGAGACCACTTAGCCCCATTGGGCTGACTGTAAAATCTCCATCCATTTTCCTGAAATACTTTTGACTTTTTCTCCTCTTGGATGTAAAATCCAGTTGGGATTCTTACAGTGCAGATTATGGGGAGCTCTTCCAAACTTGAGTGCTTGAGAGAGAAGAAAATCATGACATAAAGCGATTTGACCCATCTTTGTTGTCTAATTTTTCTGTGTGTCTAGGGAGGGCCATATAGAGTATTCTGATCAAAGTAATGATTGGTAAGGAAGGAAAGTTTCAGGGAGGCCATTTCAATCTAGACTTTCACTGGTATCTAGAACAGCCAGATGTTCCTGAAGAACTTTGCCTAAAGATTAGAGTAGTCAGAGTTCTCCATGCTGGCAAGAAGATAAAAGCCGTTTTAGAGGTTGAGTTCCCAGCTCATAAAATCTAAAAATAGCAGTGTCCTCAAGTCCTTTTCTAGAAACTTACTAGGGAGTAGTGTTAGCCAAGTTTCCCTGGGGAATTTTCTGGCTTTGGCTGGGGGGCTGCTCGATGCTGCTATCAGGCTCCTTTTCCTGACTCTTCTCTTTTCTTAGCCCTGATGCAGAGTTCCAGAATGTGACCAGCAAGTGGCCAGCTGTGTGGGTCAAGATGAGCTCCAGCTGGGTCTGCCTCCTCCTCTACGTCTGGACCCTTGTGGCTCCAGTTGTCCTTACCAATCGAGACTTCAGCTGAACCTCTGAGTGCCAGGGACAACACTGAAATTCATAAAGGTTTCCTTTGCTGAAAGCCCTTTTACTGTTGCTTCAACTAAAATATTAAGTGAATGCTTTGCATATTGGACTGTATCCAGGTTTATATCTGAGGGCAAGGTTGAATTATGATTGATGCAGGATCTGAACTTTTCATTTACATGTACATTATGTTTATTTTTAACGATATAGTGCAAAGGGAAAATTTTTGCATTGTAAAGTGAACAACAGCTGTGCTGTGAAGAGAGTTCTTTATTAAGACCTGTAGGTTCCTACAACTTTGATTTAAAATGTAAGATAGAAAAATACTGGATATTTGAGGCCATCGTTAATATATTTCTATTGCAGTATCCTTAAAGAGCAGGAAAAAGAGTAATAATGTATTTCTATGACAGTTTTCCTCTGTGAAAGTCTTTACTTGTGTGAAACAAGCACTCAGTTCAGTCCTTAAACTCTTAAGAGGTGTAGCATCACAGTACTTGGGTGAAGGAGTATATGTGTGGTCCTTCCCCAGAAGAGGGGTTGCTGATAGGGCTGCTGCTTCTGCATCTTGAGATTTTTCTTTGTTTTATACTACACCATTGATGCTGCTTGATTCAATTCTGTGGCTTTGCCAGAATATTCATTTCAATAAATGGTTTGTAGGTTTGGTTAAAATGAAGATTCACTTGGAAAAAACAACTTTCAGTCCATGTAATTATTTTGTTATGAGTATGTAAAAGTAAAATGCATGGAAGTTTATTATATTTGCACTATAAGGTATTTGATTAAAACAGACTTATGCTTTTAAGGCCTTTCTTTAACAGCTTTTATGAATTAGCAGCCATTCTATATTTTTTGAGACTTATATGGGCAGTCAGATTTATCAGGCATCTAGCAGACTGCGTCTATTCCTTCTAAAGCCTAAGGGCTAGTGAGTAAAGTCTTGAACTCATTAAAAAATTGTACTAATAAATATCTTCTCTGGGTAGGACACTTGGGTAGATGAGAGGCAGGGGCAGGACCTGTCAGGAATCCTCCAGGAGAAGGTAGCATATGAGGAGATAGAAGTTTGTTCTTTCAACAAAGATCCACGTCTGTTCTTTACCAGCACGTCAGGTTCTCGGAGACACCTTTAAGCACAGCAGACACCGGCTCTACCGTCTTGGACTTACAGTTTCAAGGAGGGTGAAATGAGCTGACAAGTGGTACAATGTGGTGTAATTAGTGCTGTGACTTAGGAACTGCAGAGAACTCAAAGAAGAGGTGCCGGGGTCAGGGGGTGTTGTGGTAGGCTTCCTGGAGAAAGTGATGTCTAAGCCAAGAATTGTTAGGAGTTAGCCAAGAAACAGGGAAGTGGGATGGCATTGCTGAAGGGTAGACAAAACTGCATGTTAAAGGCAGGGAGATTTTTTAAAAACTTGTTTAGTGAAACTGGAATGGGGAGAAATGGGCAGAGACTAGGTTATGAAGGGCTTTGTAAATCACACTAAAGAGTTTGGGCCTTCTGTTGAGGGCAGTGGGGATCATATGCATAGTGGCATGAATAAATTGTGTCTTTCGTCACTATATATAGAGAGAGTGGATTTAGAGAGATAAGACCAAAGTAGTCCATGTAAGGTTTGAAACAGAAGTAAAAGCAAGGATGGAGAGCAATTGACAGCTCAGAGCTACTTAGTAATTAAAATTTAAAAATCGGTAAATGATTAGCTCTGGGGGAGAAGTAGATTCCTGAGTGATTCTGGTTTCATCACCTGGGTTGATGGTGCTTCAGTCTGTATGGTGAGGGGCAGGAAGAGAAACAAGGTGTATTTAAAGGATGGAGGTGTGGTCCCTTAAGAATGGCTTAGGGGCCCTGGCTGGTTTGGCTCAGATAGAATGTTGGCCCGAGGACCAAAGAGTCTCGAGTTTGATTCCGGTCAAGGGCACGTACTTCAGTTACGGTTCGGTCTTCAGCCCTAGTTAGGGTCATGCGGGAGGCAACCAATCAATGTCTCTCTCTCACATTGATGTTTCTCTCTCTCTCTCCCTCACACTGTGTCTGAAGATAAATGGAAAAATATCCTCGAGTGAAGATTTAAAAATAAATTAAAAAAAAGAATGGCTAAGGGCGTATGTTTGGAAGTCTGACTGGGTTTGCATTATTTTTGCCATTTTCTGTCAAGCAGCTAATATTTATTGAGTATATACTAAGCTTTATGACCTTGAACAAATAACTACCTGTCTGAGCCTTGTTTTCTTTGTTTGAACAAAAGATAGTACCTAGTACATAAGATTGTTTAGAAAGTAAAGCTACTTTGGAAAGTGCTTAACCCATTTTAAGCACGCTGGTAGTAGCTGGCAATCTCAACATGGGCCTAAAAGAGACTGGACAGTATTCAAAGGTCAGAGATTTTCAGCCAAAATCTAGCACAGGCTAGATTCGAGGTGTTCTTACAGAATTAAACACAGGGAACAGAGGGCACAATCTCGTTGGGTGGAGGTGTGGGGGGTTGGAACCACCAGTGGTTTATGTTGGGGTACAGAAATAAGGTTATAAGGGGTTTGGGGGGCAGATAAGGGAGGTTTAGCCCTTTTCCAGTGTAAAGCAGACACCTCACTTTCCTTAACAGCAGGGCCAGCCAGATTAAACCCATTAAAGGTCCTCAACTTCAGAAACATTACGATATACCCCCCCACACACACCTTATGTAATACAAAATAAAAGCAATACTGAATTGTAAAATAAGTGTAATAAAGTCCAATAAAGTTTGTAAATTTTTTCTTATGATGATAAAACTTTGATATTAATTTATGATTTTAATTTGAAATAACAAATTTTCTTTAAAAAATAGGGGCAGTGTCCCTGCTGTGCGTGGTTTTAAATGTGAAACCCAGTAGTTTACCCAGGACTGAAGTGAATTTATCCACGAGTGCTGAATTATAGACAAGCATTAATGTCAGCATTTTGAGTAAGCCCAGGATCAGACCGTAAAGCAGGGGAGTATTTTGAATCATCAGACCTCATGGTGTCATCTCACTCCAGGTGAGTCACCCAGTGTGCATCACCATAAACAGGCCTGTCTGCCTCCCAGGATTGCAGATCAGGGGCCCTGGCTTTGAGGTCCGCACTGTGCTGTAGGAATTCATCAAAGGCAACAGCAGTGGCTGCCACTTCACCTAGTGACATCTGGGAGAAAGCTTGTGGGCCCATGCTGGCTATTTCCTTTCTAGGTGGTTGTTACAAGGTTCTCAGTTAGTTGGGAAAGAAAACTTACTCTTGACAACCAAAGATACTGCCAAAGAATGACTGGTTTTTGATGTTCTGGACCAAATCCTAACTCGGACTTAATTTAAACCAGGACAGCTTTTTTGGTCCTTTACTTGTCCTTCCTTGATTATATTTTTCTTTTTACACATTAAGCTAAAGTGAATATTCAATAATTTGAGTCATGCATTTGATCTCTGCAGATCTGATGGCAGATACCAGGCTTATGCTTACTAATGGGAACAGCATTTCATCTCCCTACTTCTTTGTATTGGTCTGTCATATCTGTTGTGTTACCTATTCAGTGATGTCCTAAGTACTGCTGGGTGACTCAAGCCACACGATGCCTGTAACCTCAGGTGAAGAACAATAAGCAGTGAACACACATTGTCCACACTCCTGCAAGTTGTGATTATTCTCTCCCTTTTACAGATCAAACCAAGGCTTAGAGAGCTTAGTGATCTGCCCCCAGTTATACAGAAACAAACCCCAGGCTGACTTATTTCTTTCTTCAATTACACCCTATTATCTCTTGGCCCATTAGGATGTAGCAGACAACATAAACTAGAGCCTGCGTAGACATGTAGGGGAGTCAACGGCTCTGTAGACTATCCATCAGTAACAAAAAGGGAAGTCTGTAATCCCCTGAAGGCAATAGCTAGTATCTTACTAGGTCACTGAATCCCTAATGGCTTGCCACCTTACCAGGTAAGAGGGTGAACATTTAGTTAAAAAATTTTTTTCCAGTAAAGTGGCACATTAAATTATTTTATTACTCACCAGCTATAAATGCAATAATGTAAAACATTGGCTGCCATTTATTATAGGACTGTCAAACCAGTACTATGTAAAGAGTGGGCAGTGGGGAAAACTAAGATATCTTAGAAAAGAAACAAGAAAATGCTGTCTTATAACATGGACAGTAACTCCAGTGGTTTATAAAGTGCCTCATAAGTATCCTTGTAACGCCGCTATAGGGTAAGAATTGGAGCCATTAGTTCCATTTTTCCAGATGTGAGAAACAGACAGTTTAAGCTCCACAGCTTCCTTGGGGAAGGCTGACCTGAAGGGCTTCCACAAGTACTCACCTGTGTCGCAGTGTGAGTACTTACCTGTTGAATCATCAGAGGCCAACAATAAGTGTGTAGACATCCTGCATGAGAGTATTTCTCAACTGAGCCATCACCAACACCCCAGGCCCACCATGGGGACCTGGCTTTGTCTCCTCTGGGGCAGAGTGCATGCTCCTCTATAGAAGCAAATGGGACAGGTAGAGAAATGGCTAAGCAAGCAGAGGACCAGCTGATCAAGCCATACCCTAGTTACCCTCCCAAGGAGTCTGGGTTTACTTTTAGGTGCTTCTAGAATAATATGTTCTATTACAAATTGGGTGTCAGAGGTTAAGAACCTCTGCTTTATATTTTTTAAGAAGCCCCCATAAAATAAAGCCAGTTTTTAGACTGAAGCTTCCTCACTCTCACAGCTCCTCCCTTCTGTCCTTCTGTGTTCCATCTGTGGACTAACAGTAACAGAAACAGTGGGCTCCGGTCTGACTGCCTGCTTTGAATCCCAGTTCTACCACTTGACTAGCTGTGTGTCCTTGAGCAAACGGCTCAACCTTTCTGTGCCTCACTTAGCCCACAGGGGCATTACACAGCTTCACTAAGGGTGCCTGCCAATGAAATGAGATTATCTATGTTAAGAACACCATCGATGCCCAGCCCACATGAGCTCTCAGGAATTGTTCGCTCTCACTGGACGGATTCAGGGCCAGTCCATGAAGTACATCTGGACCCTGAGAAATGAAAAATGTGCATACTGTCTCCACCACTGTGCATCTAGCTCCATCCTCCTCCCTACACAGTGGTGTCTGCTAATTGCACAGGGTCTTCAGCGCAGCCAGCCCTGCACCTACAGAGGGCGCTGTGCCATCAGTGCCCCTCCTGCCTCAGCTGCAGGGCGGCTCTGCCCAGGCCACTGCACACCATGAATAAAAGCCTCGGAACCTTAACCCAAACTGCCGTTGTCACAAAGGGACTCCACACACACACAGCCTTACAGAGATTTTTATTGTTAAGACCCAGTCATGCATACTAAAATTATGTTTTCACCACTCTGACTTAGAAAATGCACTAGAAAAATAAACTTTTGGTCAAAACATACACTGAAGTAGATGAATCCACCACCGTGTGCCCCTATACTCAAAGTCAAACTGAATTTCAGTTTGAAGTGAGGAATGTAACCAGTGGCTGAAGTGGTGCCCCAATCCGGTCAGAAAGTTCGCCCACCTCCCCCCACCCATCAGAGTGGTGTCAGAGGCTGTTGGCCCCACAGAAGTTCCTAATATTCCACTTGTAATAGTTCCCACCTGAGATGCAAGAGGCGAGGCATATCCTCAAGGATCCCCCAGGGCAGCTGACTGACTGCCCAGCTGCACACACCGCCCAGTGAGATGGAAGGAAAGGCAGCAAATTGGCAAACAGTAAATTCATCACTAGCATCTTCATCCACAAATCACCCTGGGCTTCCCCATGGGGCAAATTCGACTGAGGAGGAATATCTGACTGATGATGCCTGCTCCTTGCATTTCAGGCAAACCATTTCTGAGTCAGGAGAGCAGAAAGAAATTGGCTATAGGTTTACAAAAATTCACAGATCCCAATACTGACAGGTGTGAGAACTGACATCATTCCCGAGCAGTCGAAATGTTTGCTTGCCATCTCCACCCCTCTCATGCCACAGGACAGCCACACTTACACATTACCTAACATTTTACTTCCTAAATAAAAGAGGTTTCAAAGGAAAATTTTAAAAGCGGAAAACTTGAAAATGAGGTATTATAATAATGCCACAGTACTACAGGTTTTGCCTACCCAAATGAAAAAGTAATCCTATGACTGGTCTGAGAATCAGATGGCATTTCAAGAAACTGCCACCAGGGAGAATTCTGAAAGGCTCCATGTCTCAGGAACTTGGGGGGGCGGGGGGGGATACCTCCTGTTGCCCTGCTGCTTTTTGGCAAATGATGTATCTTTTTTTTTTTTATCCTCACCCGAGGACATTTTTCCATTTTTTGTTCAGATAGGGAGGAAGGGAGAGAGAGAGAGAGAAAGAAACATCGACGTGAAAGGGACACATCGAGCGGCTGCCTCCCGCACGACCCAACCAGGGGCCGGGGACAAACTGCAACCGAGGTACATGCCCTTAGTGGGAACCGAACCCAGGTCTCTCTGGACTGCAGGCCGACGCTCTAACCACTGAGCCAAACCGGCCAGGGCCAAACGATGTATCTTATAAGCTGGAGTGTGTAAACTTAACGACAGGTTGCTCCCTGTGGAAGCAGAATGAAGTATGAGGGAGCTAATGCCACCTTCGCCAAGAGCTAGTAAGAGGAAGCCAGGGTTGCACACTTCTGGCTATTTCTGTGGATTTCAGCCTCTCCCCATGAGGGCAGGATAGGATTCCAGGAAGAGGCACACTTTTCTGTGTAGCAGTATGCAGGGAGAAGGAGGAAGAAACTGCCGTATTACCTAAACTTACAGACCCACTTGGAAGCTTTAGGAGCCAACTCATTCAGAACTAAATTTCCTGAATAACCCAGATTGGGGGATGGGGGAGCCTCTAAGACAGAGTACAGTGTCCCTGTGGCAGGATGACTGATGCTTGATGCCAGGAACAGGGGACTCAGGGTCAGGGTGTGATCCCCTTTTAGTACATGATTCAGGGGTGTTCAGTGGCTTACCCAAGGCCACAAAGCAAGGTACAGCTGGAACTCGGCTCCCCTGATTTCCTCTTTTCCCTTCCCTACACTGCACCACCCTGAATTTGGGGAAAAGGGCATTTTCGGGTGCCTGTGAAATGGGCCAGAGCTTTTCCCTAAATGTAGGAAAACTCCGCATTCTCCTGTGGTGCTGTCGGTGTGCCTCCACCAGAGTAAGGCTCCCTGGGTGCTGCCTTGGGCATTCCATCCCCTGCAGAGGAAACTATGGAAATGCCTAGTGAAGACACACAGACACTGCCTTGATTTTCACCCAGGGAGGTCCTGGTTTCACAGCTTGGTTCAAACTCCTGAGATGCCGGAACGGTTGGATCCCTCTTTGGAGCCAGAACAGAGCAGCAGCTCCAGAAGGCAGGCAGCAAACCTTGGCTCTGACTCCTTTCAGAGGCGGAAAGAAACAGCTCCTTGTTCCAACTGCAAAGGCCTGACAACATCCTTCCTGGTCTCTGAGATACTTCTCTAGGTGAGCTTGGTCACCCCTGTGTGAGGTCTCATAGACAAAGGCAAGGATGCAATGCAGAGTTTAAACCTTGGAAACTTGGTGGGGTTGAGCAATTCATTTTTCTTTTTTCACTGTTTGGTTTTTTAATCTCTCTTTTCTCTTTGGGACCTAAGAAAGCCTCTAACCAACTTTCCCACCCAGGCAGATGGGTTCCAAACCCTCTATCTACATTAGCCACCCCCTTGTCATATTTAGATCTTTTCAGCAATGCTGGTCACACCATCATCGTCAGATGGAACTAGAGGCAGACAGGGGTGTGCATTTTGGCACTTCCAGCTCAGCCAGGTCCCTAGAGGATCCAGGGTTAGTATCTATGGTGAAAAGAGCTTTCCCTAGAATTGGCACTAATGAGGTAAGTAATTTCCACCATCAACTTCTCCAGACATTTTCAAAAGTGCTATAAAGATGAATAGCTTATTCGCAACAGACTGGCCTTTGAAATTTAGTGTACTGTTCTCTTCCTAACTGGGCTGTGCACCTTGCCTGGTGGCCTAATAAGTGCACAGAGAAGGTACACACACAACACATAGTCCTTATCACTTTTTAACATCATAATTTACGGAATGAATAGGAAAGGAAATAGGTCAAAAGCCACAAGATGAACCACCTAATCTGATGCTGGGGCAAAGGCTAAATTCTTGACAGGAAGGGTCTAAAGGGTTGAAATGCAGAACTAACATTCAGTCTGGCTGGACAAACTAAAGTGTGTCCACCCACACAAGAGAGAGAAACTCAAGTGAGTTTGGGAGGGCAGGGGCCCCAGAAGTGACCCAGCAATAACCTGCCCTTGTATTCATTTCCAGAGACCAAAATTTCAGAATCCCAAGTAACTTAACCATTCCCTGCTACCAGCTTTACAATAAACAACAAGAACCTTAGGGATGGGAGGAACTCATACAAGATCCTGGTCATCTCACTGCCTGCCCTCACAAAAGCCAGCTTTCTAAGTTAACCCTCACTATGAAAAGGAAGTTGGTATCGCTGAGTCCCAGGAATGTACATACTTGTTTCTTTAAAGGCAGGGCCAAATGGTGACTGACACATCCCTCTTGGAAAGGCCAAGGTGAACCACAATAAAACAGGATCCAGCCACTTGCATCTAGAGGCTCATCTTTCTAGGCAGAAAAGCGATGTCTAACATTCAATAACTAAATCAAACCCCAGAACCCCAGCACCCCGAAGGGCCCTAGGTGTCATTTCATTTAGCCCCATTTTACAGAGGAGACTGAGGCTCACAGAAGCCCAGTTCTTTTCCATGGCCACACATTTGAGGCTAGAGCTCAGGTCTCTTACTTCTTTTAGCTACACAGGCCTGGCATCCAGTATTTTAGGTTGAGTAAAATTACATACTTCTAGGACCTTGCACGATTCTATTGAGAACCAGGGCTAAGGCTTTATGTATTTGGGAAAACAAGTTTCTATTGTAAGATTCCATCGATGACTCCCAAAGGTGCTCCAGAATTTGGTCAGGAAGTGCTGCTTATGTCCCGATGCGTGCCTGACTCAGATAAGGTGCTTCCCAAACCCATGATGGTGACAGGGGCCTGGACCTCAAACTTGTAGATTCCTGATGAGCAACAAGTCTGGAGTTAAGGTTCATGAGAAAGACACAAACTCCCAAAGTCTCACGTGTGGCCACCTTGCAGGGTTGACCAAAGTGTTTCATAGGAGTGTGCTGACTGGCCAATCGGGTTGTTTTCTCCTGGAACGTGGGATCAAAGTGACTTTGGTCCTGATTTTTCTTGCTTTGAGATGTGTAAGAATCAGATACAGCTTGTGGATTAATGGTCGCAAACTGGGATTCCAAACATTTGGGAATCACTGGGAACGTTTTTCCAAGTCTTCCATGGAATAATTCAAGTAATCAAGGGTGTACCCCTTGGCTCACCCTCAGAGCTCTTCAGGCTTTTCCTCTGTGCTGCAGCTGAATTACAAGGAGCAAGAATGAATCCATGGCACCTAAAATTCTCCTTGTGTCTCCCTAAAGGAAAAAAGGAAAGGATTGAAAGATGGTGACGGTCACAAGGGACTAATAGCAGGAGTACAGCTGTGATTTCACGGCCCGCATGGAGTCATCACACTGTGCGTCTGAGGTCAGCCCCTCGGGCAGCAGGGCCTGGCCCAGGATGCTGTCGCAGGTGGGGACCGGTTGGCAGAACTCCCTCACAAAGTCCTCTTCCGAGGCCAGCAGTACCGCGTTCCAGGCGGTGGTGTCCAGCTCGCCAGCCGAGCCCCCGTACTCCTTGGGGAGAATGCTTCTTGGAAGGTTTGTGTGGAGAGAGTTCAGGTCAGACCCGTGGAGGAAAAACTAGAGGGGAAGGAAATGAAAACACACATGGCCTTAGGTTTATCAGCAATTCAGTAACCTCCTTCATGGTGCGTGCTCAAATAAGTATCTGTTGAATGAATAAAGGAGTGGTTGATGGCACCTTTGCCCTTCCAGCTCCTCGTAAAGCTTAAGGATCCCTACTTTTCTTTTCCTTATAGCCCATGCCTTATTGGCTGGTCCTTCAAAATATACCCAGAATCCAACCACTTCACTGCCACCCTAATGATACCATGCCACCATCATTTCTCACCTGGACTCCCACAACAGCCTCCTTCCTGATCTCCCTGCTCGCACCCTTGTCCCACCACAACCTCAACTCTTCCGTGGATGTCAGATCACATCACTCCTCTGTAACACTCTAGTGCTCTCATCTCACAGACTAAATGCTGAAGTTCATAGGATGGCCTGTCACAATTCAGCCCGTTACTTCTCTGCCTCCCCGTCCTCCCACTTCCCCTCTGAGCTCTTCCAGCATGCCAGGCATGCTCCCACCTGGGGGTTGGGCTATTGCTGTCCCAGGTATCTGTAAGGCTCACTCCCTCACCTCTTTCAAGTCTTTGCTCAAATTCCAACTTCTCAATGATGCCACCTCTAACTGCCCTATTGAATACTGTAACCCTTTCCCGCTTACCACATTCACTATCTCTTTTCCCTGCTTTATTTTTCTCCATTGCACTTACCACATTCTAATACTCAGTAATATACATAATTTGTTGTCTGTGTCTCCCAAGAATGTAAGCTTCCTGGGAGCAGAGATTTCGGTCTATTTTGTTCATATAGAACATACTTGCACATAGTAGTTGATCAATACTTTTGAATGAATGAATGAATGAACATATGACAGACCAAAGGAACAAGACTGTGGGCCATAAATAAGGTCATCTCACGGATGTAAAAAGAAAAAAACCTGGTCCAAAGGCTGTTTGGGGAAAAGCAGGTTCCAAGTAGGATCTCCAGAAACCAACAGGGGCTCAAACCCGGGCATGGAGGCCACTAAGTTAGAGGTTCTCAAACCTAACTGTGCATCAGAATCACCTAGGAGATTTTTTAAAAGCACAAGATTTTTTGGCTCCACCCCTGAGCTGATGAGTTAAAACCTTCAGGGAAAAGGTCTGGGGATCTGGATTTTATTAAGTTCCCTCCCTTACAATCTTGAGATTCTCTTTCTTTTCTTCCTCTTTGAAAATAAAATAAAATTCAAGACCCAGTCTTTGGAGTGATCACAATGTTCCTAGGCCTCGAGAAGGAGAAAACTACCACCCACCACATTTCCATCGCGGTGCTGGGAACGGCTAAGATGAGTGGCTTTTCCATCACTTAAAGTGTCATCATCCTTTCTTAAATAAGAATTAAGCTAAAAACTCACATATCTCATAAACCTTGAATTATTCCACACACTTCATACAGCGAGACAACAAACTAGGTAAATGGAAAGGCTTAAAATAGCATTTTGAAACCCAAGGAGCTGTAGTAAGGAATCTCCAAGACTCTTCTTAACCACCAGCCCAGTAACCACCTCTTCCGTGTCCTCTACACGTAAAATACAAGGTTGGTTCACAACGCCCAGCCCAGGGTATCAGAAAGTCTAAATGATTCCAGAGCAGGGAAGCTCTTAGGATAACAATTCTGGCTCTGCTCTCTCTACTGTCAAATATTATATTCTTATTAATTTTGTCTTCCCCTCACAGAAAGGATTGTTCATTGTACTTTCCAAATTAATAGTCCCAGGGCAAAAATAACAAACTAAGATAAGTTTATTGATGTCACAATTAAATGTATAGATATCACAAATAAGGAAGCAAAAAAAAAAAAATTAAAGTATCTTAAGTCATTAGGATCATCACTTACTCTGTTTGCTATTTTCTCCTTCAGAAATGGTTTTATGATGGCAAAAATGCCTTTAAATATTCGAGGTTCATTCACGACATGGACTGCTTTTATCCGAATGGGGAAACCGTCCTGTGGGGGAAGGGAAGAGGATGTTAGAACATATGAGGTATTTGCAAACTGTCTGTCACCATAGCATGCCTCCCCCAGTGAAGTCTTCTTCATTTTAGGCCCCAACACCAGTCTGGTCTGATTCTCACAGTTTCCTCAAAGAAACCCAAGTAGGGACTAAACAGGGAGGCAAAAAGTGGTCTAAGCCTAGGTGGTTAGATCTAGTTAAGTATCAGACCTTCTAAATCAGTGCTGCTCAAAGTGTATTTCTCAGGATGTGACAAGGTGTGATGCAAAAAAGGGTTCCATGGCAGGTAAGTAAGTTTGAGAAGGGGTAGACTAAATATGGTCAAGTAGATTTCCTTAACTGCAGGACTGTTCAGAGCTTTAAGTGCAAATGTTTACAGTGACATTCACAAGGAAGGGACTTGCTTTACCACATTTCCCAAACTTATTTAACCCCGAAATTCTGTCTCCCGGACCATCCTACAGGAAACAATGACCCAGACTCATAATACTGACCTTTGAATCTACACGGGATTTAGCAGGAGGTATCAAAAGAAGAGTGGGAGCTAGGGAAAGCCAGAGCACTGCCTCAAAGCCAGAATTCAAATTTCTGATAATGACCAAAAGTGACACCGATGTTTAACTAACCAGCCCAGGGCACAGTAGGGGTACAAGCAAACTAAGGAGAACTGTTCCATCTCTGGTACCCACAGCCTACAAGGGCCAGCACTCTGTGGGCTGGGTCAGAATGAACTAGGAGTTAAGCCTGTTAGAGACCTGGGCCAGACTATATCCTCTAGGTCTCAGTTTCCCCATCTACCAAAAAGGAAAATAATTTTTGATTTGTCTGTCTTGGAGGATTCCTTGAAGGACTGAGTGGGTTCTTATGGCTATAGAAGTGCTTTGCAAACTGTTACACACTGTGAAGATGTGTAAGGAACTTGATGGTTCTCAGTGACTTGTGTTCTGACACACAGAACTTGAGGGGTGACAGCATCTGGTCAAAACAGTCCAAGAGTGCTCACGTCCCCAGGTCCCACAGGTGGCAGGAGAGGCTCTATTACCTTGGGAAGAAGCACAATTTCTCCATTTTATTTGTTAGGAGAATTTCTCCTCTGCCTTCTTGACCAAAAAAAAGCAGAAAGCATTTCCTTGGTTTCTTAGACTCTTGCCCAAAAGCTGATCGTGCCTAGAATGAAGGTACCTCAGAAACTACTGGAGTCCCTCATGGGAATGAGTGGTAAACAGAACTTTTACATTTCCCATAACGCTTTTGTATTTTTCTGATTGTGGGAGTGGGAGGTGGGGTGTGTGTATCACATGGGTAAATGGACAGGGCCCTGGAGAAAACCAAAACAACTACAGAACAGGCAGAGGACAAACGGGCCATACCTGAAGGATGCCAATCACCTTTTTGGCTATAAAAGGGCCAAAGTGAGATGCTTTTGATAAGCTCACTCCTTTGTAGTCTGCAAGAATTACAATTCCATTCACTTGAGTTTCTTCAGCCTGGATGAGTTTTTCTAATGTCAAGTATATGGCTCGGATGTTTTCGGTAATTGGATAGTTGCTGGGTATCCACCTGTCTAAGGTCAGAAGAGATGGTCATATGTTACAGAAACAAATACAAATAATCAGACAGGCTAAGATTTATCTCCGTGCTAAAACTCGTTTAAAAATGGAAAAGCAAGATGATATTCTACTGGCGTGGCTCTATTTAGGTTAGGAAATCGGACACCTTCTGCAGCAGCTGACATTTCTTAACTCCAAACAGCAACACATTCTGAAATGGAAAAGCAATTGAGTGTTGATATTAAAAGTGTGATCTCTGAAATCAGACCTTGGGCAAGTTACTTCCTTACTCAGCCTACATCGCTTCATAAGTAGAATGGGGTAATAGTACTTATCTTAATGGACGTCTGTGCCTTCTGCCATCAGATGTGTTCCCTTATCTTTATAACCTCACCCTGATCTTCCTTGGGGAACCACCTCTTCCCATGCTAGCCATGCAGTTTGGGTACAACTGAATTGACTCCTGGCTCCAGGTGTGGGCTTGGCCAATCTGGGTCTTATATTCCCCTGGCCATAGTGTGTGATCCAAGCCTGGTCAAGCGAGCCAAGGGAACTTTGGAAAGAAAAGATCTCTCTTTCTCTTTGGAACGGTGAGGAAGGAAGGCTGAGACTCAGGAGCCCCATGAGATAAGAGCTGGTCTGAGAATGAAGCCCAAGCCTAGGACAGTGGACATGGAGACGGCTTCCTAATGCCACAGTTTGAGCAAATTCCCCTTTCCAGGCTGGATGGTCCTTTAATATGCCCCACATAGTTAAGGGGTCTTTCCTTTTTAGGGAAAAAGATGAAAATGACAACTTCTGACTATTGACCACTATTCCCAAGAAAATCCCACCAAGGCCCTGGTTGGCTCGCTCAGTTGGTTAGAGCATCATTCTAATATACCAAAGTATGGGTTTGATCCCTGGTCAGGGTACATAAAAGAAACCACCAATGAATGCATGAATAGGTGGAACAACAAATCAATGTTTCTCTCTCTCTTTCCCTCCCTTCCTCCTCCTCTCTCTTTCTCTAAAATCAATAAATTTAAAAAAATGAAAAAAAGAGAAAATTCCACCGAGATCTGTGCAACCCTTTCTTAGAAAGATAAAACTCCACGTGATCACCACCAACAGGATGAGTAATATGCACAAAATTCCTATGAAGAAATCTCTGTCCAAAAATTGTGCCAGCTTGCTATTCAATGTTGCTGCCAATTAAACCTGCTTCTACATAACTGGCTGTCATCCTTTTCCACCACAGATGTCCCAAAAGAGCTTCTAAAAAGGCAAAGCCAGTCCCTGGTTGAGAACAAAGCCTTCTGTGTAAGCTTCCTCCTAAAAGGCTGAGTGGGTGGGGAGGGGTCTAGATCTCTCCAGACACACGGAGAAAAAAATTCATTTCATAAGCAAAGGGTTGAAGTCACACGAAGAGGTGAAATCAGTGTGGCAATCTCTGACTGTTTCATAATATTCTTATGGACTGAGTAGAGGAGCAGCAGAAAACCCTTGACTGGGTTTCTAGGTCTCCTGGTGTCCTGAAATCTCCACTGTGTTGCTTATTTAAACTTAAAAATAAACACCTCTCATTTGGAAAGTACCTAAAATAGCAGGTAAAGCAGTTAGTTAACAGTATGCCTGGAACACAGTAAAAGCTCAAGAGAATGGTTTGGTCTCCAAAGAGGGTTTGGTAAATGACTAACGGAAATGGCAACGTGGGGGGTGCGTGAGGTTTCCACTCCCCGTCACACGTCTATCCCTTCAGGAGGTGTTTGTACACAGGAGCAAAGAGGGCTGCCAGCAGGTTCTCATTCCCCTCCCTTGGCTTGTTGAGAAGAACACTGCAACCTTACTTTCAAATTTTGTCTCGGCTCTGGTCTGATGGAAAATGTCGCAGCTGCCGATGGGAGGGTGGAAAACACTCCTGGGTTTATGATGCATTTGGTGTCAGAGAAGACAATAGGGGGAAGAATCCAAAGGCTTGAGCTCTAGCATCCCCTAGTCATAGTGTCAACTGAAAACTTCCCACACATTTCTAAATGCTTTTGGGGAGGCGAGGGGGCCACGAATTAAACCACTGCTGTGTCAAAGAAATGTAAGGTGCCCTGATTCATGAAGTGCTAAGGTCAAAAAGTGAATCCTTTCAAGGGCTTAACAAAGTGTTGGAAAGGAGGGAAAGGTGGGAGGAGGCACGTGGTAGACTGACACCTTCTCAGCCCACACTGATATCTGTACCTCACCTACTCACAAAGGAGGGATGGGGCCAGCGGGTCCTGGCGGCCCTGTTTACACCCCATGACCAGGGCAGTTTTCTCAGCCTGCCAGATCCTCAACCCTAGAAATCTGGAATCTGCACTGAAGGAACTTAGTTGGATGGCCAGGTAAACCTGGGAACTGAGGGCTGCCAGATCTAGCCACGTGTACAGAGACAGCAAAAGCCGGGCCACAGAGAGAAGAGTGAAGAAGATACCCAAGGGACAGCAGAAATGTGTGGCCCAGAGAGACAGGGAGAATGGGTTGGCTTCATTCCTGAAGGGGGAATGAACTGGATTCTGGTTCTGGGTTCCAGGGCCCAGTGAGAATGGTTGCACCTTCGGCAACCTGGTTCTGTGAGATGCTCCTGTCTCCTCAGACTAAATCCTCCCTTTTTTCTTAACATGAGTAGGGTTTTGTCATCTGCCATCAAAAGAGCCTTGACTGCCCGGCCGGTGTGGCTCAATGGATTGAGTGTCGTCCCATGGACTGAGAGGTCCTGATTCAGTTCTCAGTCAGGGCACATGCCTGGGTTTCAGGCTCCATCCCCAGTAGGGGGTGTGCAGGAGGCAGCTGATGGATGTTTCTCTCTCACATCGATGTTTCTCTCTCTCTCCCTTCCTCTCTCTCTAAAAAAAAAATCAATAAAAACATATTATATATATATAAGAGCCTTGACTAAAACAGGGAGGGGACAAAAGGGAAAAGGAAAGGGAGAGAGGGTGCTGGACAGACACATCCCAAACAGAGGCTGTGCACAGGCGCCCGAGACAGCCTAGGGCAATACCTGGGCGGATGCAGAGGATGTGGCAGCCCCGGGGGTCGGTGTGGGGCAGCACGGTGAGGAATCCAGAGGCAAGGACATCTTTTAAGGCCGACGGCTTCAGGTTATTGAAGACTTCGGGCCAGCTTCTCCTGCAGCTATGGTAGTTGATGAGGAGCTGCAGGGCCCGGTCGTAATCAAACTTTCGGGCTCGGAGGAAGCGCAGCAGGAAGGCATCATCCAGAGAGGTTCTCAGGTTTGGGTACTCCTTCCGCACCATATCACGAAGGGCCTGGACATCTCGAAGTCTCCATTCCGGCTTCTCCTGCAGCTCTTCCCTGGCCTTGGTGACCAGTTCTTCCGTCAGCGAGCACACATAGCCGGGAGGCTCGGGTGCTGGTGGCAGCTCATTTTCGGAAAGTGAGGCCGCAGAAGGGCTGGTTTTCAGAGAGTCACTTTCTTCTGACATTAGCCACCAGGATCCTTGTCAAAACAGAAGCCCCAAGCAAAGTTAATAAAGTGCAGCATTATTAACTGGTCATTTCAAACCACAGGGCAGTTGATGTAGGGGGACAGAAACCCTTTTGTTAAGCCAGGTAACCTCAGAGCAGTGGGTCTCAACTGGTGGGGAGGAGTGAACTGGATCTGGTCCAAACCAGACTGAATGAAGTTAGAATCTCCATGGAGGCATCCAGGCATCTACAGCAGGAAACACTCCTCATCAAACACCATGGCCTTGCTCACACATATATGAACGGGTGCTCAACCTCAGTTGTAATTCAAGAAATGTGAATTAAAACAACTCTGAAATTCGGATTGGCAAAAGGCAAAATGGGTACCCCAATATGCTAGCTGTTGGGAGAACAAATTAGATAGCTCTTTAGATGGCAGTTGTCAATATCTATGAAAATTTAAAACCGCATGCCCTTTGCCTCAGCATTCCATTTCCAGGACATATACTTATATTGTGGACAAAACATGCACAGAAGGATGACCATCACTAGTATTGATTATAATGGCAAAAGCCTGGAAACACTTTCAGTACATACCAGTTGGAGACTGGTTAAATAATATCACCATATGAATGGAATACTATTGTCATGAAAATCAGGCAGAACTTTATAAACTAACTTGTTAAGGGGGGGAGCAGAACAGTGTACATAAAATAATTGTTTATATTTATAAAATATATACATATATACACTTGTGAACACACCTAAAATTTCTGAAAGGAGATACAAGAAACTGTTGCCAATGGTTTCCAGGGAACAGAACTGGAGAACTAGACATTTAGGGTAGGACAGAATTTTTACCGTACTGTTTGATTTTTTTTTTTTTTTTTTTTACCATACACAATGTGACTTGTCATGGTGGCCATGAAACTGAATTCATCAGATCTCCTGCCAGGGTGAAGCATAACTGATGAATGGACCCAGCTGCTGTCCCTCTGGATCCACTAGCCAGTGGATGCCACACTTTCCACAGACTGCCTCCAGCCAATGACTGAGACACAGGACTCCTCCAACAGGAAACTCTACCTCGAAGACTCCTTATCAGCCTGGCCAGCCAAACCTTTCATGGACCTGCATTGTATCTGAGACTTCCTGCCCAAACCTCCTTCACAGAGGCCAGCTCCCCTCCCTTTATGCTTCTTGGGTGTTGCTGCCAATAGATTTCTTGCATGTCTAATCTCATCCTAGTTGCTTCTTAGAAGACCCGAACCAACACACTTATCGAATGAGAAACAAAAACAAAACCGCTGCCTTAGATATTCCAGGAATAGAAGAGCGGCGGGGCTGCCCAGTTCCAAAGCCCAAGCTCTTGCCCATGGGCTGTCACTGAAACCCCACTTGGAGCTCACCAAGGAAGGCAGGGACCATCTCAGGGGTCTCTGCACATAGCCAGTCACCTGCAAGTGCATGGCAGCCATTGTGACCAGGTCACTTCCTCCCAGTCTTAGGTCTGCCCACTCCATTCCTTACATTCTAACCGCCAGCCCTACCCAGCTTCTTTCACTTCCTCCCAGAGGTGTGTTTTCTTGTCTTGTGCACATCCTGTTTCCTTCAACTAACATGTTCTTCCTCCAGTTTATCACCTGACTGATTCACCCTCAAGTTCCAATTAGATGTCACTTCATTCATTCAACATTGAGCACTTACTATGTACCAGGCCCACTTTCGGGCACTGGGAATAAAGCAGTGAATAAAAAATCCTGCCTTCATTGAGCTTAGATACTAGTGGGGGGGGGGGAGGGCACTATCAGCAAAATATATAGTCTAATAGAACATAAGTACTGTGGAGATAAAGCAGGGAAAGGGGTTGAATGTATCTAGGGACAGGAGTTCCAACTGTAAATAGGGTGGTTAGGGAAGGCCTCACCCAAGTGACAATGGAGCAAAGACAAAGGAGACAAGGGAGCAGGCCATGTAGGTATCTGGGGGAACAAGTGCAAAGCCTGAGGCAGGAACATGCCTGGCTTTTTCGAGGAACAGAGAGGAGACCAGTGTGGCTAGAGCTAACTGAGCCGGGTGGAGAGTATTAGCAGATGAATTTAGAGGGGTACCCACTGGTACAGAGCTTTGTAAGCCAATAAGAAGTTTGACCTTGAGTTTGGTGGAAGCCACAAAGGGTTTTGAGTACAGTGACATGACCAGATTTATATTTTAAGTGGATTACTCTGCTATCTTGAGAATGGACTGTAAGGGGATGAGGACAGAAGTGAAGAGACCATTTAGAGGCTACTGCAATAATCCAGGCGACAGATGATGGTGCTTGAAGCAGGAAGCCTTCTCTGACTCCAGGCCAGGTTAAGAGCCTTCCCCACAGGAGCTCTTTGACATAGCACTTCTCCCACTCCTTGTAATTGTCTGTAGGCAATTTGTGGGCAACATTCACATCTGTCTTGCTCATCACCTTACACTCAGCACCTAACAGGGTGCCAGGCATACAGCCTGAGCTCCATAAATATTTGTTGAATGGGTTTCATCTGTTTGGCAGAGGTATGCTGAGCAAGGAATGGAACAATCATAGATTCATAGGACCCACCCTGGGCTTTGTTTCCATGGGAGTCACCAACAGATGCCTATAGTCCCAATTCAGTGCTTACCCAGGAGAAAGGCTGTCATGTCCATGTCCATGTGCTAGCCTCAAAGTCCTTCTCTAGCCTCTCTCCTCTCAATGCACATTAAATGTCAGTCAAGACAAACTAATGACCCACCATTCTTGGAATGCCTCATGCATTTGTGATACCTCTGCCTGGAATTTCCTCTCCTTGTTTGTTCCCAACCAGACAACTCATCACCTTCCAGACCCAGCTTCAATGTCACCTCTTCTGTGAAGCCTTCCCTGATTCCCCCAGGGTGATTCCCTTGTATTCCACAGCACCTATTTCTTTCAGAAATGACAGTCCAGTGTTATGGGTATTTACATGAACACTCCTCAGAATCAGTTTCACCATCCATTCATCATCGAATAATTACTGATCACCTACCACATGTGTCAGGTACTGTGCTCACAGGCACTGGGCATGCAACAGCGAACAATACAGGTCTTTGCCTTAGGAAGTTTAACAGTGGGATAATGAAGAGGTAATATGTATTTGCGCATTTTACCATGTATCAAGCATGGTGGTAAGCACTTTACAGCTGTCATTTAATCTTCACAGTATTTGGTGACAGCTCTATTCCTGTTCCCATTTACAAAGGAGGAAACTGATTACTAGAATGTAAATGCCATGCAGGCAGACAATTTGCCTGGCATGTTCACTGCTATCCCCAGTGCCTGGCACATGACGGTACTCAGCAGCTATCAGCGGATGATGTCAGGTTAAGTGATGTGCCCAGAGGTACACACCTAGTGAGGCAGACAAGGCTGTGTCTTGCCCCACACTGGGCTCTACACTCCACCTGGGGCTTCCTGTTTCATCTCCTGGGTCTCGGCAGTGTCAAGCACAGACAGGGCTCAATCTGGCGCATGACCTGATGGGTGGGTACAGGGAAGCGTGCAAACACCATTCGTGAGGGTGGAGCCGTGAATCTTCCTCACCTGGAGTCCACCATTCTGTGAGCATCACCTTCCTCCCCACGCCACCCAAACAAGGAGAGATCAGGATGCCAGCGCTCCTGGAGCCCCAGAGACCCTACGTCCCGTCAGCAGCCTTTTGAGGCCCCCCACTTCCGGTTGTCACCCCTTCCCCAGGTGTCCCCATTTCCTGGGGTCTCTCTCCTCGGGTCCCCCACTTCCGGTTATCCCTCCCTGTCAGAGGTCCCTCTCCCCGGCGCCCAGGGCACACGGACGGGCTCGCGGGCACTCACCGGCCCGGCTACGGGGCGGAGCGCGGGTCAGCCGGCAGCAGGAACCTCGTCCAGCAGCGCGCGCAGAACGACCCGCACTCCCGGCCCGGCCGGCCCGGCCCCTCGCGCCGGAAGTGACGTACGCAGAGCGTGCGGAGACGGGCGCCGCCTGAGTGCGCATGTGTAACACCTCGCGGTGGTGTCGGCCTTTTGTCTCCACCTAGCGGCGGGAACCCCGCGCAGCGGGACACGATCGTGGGAAGAGGTTTGCTGGGAGGAACAGAGAATTGCCAGCAAGTTTAAGTGGGACAGCTGGGGAAACTGAGGCCCAGAGATTGAAGGAGAGAACCTGCCATTTTCCGAGAACAAAACTACCAAGCGCCTGATGTTTTCCATTTATTGTCTCATTAAATCTTGATATTTATGGGAACTTTTCATGAAAGGGAAACTGGCAATCAATGAAGTAAAGAAAGGGCGTTAAACCTAGGTTTCGGGATTAGCATTCCAGCATTCTTCTCTGCTTTGGGGTTCATGAAGTCCCCTTCATGAAAGTGGTAGCTTGAGAAAGGCTCTAAGACTAGCCCTCATCCCCAGTCCGTAAAAATGCCCAGACCCGCCAACATATGTTTTGTGCAACTACGACTTTGAGAGAAATCTAGGTCCCTCTTTCAGGCACAGTAAGGACGCTAAACTATTTCTAGAGAGAGAAATACTGTGGTCCAAGAGGACTCAGAACCCAAAGGAGTATCCAAGAGATGACCTTAATCTCTTCCTCCCCCCCCCCCCCCCCCGCAAGAGGTCCCAGGGAGATGGGAACTGACCCAAGAGAGCCACAAGGACATGACAGTTTCTGTAAGATGCTAGATTGTGTGAAAATCAGTAATTACAGAATCTTTCCATTTTATCTCCTGTGGCTGCAGATGTATTAATAATATAGAAGAGATTAATTAAAAGCCCCACAATGCTGTATCTGCATTGGAAATATCAGTATGAATTCAAGATATGATTTATTTTTAAAAGCAATGTGTATGTATGTATACACACACATATACATTAATATATACTGTATATATAAAATACCTAGTTCTATCCACTAGAAAGGGCTAGAAACAATGAGTAAATCTAGTAGCAATGAGCACATCTAACACTCAGATTTCAGTCTTGAAGTACCATGTTTTATTTTAAAAAATAAAGGGGCCTCTTGGAGAAATTGGTGATTACAGATCAGTAGCAGGAAATATACAAGATGAGCCTGGAATGTCTTGTCATACTTGATAACAAAGAAGCTATCAGAGACACTAGGGTCACATCAAAAGGACTTAGAAACCAACCTGAAGATGAGATCATTTCAGCTACAACAAATATGATTGCAATTGATTGAAACTCATGAAATATATTTCAGTCCCTGAGTTCACAAAAACAGCAAAAAACAGGTTCATATTCAGTAAAAACACTAATTGATCACCTCCTGAAGATGGCATAGAAACAGATTATATTCTTGAAAACTAGGTAAATAAAAGGAAAGAATCAAGTAATTGTTCCACTTTTTACGGATGAATTGTACCACTGGGTAACCAGGTAATAGGTTAAGAAAAGCAACTTCTTATAAAATTATTACAGTTAATTGCCCTGGCCAGGTTGCTCAGTTGGTTGGAGTGTCATCCCATACACCAAAAAGTTTGATTTCCAGTCAGGGCACTTACCTAGGTTTCGGGTTTGATCCCTGGTCAGGGTGAATACAGGAGGCAACTAATTGATATTTCTCTTTCACATCGATGTTCTCTCTCTCCCCCTCCCACCCTCTAAAAAAATCAGTAACAACATATCCTTGGGTGAGGATTAAAAAAATTATTACAGCTAAGAAATGAAAACAAAATGATACAATAGTGCCATTTTGAAACTGCAATAAATTTATGTCTCTAGCTTAAAAAAAAAAAAAAAGCAAAATTCCAGCCATATACATGATTATTTTGTTGTTGTTGTTGTTAATAACCCAAGGATATTTTTTCCATTGATTTTTAGAGAGATTAGGAGGGAGGCAGGGAGAGAGAGACATTGATGTGAGAGAGACACACCGATTGGTTGCCTCCTACACACACCCTGACTGGGGCTGGGGATTGAACCTGCAATCCAGGTACGTGCCCTTGACCAGGAATCAAACCCACGACCCTCTGATGCAAGGGCGACACTATCCACTGAGCCACACTGGCCAGCTGATTCTTGATGAAAGAACCCAGAACCACCTGCTATCATGCCAAAGGGATGGAACCTGGGTCTGATCCAGCTACTAATTTGCAGGAAATGCAGAAGTCAAAGGGCCAAGTTGAACTGTACAGTGAGGATGCAATTAGCAAAATCTAGACTTTGAGAAACTCTACAGGTCAAGCAGCCTGAGTTCTTCAACAGATAAACTGAGGAAAAGAAAGTGATGGAGGGAGGAACCTATGCATTGAAAGAGGCTTAAAAGACATACTACATTTTTAAACAATGGGCCAAAAAAAAATTTAATTTGTATAATTTTCTGCATCTGTGGTTTGTTTTACAATATAAAGGTTTTTAAAAAGGAAAACAGAAGTACGTGTGTGTGTGTGTGTGTGTGTGTGTGTGTGTGTGTGTACGTATACGTATATGGATATATACCTTCTGGGAGTACCAGGTACATAGCAGGTGCTCACTAAATATGAGTTTCCTCCCTTGTTAATCCTGTGAAAATCCTTTACCTGTGTGATTTCAGTCCCATTACTAACACTACTAACTTGTGTGACTAGTTAAAAATAGTTTATGTTTACTAAGTGATTAATATGTGCCAGGCACTGTTCCCAGTGTATCTAATCTAACTGAATCTTCACAACCTTATTATTTTTATTCCCATTTTACAGAAAAGAAAACTGAGGCTCAAAGAGGTTATCTGTGGCCACACAGAAAGTGGTAGAGCAGTCAGATTTTAAACCCAGGCAGTCTGGCTCCCTAATCCATACTCTCATTATATGAGAGTGTGTGTGTGTGTGTGTGTGTGTGTGTGTGTGTGTGTGTGTGTATAACAGTTATAGATAGATAGATAGATAGATAGATAGATAGATAGATAGATAGATATTACTGTTTTTTTAATTTAGTGTTCAGTGCCCCTGTTTGCACAAATAATAACTTCTTATGGAGTGCCTGCCAATGCGTGTGCCACCCCTTGACACTCCATACCTGCGTCTCACACAACCTTGGAAGGTGGAGGTACTTGTTAGTCTACATTTGACAGATGGGAAAACTGGAACTCAGAGAGGTGAAGAACTTGCCCAAAGTTACAAAGTAAGTAAATGGCAGTGTTGGGGGTTGGAGTTGTGGATGGGGAGGGTTCATACTCTTTGGCCCTTGGGGTTCTAAAGAACAAAATGTCCCATACTCTTAAACAGATACTCACCTGATGGATCTGACCCAGTCTGAGGTCATGGGTTGCCCAACCAGTGGTCCGGAGCCTGACTTGGCTTGAGAAGTGTCCAGACTAGGGCTGGAAGAGGTTGAGAGCTTGGCAAGTGCCAGACTTGTCTGACCCCGATCGGAGGGTCGTGTGAAGCTTGTGATCCGTGGGCCTGGTATGCCTCAAGGCGCCAGAGACTTCTGCGTGCCAGGCTTTTGTTCATAAGCCTAACATCAGGACCTAGAATAGAGCTGTCCGCCTTTCCGAATGTGAGATAAGATGTGCCTGGGGCTGGCTGCGTGGATTTCCCAGAAGAGGTGGGAGCCCAGCTGTGTTTTTCTGGTCACACATTGATTTTATAACCTGAGTCAACATGACAGCTTGGAGGTACAGTCCATCCTCTCTGTTCCCGGAGGCTCTACATCCCGGCCGGGCTGAAGCATTTTCAAAACAGGTCTGGGAATGGTAGGGGACAAGGAGAGATAGAGACGCCATACCCCCTGCCCCACAAGGACCAGCCTAAGAACCCACTCAGCCTACCCGCCATTGCATTATTATTATTATTTTTTAAGTATATTTTATTTATTTATTTATTTATTTATTTATTTATTTATTTATTTAGAGAAGAAGGGAGAGGGAGAGAGAGATAGAAACACTGATGAGAGAGAAAAATCAATCGGCCGCCTCCTGCACACCCCCCACCAGGGATTGAGCCCACAACCCGGGCATGTGCCCTGACTGGGAATCAAGCCAGTGACCTCTCGGTGCATGGGATGATGCTCAAACATCGTCAGCCAGGCTTCTGTGTATTATTAACACCCAGCAGGACTGACTTCTTACCAAATGCCAGGCACCGTGCTAAGTACGTTGTATGTATTCACCCAGCTAACCTCACAGGCAGGCTATCAAGCAGGGGCTCTTATGAGTACCATTCGAGAGCAGAGAAACCTGAGTCCCAGAGGGGCAAACCGCTTGTAAATAGTCACACACAGACGGAGTTTCAGGTTTGTGATTGTGGAATCATGGGCTGTCAGATCTGACAGCACTCTGTAGACCTACTATGTCACTCAGCCTTCACGACAATCTGGTTGGGTGGTACAGTCACCTCCATGAAGATATGAGAAAACTGAGGCCCAGGGAGGTGGATGTGACTTGTACAAGGTTGCTCGAAAGTTCTGCTGTGACAGCCAGTGATTGCTTTTCAAGAGCACAGTGAAAGCCCACAGCTGCTCAGATTGGGCCCAAATCCCTGTATGTGTTATTACACCTACATTCACCCACAGCTGTCCTGTGACGGGCAGAAGGGGCAAGGAATCCTTTGGTGGCCATCTTCTCGGAAGGATGGAATGGGCATAATGGAGGACCCTTTGGGGGTGACTATTTGGAGAGCTTAACATGTGGCCCCTATGTGAGGGCCCAATGGTGTGATGTGGGCAGAAACATCTAGCGGCTGGGAGAAGCAACTGTGTCGGGGAAGGAGCCAGAAGGTGGGTGTGCTGAGGTCAGCCCACACTCCCAGGTGCTCCAGGGTGAGGCTGCTTGAGCATTTCCCATGGACCAGTGTGGACAGAAAGCAGCTACCAGAAGCCAACATGGGTCCTGTGCCGTCGGGTCTCCTAGAGGGCAGAGGGGAGGCAGCAGCAAGAAGCTCAAGTTGGATGTCAGATTCCCAAAGGTTGAGGAAGAAATTGCAAGGGACCCCCAGGAAGAGAGGTGCATCCATCAGGGTCAAAGGTGAGGAGCAATGGCCATCTCCATGAGTCCACAACAGGTTCCCAAGACAGGAAGGGGCAGCTTTAATGTCTGCTGAGTCCAGAGCACTTGAGGCCAGGTAAATGGTGCCGGTCAAGCGATACCCTTCCTCTCCTCTCACCATCTCCCCCCAGCCCCCTCCAACCCACTGGGGCTCAGGAAGGCTAGGAGGCCGTCAATGGGCTCGACAGGTTCAAAAATAAAAACACCTAGTGCTTCTAGAATGGCTGAAATTAAAGAGCCAACCTAGCAACTGGAACTCTCGGACATTGCTGGTGGGAATGCGAGGTGGTACAACTACTTTGGAAAACAGTTTGCAGCAGTTTCTTAAAAAGTTAAACATATACTTATATGACCCAGCAATCACACTCCTAGATATTTGCATCCACTCAAAGACATGTACATGAATGTTCTTAACAGCCTTATTTATAATAGCCCAAAACGGGGGACAAAATGTCCATCCACAGGGCAATGGAGTAAACAAACTTTTTTTCTGGCTTCTTTCACTGAGCATAATTTTTTTTTAAATATTTATCCATGTATCAATAATTATCAACATATATCTTATATTGATATGTGGATAAATATCAAAAAAGTTATGCTCAATGAAAGAAGCCAGGAAAAGGAGTACAAATTGTATGTTTCCATTTCAATAAAATTCCAGAAATTTTAGTGAAAGAAACTAATCTGTAGTGACTGTGGCTGCCTGGGAACGGGAGGGGGTGATGAGCAGGAGATGAGGATAAAGGGGCACCAGAAGACTTTTGGAGTGATGGAAATGTTCATCACCTTGATTGTGGTAATGGGCTCATGGGTATGTACATAGGTCAAAACTCATCCATTTATGCAATATAAGTAGGCGTGATTCATTGTACATCGATTATGAGAGTAGCACAATTAGGATTTGAACCCGTGTGTCTGATGTGAAACCACTCAGGAGCTGGCAAGTTATTAAAAGGCCTCCTTTCTTATCTAGTCAGTCCACATGGCACCACCTTCAGGAAGCCTTCCTGTTCCCCTCCATTGTGGACTGTGGCTTTTCAGAAATTGCCTCCCCCACACCACCCTCTTGCCTGTCTTTAGGATTTGTCAGTGGCTCCTTTCTCCACTTGGGGACCTTCCCTTGTGTCCTCCCGCATATGGGCTTTCAAATACGCTGCCTAAGAGCCCCGTGCCAGAATCAGTCCACCCTGGGTTTGGTGTACACCAGCTGTCCGACCTTGGATGGTTCCTTTACCTCTCTGAGCTTCAGATTCCTCATCTGAATAATAATAGCAGCTACCTCGAGATTGCCTTAAGGATCAAATAAGAGACAGTTCATGTTAAACAATTAGCACAGGGCCTGGTGTGTAATAAAGCACTCAATAAATGTTAACTATTATTGATCTTCACCTGGGCAGTGGCCGCTGACTGTTTAAATTTCTCAGCCTTTGAATCAAGTACTTACCGCCTCAGCTATATTTATTGACATGGAAAGATGCCCAAAGCATACTGTTGAGGGGGGAAAAAGAGCAGGCTACAAAACAATATATTTTAAAGTCACTTTAAAGATTAAAGGGGAAAATAATTGAATCTACATCTCTCAGGATGGTGCCTGCACACAGGAAGTGCTCAGTGGAAGCCAGTTGTGATTATTATTAATGTGAAGGCATTTTGTTGCCCATTAGATGCTACTTTCAAATACTATCATGTGAGTCCCTGTGAAACAAGATAATGCTCGAGATTGTGTTTCGACAGCGAGTCAAAGAGAGAGAGACCTGTTCGGTCCCTTCTGCCTTCCTTCGACACGCTGCAGGGACTCTCATGGCGGGGATGGAGTTGGACTTCAGACCCATTGGTCTCATGTGGATTTTGGTACTTTCTTTTGAGGTCCTGGAGCAAAAGAAAGGCAAAGCCTTGTTCTTTGGAATTGAGACGCCAAGCTTGGCTAGAGTCTTCTTTGCAGTAACTGAGGTGCTGTGACAAAATGTAGACACGCGAGGGCGCTCCAATCAATCGGCAACAGAGAAAAATCACAGAAGGGTGATGATGATAATATGAATGTTGCTGTTACGTTTAACAATGGTTTCCATTTACTAAGTTTTTATTATGAGCTCCTAAAGTGTGCTAAGAGACTCACAACCTTTATCTCTTTTTGTCCTTCCAAATACCCCATCAGTTAGATTCTGCTACTAAAGATTTTGAAGATAGAGTGTACTGCTCTTTAGAACTTTTAAAAAGTGTTTTTAAGGAGTCACAATTCACAAATCTTATAAAATGAACAACTATGAAGTGTACAGCTTGGTGAATTGTTACAAGTATATACACACAGGTAACCCTGCCCAAATCAAGATACATGCCTTTTTAAATTTTTAAAAATTAAATGTATTGGGATAACATTGGTTAATAACATTATATAAATGTCAGGTGTGCAACTTTATAGTACAATATCTGTATATTCTATTGCATGCTCCCCCGCTGAAATCTAGTTTCCTTCTGTCACCTTGTATCTGACCCCCTGGCACAGAGTAGTCCCTCAGTAAATCCACCAGCTACAGGAGGAATGAATCACTGTGTCCTCTGCTCCCTGCCTTCCTCTGGGGCCCTGAGGGTTAATGAATGAACCAGTCACTATAAAGTGCTAATAGTTTACAAGTTTCTAGAAAGACAAGCAGTTACAGATACAAGACCAAGGCAACCAGATGGATGCCTAATGGTGTCCCATTGGCCTGGGGGGCCATGGCCGTCTGAGAGCCCTGGGAATCACAGCCCAGGCTGGTAGGAGAGGGGCTAGGCCTCTCTCCAGGAAGGGGCTCCTGGGAGTTTTTTGCCTGTGACCCAGCTTGTGACCCCAGCTCCTATCACTCTATTCTCCAAAAGGCTGGGCCCACAGGGCCATAAATTCCTGCTATCATTAGTCAGTATCTCTACAGCTCAGGCTGTTTGCCAGGAGTGTTACAGTTATTTTTATCGCTTATGAGTTCCATAATTGTTTTTTATCACTTTTTTTCTCACAGCAGCCTTGCAAACAGGGCTAGTTTTGCTGTCTTTCAATTTGGAGTTGGGGGAATCCAGACCCCGGAGGGTTTCAGGGGATTTTTTTTTACTTTATCCAAAACTCCACAGAGGGTCAGGGTTTGACTCACAGCCTCTCTGGGGTCCAGGCTGGGGCTTTATGTGAGACCAGAGGCTGTGGGAGAATTAGGAGGTAGAAACTGGGAACCATCAGTAACCAGGGTAAAACCTTAGGCTCGGCTACTTTTGAGCTGTGTGACCTAGAGTAAGTCACTCAACTTCTCTGTGCCTCAGTTTCTTAATCAGTTAAATGAGGAAATAATAATAGTACCCACCTTATAAGTTAGTACATATAGATGTTCAATAACTGTGAGGTTCTGCATAACCTTGAATCAGGACCTGAATTCTAAACTCAGAACTTGGCCTGCTGGATAATCCTCTCTGAACCTCAGATTCCTCATCTGTAAAATGGGCACAATCTTGCTGCCTCACACCCTGGCTCTTGTATCTCCAGTCCCATCAGTCTGGCCTTCTTCAGGTTCTCACACCTTTAACTCTGCTTGGTACCAACTCTTCCACCCCTAGCTTTGCCTGGTTAACTCTCCATTATCATCTCAGACATCCTTCCTTCCCTCCCTCCCTTCTTTTCTTTACATATTCAATAAATATTTATTGAGCACCTACTATGTGCCAGGACCATGCTAGGTGATAGATAAGACAGGCAAATTCCTTGTCCTCATGAAGGGGAGGTGGACCATAAACTAAAAAGAAATGAAAAACAAAACAGGGCCTAGTTCGGTAACTCAGTTGGTTAGAGCATCATCCCGACACGCCAAGGTTGCAGGTTCGATCCCTGGTCAGGCACATACAAGAGTCAACCAATGAATGCATAAATCAGTGGAACAACAAATCTCTTTCTCTCTCTCTCTCTAAAAAATCAATAAATAAATGTTTAAAAAATCAAAGATAATTAAAATAACTTTTTTAAATGAAAGAAAAACAAAACAAAAAACCAAGGCAATTACAAACTGTACTAAGCACTTCATAAGGGAAAATTAAAGCACTGTAAGAGGAAGTAAATGAGGAAGGCTGCTTTCTAGAAGTTTCTCCAAGGAGACACTCCTGTTCAAATTAATAATTTATTTGAATATACACATGGTACAAAATTCAGGCGATGCAGCAGGCGGTCAAAAGTGCTCCTTCCTGACCACTCCCACCCCCTTTCCAGATTTGCAGTCCTCCTCCAGAGAGGCCCCTGTGTTGCCAGTTTCTTGAGAGTGGGTGACATTTGTGGTGGCATCTGAATGACAAGAAGCAGCAGCCATCTGCAGATGTGGGAGTAGAGGAGTCCAGGCAGAGAGAGGGCAAGTGCAAAGGCCCTGCGGCTGGACCACCAGTACTGGAGAGAGAGAAGGGAAAGCAGAGGCAGTCAATGTGGGCAATGTGGGGCCAGTAAGCCAAAGGAAGGAATTTGGATGTTTCTCTCTGTGGCCTGAATAAAACTTTCAAGTCAGGGCCGGGGTCAGGGTGAGTGTCTTTTGATTTGTGTTGTATAAAAACACTGTGGAGAATGGATTTAGGGGTCCGAGTGGGGCAGGGAGACCATTGAGGTGGCAACTGTGCAGCTGGGGACAGTGAAGACAGGGGCTGGGATGGAAGAGTGGGGGTGTCGACCTAGGTTGTTTGGGAGGTGGGGTGGAGACCAGCAAGAGTTCCCTGGCCATATGCTCTCATGACACCTTGCCACTGTTAGCAGCCTGTCTTTGTGATTATTGGATTAGCGTTGCGCCCTGTAACCTGGCACAGAGTGGGCACTTGGGACATGTTTGCCGAAGAGATGAATAAAGGATGAAAAGGCCCTTTGTGAATGGAGACACACCCTTTGAGAAAAGGCTGCAGCAGGCTCCTATGTGTCTCCTCCACCCCATGGGCACTCCCCTCCCACCCAACCTTGCCAGGTGAATCACCCCCAAATCCAGCCTGCCATTTGGAGCCTGCTTCTGATACGAATAAGTTTTTAACCTCAGCCTTAAGATTCTCATATTTTCTTAGCTCTGAAACCCTTTCCCCATGAAAGCCTGGTGTGGAAATTGTATAGAAAGTTATTTTATAACTTTAAATACCTAAGAACTTGGGTGAAAGAGGTGAGTAAAACAGACACAATTTTCAGCACAGATCTTCAAAGCCATCATGGAGATGAATGAGGCCATTTTGTTAAAACACCAGTTTCGAATTAGGGTAAAACCTGGCAATTGCATTCATTTCATTTACCCAACAAAGAGCCACCAGACACTTCTGCGGGGAAGCCAGCCGCCAAGTCCAGTGAGCTCAGCATTTAGGTTTTTTGTTGTTAATCCTCACCTGGGGATATTTTCCCATTAATTTTTAGATAAAGTGGAAGAGAAGGAGAGGGGAGAGAGAGCTAGAGAAACATGGACGTGAGAGAGACACAGTGATTGGTTGCCTCCTGCATACACCCCGACTGGGACCGGGGATCGAACCTGCAACCCTTCGGAGCATGGGCCGATGCTCTAACCACTGAGTCAAACAGGTCAGAGTGGCATTTAGTTTTTTTTAATATCCAAACAAAATCCTGCCTCATCCAGAGAACTATTTCCAATGGCAACGGTCTGTGTATATCTGTGTTTCAAATTTTTTATATAATTTAAAATGTATAACATATCTTTAACAAATGCTCAAACTTAAGTGGACAGCTCAATACTTATCACAAAGAGAACATCACTGGTATCACTGGCACCCAGATGAAGACATAGAACCTGGCCAGCCCCCCAGAAGCCCTCCTTGTGCCCTCTTCCAGTCTCTCACTACCTACCCCTCTCCAGGGTGACCTGGACTCCTAACACCCTAGATTAATTTTGTCTGTTGTTGAACTTGATAGACATGGGATACACAGGGTGTATTCATCTGTATCTGGCTCATGGACAGTCGTCCCTATTTTTTATAGCTGGAGTACACTTATTCTCATTGCTGCACAGTGTTCCATTATATGAATAACCACACTTTCAAATCATGGGGGGTTTTTAACAGCTCATGGGGGGTGGGTAAGGGGCAGGGACTGGATTTGGCCCACAGATAATTTTATTTCACACACCTCATGTTTGTGTTTTGTTTTCACGGAATTAGTTGCTGTTAAAGATGGCTGGCTGGCTTCTCTTGGAGATCTGCCATTGCTGGGCCCCAAACCCAAGTGCCTGGGGTTGAGTCCTGGCTGCCCCTTCTCAGCGCATGCGTTCCTTTCCCATTTTGCCACGGTCCCCCCCACTCCCCGTTACATTACAACCAGGCGCACCTCACTCACCAGTGTTGGCCACCTGGCCTGCAAACATTTAAGTCTTCCACTGCAGCTTCCGTTCAGCAGAGGTAGCCCAAAATGCTGTATTCTGAGTCCACACCACACTGGGTAAATCTGACAGCCCAAATCAGAACGCAAGGTGTTGCCACTGGGTTCCACGTTGGAATGCACTTGAGTGCTCAAAATGTTTTTATCATTATGACTATTTCAAAAGATGTTTTAAAATATATTCAGATGTATGGTATAAATCCTGGTTAGATATAGGCACTCTGGACCCAGACGACCTGAAATCAAATCCTGACTCTATTACTCAGGAGCTGTGTGACCTCAAGCAATCACAGAACCTCTCTGTGCCACTGTACAAAGGGGGGTGCTAATATTGACCTCACTGGGTTCTTAGGAAGATCAAATGAGCTAATACTTATAAGGTCATTAGAAAAGCACCTGGCACATAATATGTATTCAACATATGTTAGCTACTCATTATTTTAAAAGTTCTGTGGGCAGGCTGATCCTCTGACCCGCTAGGCTGACCAACCATCTCAGTTTGCCCAAGATTGAAGATTTTCAGGAATTGCACTGCTAAAACTGGAAAAGTCCTGGGCAAAATGGGATGAGCTGGCCACAGTAGGCCTTTCTGACTGTTATATCTCATTATAACTTAACAAACTGGTCTTTTACTTTAATTAAGTTATAGATTTGATTTTAAAGAGACTATTTGAAACATATGTGGAACCCCTAAAGTATCCCTTATGATATAATTTCTGCTTACATAATCCCCATTTCACAGTCTGGAAAACTGAGGCCCAGGGGTGCAAAGCAGCCCCATGTTAGTGGCAAAGCTCTCCCCCCGTCCCCACCTTGATGCCTCTCCTCCATCACCTCCTCCAGACAGCTGACAGCCACTGTCTGTTTCCTACTAGCCAGGTCCGAGGTAACACACGAAATGCTTTCCATTAATTTTATTCTCACAATAGCCTTAGGAGGTGGGTTCTACTAGGATACCCATTTGAGAGAGGAGACGCCTTCTCTCTTGTCTGCCCACCCATATCCCGGGGACTGTCATTCGTTCCTGCTGTATATATTTGCTTGATCGTGGTTTCCTTGGAACTTCTGCCACAGGGAAAATCGCCCAGGTTCCCTGAGTCCCGTTTAGCCACTGAGTCTAGTCCCTTGTCTTCTGCAGCCTGTTTGAAGACATTGTTGAAGGATTTTTTTAGCTTAGTTAGCAGATGTCTGTTGACCTCCTACTGCCTCCCACTGTGGTGAATGACACAGGACTTAAGTCTGGTGCAGTATCCAGTTCACCAGGGTCTCCCCCCTGCACAGTGGGTGACTCGATGGCAGAGATTGGGTCTTTCATCTCTGTGCCATCAGGAGGAGGCCAACAGTAGGTGTGTACATGCGCAGATCACACCGCAGTGCGGAGAAGGCAGCCGGCGTCCAGAACCCTAGCCATGAACTTGAGGGTCCGGGCAGAGAGCAGTTGGCATTACACAGGTTTAGTCAGGGCTTCTTTTTTTCTCTTTTTCTTTTCTTTATTGATTTTAGAGAGAAAGAAAGGGAGAGGGAGAGAGAGATAGAAACATCGATGAGAGAGAACATCGACTGGCCACCTCCTGCATGCCGCCCACTGAGATTGGGCCCACAACCTGGACATGTGTCCTGATCGGGAATCGAACAGGCGACCTCTTGGTGCATGGGTCGACGCTCAACCACTGAGCCACACCGGCTGGGCTAGTCAGGGTTTCTTAATCTCAGCACCACTGACATTCAAGGCTGAAGAATCCTCTCATGTGGGGACTGTCCTGCGCACCGTAGGAGATTTGGCAGCCTTCCTGGCCTCCACCCATGAGATGCCAGTGGCACCCACAGCAGTCATGACAACTAACAATGTGTCCAGACATCGTCCAATGTCCCTCACAGGGTGAAATCACCCCAGCTTGAGAACCACTGGCTTAGTGAAGCGAATTCAATGGAGGGGGTGCTTCCAGAGGCAGGGGTTGCCTGAGCGAAGCTTCAAGGAACGGAGAGGCACCCAGGGGCTAGAAACAGTGGGGAGTCCCACTCCGAGCCCCAAAATGTTACTGCTCCCGGGCATAGCGGGTTCATGGAAGTGAGGCCATTAGGAGGGGAGGCCATGGAGAAATGTAGCTCCTGACAAGATTAAGGAAAAACCAGGTGAGGTGCGGGGCATAAGCACCCCTGCTTCTCCCACCCTGTCCTTGAATCTCCCAGTGGCTGCTGCCTTTGATGAGCTCCAACAGGACTCAGGAGGTGTGGGTGCCTCCTAGAGCACAGAGGAGGGCAGACGAGGGCACGTGGGAATCACCCCCTCAGGGAGGCGGCCCCCAGACACCGGACATTTGAGTTCAGTCTTGTCACTTGCGTAGGAGTTTTTCAGATGGAGAAACCAGGAAAAGGTGTTTCCACCAGAGGGAACAGCAGGTACAAAAGAGTTACAAAACGCCTGGCTTGCTTACTTGTTTATTTAATTAGGATTGTTTGATTGATTGATTGACTCTGTTCTCTGTGCACTTGGTGAAAATAAAACATTCAAAAAGTACAAAAGGGCATAAAATGAAAAGCAGGTCTTCCTCCCTGCCCTGACCCCAGCTACTCAACTCACCAACCCAGAAAACACCTTTCTCTCCAGTCTCTTATCACCTGCTAGAAACAATCGATGCCAGTAATAGTAAATGCTAGTCAAGTGTGTGACAGGTGTCACTTGAACTCTAACTTGACTTAATGTGAGTGATGTTTATAGAGCTCCTACTGTGTGCAAAGGAGTGGGCTGAGAACGGTAGCCTTGGACCCTAAGGCCAACCCTTCACTAAACACTGTAGTTTCAGGCACATCACACTCAGCTTATTTCCTCCTCCAATCAAGTCAGAGTCCCAGGGTCCTGCAGCTCTGCGGGGTGTGCCCACCACTGTGTTGCTCAAGTGATATTTTGTGAATTCAACTGAATTAAAGCTGAATCCCTGGCAAGAAGCAAATTGTAACACAGGAGCACACATAGGCCTTGGGTGTGGTTCTGGGGACCATGTGTTGTTTTGGGGAGACGAGTGAGGTTTCCGTCTCCAAAGACCTGCTCTTCTCTGAGCCGCCAGAACAGTCGCCTATGGTTTGGCCTTGAGGTGGGGGCTAGGCTGGGAGTCGTTGGATCCAACCAACCAACTAGATGGCACTTGGCCTGGCTCAGACCTGCCCAGGGAAGGCCAGATCTTTCCTGACTACCCCCAGCTGGGGTCTGTAGCCCTTGGAGAGTTTAAGACCAGAAAGGGGAGCCGGGAGGGCCAGCAGGCTACAGACATGGGGACACCCCCTCTGCAGCCAACCCATAAACTTGCCAGTGCCTGAAATCAAACAACCAAATCTGGGCCCCAGATGCCCAGCCAGAAGCCCAGAGGTCAGAGCAACCCAGGTCATTAGGAGCGTATCTCTGTTCTTCCATTCCAGCCTTTCTCATTCTCTCAAGACCCAGTTCCTTCCTGACCATGCCTGTGTGCCCAGCACTTAGGGCAAACACGCGTGCCATGGTAGGACCACCTGCTTTCTGCGGTGCTGACCACACACCAGCTCTCACCATCTGGCTGCTCTGCAAAGAAGGTGTTGATGATCCCCTTGCCCGAGACTCAGAAAGGAGGCATGCAAGGCAGGGTGAGGTCGGGATCCTTAGGTATAGTTACATCAATGGGCATTTTGTATGAAAAATTATGGTGTTGAACACAGAATCAGAGAATCTTAGAATCATGAAGTCCAGGAGTCCAGGGCTCACAAACCTGTGTATTACCAGTATAGTCCACCCCATCCGTTCACCACACCATGGATGAAATGTCTCTCTCGGGCCCATCTCCTATCCATTCAGGCCTCTTCTTCCCTCACCTGGGGTCTTGTTCCAGCCTCCTCTCTGGTCTCTCCTCCTTCCAAACCTGCATGCAACAGCCAGAGGCATCTTTTTAAACTTTAAGCAGACCGAGTTACTCTTCCCCTTAAAACCCTTCACTGGTTCCCCTTTGCTCTCAGGATAAAGTTCAAACCCCTTGACCTGGTTTATGAGGGCCTCTGTCATCTGGTCAGAGTCTCTTGCCATTCTGCCTCTCTCAACACCACTCCCCCCCCCAACTTTACACCGATGCACACTGAGCTCGTTTTAGTTCACCAGGTATGGCATGCATTCTCTCCCCCTTCCTAACCCCTGGACCTTTGCACTTGCTGTTCTTTCCACTTATAACACAGTGTACACCAGTGTCCCCTTCTCTGGTTGGAATACTCTCTCTTCCTGCCTCCACTGGGAAACCTTTTCCACTCTTCCCAAGGAGGCAGAGTCAATGCTTCTTCCCCTGTACCCCTTCCCAGATCCTGTGTCTATGTGCATGACAGAGCTCACTGTGCATTGTATGTGCCCGTCTGTTTGCCCGTTCCCCATCAGCCACAGGAGGGCAGAACCTGGGTCATTTTGTCTCTACTGAATCCCTAGCTCCTGGCATTGTGCTGGGCAGAAAAGTGTTGCTGAATCGATATGTATTGATAAATGAGTCATAATACATTAGAATCACAGAATCACAAAATTTTAGAATCATGGACTTGGTGGAACAGAAACCTAAAATCTCAGGATCATATAATCATAAACTTAGAAAGTACTAGAAACACAGAAACTGAGCATCCCAGAAGCTTAGGATCTCAATGTTGGAAGAATTCTTATACAGGCATCTTGTCCTATTAGTGGATTAGGTAAGACTCGACCGTGACCTTTTATATTATTTAACTCATATTTTCACAAATACTTTTAAATTACATTGTCATTCAAATGTTTATTTTTATAATGTGTCCTTCTATAACATGCATTGAGTACATTATTTATTAACTACTACTTATTGAGCACATAATATGTACCAGACACTACTCTGGCCAACTGTATTTTATCTATGGCCACATAACAAATTATCTTGATTTAAAACAACAAGCATTTGCCTTGGCCAGTTTGGCTCAGCAGTTAGAGCTTCGGCCTGTGGACCGAAGGGTCGTAGGTTCGATTCTGGTCAAGGGCACTTACCTGAGTTGCAGGGTCAATCGTTGGCCCTGGTCAGGTTGTGCGGAAGGCAACCAATGGATGTGTCTCTCTCACATCGATGTTTCTCTCTCTCTCTCTCTCTCTTCGTCCCATACTCTCTATGTAAAAAAATCAATGGAAAAATATCCTCAGGTGAGGAATAACAACAACAAAAATAAAAAATAAGTAAAGCAACAAACATTTATTATCTCACCGTTTTTGTGTGGTGGGACTTCAGGAGTGGCTTCGCGAGACGGATGTCTCATGAGGTTACGTCAGCCAAGGCCGCAAAGGCGTGGCAGGGCCTAGAGGATCCACTTCCAAGGTGGCTCATTCACAGGACAGGAGGCCTCAGCCCGCCCCAGGGGGACCTTACCACAGGGCTGCGTGAGTGTCCTTACAACACGGTTTCTGGCTTCCTGAAAGCAAGTAATGCAAGATGGCAAGATGGAACCCACGATGATTTTTGGAACCCAGCCTTGACAGTCACTCTCCTTCATTTCCACAATAGCCCAGTGATCGCGCAGGACCCTATTCAGTTTGGGAAAAGACTACACAGTGGTGTCAGTACCAGGAAGCGGGGCTCACTGAGGACCATCTTGGCGGCTGGTTCCCACCACATTGTTGAACAAGACTGACAAAGTCCCTGCTCTTAGAGTTAACAGTCTTGGGGTGGGGGTGGGGGGGTAGAGGAAAACAATAAATCAATAAATCGATGTACAAATAAACAGACAATTTCAGAGAGCTGTAAGCACAGTGAAGAAAATCAAACAAGACAGTAAGTTAGAAGGAGGGGTCAGCAAACTACAGTCTGGCCTGCTGTCTGCCTTTTAAATAAAGTTTTATTGGAACTCAGTTATGCCGGATCACTTACATATTGCTTATGGCTGCTTTCACGCTATAACAGCACATTTAAACAGTGGCAACGAAGATCATATAGCCTACAAAGTCTCATACATTTAGCTAAGTTGGTCAGGAAAGTCCTCTCCAAGATGTAGCATTTGAGCAGAGACCTAATTGGTTAGAAATAAATGGCCACGGGAAGAGCTGGGGAAAGAATGTTCCAGAAAAAGGGAACGTCAGCATAAAGGCCGTGCAATGAGAATAGCTTTGCCGTATTGAGGAACAGGGAGGACGCCAAGAGAGCTGGAGTGGGATGACCAAGAGCCTGAGTGGCAGGTGAGAGCCTCAGAGAGGTGGTCAGGAGCCAAGTTACGTCGAGCCTTGGGCCCCGGGTGAGAAGTTTAAATTTAGTTCTACAAATGATGGGAAGCCGTTGAAGGGTTTAAGAGGGTGAGGCAGGCTCTGATGGGGATGGGAAAGATGCCTGGTGTAGTTTGGCCCTGTCCTCTGAGCGACACGGTGCCTCCACTGCTCCTCTGAGCACAGCTGTCCCAGAACTTGTGGGTTGTTTTTTTAAATCCTCACCCAAGGATATTTTTCCATTTATCTTCAGATAGAGTGTGAGGGAGAGAAAGAGAAACATCGATGTGAGAGGGAAACATCTACTGGTTGCCTCCTGTTTGACCCTGACGGGGACGAACTGCAACTGAGGCACATGCCCTTGACCGGAATCGAACCTGCAACTCATTGGTCCACTGGCCAACACTCTAACCACTGAGCCAAACCGGCCAGGGCGGAACTTGTGGGTCTTAATAAGACCCAGGCAAAGACCTTGGCATTATCGCTTGACTACGTGTTTGGGACTCGGCAATCCCTCTTGCCTGAAAGTCCTTTCTTTAGACCCACTTTGAGTCGCTCACTCTCCCTTCCAGCTTTCCTTCTGGATCTAGGAAATCTGTGAAGTTGGAAAGGGCACTGGATTTTGAGCCCTGGATTCCAGACTCTTCCAGGACACTGACTCACTTGTGACCTTGAGAGAGTCAGGCAACCTCTCTGAACCTCAGTTTCCTCATCTGTAAAAAGGTGAGAATTCAGTCTGCTTGGTCCAAGACCGGGTGATCATAGGTGTGGCCGCTCTGTACACATACACCAGAGTCCCAGGCAGAGCCCAAAGGACGTGTGACAGCACGGGGGTGGGCTTGGCCAGGCTGGGGTAGCTGACTTGGGTGATGGGAAAGGGGTGATTGGTCCGTTGGGCAGAAGGCATCTTGCAAACCCTCTCCAGGTTGAGTTTGAAACAGCAGGGCAGCTTGCTGCCCCCCAGGCCCCTTGGAATGGCAGAGCCGAGCTGTTTTGGCCCAAGACCTTGGAGGGAATGAGAGTCCGTATGCATGTCCAAGTCAGCCTTGGATACTAGAAAGAGCACAGATCTGTTCTCAGAGAGAACCTGCCTCCACCACTTATTTGCCTTGTGCCCTCTGTGTCCCCAGTTTTCTCATCTATGAAATGGGTAGAATCTCAGTAAGTGCTCCCTTCTAAGAGGCACTAGCATTTTGTGTCCCACTCAGAAAGAAAACACACGAATTCAATTAGGACACAATGGTTTAAAATCACACATCATTCTTATGCATAAATATATAGGAAAATATAAGTGAAATAACTTAAAGAACTCCTAAAAGTTCATGGTCAGCATCCGCTGATCTAGACCCCTTTCCCACTCAGAATCTTCCTTGTCCGTATTTTTCACCCATTATTGTCTTCTGTGCCATCACTATGGCCTCCGGGACTTTTTCCCACCCTCTCCCTCCTCCCCTGCAGGTTTGACCCTGGTGCTTTCTTCCTCTTATTGGAAGGTATCACCAGAAGATTTTCAGGAAGCAATCAGGACTCACTCACCCCCTCAAATGATCCTTAAGTCCTTTGTGATAAAATACACAAAGGGTGTAGTTGTCCAATGAGGCCACCGAAAATAATGACCAGAACCAAGCAGATCATGACTGCCATCAACCTGACAGCGCTGGTGGAATGCCGATTTAAAAATATGTTTTTATTGAGTTTTTAGAGAGAGAGGAAGGGAGAGTGATAGAAACATCAATGTGAGAGAGAAACATCGATCGACTGCCTCCTGTACGCCCCCTAGTGGGGCTCAAGTCCGAAACCCGCGCATGTGCCCTGACCAGGAATTGAACTGGGACCTCTCAGTCCATGGGACAATGATCAATCCACTGAACCACACCGGCCACATGGGATGCCATTGCTTTAAAGACACATCCTAACTTCAGAGAAATCTTTTTTTTTTTTTAATTCTCACCCGAGGATATTTTTCCATTTATCTTCAGATAGAGTAGGCATGAGAGAGAGGGAGAGACACACACATCGATGTGAGAGAGACACATCAAGTGGTTGCCTCCCACACGACCAGGGCTGGGGACTGAACTACAACTGAGGTACATGCCCTTGGCCGGAATCAAACCCGAGACTCTTGGGTCCGAGGGCCGACGCTCTAACCACTGAGCCAAACCGGCCAGGGCAGAGACATCTTAATGTGAAGAAAAGTGCATCATAGAAATTTTAGATTATTGCTGCCTCTGGGGATTTATGTGAGGATGAAATAAATCTGTGATGGGCCCTGACCACAGGCTCCAAAGTGCCTGGCTCAGCACTGGCGGCCCTTTGGCATTGCTCAACTGTCCCCTGACTCTCGTGGCCACGGGCATTGCCCTCGCTGGGCCCACTCAGGTTTATGGCAACAATCACTGCCCCTGCCAGACATGATCTCAAAGCCATAAAGGCTTTTACGGTTTCACTCTCCCTTGAGATAAGGCCGGGGAGCCCTTCCCAAGGCCGGGGAGCAATTTCAGAGCCACAGGGGGAGGGGCTGGGCGTTGTACAAGGAGGGAAATGGAACAAGTTTTATGGCCCAACTTCTCTAAAAATACCACGTTCTCATATCCTCAGCTTGAACCTGCTAGTGACACCTCAGCACCCGGAGCACAGTGTTATTTATTCGTTTGTTCGTTCATTCATTCGACAAGCAGGGAATAGAGTGCAGGGCAAGCCAGTATGGATCTCCTCACTGTGTCATTATTAGTGTGGACCCAGGGCAACTCACTCCCTTTCCTCTGTAAAACAAGGACAATGCATTTAGTCCCCCTCACAGCCTTACTGAGGTGCCGTGCAAGACGGGTGTGCCGGCACACTAAGCACGTAGTAGGGCTGCAACCAACGCTGCTCCTCTCTCTCCACTGGATGGCCCAGAGTACAGTCCTCACCTACATCTCTCTGCTGGCTGTGCTCCCTCTTCAAATGAGCTCACGCAACTATTGGGCTTTTTTACTTTTTTTAAAAAAAATATGTTTTTATTGACGTTTTAGAGAAAGAGGAAGGGAGAGAGAGAAACATCCATGTGAGAAACATTGATCAGCTGCCTCCTGCACGCCCCCTACTGGGGATTGAGCCCGCAACCCGGGCATGTGTTCTGACCGAGACTTGAACCGGAACCTCTCAGTCCATGGGACTTCGCTCAATCCACTGAGCCACACCGGCCAGGCTTGGCTCTTTTTCTTTCACCTTTCATATTAAGGTGTAATTTTCATACACTAAATTCACCTTTTATAGTGCATGGTTCTCCAAGTTTAGGCAAATGTATATGGTCTGGTAACCAACACCACAGTCTAGATACAGAGTATTACCATGCCCCCCAAACCCTTCCCCACCCTATCCCCAGCCCCCGGCAACTACAGTATCTGTCCCTAGAGTTGTGCCTTTCCAGAATATCATACAGCTGGAATCCTATCACAGGTAGCCTTTGGGGTCTGGCTTCTTGCACTCAGAATGAAGCATTTGAGGGCCAGGTGCTCGACTCAGTAGTCTGCTCCTTTACTTTGCTGAGTGGTGTTCCCATTTGTCGTCTCGGTCACATTTGTGCTTATGGCTTAGTCTTCTTCTCTCTAGCCAACTCTTCCCTGAGCTCAATATACATGCCTGGATATACATGCCAGGCATGTATATCCAGTGATTATCCAGTGATTCCTTGGATATTTAATTAGCACCTCAAACAGAACATCCCAACTCGACAGCTCCTCCAGCCTTCCTCGTTTCAAGCATCAGTACCACCAGCCCCACAGAGGCTTTTCTTCTTTTCTTCATTCACCCGATCCAGTAGCAAATGTAGCAAATTCTTGGCAGTGCTACTTCTAAAACATCCCAATCTGACCGCTTCTCCCCACCACCACCTGCATTAATTGTCAATGTTGCATAACAAGTTACCCCAAATTTAGTGGCTTAAAACACTCATTTGTTATCTCTCCGTGTGTGGTCAGACAGGTATGGAGGGATGGGGCTCTCTGCCCAGGGTCTTACACAGCTGAAATTAAGGTATCGGCTGAGCTGTGTTCCTACCTGAAGGCTCTGGGGAAGGATCAACTTCCAACCTCATTCAAGTTGTCACCTGAATTCAGTTCCTCATGGTTGCAGGACTGAAGTCGCCATTTCCTAGCTGTCAGTGGGGTTGCTCTCAGTTTCTAGAGACCACCTGCATTCCTTGCCATGTGCCCCCCCATCTTCAAAGCTAGCCACAGAGATGCTACCTCACATCAAATCCCTCTCACACTTCTATTTTCATTTGCCAGAAAGAGCCCAGCCCCCTTTAAGGGCTCACCTGATTAGGGCAGGCCCACCAAGGATCATCTCCCTCTCACAAAGTCAACTGGTTTGGTTCCTTCATAACATCTGCAAAATCCCTTCGCAGTAGCACCTAGATCAGTGTCTGAGTGAATGGGAGAAGGTGTGGGCAGGCCAGGGGGCAGGAGTCTTGAGGATCACCTTCAAATTCTGCCTACCACACTACTCTAGCCCAAGCTGCCACAATCTCTCCCCTGAACCACCCCATAGACACCTCTGGGCTTTTCAGCTTCATCTCCCACGAAGCTGCCAGAATGGTTTTTTAAAAACGCGGATCTGGCCACAGCCTTCCCCCAACTTCAAATGTCCAGTGGATCCTGTTTCCCCAGAAGAAATTCCCGTTGTCCAGTGTTTGAGGCCCTCACCACCTGGTCCAGTCCAGCCACCGAAGCATGCTTCCAGGTGTGGGATGAGGACTTCAGGGGCGTGCTGAGTGATTTTTCAGGAGACACCGGGATTGCATTAAATGACATTGCCGCCAAAGCCTGTCTCTTTATAGGTCTTACTTCCTTCTGAAAACTTTGAGAACGTCTTTATTGGATAGCATATGCCTGGGCAATCCTATCTGGCTACACCTTAAGAATATTACTGTTTTCACTTTAATCTTTCAATCACCTCCTATTTACGGTGAGTGATACTGGTTTCCCATTTATGTCAGTGATCAGTGTAAAGACAATAATTATGAACTGATTTAAAGAAAAATATTAAGTAGTGGACGGCACAGTGGTCCTTGGGTGTGGAGAGGATCAAGGTGGTGGGTACATGAAGGTTGGAAACTGCCACCCACAGGCTGCGCTTTCTGCCACCTACCCAGCCTGCAGCCCTTTCTCTCTCCCAAACCTCCAATTCGGACTCTTCTCTGCTGTTGGCTTTGAGTCCTTCTCCTGCACGTGTGCACCACTCCTTCCCCCAGACCGCAGTCATCTCTCCCTTCCTCAAGCCATCATTTTAACAGCTGTCCCTCTCACTTCTTTGGTTCTTAATATTCAGCTGCTGATATTTTCCCCTACATGTGAAAATCCTAAGTGCCAAGAGGGAGGCACCTGGTGGTACTGGTTCTTATTTTTATTTATTTTTTGTAATCTTCACCCGAGAATATTTTTCTATTTATCATCAAATAGAGTGGGAGGGAGGGGGAGAGAGAAACATCGATGTGAGAGAGACACATTAACTGGTTGCCTTCCAAACAACCCAACCAGGGCCGGGGATGAACCGAAACCGAGGTATGTGCCCTTGACTGGAATCAAACCCACAACTCATTGGTCTGCGGGCTGACGCTCTAACCGCTGAGCCAAACCGGCCAGGGCAGTACTGGTTCTTCATAATCCCCAGGACACTGTGGCACAAGGCTTTGCCCATCACCACAGCTCACACTACTTCTGTGCCCACCACGCAGTGACTGACTCATCAACGCCCTCCTCAATCCCATCAACGGGCATTTGAAGTTCAGTTGTCACACCAGCTATGGACCTTGGTCAAGTCCCTTCCTCCTTCTGAGCCTTAGTTTCCTCGTTCTTAAAATAGAACAAGAATATATGACTCAGGAAGTTGTTGTGGGGATTAAATTATGTCCAATTAAATTATTTGACAAAGAGAAAGATGTCAACAGATGTTGCCCTTGGCATCGGGATTTGGTTTTTCGTTCCACCATCATCAAACAGCTGCACGGGACCCTGTGATTCAGGTCTCTTAGATCACGTCTTGGAATTTACATATGACACACTGATTCCAGAGATCAAAGGTGATCTGGGTTCCACAAAAGAGGAAGTATGGCAATGCCACCAATTTGGGATGACAGGTTCACACCGCATGGAACGTCCTTTGGGTCCTCACGGCCTATCACCCAGAGTCCCATTCACTTCTCATCCCCGCTCTTCGAGCGATGGGGTTCCATTTGGAATAATGGGATAAAACGGTTCTAGCATCATGGCTGGGGAAGCAACCTTTGTAGGGGTCAAATTCCCCATTCTCAGTGACGTCACGTGGGTTGAGGGAGGAAGCACAGGTTCAAGTCCTGGCTCAACTGCTCTCTAGCTATGTGCCTTGGACAAGTGCCTTCACCTCTCTGAATCTTGGGTTCATTACCTCTAAAATGGGGATAGTGGGATTTACTGTTTGCCTCCCAAGCTGATGTTTTGCAATGGAAATGGAAACCAAGCTCTGGCCGCCCACGCTGAGATGTGAGATTAACTGGGGCAAAGGGTTGATGAGGTGGAGGAACCAAGGCCAGAGGAATTTATGGCAGCCCAGGGTTTATGGTTTTGATACGGACTTATTAAGCATATTCGAGAACTGCAATCACCTCCTCTGGCCCCCACCCCCGTGTCTATGTTGGCAGCAGCACGGATGAGGCGTCTGTTGCAATATTATGGGAAACATTTCCTGGGGAGGCGGGAGTGGCCCCAGGATAAGGCAGGCAGCTAATGGGTGCTCTGGAGGCTGGGGAGCTTAATGGTTAGCCTCTCACTAGAAAGGGACTGGCTGAAGAGTTCACACTCACCAAGTCCCCAGTGGTGGCCACTTTGGGTACCTCATATACACAGCAGCTCCTACGGTTACTAAGATCTCATTCCATTTCATCCTGACAGGGAGGGATCATTCCCATTGTACAGCTGAAGCTCAGAGGGGTGGAGTGACCAGACCAAGGTTACACTAATCGCCAAGATGTGTGACTCCCGAACTAGAACTGTTGTCCCCTCCATTGGAGAAGAACTGAAAGGGTCACTACGCTCCACCCTCATCCTTGAGTGACACCGCACCTAGGCACCTCCCAGTCCAGCCATCAGCAATCCCCCACTCACCCATCACTGAATGCCATGATATGCTGGTGAACGTTCAACCACTGGCTCTCCAGGGGAAAGTCTTGATCTACAGTGTTTGCCAGTTCCTGCGGTGTCAATGCCCCCCCCCCCCAACACACACACACACTGCTATCAGTGTGAACCAGCCCAACAGGGAGCTGGGAAGTGTACTTAACAATCACAAGCCAGCTAAAGCACACCTGTCTGAAAGTGAGGCTGTGGTCCTGGTGGCTAGTTTACCAGGGGACAAGACCAAGGTGGTTATGAACCTGGCTGAAATAACTCAAGTGTATCCTTTGCTTTTATTCTTTTTCAAAACAACACTTGCTTTGATGAAATTTCCCCATGCCTACTTGTGCCTTATTGCTGGCAGGTTGAGCCAGGGACCCAGAACAGGGCTCCATCTTGGACCCTGATGGTAGATGACAGACCCTTGGACCCTCTTGCCATTCCTGCAGGTCTTCCCCTCACCTATCGACTTTCATTCTCTCCACACACTGAGTACTCAAAGTCAAGGGACCAGTTAGATTCCCACATCTGCCTCCTAAGGAAAATCACTTCCCCTGAGACTCAGTTTCCCCATCTATGAAGTGGAGGGTGGTAACAATAATGTCTAACCTGCTTACCTCTCGATGTGAAGATTAAACAACAATAATGGCTTTGAGAGCACTTTGCACACTGTAGGAGACTATCCGACTATTTTCATTCTTATTTCTAACACCTGGAAAGGAAGAAAAGACACCCATCCAAGGACTTAGAAAACATACATGCCATTTATTTTGCTTTAAAAACTTTTGTTAAAACACACAAGAAATGTTTGGGTGGCAGTGACAGGGACTCGGGTGTCAACACAAGACCTAGTGACAGTCACACTACCTGGAAGATGCTGATGGATCTGACAGAACCCAACCCACTTCCAGAACTGCTTGATGAGAGTTTCACACTTCATCCCAATCAGGGCAAATCCCAGAGCAATCTGGCAGAAGTCATTGGCTTGGTTATCACAAGAAATCTAGGAGCATCCATTGACAACCCTTTCCTCTCCTCCTTGTCCCCTCTCAGGAGAGCCACGTGGACTCCAGAAGCTACTAAGAGCAGCTAGAGAAGGGATTGTCTCAGTGGAGGAATTGTAGGGCCCATGCTTGCCCTCCCAACCTGTTTTTAGTCCATCAGATTTTGTTTTAGGACCACGACTCAGGTAGACAACAAAATTCCAATGTGGTGTCCTCAGTTTAGAATCAGAAAAGTAAACGTGTCTTTATTTTGTTTCCAGCATTGCAATAAAATTATTACAGTGGAATGGATTTCTCCTCCAGGAAGAAATGCAGGGCAGAGGACTGACCCCTGCCCCAGAAAATCACTACCTTTAAAAGCCACTGTTACCCAACTCTCGCCCATGGGAAATTCTTATCTCAACTTTGCTCCCATGACATTGGGGGATGGAAGGGCAAACTGTAGAGATGAGCATGATGGGCAGAATGACTCCAGCTTCCCTACCAAGCCCCACATCCGTCTGAGCCCCCTGGCTGGGATTTCTGGGGAACTGAAATGAGACATGGCTAAGGAAGGCTGGAGAGCTCTGAGCAGGGAGCAAGCTCTCCTGGAATTGGGAACTTGGCTTGCGGGGTGGGGGGGGGGGCAATCCCGACAGAACTGGAGAGGCAGTGATTTCTCTTGGACATACTGTCCCAATAACCTTCATGCCTCTGTTGCCAAAGGAACAATCGCTAATGATGGAATTTGGGGGTACTGGGCTACTGCCCCCATCTACTCAGAAGGGTCAGCCCTGGCTGGGGAGGAGGTAACCAGTCTAACTGTTCATCCTCCTACATAAACACAGCTCTGGTCCCAGATCTAGTCCCAGTTTTAATTCCCATGGACAAGTGGCATTTTTGAGAATTCCCCAAAGCCACCAAGGTTCTGCATGGATGAGGTGCACTGGTTGTTCCCTCCTGGGGTTTAATGGCTCCAGAAAGTACCGTGAGTGATACTCCCCAGAGCAAGTCTCAAACCAGACCTGTTCCCTGCCCCCCACCCAAACCAGTGCACTCCTGGAATGCCAGCCCTCTGCTGCTCATCCCTCAGAGTGGGGGAATGAAGAGAGAAAGGGGGCCCAAGAGTTAGGGGCTCTCCTTGTTTATCAGCAAATAGGATTCTGGGCCCTAACTGGACTTTCAGTGCATCCTCATACCAATCTTAGTTCTGGGTGTGGGCAGGGTTCCTGCAAAGAACAAAATTTTGGCTGCTAAGGCTGGTGAAGGGGGCAGGAAGTCCCTCAACTAGAGCTCCTGTTCTGATCCAGGCAGACCTGGGATCAAGTCCTGACTTGGGCATACACTAGCTCTATGAGTCCCAGAAAAATCACTTAACCTCAGATCTCAGTATCATCTTCTGTACCCATGTCTGGGTAATAAGGAGGGTGAAAGCAGATGATGCATATCAAGTGCCTTAAGACAGTTCCGGGAATCAGGAAGGGCTTGAGACAGGTTCTGGTGAATAATTCCTCCTTGATAGCACTCTGACCCGAGGATTCATCATCCTTCTCCATCCCCAAGCCTCATCTCTCTTGCCTGGATTACATCATCAGCTCCCACCTGATCTCCCTGCTCCTGCCCATACCTCCAACCTCTGTAGCACTGCTGTCATCAGCTTCTGAAAGCTCAGCTGACTGCACTCCCTCCCCAGCCACTCATGGCCTAGGAGTCCCAGGGTCAATGCCTCGGTCTGGCATTCGAGGCCCCCATGCTGCCCAGCATGCCCACTCTGCTCCAGACAGCCCCGTCCTTTTATCGCCTCCCTCCCACGCCCTTCTTCTGACCTCCAGGCCTTGCCCAGGCTGTTTGCCCACCCTCAGAATATCCTGTCTCACCTGCTCCACCAGCTGGAATCCAACCCTGCCTTAAGGGCCTAGTGCACAGTCTGCCCCTTTCTGGATGCTTCCTCTGACCACTCCAGCCTTCCCTCCAAGTTCCTGTTGCAGTTGTCCACCTTGAATCATTCTTTCATTGTTGAAAGCCTGTAGAGATCGTCACACTGAACCAAGGGAGCCACCCAAGGGTCCCACCCAAGTCCCTGAAGAAGGGAAGAGCCGTGGGTCAGAGGCAGAAAGTGTCTTCCTTCTCAACAATCTCCTACACTGTGCCTAGCCCGTCAGTGCTTTAAAAGTGTTCCCAGAATGACTGGGAGGATAGTTTCCAAGTCTTCCTCAGCCTCTGGAGAAGTGGCTTTGGAGAAACTAAAATGGTCAAGGAAGGTGACAGTGGCAGATGGAGAGGAGCCCTGGAGGTCAGGGCAGCCAAACAGGGAGGAGTAAGGGGCTGAGATCTGACCCAGCCTGGAAGGGCTCTCTGTGTCTGGACACTATAACAGCGCTAGGGGAGAAGAAGTACCAGCCTGAGGGGCAAGGGAGCTGTGTTTGAGCAAGGTCCCGTGTCGTCTCCAGGCAGCAGTCCTTTGATGGTGAAGTAGTTGGGGGTAGATAGGAACGAAGCGGAAGGCAGTGGCTTTGGCAAGAGAAATGTTGTCCAAGGTAGCAGAGGATTCTCCAGCTGGGGTCTCCCCAAGTCAAAACCCATCATCCAGAGCAGGGGTGAAGGGTGGCCAATGTGACGTGGCCCGCAGCCCAAGTTCTTAGGCCCTTTGCCCTTTTCATTACTTCTCTGGGACGCGCCCTGTTGTCATGGCTTCCTTCACTGTGACCAAGTGACCACCAGGGGCTCTCTGAGGGGGCTGGGGGGCCAGCAGAGCCTCTGACCCCTCGCGGCTTGCTAGATGACTTCTTGCTTGGTGATAGTCAGCTGGGGGATGGCGGAAGGGGGCTTGACAATTGTGGCGATGGCTCCTGGCAGGAGCTTGTAGGGCTCAGACCCTGAGCCACCTGGCGGTGAGGGCTGTGGAGTCTCAGGGGTGGCTGGAGAGACAGAGAGACAGACAGGCTGCTCAGAATTCCAGCCCCTTGGGAGTAAAGGAAGAGCCCTGGGAAAGTTTTTCCCCCTCCCAGGGGTTAGTTTCCTCTTCTATAAAATGAGAGAATGAGACTAGATCATCTCTAAGGTCTCCTATGGCTCAAACCTTCTGAGTTCCAGATGATAGTCTTAAGTTCCATGAGGTCTGGAAGGCTGTGGCTGGGCCAGGTCACAAAGTCAGAGCCTTTTCCCAGGTCCTAACCACTTCCATCTCCTCCACCATTTGATATGGAGATATGAGTTTCTTCTCTCAAACCAGGGCCCAAGTCTGACTCTCCCAAGGACAATGGGACATGTGACAGGAATACCCATTCTTGGAGAGAAGGAGCAACAGTTGTTGAAACCCAAGGTTCTGGCTAACTGGCTTAAAAATACCATTTCTCTGATATTTAGGTAGATGAGTAACAGAAACTAAATGGCCTCACCCCCATAACAGGTTCAGAAAGTAACTTTGACCATGACCCACTTGGCTAATTTTATTCTATGGACAACTTTCCCAAGGAACAATCTCAATGAAATGAAATCTCATGTTGGTGGACTGCCTGATCCCAGTGAGGATATCCTCATCCAATGGGCAACCTCATCTAGTGGATGACCTCATCCCAAGGACAGCTTCATTCAGTAGAGGTTGTCAGTCACCTCACTGAATAACAGTCTTAACAAATGAACATTTCACCCCTCATCCTTACCCTGGAGCAGAGAATTGTTATATCCTGATTCTCATCTTCTAGACCCAACCTTCTCCTGGGCCCCCCCCTTAGGCCCCAACCTCTCCCCTTCCTGAGTAGAGCCCAAATTGCCCACCTGCCTGCCCCCTGGGTCGGGGCCACTCACACATCTGTCCGTTGCTGAGGTGAGTAGGCATCGTGTTGGCAACAATGACGTTGGTGCCCATGTGCTCCTGCATCAAGTGAGGGTGCAGGGGGTGATGGGCATGAGTTGCGTCACTGGAGGATCCTGCAGGTAGAGGGGGTACTCAGTGAAGATGAAGAGTTTGGGGTAAGGACCATGGGCCTTGAGACACCATCTTCCTCAGGTGTGACCAATCAACCTGCCCATCCATTATTGATGATGTCTATTGGGTTCCTTATCCTGGGTTAGCAAACTGGGGCTTACCATTCCCATCCACAGACTTTATGAGGGTATTGAGAGGACCCAACAAACCAAGAGAACAAAAGTGATTTAAAAGAAACAGGGAGCAATGAGATAATTTAAATATTATAATGAGTATTGATTGCATGTTAATATAATGGATTTAATCAATGGCTCTCAAAGTTCCTTGGCATGGAAGTCCTTCAACCATTTGATCCCCACTCACCTTTCAGTCTCATTCCCACACCTCTCTTTCAGCCAAACTGACCTACTTATAGCATCTATGTGTTTCTCTGTACTTTCCTGTAATTTCCAATCTCAATGCTATTGCTTATGTGTTGGCTCCACTAGAGATGCCTTCTCCATCTATCCATGCCCACAAGTCCAAATTCCATCTCAGATATTTCCTCCTTTGGGAAGGCTCTCCTGATTCTCCCCACTCCAGTAGGAAGTAAACCTCTCCTTCCTTGGAATGCCTATAGTAATTAATTTATCTGTAACCCATCTTTTAGGAATAACCACTTCTTCTATGAGCATTACAATGAGTCCAAGCTTCCTCACTTAGATCCTGCCTCCTATCCTTCCAGCTCATTTCATCTAGTACAATCACTGCAAAAATTCTTCAACCCTGTTGAGGCTGCCAACTCAGTGACCCCCACTTTTCACTATCTATCACCCCATCTTTATTTCTCTTTTAGTCCAGCCAAGACTCCATAGCCCAGTATTATAATCTCTCCCTGGCATTCATCGTCAACTCCCTCATAGCTCCCTTTCAGAGTAAAACAATTTGAAAGGGTTGCCCACTCTTTTATCTGCATTTCACTTTCCTGCTCACTCTGTAACACTTTCCAATCTGGTTTCCTTTCCCACAGTCTTCTGACACTGCCCTTTTCACAATTGCCAAGAGCCTCCGTGTTGCCAATGCAATGAACACCTCCATCCCTCTCCTGCAGAATTTAACACCATTAAATGTCCTGTCCTCCTTAAAACATGCTCTTCTCTTGGATTCTGGAACTTCCCTGGCTTTGCTCCTATTTCCCTGGCTAGTCTTCCTCCAGTCTCCTCCCGTGGCACCTAATTGCTGGAACACCACAAAGTTGTCTTTCATCCTGAGCTTTGGGCTTGTGTTTGAACAACAGACTCAGACGTCCACCTGCCTCCATGACAACTCAACTTGGATGTCTAATAGTCATCTCAAGATTAACTGAAGTCTAAAATGGATCTTTTGGCCCATCCCTCACCACCACCACCTCCAGCCTCACTGTTTTTTCTGTCTTCCCATCTTAGTTCCACCAGCATTCCTGTTATTCAAAGCAAAAACACAGGTTTTATCCTTGACTCTTCCCTTCCCCCTCCCTCCCCACATCTGATCAGTCAGCAAGTCCCATAGGTTCTTCTTCCAAATAGATGATCAAGTTTTTCTCTGCTTCTAAATTTCCAGTCATGCTTCAGTCCAAGCCTCCATTGTTCTTCCCCTGGAGACAATTACATTCTCAGGGGTCGCCCGTCTCCACTTTGCACGCCCCCCATTCATTTTCTACCCAACAATCAGAGCAGTTTGTTTAAAACACTAGTCTGATTTTCATTCTTCTTATAATGGTTGCATGAGAATAAAATCCAAATTTCTGACCATGGCCGATAAAAACCATATGCTTATCATTTGGTTTCTGCTGGATCTCCATCTTCATCTCATAAAACACTCCCATCTCACCACCTTATCCTCCTTTCTTGAACACACTATCTTCTCCTGCTTCAAGACTTCCGTATAGTTACTTTTCCCTAGAATGTTTTTCTCTTGGCTTTTAAATGTTCTATTTAAAAAGCCACCACTTCAGAGAAGTCTCCCTTGGCCAACCTATCAAAAGAGGTCTCTTTTCAGTTACACTCTATTGTTTTACCTGGTTATTTAAATATCTGTAGTTACCCTCTTCATTATACACTTGATTGTTGCCTGTTCCCACAGGCCCCTTGCACACACACACACACACACACACACACACACACACACACACATAGGAGGACAGAGATCTTGTTCTCTGCTGAATCTCCAGCTCTTAGAACAGTGACTGGCACAAGCTAGGTTCTCACTGCTTGAATAAATGGACCATTGTCCCCATTTTCCTGTGAGGACAGGTAGCTTAAGGGATCGCCCAAAGCCACAGAGTGAGGAAGTGATGGAGCTCAGACGCGAGCCTGGGTCTGCATGAGACTTGTGTCTTGGAGAGGCCCCCTGCCTTTGCCCACCTCTCAGCCCCTCCTGGGTCCCGCACGGACCTCCCAGCAACATCTCCTGTAGCAGGTTGTCAATCTTGGCCATGCCAAAGAGCTTGATGAACTGGATCTGCTCGATCATCTGCCAGGTGATGCTCTGCAGGGTGGGCAGCAGCAGCAGCAACTCGCCGAAGCGGCCTCGTGAGTCATACTGGCGGTCGTTGATGTAGTCCTCCAGGCTCACCTGCACCTGGGACCGCAGCCGCTTGATCTTACCTGGGTCACTCAATCCCTTGGCATCTGCAATGAGAGGAGGTGAGCAAGTGAGGGCAGCAGGGCCCAGCTGGAACATCTGGGGGGTCAGGACCCAGACCTCTCCTGACTCACGGGGTCCTTATAGGGGGCCTAATAGCCCCAAGGTCACATAGGGAGTCCTCAGCAGTGCTAGGACAAGGAGTCCGGGTCCTCAAGAGCCGGGGTACACTAGCACAAATTGTAGCTTCCTGGACTCAGGCAGAAAAGGGTTTCTATCACATTTCCTAAGATGCAGAACTGGGATAGGAGAGTGTGGGATGGAGGACGGGACTTCAGGAACATACCTAAGAGGGCACTCAGCCACTTCCTCATTACAAATGAGGAAACGGAGGAACAAAGCAGAAAAAGAACTTGGCTCAGGTCACACAGCCAGTTCTTGGCAGATCCGTGATGTGGACTTGGGGCTCCTGACTCCCGCTGAGTTCCCACTGTCCAGATCTCAGTACAGGCTGCTTCTGCTGCCTTCGAATAGCATCCCCGCTTCTCTGCTCCCTTGCCTGTGTCATCTTAGGGACTCAGCTTAGGTTTCACCTCCACCAGGAAGTCTTCTCCACTCCACCCTCCCCAAGTCTGCATTATGAGTGTCCATCATGTTCCCAAATTTCTGTGGCTCTTCCATAACTACTGACCACACAGGAGACAGCTGTCTCTTCCACTAGACTGTGAGCTCTGTGCAGGCAGGCATATGTCTCATTTGTCATTATAAACCCAGCACCTAGCACCATGTGTAGTCAATATTTGTTGAATAGGTAACTAGATGGAAGGATAGGTGGATGGATGAAAGGTTAAATGAATGGGGGAAAAAAATCAATGGATAAATTCTAGATCCTCAATCTCAAGAAAGGAACTCAAGTAGTCCTCCAATAGATAATCTCAAACTTCATTTATTTCTTAAATTAAGTGGCAGAAAGAGAATTTCACCCACACTTCTGGTCCAGGGCTCTCTTCCCTGAATCATGTTTGTGCATTCTTTTATTCAGTCAACAAACATTTATTGAACACTTTCTACATGCCAGGCCCTATTCTAGGTTACCTGCTCCTCCAAGACAGGTTACTGAACCTGACTCAGCATCTGTAACCCTGCATATTTTACTGAGCAATTACTCTGTCTAGCCCTGTGTTGAATGCTGCAGGGGATACAGCCTGGGCCAGTCTCTTAAAGAAACTAGAACTAGAAATCTTACCCTTTAAGAAATGGGGAATAGCGTGTGGTAAATAAGAACATGGGCTTGAGAGCTGGATAGTCTGAAGTTCAAATCTGAGTTCTGCCATTTCCTGGTTGTGTGACCTTGGGCAAATTAATCGATCTTCCTGTGCCTCAGTGTTCTAATCTGCAAAATGGGGGTAATAATTCCTATCTCACAGGCACCAGGTTGCAAAAAATAAGCGTGATGATCCACACAGAGCATTTAGAATGGTGTCTTAAAGAGAATTCCACAATGGTGGTCCTCTTCCTCTTCATTGCTACCATTACTAGAGGTGATCTTCGTGCCGGTGGTGCCTAGCTCTAAGACAGTGCCCGGCACACAGTAGGTCCTCTCTAACATGTAAGGAGGAAAGGAAGCAAGCAGGGCTTTGGGGGCTCAGGAATCTTGACATTATGAAAAAAAATCAGGCTTTGCACAGACATAACTACAAATGCAGATGGAAAGTCAGTAGATGGAATCGGGAGAGGAGAGTCAAGAGCTGACGGAGGGTGGGGATGCAATACAGTGGTCCCGCTTATCTGTGGGAGATACGGTCCAAGGCCCCAGTGTATGCCTGAAACCACAAACAGCACTGAACCCTTTATGTGCCGTGTTATAAACTACATTTTTCCCTATACATACATACCTATCATGAAGTTTAATTTACAAATTAGGCACAGTAAGAGGTTAATAACTATAACCATAAAAACTTGAACAATTATAACAATGCATTGAAATAAAAGTTATGTGAACGTGGTCTCTCTCCTTCTCTCTGAAAATATCTTATTAAACCGTACTCACCTTTTCACTTAAAGGAAGCACTTCATGGCCTCTCTTTGGAATGTCCAAATTGCCAGCATCCCTACTCTTGCAAGCACTTTGAGGCCTTTCTGAATTAAAATAGGGTCACTGGAACCCCAGGACTGCAATACTGGGACACTGGATCTGATGACCGAGCTGGCTACTCAGTGAGTAGCAGGCGGATAGCATTTGCGGAGTGAACGTGCTGGAAAAGGGATGAGTCACGTCCCAGGTAGGACGACGCAGGAGGGTGCACGATTTCATCACGCTACTCAGAATGTCGTGCAATCGTAAACTTACAAAATTGTTTGTTTCTGAGATTTGCCATTTAATGATTTTTGACCACAGTTGACCACAGGTAACCAACACCACCAAAGGCAAAACTGCAGATAAGGGGGCTACTGCATGTTGATCCTGCTGAGCGAAGGGTCAGAAAATGCTCTCCACAGTTGGTAGGACGAGAAATAAAGGCATAAGCACAGCAAACGTTATAAAGGTGGTCAACAGAGACACTAAAATAGCCAGGAAATATATTAAGAGGATGGAGGAGAAAAGATGGGAATGGCGATAGAGGAAAGTGAAATCCTCCACTAGCCTAGGAAGAAAAGCACAATCTAAACAAGATCAAGCAAGAAAGAGCAGGCTTAGCACTTTATTTAGAGCTCAAGGTAACGGCCAGAAGAAACAGTTCAAGGAATCAGAAATGGTTCCCTCTGGGGAGTAAGCTTTAGCAGGAAAAGTGGGGTGGAGGGACTATTTGCATGTTAAGTATGTGCAGATATTATTTTGATAAAAATTTTTGAGGAAAAGATAAAAAGAAAGAAAGGATGGAAGATAAGAGGTAAGGAGAGAGAGGGAAGGAGTGAAGAAGGGAAAGGAAAGAAAAAACCCAAGCCTTTGGAGTCAGTGTGCCCTTTCAAGGCACATCATCCCTTGGAACCTTGATTTTCCTCATCTGTGAAATGGAGCTAAGAAAACACCCTCTCCCTGTTGTACTAAAGAGATGAGGTTGTGAACTCGGGGTATGTAACCCAGCAGGAGAAGTCTGACAGGGTCTGGAGCATGGGGGTGGTGGGAGGTGCTGACTGTACCTGGGTCAAAGAAGATGATGGCTTTGAGGCAGGCATACTCATTGTCATCGACCTGCAGCTCCTGGAAAGGCAGCACCAGCTCGTCGAGGATGCGCGTGGACACCCGGCTCATCTCTGCCAGCTCCGGGCAATGCCGGGGGATGATGTAGTCATTACCTGGATGAGTTGGGAAGGAGAGGGGATGGGGATACCACCTTGGGGGTACCCCTTACCCCTAGCTTTGGATAGGCCCTGTCCTTTGCAGTTGCAATGCAGCTGGTACCCATGGAGGGGCACCCCTTGGGGACTGAAATGCCCATTTTACAGATGAGGAAGTTAAGACCCAGATTAAAGGAATGAGTTGCTTGAAGTCATTGGACTGGGCCTGGAGCCTGGCTTTCTAGGACCCTTTCACATCACTCAAGTTCCATTCTCCAAGACCCACAAGACTGATGACATTTCAAGGTCACTTGGGAAGCACCAGGTTAAGGGCCCAGATTCTGGAACAAGATTGCTTGGTTTGAATCCCAGTTCTACCACCAACTAGCTGGATATATTCGGATAAATTACTTTCTGTGCCTCAGTTATCTTCATCTGTAAAATGGGGCTACATAATAGAGCTTACCTCATAGAGTTGTTGTATTGAATGAGTTGATATTTGTAAAGTACACAGACTAGGATCTGGCCTGTAGTGTGACCTACATAAGCATTAACAAAATAGACATGCCATGAAGGCATAGGTGACAGGCTGGGGTTTGTGCCATTTCTGGCAGTCTCTTGCTTCTACTCCAGAAACCACATCAGAACACACGAGTAACTCCAGGGACAACCCTAAGTGTGCCTGAACTTTGATTCCTTGCGTCCATATTTCCTTGCATCTGAAGGGAGTATTCAACTGAGAACACTGAGAACAGGGCTGCTTCTGATCTGTCTCCCTCGCCCTGGCACACCACCACGAACATCTCCCGTGCCCAGGTGGGTTTCACACTGGACATGCCCTCCGCAGAGCCCTGGCTGGGCAGGCCGCGTCCTCACCTAGCAACAGAACGTCCTTGAACACCATGGATCGCTTGGTGGCTCCGAGCAGCAGGTGCTCGCCGGCGTGGGCTCTGAGCAGGGCCACCTGGAAGAGAGAAGGGGCGCCGTCTGGTGTCTGCACCCCGGTGAAGGCTGCTCCCAGCCAACTCACTGACCCCTGGGCAAGTCAGCTTCATGCTTCCCTTGCCTTTACCTGCCTGAACTATAAAGTGGGCATCAGCAGCCCGGCTGGAGTGGCTCAGTTGGTTGGGCGTCGTCCTGTGCCCTGAGAGGTTGCCAGTTTGATCCCAGGTCGGGGCAGTGTAGAAGGCCACCAATGTTCTCTTTCACATTGATGTCTCTCTCTCTCCTTTCCTCTCTGTAAGCATGTCTTTGGGTGAGGATTAAAAATAAATAAAATGGGCGTCAGAAAACTGCTGTCTTCTTCCCATAACTGATCAAACTGGGGACCAGAAAAGATTCAGCAGGAACCCAGAGGGGAAAGAACAGGTGCTCAGAGCAGGCAGACCAAATGCTGACTCTGACCTTGAACTTCTGTGTCCTTGGGCAAGCTGTCGCTCCTCTCGGGGCCTGGTTTATGTGCCTGGTGAAACTGTGACAACATTCTGGGTGTGTGTGTGTTTTTAATTAGAAGCTCAAAGGCTTTCATTAGACTCTAAAGAGCATCTAAAACCAAAAGTTCTAAAACCGTGGGTCCCCAATTCCTACCTATGAACCAGCAATGAAAGATTATGAAGAGCATTTCATAAAAATGCAGATTCTTAGGCTCTACTATGAGAGATTCTGATTCGGGGAGGCGGGGGTTGGGCCCAAGGATCTGTATTAAATAAGCTCCCCAGTTGATTCTGATGCGCAGGTGTGTTTGGGAAATCACCGCTCCAGGTCTCCAGGGCAACTACCCACTTGACATTGTGGATTCCAGGATTCTGGGAGTGAGCTACAAGAATGTGGACATGGATGTTGGTTCCCACCTAAGGCAAAGGCACGAGCACTGGCCCTTGGAAGGGATGAGTTTGACAGACCCCCTTCCTGCAGAGAGGACAAGGCTGCCTTGGAAGACTCAAGTCCGAGGCAGGAGCCCAGCCAGCTCACGGGAGGAATCGCCTGCCCTTTCGGAACCGGAACAGTGTGCTTTAGTGCTCACATCAGAACCGAAGGATGGGCTGGAAAAAAACAGTAGCAGGCTGGCAGCCTCACGGGTCTCGTCTGCAAGGTTGGGGTGGGAGCTTAGAGGTTTTTCAGTAGGCTAAATTATGAAGTCAAAATGCTTTTGTTCATTAATTTGTTTGATTGCTCATTCTTTCAGTCATCAAATGTTAGGTGCCTACTAAGTGACAGACAGTTTTTAGACAGCGGGACACAATGGTGAATGGAAAGGAAAGGAGGGTGAGAGGAGGGGAAAGAGAGAAGTGAGAAAGAAGAGAAGAGAGGAGCGAGGACGGGAGGGAGGGAAGGAAGGTGAGGGTGACGTGATGAAGAGTATGGGGCAGAGTGACTACATAGATGGGGAGGTCAGAAAAGGCCTATCTGCCCTGGCCAGTTTGGCTCAGCGGTTAGAGCGTCGGCCTGTGGACCAGAGAGTCCCGGGTTCGATTCCCGCTAAAGGCACGTACCGCGGTTGCAGTTTGTCCCCGGCCCCGGTTGGGGTCGTGTGGGTGGCAGCCACTCGATGTGTCTCTCTCACATCAATGTTTCTCTCTCTCTCTCTTTCTCTCTCCCTCTCGCTCTATCTGAAGATGAATGCAAAAATGTCCTCGAGTGAGGATTTAAAAAAAAAAAGAAAGAAAAGGCCTATCTGAGGAGTTGAAAGTGTTCTAAGGCACATAGTAAACATTCAATAAACATTCCTTTGAACGAAGGAAGGAAGAAATGGGTGAATGAACGAATGAGCAAACTAGTTAACTTCCTCTCCAGGTCTAGTCCCTCCTTGGCAGCCCCCTGTCCTTACCTAGTCTGTTCCCCTGTGGTTCAGCCTTGTGACGACGACAGGAAAAGAGGAGAAATGGCCAACAGGAGGTGCAAGGACACTTTCCATGACCAAGACAGGCACACTTATTACTGCGCGCTCCCTACACCGCACACGGCACCGTGCAGGGGCTGGTCACGTACCCAGCGCCCTCACACGAGAGGGAGAAGACCTGGCATCAGATCCCAGCTCTGCGGCTGCCTTGCCCTGTGACCTGGGGCAAATCACTTTCCCTCCCTAGGCCTCTGTCTCCTTGTCCAGTGCTACCCAGCCTTCTAGGTTTCAATGGATTGATATCCCAAGCAAAACAGGAAGCAAACAAACTTGGAAGGTGGTTCCTGGGTTAATGCCTCTTGATTGGGGTGTCCTTGGGAAGGCAATGACCCCTAAATCTCCCAAGTATGCTTCCTCCTCCTCTCCCCACCCCTCATCAAGATGGGCTCCTCATACACTGTGAATGGGGAGCTGGGAACCCTCATGGTCCGGGTCCAGCCCCCTGACATGGCAGCTGTTCTAGGGGTGAGCCGGCAGGGGGGTGTTAATGATTGTCCTGTGTTATTGGCCACCCATCACTGCTCTCTGAGAATGCTCTGAGCCCCAGCCAGGGAGGTTTGGGTGGGAAATCGAGGTTAACAATTGTTCAGCTTAGGGGTACCTTGTTGCCCTGCTGAGCCCCTGGGAAGGAACAGGAGGGATTAAACATTAATGTAGACTCTCCAGCAGAGGGGACCAGAGCCAGAACACGAGGAGCAGAGGAGAAGGCAGGGGCAGCTCTGCCAAGGTCCCTGCCCTGTCATCCCTCCCAAAGCGGGAGGGATCCATGTGAGGGGGCATCCGATCCTGCCCGGTGTGAGGCTGAGGACCAGCCAAACCAGTGTTTGCACAGCGCGCCCCACCGTGGCACACGAACGGGTGTTCCAGGAGAGTCTGGGTGTCAAAGGAGGTCTAGAAGCCCCAGGGCCATCCACAAACTTCAATAGGTGCCTACCAGCGGGACTTGTCAGAAACTTAAACAGACTGACATGCACCGCCAGTCTTCGTACAAATGTGCAGAACAGAGAAGCGAATGCACCAGGAGCTGACATCTCGGTCCTGTCCATTGGCAACCCTGAGCCTCCCTCGGAGCCGAGAAGGTGACCCAGCCCAGCTCTCCTTCCCCAGACAGGGAAATGTCTGCAGAGGCCGAAAGGGTCCCCAAGCAAGAGCTGTCATTTTCAGTGTCTCAGAAACTCATTTGTCCTCGGACTGCCCACACACACATACACAGTCCCCTTGTTCCCCCTGGGACATTTTTGGTACGCCAAAGAATGCACTTTGGGAAATAAAGTGCTGAGTTATAGCATCTCAGTGGGATACAAGGAAGAATGTGACATTCAGGGAGGCCAGCCGTGGCTGGGGCACTGTGTAGGTGCTCATTACATGATTTACACTTTCACATGGTGATGTCCTCAACCCTCCCAACAACTTCCTGAAGCAGGTATTATCATTTCCGCTTTACAGATAACAAAACTGAGACTCAGAGACGGGAAGTAATCTGTCCAAGATCACACAGAGAACCAGTCTTAAAACAAGGGCTCAAGCCCAAATCTCCTGATCCCTGGCCTTGGGCCCCTGTCAATATCCCCTTGGGAGAGGGGCCCGGTGCAGTGGTACAGTGGATAGAAGCCTGGACTTTGGACCTTTCCTGCCTGGTTCTAATCCCAGCTTTGAGGGATATTAGCTGTGTGACCTTGAACAAGTTACTCAACCTCTCTGTGCCCTAATTTCCTCACCTATAAGATGGAACTAGTAGCACTACCTCCTAGGGTTTTGGGGGGATTAAATGAGTTAATATTTGCAAAGTGATGTAAACAACCCCAGGACACATGAGCACTAGGTGTGTTTTGTTAAATAAAATCAAACTAGTCCAAGGTAATATCCCAGGCGGGCCAGCAGGGCCCTCCTGCCTCGTGCTCCCACCGCCCACCGTCCCCGTCCGCCCGCACCTGGTCATCCAGGGGCAGCTCGCAGAAAGCCGGGATGTACTTGGCCCACTCAACAAGCACCAGCAGCTGCTCCTTCATGGACTCGCACATGTCTGCAATGCTGGCGATCTTCTTGGCCCGAATGTCTCCGTTGATCCCAGAGACAGGGGAGGTGATCTGGGGGGAGATGAAGGAAAAGGCTGGGAACGGCTAGGCCTGCCCCATACTCTCTGAGCCCTGTACGCCCCCTCCTCAGATAGTTTCCCTGTCTAGAAAAGGGGAGATGGACTGTGGGTGCCTTCTCAGCTCTGGAGGGAGTTCAGGGCAAAACCGACAGAAGGAAGGATGACGAAGAGGCAGATATGAGGGAGGAGGGGTCCCTCTGAGGCTACATCTGCTGCCTGCCCCGTCTCCTACTCCACCAGCTCCTTAGAATCCCAAGGAACCCCTCAGCCCGCGGGGAGAAGCAGGGCAAAACTCCTCATATGACAGATGAAGACACCACAGCCCAGAGAGGTGCTGCGACTTGCCCAAGGTCAACAGCAAGAGGCTGGCTGAGTCCGTTTGCTCCTCTGTCCACTCGTTCCCTGCTCTGTTCTCTTGGGTCGAAGCTGACCTCAGGCCCTCAGTGAAAGCTAAGACTGCTTGGCCTGCGCAGTGAGGCAGCAGGACGAACTAGAGAGTGCCCAAGTGCCAGCCCTGCGTTCGGGGTTTGTCTTGGCTACCGAACTGGCTGTGTGACACTGGACTCAGCTTCCCTTCTGTGACATCTGAGGGTCCTTCTAGCTGCTGCCCCAGGGCTTGGCTGGGGAGGACGGGGTGGAGGTGAGACTCCTCTTCAGTGTGTGGGGGTCCCAGGTGGGTGGTCACCCCAGTACCTGCTGGGACAGGACCTCGGCCTGCAGGAGCGCATTGATGGAGGGCAGACTGCTGTCCTCATAGCTTGACCTGCGAGTGCTGATCCGGTCCCGCTCATTTTGGACGGCTGTGAGGACAGCAGAGAGAGGTGAGGAGGGAGGGCAGGGATGTGGTGGAGGGGAGGGTTGTCGCATGACTGATGAGGAGTGGGTGAGGTGCAAGGGGTGAGAGTTCAACCCAGACAGAGACTCTGCAGGGCTGTCCTGCACAGCTGGAGACACAGCTGGATGCGGGACTAGGAGCAGGGCATCCAGGGGGAAGAGCCCAGATCAGTTTGTGGGAAGGAGGGGAGATGGATTCTGACCCAGCTCCTGGAGGAACTTCCCAAGTGCCAGAACTGCCCCCAACACAATGTGGTGACTGCAGGAGTGATCCACCCATCACGGGAGGCATGCAAGACAATGACGACTTGGTAGAGGGCTTAAGGTGCATCTTGAGCATTGAAGAGGGGATCTGTCTAAATAACACATTTACAAGCTCTGTTTTGAAAAGGGTCTCTTTCTTTCCAGATGAAAGTGTGTGAAACAAGCAAAATGAATTCCTCTGGGTGACATGAGATGGCCTAGGGATTCCTGAACACGAGGCAGAAGACCTGGACGAGGGGATCTGGAGACCCCACCTGCCCCGCAGTCTCATCCATCAGTGGGAGCGGCAGGTGCTCCGACTAACCTTCTCGGAGACAGCAAAGGAACGCTGTCCTCCTGCCCCACTGCCGGCCCTCTCCCAGGATCTCAGAGATCGGGGGCCTCTGTCCACCAGGGCCCCACACCCCACTGCACGTCCCTTTCGGGCCAGTCTTGGCCCAAAATGTAAACTGGACCTTCTGCTGCCATGGCCCAGTCCCTTGGACTCTGAGAAGCCTCCCTGTGCAGCGAGGCTTGGCTGCAGGTGGAAGGAGGGAGGATGAGGTGGGAGGAGACCAGTTCTGTTCGGCATTGCCACTCATTCTCTGTGTGCCCACAGGAGTCACCTCCTCTCTCTGGGCCCATTTACCAGCTTTCGCCTCCCAAACTTGCTCCTCTGCCGTCTTTCCCATCTCGGGAACAGGCAGGTTATTCTCCCACTTCCGGCCGGAGGCTCTTTCTCCCACATACCCTCGACTCACACCCCACAGTCAGTGACCTTTACAGAACCGACCGACCCTCGGCTCCCACCGTCTGGGCCCTGCCTTGTCTGCCCTGGAGCAGTCCAGGCCCTCCTCACTGGTCCCCGGCCTCTGGCCTTGCCCCTGTGTATGCGCAGGTCCCATCCCTCCAGTGCTCAAAACCAGTGTCCCCCCTCTCACTCGGAGTGAAGTCTCAGCTCCTCCCTGTGGCCCTTTCTCTCTGATCTTCACTCCCTCTGTCCCCAAACCGGCCCCACTGCCCCTCCGACCCACCTGCTGCCGCTGTTCCCCCTGGCTGGAATCCTCTTCCCCCGTGGCTTCACGGCGTCTCATGTCACTCCTGTCCCCGTGCAAATGTCGCCTTCCCAGAGAAGGTGACTGTCCCTCTCTGACCAGCGGTCTGCTGCGGCATCCCTCCTCACACTCTGCTCGCCATCCTGCTTTATTCTTCCTCTTGGCACTTACTGTAGATTTCTACGTTCATGTCTGACTCTCTGTCTCTCTCCGAGGAGGAAAGCTCCAGAAAGAACTTCCTGCCTCTTGTTCGCTGCTGTGGCCCCAGAGACTAGAACAGAGCCCGGCACACAGTAGGTGCTCAATAAATACTTGTCAAGTGAATGACAGAAGGTGCCGGAGGAGACAAGCTCTCATTCTTGGGAGCGCCCTCGGCCCTGCTTCTCAGCGGGACACCGACACCCCAGCTGTCCCACTGTCTCTGGGTTTCACACATCGCTGGAACCAGGGAGTGGAAGCAGACGGGGCCGGGAGTCAGGGGGATAAACTAGAAGTCCCAAGATAGGACATCTCTGGAGACCCACCACTCCGCACAGGGCCAGCTCCCAGAACCGCTCCCCCGCCCGGGGCCCTGCCCACACCCCCCACGAGGCCGCCCGCACCCGCGGACTGAATAGGCTGCTGTCGGCAGCTGCGGACGGGGCTCCTCAAGGTTAGGCCGGCCTTATCAGTGCCCGGCGCGAGCTCAGTCACGGAATGATGTTTTCCAAATGTTTGCTCAGTATTAGCGGGGTCGGGGACCTAATGTAACTTCTATTGAATATTAACCAACTCCGGCAGAGGCGGAGAGGAGGATGAGCTTGTCTTCTCGGAGAACCCCTGGATGGGGGCTGATGGGGAGCTGGGCTGGGGTCCCAAGAAAGGGCCCACCACCAACCCACACCTCCTGCACCCCTGGCCCTGCTTTCTGGTCTGAGTTTCCAATGCCAGGAGCCCGACATTTGTCCTATGTCCACCAGCTGAGGCCCAGGTAAGTGTCGGGTTATAGGAAGGAATTCTCGACCTGCTGTTGGGCCCACTGACCTCCAGGTTTCTCCCCAGAGACTTTGTCACTTCAAGGAACCCACTGCTGGACACCATGTACTGTCCTCTGCCAAGACTTACAGGGGCCCTTCCCTGGGGTCAAGAGGAGCTGTCAGGAACCTGGACCCGAGATGATTCTGGCCCCTCCCAGTTTCAATCCCGTGAGCTTGGTGTCTGCCCAGCTCTGGGAGCCTGAGTTCTGGTCCTGACTCCACCCTTGAGCCAGTCATGTCCCTTCTATGGCCTCAGTTTCCCCATCTGTACAGTAGGGGAGGGGGTAGATTTGACGGCCTCGTGTTCTCCTGGCTGGTCTGTACTTTTTGTTTGCAGCCCATGCCTTCCTGTCCTCAGGGACTACATTTTTTTGAAATGTATGTCAGGTATACAACATTATAATCTGACATCTGTAAACTCTGCAAAGTGATCATCCTCAAAAACCCAGTGACTATTCATCACCATACCCTTCAGGGACTACTTTTGGGTTTAAATGTCCGAATCAGGACAGACCATCAGGGAAGAAAAATGAAAACTTGCCCCAACTCTTCTGATCCCTGTGGCTTTGGGAACGTCTTACCAGACTGAGAAGGGGTGTTGGGACTACAAGACTTAGGTAGAACTAGTAATAGCCTTGCTTCCCAGAGCTTGACCACAGTGGCAACTTAGCGACCGTGGCCTACTCTCAAAGCAGCCAAGTGACATGTGCACACGTCACACTCTTAATCCAGGTGTGCAAATAAACACCAGCATTTACTTGCCCACACTGACTTGCCATCCGCCAATTCTCCTGTCCTCCTGACATAAAGCCACCTTCCCTGAGCCAAGAAGCAATGGCTGTTTTCGAGGCTAAGCTAAGGCAGAGCGGCCAAGTGCTCTCACTGCCCTTCTGGGAACCAGGACATGGGCCTGCGCCTCCGTGGCAGCTCAGGGGAAGAGCAGGGAACAAGCACACAGCTCCCAGGGGCTGTGCTGAGGCGCAAAGGCTGGGAGGGATCGTCCCAACCCCCTCACGTTATAGAGTCCAGAAGGGGCAGAAACTCCCAACGTGACACGTGTGCAAACGACTCAGGACGCTCAACAAGAGACATGTGGAAAGGCTGAGCACAGCTGGACCAGGCCACCTACTGCGTGGGAAGGCTGCCAACCCTTCTCCCACCTGCCTGTCACAAGGCGTGAAATTTTAACACACGAGATTCATTCTCTTGAAGCTAAAATCTTGACTGTGGGGTAATAGAATCACTGACGATTAGAACTGCCAGGCCCTTAGACTACAGGTCTCAGTCTTCCTCCTACCACCAGCCGTTCATACATATAGGGGTGGGCAAAAGTCGGGTTACAGTTGTGAGTACGCGCAACTGTTTATTCTTGCATTATTATTTATTAATTATTGCATTATTCATTATTATTACTATTAACCTGCTTTTGCCCACCCCTCTATATCACATTCCCATTTGTAGCATTTCTCATTCCACAGAGTGGTTCCCCACTTGGAGGTGAGAGTGGGTGAGACAGGCTCAACCCCATGGACACTGGGCAGGGGAGAGGTGGGGGGAATTCCCCACTTTGAGAACCTCTGAGGTCTGGGTGCTAGAACTGTGTTGATAGCAGGAAGGGCCACTCCGTTAAGGTCTCATAAGCTCAAACGAAGGCCCTATTAGGATGAGACACAAGAGACATTTTCTAGGGATGGAGCAGAGAAAACAGAGAGGCAGAGGCAAGGGAGGGGAGGCTGCCAGGCTGACTTCCTCTCATTAGGCTTAGCAGGCTGGGTCCCACTCCCTGTGAGGGTGGGATGGGGGCAGGAGTTGTACGGGACTAGACCAAGGGTTTGGCTGGGGTGCCACCACTGTGGGCTACAAGTGAAAGCCAGGGGCTAGTCCCAGAGCTGGGAAATGTGAGTTGAGGGGAGAAAAAGAGGAAGAGATTTGAAAATGAAAAGTTACTTTTAGAAGCAGTTAAAAGAGTTTTGCTTCCTGAGGTTGGGCTGAAAAAGTCGTAAATGTTCCTGAGGTCTGGAGGGCATAAAGAAGCAGCAGGGAGGTGTTGTCCAAACAGCCATGAACTTGAGTTTGAAGCTCTGGGTTTAAACCCCAGATCTTGCACTGACCCGCTGTGGGGCCTTAGGCAAGCTGCTGAACCATTCCGAGCCTCCATCCCCTCGTCCGTGAACAGAGGGAGTAATAATGGTGCCAGCCACGTAGAGCAGTCACAAGAATGAAAGGGAAAAGCCCAGCCCAGTGATTGGTGCCTGCTGGTATCAGGAGGCCTGGAAAGACCTTGATCAATACACGCCAGTCTTCCCCTTCTCCACCACCCAGGACAAGTCAAGCACCTGGTTCCCATTCCCTAGAATGCGAACACTTTGACTCACCTGATATTCAAGAATGACAACTAGGAGCTAGGGCACTTGTCCCTGGGCCAGGAAGCCCAGGAAGAGAGCCCCCACCCCACTCATATTTGTTGAGTCTGGGTGGTACATTGACATTTGTAATATCACTCTCTACACCGTCCTTAATGTCTGAAATAGTATATAAAGGAAAAGTGCCCGACTTGGCTGCCTCGTGGTGGTGAAGGCAGGCAGGGGTGGTGGTGGCTGGGAACCTGAGTAGCTAAGAGTGGGAGCTTATCTCTTTGACTAGTTTCTCAAGACCAAGCCCAACCCCTCCCTATGGTCAGATTTCTAGGCCCTTCCTTCTCTCAGCCATTAGGCAGTCACCCTGGGGCCTGTCACTGAGTCATAAAGTTGTGGCTGCCGTTGTAAATGACTGTGGGGAGCTGGGGTGCGGGTGGGGCGGCCATGGCAGGGGGAGGGTGGAGGCTCACCTTCCTTCTTCATGCCAGCCCGGAAGCACTTCTTGAGCCTGCAGTAGCGGCACTGGTTCCTCTTGTCTTTGTCCACCACGCACTGCCGGCTGAATCTGGGGAGGGCTTCGGAAGGTTGGATGGGGAAGGGGCAGCCCTCCTGCTCCCAGGATCAAACTAGAACCCTGGCCATCTGGTTGACCTCCAGTCTCTTTGCTCTAACCCTTCATCCCAGGATTTCTCATGTTAACCACGAGGAAAGGCTCTATGGAGTCCAACCCTGTTTTATTAAATGTAGGGAAACTGAGGCTCGGAGAGGCAACATGTAGACCTAGATCACTCAGCCTGGTGGTAGAGCCAGGTTGGGAACTCTAGCCCCTTGAGTATCAAAGCACCGCTATTTCTGCCATATCCTAGAAAAGCTCAGAGCCCAGAGCAGACTCCTGCTTATACTTAAGGGTCAATACTTGGTCCACAGAAGCCACTCTCTGGAGGGCGATATAAGTCGATGCAGTGCCCCACCGTGGTTATGGGTGGGGCCCTGGGTATCAACCTGGGCTCTGCCGCTGATTCAAGCTGGGTGACCTTGGGCAAGTTACAAGCCCTCTTCAAGCCACAGTTTCCTCCTCTATAAAGTGGAAATAATAATAGGAACCACCTCAATGGGGCATCGATGGGGAAAATAATACATGGATGGAGATTAGCACAGTATCCATAACCGATGGCTATTATTTTATTATTGTTGTCACTCAGAATGGCAGATGCTTTTAAAGGAGGGATCTCCGAGCCCTTAGGAAGCCCTTGGGGTAGGTGGAAAGGCCTGCGGCCAATCTCCTATTTGCCCAAGAAAAAACACCATGTTGGGGGATGAGTCCCATCCTCTCAGGCTTCAGAGGAGGCCTGATCTTAAGCCTCCTGGATCCTTATTTGCTAAATGGGGAACATGACAATGGGCATGAAGGACTTAGTATGGTGCCTGAATATAGCAAGTGCCCAACAAAGGACAGCCGATAGTTTTATTGATCAGTGAATCAGTTTCCTAGAATGGCTGTCCCCATCTGAATCCACAAAGCCTAAGAAACCAGAGGAGGCTTGAAGACCTTGCAGGGCAGATGCCTCTGGGACCTAATCAGGGAGAAGACAGACCCTGGGGAACATCAGCCCAAGTGTGCCCATTTCCCAGCTGGAGAAATCGAGACCCCAAGCAGGGGCTCCGCACCTGCAGGAGTACATGTGGTTTTTTCTCACGCTCCTCCGGAAGAAGCCCTTGCAGCCGTCACAGCTCGAGGCCCCATAGTGTTTGCCTGTGGCCCGGTCTCCACAGATGGCACACAGGGCACTGACACCCAGGGTGTTGGTTGCGTTGAGGTTAGCACCTTCTGATGGGGACGTGTCTGCAGGAGAAGGAAAAAGAGTGAGGACTCGAGAGGGTCAGAAGGTCACCTCCCAGGGGCCCTGTTCTTCTGGTGGATTTACAAACCAGAGTGAGTGTTCTGGGGCTCGCCCCAGGGGTGCAAGCTGGAATGCCGTGCTGTTCCCATTCCCTCAGGGACCTTGGGCAAGCCCCTTGGCCTCTTGGAATCCCTGTTTAGCATGTCTGACTTAGAGATGGTTGTGACAGCGACTTCACGGAGTTGTTTGTAAGGGTCTGCTTCTCCCGCGGTGGAGCCTGCTGGCCCAGCTTTCTCTGGGAAGCAACGAAAACTTGGCCACCCCTCAGATGCATCCCACCCTTACAGACCCTGATTAGGGCACAGGGGGCTATGGAAGGTACTCCAGCATCTGCCCAGAACCAGGTCCTGCTCCTCATTTCTCACTGAGTGACCAGGGCTGGGTGGGTCTCAGCTTAGTGCCCAGGGGCCCTGCCAACTCTCCAAGGAAATGAAAAAACATGCACCAAGGACAGTGGCTCGTTTGCTCTCCTGGGAGGGTCATGACAAGGACGTGTGGACCTTCTCAAATACCTCTTGTCCCGGAGGCAGAAGCTACTGCATCTCTACACATGTGAGGAGGGGCATGAGGGGCAGGTGGCAAAGATCTTGGACTGGGTGCTGGGGATCCTGGTGCCAGTGCTGATGTTGCCACTAACTCGCCTGTGACTTTGGGCAAGTGTTTTTTCCCTTGTTTCAATTTCCCCTGGGCCTCAGTTTCTCTAACTGTAAATGGGGCAGTTCTACCGGTCGAGTGGTTTTCAATTTTTTTTTTTAATTTCAGTAGCCGAACCCTCTTCTTATAAACAAATCTTCCACCACGGACAGGCCTCTTGGAGAAGATGATAAACACTATGTCCCATCTCCCCTGAAAAATGCATGTAAGTGCTCACCACACAAAGTCATCACACACATGTTCTCAGAAAAATCCTGAATCTGATCCTGAATTCCCAGGGAACATCCTGTAAGAACTGGAGGGAGGCACGGCGCCGTGTGAAGAGCACGAAGTCTGAATCCCACCTGCCCCCCGGTGTGACCTTGGCTGAATTAATTCACTCTGGTCTTAGTTCCCTCACTTGTAAAATAGGAGGAAAAATGCCCTAGGGTTGTTAATGGCGATTCGGTGCCGTGCTTGTCACATAAGAAGCACTAGATCGGCATTTGTGAAATTCAAACTTTTCTGCAGAAGAAAACTCTCCGAGCAGAAGACTTCCAGCCTCCATGCACGAGCAGACTCCACTGCATTTCATCCTGCTGTCGCCTGGCTGAACATCGCCTAGGCTCCCGAGGGTGCCCAGGAGTGCGGCCCCCTCCACTTGGTGAATTATTCCTGGAGATGGGGATAATTGTTAAGCCATGCTGGTGCCCTTTCTCCCTCAGCCTCGCCTCCCCAGACCCCCGGGAAGAGCTGACCCCACAATTCCTGGCCATTCAGGTCCAGGCTGGGGGAAGGGGTGCCCACATCCTGGGCAGGATGGGCTGGGTGCTGCCAAGTATATCGCCTCACCCCTGGAGTCAGCCGATCGGCCCCATTCTCCAGGTGAGGACACCGAGGCTCAGAGAGGACAGGTGGCTTGCCCAGGGCCATCACTGCTGCTAAGTAGAGGAGCCAGATATTCAGTCCAGGTGTGTTGGATGACTCTGGCAATTGCTGCCCTTGTTGGGGTGTCTGCTGGGGCCTCTGAAACAAAGACACCTTGCTGCTGCTGATTCTGAATCCGAGATGGGGAATAGATGGGGCGCTCTCCTTGGGCCTTTGATATATGCCAAACATAACCCCAACTCTCAGACCACTTCACACTCCAGCAAAGAACATAAACCCTTCTTCCAGGTGTTCAGAGCTCCCGAGATGACTCATGCGGGGCCAGGACCAGTTACCGCTGCTGAGCTCTTAGGCTCTCGTGGGGGAAGGTGCTATTATTTATTCCCACCTTACAAATGAGGAAACAGGTTCCAAAGGGAAGGGATCTATGCCCCGATTTGAAGCATTTGAGTCCCAGTCCTTCTGGCTCCAGGCAGGAGGCTGTCCTGTTTTCCGGACACCCAATCCAGGGGCTGGCCTCTGCCTCGGGAGCAAGGATTCCTGGGAGCGGGAGGCATGAGCTCTGGAGGGTAGATGGCGCCAGCTCCAGGGAGCAGCCTGGGGCTGGGCGGTGGCCAGGAGTGTGACAGCACACATTGTCCCTGTGGGGTCACACGGCACCCCACCTAGTGCTCAGCTCCTTGTTTACCATTTCCTGCATGTTTGCCCCTCAGTTCCTCATATGACCCTTGGACACTCCTATGGCCAGCCAGCAAGCAGGCTTGGGGTGATTAAGCCCATTTTGTAGAAGAGGCCAGGAGAGGGGAGGTGACATGCCCAAGGTCACACAGTGAATGGATAGCAGGGACAGGTGAGCAGTTGGTGAGACTGACCATGGACAGTGCCCACTGACCACAGGCAGGGCAGTCACCTTTTTCTGGCTGAGCCAAACTGACCACCAGCCTTAAAGGCCTCGGCTGAAGCCACAGAGCCAGGGCAGGAAGGCAGGTGGCAGGCTGACCTCAGCTGGCTGCCACCCACCTCTCCTCTGAGGCTGGCCACCAGTTGGGACCTTCCTCTCCAGAAATGTCCTGACTTCCAAACCTCTTTCCTTCCCTCACCTCCTTGTGGAGGAGAACCCCACCCCCACCCCTTCAGATGGGCTCTTGGTGATGTATAAACCTGGGGAGACACATACAAGCAACAGCATCTGCTCCAAGACAAACGGACATGTTGCTGATGAGAATCTCATTTGGCGAATGGCAACGTCAAAATACTGCACATCATGTCTGCATGATCGTGCCCACCAGACAGCACCAGCCCCCAGGGCACGGATGTGCACACGTACACAAGCAGGCACACACAGCGCATGAGTCAGAATGCCCCTGCAGGACATGTGTGCCCAGGAAACACGGGGCGCACAAACAAATCCACCTCCACAGTACATGTGTGCAAACATCCACAGACACGTACACACACTCACCGCCACTTAAGTACACAAGCAAGACAAACACAGGCACCTCTGGAAACACCAACCAACACAGACCCACTCAGTGAACTAACGTAAATGAAAATGGACACAGAACAGGTGCACACAAGCAAACGAGCACAAACGTGCAAATGGTTCCCGCGGGCACACAGTTGCCAACCCAGTACACCACCCACCCCCCACTTACAGGGAAACTCCTGCGTGCGCACCACACCAAGAGGAGGCCACACTCACACAAACACACACACACACACACACACACACACACACACACACACACACACACTACTGACTGGTGTCTCCTTTAGCAAAACTCCCCTGAGAACTCCATTTTCTCAGTGGGGCATTCATCCCAGGAAAGTCTCAAAGATGCCCTGACACACGCTGTGCCTCCATCCACCACCTCCAGGGACTGCACCTGTATCTTTCCATCTCCTTGGACCTAGGCCCAAGGGATTCAAGAAGGGTCCATGTTGGGACCAGTTACTAGAGCTAGATGCCAAGAGGGGGCTCACCGTCATGTCCCCGCTCCCAGTGACATGCTGAGCAGAAATGGCTTTAAGGTACCAGGGACCGGAAGGACCTGGCAGGAATTCCTGAGGCCTACTTTTGCTGGAGATCCGCTCCTGCAAGCCTCCCCTGCCCCAGAATGCCTCTGGTCACCGCACCTGGGCAGACTTCCTTCACCTGGAAACACCTGTGCTGGTCTATGGGCCCAACCTGGCCAGTGTCTATCCTTCTCCAAACCCAAGCTGGGTGACAGAGACCCACTCCCATACCTGGGCACACCTGCCTCCACCTACCATTGCCCATTGTCAACACCTGCACATTCTCAAACTCCAGGGTGGTGTAGGCTGGGTCCAGCGCAGCACTGTAGTCAGCCATGTCCATGTCGACGAGGCTTTTGGAGAGGCGCATCCTCCCCTCTCCACACCTCAGTCACTTGCCCTGCCCAGGATGCCCACCCAGAAGGCTCCAGGCCGCGTTGGCCCCCGCCCTTCACCCTCCCCCTGCCTCCTCCCAGGTGCACTCTGTCTTCCTGCCTTTCACACTGTCCTCTGGGAGATCTCCTGGGAGTCTTGGCCTAGCCTCTGAGAAGGGGTGGAGGCTCTGCCGGGGAGGAGTGGGGGTTAATGGTTAATCGGCTCCCCCACTGGTGGATAGTCTGGGCGGGGCCGCAGGGATTTGGCTGTTTGTTGGTTTCTGGCTGACACCGGGCGCTAATACACCTGGTGGGGCCTTAACTCACCAATATTCAGTTATTGATTCTGCAAGATGGAGGGGCTGGCTCATCAGCACTCATCTGACCCCTGACTCAGCCACCCTCAAGTCATTGTCACTCCAAGTCAGGCATTCTAACTGATTGGCTGGGACACTGAGAGCCCACCACCAAGACGACCTAATTCAATGACTTCCCAAATCATTGACTTCTACCCTCGGTGCTCTTACAGAGATAACACTGCCTCATGGCTCATGAATTAAAAACCTAAATCCCAGGCCCCAGACACCAGTCTTCTGGAGACTCATCCTGGGAGCTCCCTCCTAGTGAACCGCCTCCCTTGGGAGCAGAATGGATGGGAAGTTTGGTAGAGCCACACTCACCTCCGGTTCCACTCCGCTGCTCCCTATGAGCCCACTATGGCCACTGCTAGCCCCACAGCACCCAGCTGCTCAGGCCCATCTCCCATTTCCCTGTCACAGCCTCCTGTCCCTCCCTCCCCCCGAGAACAGGCGGAGACCAGGCTTGCCGCCCCACAGACCTGGATTTACATTCAGGCGCCTACCACCTACTAATCGTGACTTTGGGTAAATGATTCTCCTCTGTGTGCATTTTTTAGAGGAGGAAACTGAGGCGCAATCAACCTCAAGGGTGGTCTGAGTGTTAAATGAGATGCATTAGTAAACCACCAAATGGTGCCTAGCAAGTGTCCTTCCCTTCTGCTCCCTGACCCCCTTTCCTGTCTCCCTCAATTCTCTCCACCCATCTCCTCCCTTTGGAGTGGGCATCGTGGGAATGCCACCCGAGCAGCTGCACAGAGCCCCACACTTGGGTCCTGGGCTTGGTTTAATGCTCTGCTGTTGCCGAAATTCTTAATAATTTCTAAACTCGGGGCCCTGCCTTTTCATTTTGGGCTGGGCCCTGAACGTGGTGCAGCTGGTCTGCCTGCCTTCAGCT